>JBBBVM010000055.1:1200000-2400000 GCA_037355625.1 Petunia x hybrida
AATATTAATGTTGATATTTTATCATTATATAGTTATAATTATTTTATTTTATAATTATTATTGCATGGTTCTTTTTTTTAAAATTTTTTTTAATTAATTTGGGTATTTAGGATATTTAAATCATTAAGATTGTTTGAAAGGGTATTTAAGTAAAATAATTTTTGCTTTTCCTAAGACATGCTTATATAGTAATAATAAAATAATATAATATAATATGATACATATTGCAAGAAAATTTTAAAATGTATATGTATAATATGATCGGGCTCATTTTGAATCCTCTGACTGTAGATCTTTGATTTGCCTTTGTTGAGTAAGTTAGTTTTCAAGATTGATGTGTTTATGTCCTACAAACTATGTTATCAATTATGCGTGTCTGTACAGGCAATTAAAAGTTGTTTGTGTTGGTAAACTTTGTGTTGGCAAAGACTTGTAGTATTAATTAGGGGAAGCTTCAACATGAAATGAAATGTTGTCATAGACATAAAAACTTGGAAGAATACCTATGCAGCCACTTAAACTTATCATGTTTTTCCAGACACCTAAACTAAGACTTGTCCCATTTGAACACCTAAACTCCAAAACAACGTGTCTTTTAAACCCCTCAAAACTAAGCACCCAAAAAGCTAAAAGGTGTGAAGTACACGTGGGTGATACCAAAGATGAAGAATAAGATAAAATGGTATACATTCAAATAAATTGCCGCTAGTATGGCAGAAATTGCTAATCTACTATCTAATTGTCTATCATAATCCTCGACCTCCATACTTTTCTATCTAGGGTCATGTCCTCGGAGATCTGAAGATGAGTCATGTCATGTCTAATCACCTCATCCCAGTTCTTTTTCGATCTATCTCTACCTCTCCATAGACCCAGCACAGGCAACCCCTCACACCTCCTTACTGGCGCATCTGTGCTTCTCATCTTCACATGTCCAAACCATCGCAACATCGCTTCTCGTATCTTGTTTACCACCGAGGCCACTCCTACCTTGTCACGGATGACCTCATTCTTAATCTTATCCATCCTAGTATGCCTACACATCTATCTAAGTATTCTTATCTCTGTACCGACCAACACTTCGCTCCATATAGCATAATTGGTCTAATGACCACTTTATAAAAATTACTTTTAAGTCTAGACAGCACTTTCTTATCGCATAAGACACCGGAGGCGAGGCGAGCCTCCCTTTTATGTCTTAGTCACATCTTTGTCACATTTAATGATAACTCTTTAAACAACTAATTAAACTAAGCCAAAGCCTTGATATCTTGGTCACATCTTGGTCATATCTTGGTCACATTTAATGAAAACTCTTTAAACAACTAATTAAACTAAGCGGAAGCCTTGATATCTGGGCCACATTCAAATAAACTTAGCGAAAGCCTTGATATCTTGGTCACATTCAAATAAGTGCTTGTAAGAACTCTAAAAATTACCGGGTTAAGATAACTTTCATGAATGTTCAATTATATGACGATTTCAATGGGTTTCTTTAGAGTCGTCACCTAATTTAGGAAAATTAGGAACCACTATTAACTATTGAGTGCAAATTTCTTCCTTATTTAAAAGGAAAATAATTTTTAAAGATTCTGGGTAAGTGATTCAGTTATTTTTAAAAGAAGGTCTTTATTATTAGAGCACTTTTGAAAATCCACCAAAAGGATGTTTATTCAAACAGTTTTCACATAAATAGATAACTTAGAAATTTTAGAAAAGAAGAAATAGAATAGTTGTAAATAAGTAAACAATAAATAAATAAGTAGATAAATAAATAGATAAGTAGATAAATAAGTAAAAAATAAATGATTAATTAAATAACTAGATAACTAAATAAATAATTAATTACTTAATTAATTAATTAAATATTTAAATAAGTAAATAAATAGATAGAATAATTAATTAAATAATTAGATAGATAAATAAATACTTTCCAATACCTACAATTTCACCATTTTTGCCTCCTCCAAAAGCCACACTACCCCCTTGAAATGCTGCGAGAGAGAGAAAGTCTCTTCTGTCTCCCGTCATGTGCCTGGAACACCCACTATTACGAAACCAGCTTGGGTTGTTCCTTCTCACTCCAGCCTACAAAATAAAATTAGGGGCTAGTAACAAGAACCCAGACTAGCTTGGGTCCCTTTTTGTGATAGAATAGATGAATCAAATCTTTTCTAGTCCAGTGAGGTAAAACTGACTTTTTGTTCTTTATAACTGCCCTTTTTGCAATGTTGCATTCAATTTTGTAATGACTAGTTTTTTCACAGAGAAGCAGAGCTTGTTGCTAGGAAGTCCTACATATTTACTGTTAGGATTTCAAGCAGGTAAAGGTTTCCTATATCCTAAGCCATTTTTACATCTATTATGATTCTCATGCAACTAGTTTAAGGCTTCAGAAGACTTGTTCCACTTAGTGAGTCTAATGAGTTCATAGATCAACCTTTCCTGAAGAACTTGGTTCTTCTCAGTTTCCTGATGTAGAACTTCATTTTTTTAAGCTCAGCTTCAAGGTTGATTTGTGCCTCACTAACTACTTGCTTACTAGAGATTTCTTTCAATTTAAGATTTTCAAGTTCAAGTGCAGAAACTTTCTTTTGCTCTTCAAGCACCCGTTCCTTTAGTATCGGTTTTCAAGTTCAAAGGTTGAGACTTTCTGTTTTAGTTGAAAAACTTGAGCATCACTTGATGTCGATTCTATTTCTAATTCCGTTTTAGCTTCTTCCAAGATTTTGTTTCCAATTTTAAAGTCAGACACAACTGAGATTACTTGGTTCTTCTCAAAAAATAATTATTCCTTCTCAGCCCTTAAACTCTCAATGTTGTCGATTAAAGTTAGTGCAAGTATATTAAGTTCCCTTAGAGAGAAAGTATGAAGTTTTATTTTCAAGTTATCAAGACTTACCTCAGGGAGATCATCAGTGGGGGTTTCTCTGTTAAGAGCCATCAGTGCCAATCGAGAGTCATCATCAAATTCTTCTTCTTCTAAATCTGTAACACTTTCAGATATTCCCCACTTCGTAATGAGAACTTCACTATTCTTTTCTGGTTCTCCGCTGAAGACCGCTTCTAACGCATCCTATATTTCCTTTGCAGTTGCACATTTTGGGACTCGTTTGTACACGTTAAATCCTAGACCACAGTAAAGTATCGTCATTGCTTCAACATTCATCTGAAGTAATTTGAAATCATCTTCATTCAGTTCTTCTACAGGCTTTTGGACCTTGTTCCCAGTCATGTCAATTTTTGTTGGAACCATAGGACCATGAGTCGTAATTTTCCATAGCTGATAGTTCCTAGCCTGCAAGAAGATATCCATCCTTGCTTTCCAATACTTATAGTGTCGATGGCTGAACTGAGGAGGCCTGTTAATGTGATGTCCTTCGATTATGATCGGTGGTGTACTCATGATTCAGATCCTTCTTAATATGTTAATCTTTCTGTGATAGAACCTGCTCTGATACCACTTGCTGTACTTAGTACACCTTTAAAAGATACTGGGGGGGGGGGGGGGAGAGTAAATAATATTCTTACTTGATTTTTGATTCCCAAAACTTGCTTCTTTTAAAGTCCCTTAACTTACTAAAAGTCATATTCTTAGTATGTTTCACCTACCTCTGTAACTTAGAGTAATTGCAAAAATAAAGAAACACAGAGATTTTTAGGTGAAAAAATCCTTGCTCAAAGGATCAAAAACCACAACCCAAAATCTTGGGATTTAAACTTTCCACTATGGAAAAACCAAGCAAGTTTTATGTTACAACTCTATAACCAAAGAACTAACACTCTTAGTACCTACAATCTTCCAAGCTTCACTATAGCTTGTAAGGTTGAAACTACCTTGTTGAACCCTCCCAAAAATGCACACACAAGTATGCATCGGGATTTGACTTCAACAAAATGGGACTCCAAAGGGTTTCTTTGGAGTCGCCACCTAATTTAAGGATTATTAGGAACCTAAGGTTAACTAATGAGTGCAATTTATTCTTTAATTAAAGAAAATTAAATTAAAATCAGAGATTCTGAGTAAGTGGTTCTACTAAATTCGAAAGTAGATCCCTTGCGGGAGCACTTTCGAAAATCCACTAAAAGCGGTTAATCCGGCGATTTTCACGAATTTTAATAAAATAAATAACTTAAAAATTTTAAGAAGAATATAGGATAAATAAATAAAGGAGTAAATAAATAAGTAAATAGATAATAAATAATAAATAAATAATTGAATATTTAATAAAAATAAATAAATTTATAAATAAATAATTTAAATATTAAATAATGATAAAATGGTACAATTTTAATTGAATTTTGATTTGCACACATTAATTGACAAATATTTCTTAATATTCACAAATTAATTGGCGATTCGCAAAGAAAGGATACAAGGCATTCATAAGGCAATTTAAATGATTTATAATAATTATTCACAATTCAAATACAATTTCTATCTTACAATGCTCCTAGTCCGGTCTACGAGGAATCCCATAACATGGATACTAACGGGAACGGGAGAGTGGGAGTAAGAAGGTAGAACCTGGATGACAAACTCAATGATTTGAGCCTTGGATTTTATAATTTTCACTTTTTGCATTTTTTGCATTTTTCGGGGATCTCAAGTCCCGAAAATGCGAAGCGGATCAAATAACTCTGAATGCATGCAGCCATCCCCGTTTATGAGTTTCATTCAACTCGTTCCCAAGAGTGTTCATGTCGAAGAAGAAAAGGAAAGAATTAGGAACATGAACTTAATAAACTAACAGACTCTACTAAACAAGTACTAAACAAAAGTATCAAATGCTAATTGAGATAAATGAATTATATCAGTAAAACAAAAACAGACTATACTTCACCCTTGGACTCAACTTATGGCAAAACATTAAGCTTTAACTTCAGAATTAAGGGAGAAAAGAAAGTGAGCCGAATCTAATCTCAACTACAAACTCCCTCAACTCACAAGCAAATAGAGAAACCAACTAAAAATGACAAGAAACTGCCCTGGACCAAAACTGACTACCAGAACCAAACCTACACTTCCCTGATCCCTCTACAACCACTGAACATCTCTAGGACCACCAAAACACAACCATGAGCACCTGCAAACAAACAGAGCAGAACCTGCCTACACCTTCACATTCTGATTCCTACTATATAAACAACAGAACCTGAACGCCCCCTGAAACTGCAGCAAAAACAACAACCCACTTTCTAACCTAAAACAACTCCTAGATCAAACTGCAAGACCATCAGACTTACTCCAACAGATTACCAGGAACCTAGAATCACTTCACTGACCTCCTGAAACCTTCTTGAAAAAAAAAACCAGACTATCCTACACATAACAATCATCAGATCAGCCTCTCTACAAGCAAAACCGACCCTCTGCTACCTTCTCCAAAGCTACAACCCACACTGCAACTTTCTTTTCTTCTAAAACAGAACCGGGACACCAAATAATTTCCATTCAAATTAACAATAATCCTAAACAAATTGTTTCTTTTAAAACAGTTGTGGGATCGCTTAGACAACTCAGTTTTATTATCATTTCAACAGTTTCCAAATCTTAAAAACTAAACAATAACTCCTTTACCACATGTTAAAACAGTAAAGTTTCAACCTTTTAGCACGACTCGAACTTTCAAGCAGCACAGTCGTCGATCGACTATCCTAACTCGATGTCTAAAACAATGCACGCGTAATACATGAAACAAATTAAGCAAACAACATAAAATGTCATAGTTAAGGGAATTACGTATTGCGGCGCAGTGAACAAAAGGTGAGGGTCTGAAGAAAACGCGACTCGAACAAAAGCGATGACTCGAACGACGACGCGACGACATAAAAACCAAAAGCTATGTTTGAATCCAAAACCGAAACCCAAATGCTATATGTGTTTTTCCTTTTAAAGATTAAAACTCCCAAATGTTATCTGCTCTGCCTTCCTCTTTTTCCAACCTCTTCCTCAAAACTGCTGCCCAGAACCCAAAAATGAAAATAGACAAGAGTATATATACCTGCAGCTAGGGTTTGAGATTTTTTGGCTCCATAACTTCAAAATATGCCTAAAACTGACATTTCACTTGAGTGATAAGGGTCAAAATTGTCTCTCTCTCAAAGATGGTACAATTTTGATTCTTATCCTCAAGGAAATTCCCGTTGGAGAAAGAATCACGGCTCGGATGAACTCAATTTGAATGAACGCCTAAGATGTGTCCAGCAAAGCAATGTACGGAGGAAGAAGACAACGATTTTAAGTGATTGTCATTTTGAGGCAAGATTTGCTACGTTTTGGTGATGAATCAAAGAAGAAATCTGCGGATTCTCGGGTTTGATATGGGTCGGGTGGAAAGGGAAAATGGGTTGACTGAAATTAGGGAAATGATATGTATAATGTATACATATATGGTTGCGTGGATGAGCCAAAACATAAGGTTAGAACGATTTTAGCCTTGCTTTTAGAATTAAGCATGGAATGAAGGAGTTGCATAGGCAGGCTGAAATCAAGGACACGTATTGCGATTTTAGCCATTTCTTTTAAAATTAATCAATTACTTTTAACTCTTCAAAATTAATTTTAATATAGAATAATTAGACTTTTAATGGAAACTTTCAGGACAAAATTGGGTGTCAACAGCTGCCCCTCTTTACCCGAAAAGGATGAAAGAGTTTTTAGGGTAAAGAAAGTTGACGTGAAAACCAATTTTGTCTCGGTAAAGCCAAGGACTTTGTTTCCAAGAACCAAAGTGTGAGGCTTATGGACATGGCCGAACTCCGATTTTCGAGTTGCCTACATATTTTGGGCTGCAAGAGAATCAGGTCATATGTAGTTCAACGACACTTAGACACGAAAACTCGCACGATTGACAGAAAATGACGCACGAATAAGAAAGAATTCAAGCTGACGTCCTAATCTGAAGCAAAAGGTTAGGATAGAATTTGCTTGGTCGAGTGCGATTCTTCAGATCCTCGTTGACGAGTCTAGCTCATATTAACGATTGCCCCAGTTCACTGCTAAGAAAGAGTTCCATGTTATGCTCCAAATGTTGCTGCCTTGCTGCTAAAATTCTGTAACAATCTCAGCAAACAGTAAGCGAACAACTGCTAGTAAATTTTGATAATCAAAGTAAGAAATGAGAAAATATTGATGATACAAATTTGCAAGTGCGGGTTTTGATATCATTGATAAGTTGTCTTCCAATCAACTGGCGAAGCAATAAAACAAGTGCGAAGGCATAATGCGAAGCATTTCAACAATCTTGACAAATCAACTGGCAAGCCGGTCGGGCATGAAGCAAGAAGGGTCTTGGGGTTGATTGTCGAACAAATCAGTTGGCGAACCGGTCCGGCGCGAAGCAAGGAGGGTCTCGAGACTGACCTGTTAACCAGAAAAGTAAAACAAAGACGTAATACAAAGAAAATGCGAATGCGTAATTTAAAGCAAGTGCAAAGCAATTTGAACACTCTTGACAAATCAACTGGCAAGTCGGTCGGGCACGCAACAAGGAGGGTCTTGGGGTTGATTGTCGACAAATCAGCTGGCAATCCAGTTCGGCATAAAGTAAGGAGGGTCTCGGGGCTGACCTGTTAACCTAAAAAATAAAACAAGACGTAATACAAAGAAAATGTGAAGGCATAATTTAAATCAAGTGCAAAGCAATTTGAACAATCTTGACAAATCAACTGGCAAGCTGGTCGGTCACGCAGCAAGGAGGGTCTTGGGGTTGATTGTCTACAAATCAGCTGGTGATCCGATCCAGCACAAAGCAAGGAGGGTCTCAGGGCTGACCTGTTAAACTAAAAGTAAAGCACGTCATAATATAAAGCAAGTGCAAAGGCATAATTGAAAGCAAGTGCAAAGCAATTTAGCGTGAAATGTAAAGCAACGCAAAAGCGATTTAGCGAATCAACAGGCGTGAAAGTCCAACAAGAGAGAAGCCCTGCCTGGTGGTCAACCTGAAAAACATAAAGAAATGCATCAATTTTAAAGCAAAGGCGACGACATGATTTAAAGCAAGTGCAAAGAAAAGCAGTGCGGGAATGTAGAGCAATGCAAGAGCCATTTGGCGAATCAATAGGCGAGATAGTCCAACAAAGGGATTCCTCGTAGCCGATGGTCAACCTGAAAGAGTAAAGCAAGTCGTTAATTTTAAAGCAAGTGCGAAGACATAGTTCAAAGGAAGTGCAAAGCAAAGTGATGCGGAAATGTAATCAGTGCGATAGCCATTGATAAATAAATTGACGAGACAATCCGGCAAGGATGGCCTTGTGCGGATTATCACCTGAGACAAAACGGTGCCCTATTTGGCTTAGTTTTGAAAACACAAAACAAGCCTCGGCTTTTCGCCTATTAGGAATGAAAGTCATAGAGGTAGAAATGCCGCCTGTTCAGCAATAACTCATGATAAAGCATAATGCTTTAAGTCATGAAAAGGGGAATGCGACGCAATTTGCAAGGCAACTTTGGATGCGTGTTCAAATAATTGTTCATCCGTAGTGCAAGCTTTCATGTTCCTGCTCTCAAAGAAAATTTTGTTAGTTTTGGGGAGGGGTGTTTGATTTGTGCTGATTCATCTTGAACTTGCTGCCACTGCTTTCTCGTTCTTCTTTAGACTTGGGCTTGCAAATTATACTCAGAAACTTGACTTATGAACTCAATATTGTATAATATTTCAAGATAGAGGCAACGTAAAGTAATTTGATAAATATTAAACAAATAATCATTGATATGCAACCGAAAGTTGTAATGCATTTAAAAATTTCTGCTTTAACTCAAACTCATGACATATCTTGAAACAAACTGAACGTCCTTTTTCTTTGCAAATTGTGCTAATCTTGAATACTTTTAGAACTTTGTCATTTCATCCTTTGATAAGCAATACGAATTTTGCAAAAATCTGCCCCAGTTATAATCTTTATGCCTTCGAACTCTTTTTTGCAAAATTTGCCCCAGTTATCATCTTCCATATCTTCAAATAATTTTGCAAAAATTGCCCCAGTTGCTTGCCTTAGGGGAAACTGAAAATTTGAATATTATAGAGTCGAGCCCGTTAAGAGCGCCTACGTAGCCCTCCGCGGGAATCAGACTGTGCGTAGTTCTGCTTACATAAAGATTTTTTTGGGGGAAGTATGGCAATCTAAGTCCGAAGCCGCATCCGAATTGGAAAACCTACACATCTGCCCAGATGCATAGTTCGAAATTACATCATAAAAGATAAACAAGCCTAAAGTGTTACAATATTTTGACCGAATCTGATGGGGATTGCCTACTTATCCTGTTGCCATTGCAGGAATCAGGTCAGAAGTAGTTCAAACTTACATAAAAGAGGAAATAGGGGATTCCTATGCTAGTGTAACCGAGCTCTATATGAGTTGCTTACGTATCCCAGCCCTGGGAATCAGGTTACGCGTAGTTCGCATTACAATCAAAATTACATTAAAACAATGCTAACTTGCGATTGCTTCAGACATAGTATCTTTTGACGGCATCTGCGTTGATTACCTTTGGCCAAACTTGATTATAAATATCTGCCAGGATTAGTGTTCTTCCACATAATGACATTGCCAACTTGGCGCAAATTTTCCCATTGCTTCTTCTTAATTAGGAAAGAGCTTCTTCAACACCAATTGCCCCGGTTTGAAGTAAACTATTCAAATCTTCTCTTTGCGCATTCAACATCTTCCAACTTATCTTCTTGAATGGTTTCTCAAATAAAGGACTTCCATTTGTATAGACAAACCGCTTCGGCTCCAATTGCCGGCAAATAAAGCTGCCCCAGTTTGAAGTTCTAACGGTAATGTAATATCCAAAGAGTGCAAAAAGTAACTTTCCAATGCATCATCCTTAAATCGTTCAGTTGTTTCGTTATAGATCACAAGAAAAGTTCAAGCAGGTTTTGTTAATTTTAATTTGAAACAGTAGTAAGTATATTAATCAGAAGGAAATAATAAAGCACATAAATAATTAATGTATAGCAAAATAATAAGGTAGGAATGCAGTGCATTAATTTATTTAAAGCCTAATTTAGGGAGGCATACAACATAAAAGTAAACATGCAGGATTTAAAAGAGTTATTTGAAAGACATAAACATAAACAAAGCACAAAACACAGTTCAGGGCCTCGAGCTGACTGTGATGCCAAAACAAAAACAGCAAGTTCATTCATCAAGTCTCTTTTGGACCACAAGTCCAATTAGCCATCATATCACTTGGTTCAACATTCTGCACATGTGGCTCTTTCTCAGAATCTTCAATAGTTGCACTGCATTTCAATCCATCATTCAAGTATAGGCTGCCAACACCTTCAATCAAATTCTGCATGGCCATTTCTGGTGCTTGGACAAATGACCGGTTCAATGGTAAAAGAGGTTGTGGTATGACACTAGCCGGCTTCTTCTCAGACTCAGCCTTTTCCATCTTTCCTTCAGGGGGGTTGCCACCTAGGCCAAAAGTTCCCTCATTCTTTGGCAATAGAGTTAGTGCTTGCTTAGGTACCTTAGAAGCAATATTATCAACCTTTACATCATCAATATAGACTATGGTGCCCTTCAGATTTGGCTCTTCCTCAAGAGAAATCATATTAACTGCATTGTTACCATGATTAGGAAGAGGATTATCATGCATATTTGGCTGAGTGCCGGTGAGTTGAATGGTGTCTGCTTTGATTAAACCCTCGACCTTGTCTTTGAAAGTATAACATCTCTCAATATCATGGCCTGCTGCCCCTGAGTGATAAGCACAATGCTTATTTGCATCATACCATTTTGGAGGTGGGTTTGGGGTGTTATCAGGGATAGGCTGCACAACTCCCGCATTTCTTAATCTCTAAAAAAGCTGGCGATATGACTCGGCTAGGGGAGTATAGGTTTTGGTTGCTCTCCTTTCATAATTTTGATTAAATCCTTGCACATTGGGTCGAACAGGAGGACGAGACTGGTAATTCTGGGGTGCTTGAAAGTTTGGCTGACGAGGGTATTGATTAGGTGCATGTGCTCTAGGTTGGTAGTAATTTTCTTGTGCATTGTAAACCGGATAAGGAATAGGTGGCATCTGGTAGTGAGTGGGGTAATTTGGGTAATATGGGCTTTGGTAGGTGGGAAAAGCAGACGAATTGTCAAAATTCAACTTTCCAGCCGGTCGACGCTCGATATCTCCCACAACAGCTCCCACTTCCTCTTTCTTCTTTTTATTAAAGCCATTACCAGACCCAGACTGGATTGCCTTACTTGTAGCTTAAAAAGCGGCCAAATTTGTGATCCTACTAGATTTCAAACCAGCTTCATACATCTCCCCCGTTTTCACTAGACTGGCAAAAGTAGAGTTAGTCATGGATGCCATTCGATCATAGTAGAATTCATCCAATGTCTCGATGAAATGTCCCACAAACTCTTCCTCACTCATGGGAGGCTTAACTTTGGCCGCCTCACTCCTCCAACGTACCGCGTATTCCCTAAAAGTCTCGGTCGGCTTCTTCCTAAACCTTGCAATAGCCAACCGATCTAATGGTATTTCAACATAGAAACCAAAACGCTCCAGTTAATCCATTTTGAGGGGTCCTGCTCGGAGTACCAGTCTAAAGCCTCGCCTTCAAGACTATGAATGAATGATTTCATACGGAGCTCTTCATTCTTCCCAACTCCCAAGGTTTCGCAGTACCTTCTCAAATGGGCTCGGGGGTTGCCTTTGCCATCAAACTTAACAAACTTTGGTACTTTGTACCCTTCTGGGTATTCAATTCCAGGATGAACACACAAGTCTTCATATTCTAGACTTTCCTTGTCCTTGCCTATTGATGCTTTGCTAAGAGCACTCATCACCCAACCTTGTTCCTTTTTCTCCAAATCTTCACCCCCATCGACTGCTTTTTCGACTCTTCTAACACTATTTTGAAACTTCACATAAGGAGGATTGGTGTAATCATCAATTTGTACAATAGGAACATCTTGCCCGCCAGATACCGCCACTTGGACTAATGGTGCAGATGGATTTTCAGTATAAGCTTGCAGGATGGGTTCATTTTGGTAAGTGGAGGTTTGATATGGATATGGAGTGTGTGTTTGATAATAAGTATTGGCAGGGTGCGGGGTGTATGATGGGTATTGTTGATGTGATGGGTAGATGGGTGGTCGGTTGATTGTTTGGCTAGATTGAGCGTTATTTGGAGGTGGAGCTTGGGCAAGTGGCAAGTTGCTTTGGTGGACTGGTGCTTTTATAGAATTGTGGGTGTTCAAAGTTGTTTTCATATTGGCGACCCCATCAATTGAATTCAGAGATTGCCCCAGAGATTGCCCCATTTGACCCAGAGAGTGGGATGCATCGGGCCCACGAAGCGGTGTGTTTTTAGGAGTTTGCCCTTTTACCGCAGCCAACTCATCTTTTAACATATGTAGTTCCTTAGCCATTTCAAGAATCAGTTCGTCTTGAGCAATAATGACATTTCCTCTTGATAATTCAGGAGTTGCAGGATTTTTCTCGGTATTGCGAGGTTCATCATCTATTCCAGTCATTGTCAGTTGTGGAAATGTGTACCAGTATGCAGTGTAATAAGAGTGATCATCCAGCTTAAATCAGCACAAATCAAACCTCTGTTTGGGGGATAAACAAAACAAAAGAAAAAGTTTAAAAGTAGCCATGTTAGTTTGCATGTCATTGGGAAAATTGCACACAAATCACATAGCGCGCATCACGTAGCGCTTTGCATTCAAGTTTGACATGTGGCAATCACAATTAGTTGAGCGTAAATGAAAATGGGAACGCGTCCTACCTTGTAACGTGCCTCTTTGTGCCAGTGGTGGGCCTAAGACGCGCAAACAAGTGGTAACGAAAAATAGTTCATGCCAGTTTTGAGCAATTCAGATTTAGAGTAAGAACTAAATAATAACAATAATTGATAATAATCAGTTTTCCGCCTCAACACTGTAATCCTGTTATCCCAACTAACTTCCAAAAGTTGGTGTCAACTCGAAATTCTAACACAGCTCATGCTCTCCACAACATCTGCACCAAATTTCTAAACCCAAATGCCTAAAACCTGAAACAAACCTCTATACCTTTTGCAAACATCAACGCTCCTCCAAGAACAACTCCCAATTATTTTACAACATCCAAGGGTGAGATTTCCAACTGCCTTCACAATACCAGACTGCAAATCATGAAAGGCGCCAATTGGCCTTTCAAAAATAAAACCTCACTGGTCCTCGGCTTTAGTCAAGCCTCTCAGCTTCCTAGGTTTTGCAAGGCTCACAGACCTTGTTCATAGGGCTCCTCACTTGTCCTCGGCTTTAATCAAGCCTCTCAGTTTCCTAGGTAGCCAAGACCGCACTGGTCTTCAAGGAGGGACCCCATTGGTCGTTTATAGACATAGGGGCTTCACTCTTCTAATATGCGACAAGCATACTTCATTCCATAAGAATTTGCAGCTGGTTAGTCAACATGGGCCTGCACACACGCAAAGCCATTCACGAGAGGGACCCCACTGATCTTTTAAAGACACCAGGGGCTTCGGCTCTTAGATCTCACTACACCATACCATCTCCAAAAGACAAACAAATCAAATCTGCCTAACTTTCCCCGGACTGCAATTCTATCTATGATCTCAAATTCTATGTGGACTGCTATGAC
Source organism: Petunia x hybrida (assembly GCA_037355625.1). NCBI lineage: Eukaryota > Viridiplantae > Streptophyta > Magnoliopsida > Solanales > Solanaceae > Petunia > Petunia x hybrida. Next base: position 1,213,610 of record JBBBVM010000055.1, read on the forward strand.
CACATAGATTCTGCTAAATTCTTCCATTTTCTGACCTAAAAGACAACATAAGAGACAAAATTATAAATCTGATTTTGCTCAAAATATGGTTAGGACTGAGGATTCGTCATCACATAGCACATAATATGCATTGTCGTTGGGTTTTAAAAAACCGTTGACGTAAGGGCGGTTTCCTAACTATGGAGGCGGTACCAAGGACCGGGTCCAGACTAAGGTGTAAATGCATGCATGCTCCTAAAGCTCCTTCTAAGTGTGGGTTAACGGTTGAGGCAGACTCGACCTATGCGGGATAAACCTGACCTCATAAACCAGTAAAACCGGCCATGACAAACCAGGCAAATCATATCCCAACTAACTTTGGTGACACGAAAGAAATTCAAAGAGTTAGGAAGGACAATACCCTTCCTGTATAATTACCCGTCAAGCGGGCCCCCTGTGATGAAATCGAGGAGATGAAAGAGAATTAACAGGCTCCATGAGGGGGGAAATATGAACGGAATGCGGACTATGCACAAATAAAAGAACATGCTTCAATACAATTCACAACAATAAATTCTACGCATACTAGTTTAGGCATGCAAACAAACAATGAGTTAAGCTACGCATACATACAATCAACACATATATAAATAAAGCAAATTCGTGAAAATCTTTTGGTTAGAACCATTTGCGTATCCCCAGTGGAGTCACCACGCTGTTGAACCATCCTAAAAAATGCACACACAAGTATGCATCGGGATTTGACTTCAACAAAATGGGACTCCAAAGGGTTTCTTTGGAGTCGCCACCTAATTTAAGGATTATTAGGAACCTAAGGTTAACTAATGAGTGCAATTTATTCTTTAATTAAAGAAAATTAAATTAAAATCAGAGATTCTGAGTAAGTGGTTCTACTAAATTCGAAAGTGGGTCCCTTGCGGGAGCACTTTCGAAAATCCACTAAAAGCGGTTAATCCGGCGATTTTTACGAATTTTAATAAAATAAATAACTTAAAAATTTTAAGAAGAATATAGGATAAATAAATAAAGGAGTAAATAAATAAGTAAATAGATAATAAATAATAAATAAATAATTGAATATTTAATAAAAATAAATAAATTGATAAATAAATAATTTAAATATTAAATAATGATAAAATGGTACAATTTTAATTGAATTTTGATTTGCACTGATTAATTGACAAATATTTCTTAATATTCACAAATTAATTGCGATTCGCAAAGAAAGGATACAAGGCATTCATAAGGCAATTTAAATGATTTATAATAATTATTCACAATTCAAATACAATTTCTATCTTACAATGCTCCTAGTCCGGACTACGAGGAATCCCATAACATGGATTCTAACGGGAACGGGAGAGAGGGAGTAAGAAGGTAGAACCTGGATGGCAAACTCAATGATTTGAGCCTTGGATTTTATAATTTTCACTTTTTGCATTTTTTGCATTTTTCGGGGATCTCAAGTCCCAAAAATGCGAAGCGGATCAAATAACTCTGAATGCATGCAGCCATCCCCGTTTATGAGTTTCATTCAACTCGTTCCCAAGAGTGTTCATGTCGAAGAAGAAAAGGAAAGAATTAGGAACATGAACTTAATAAACTAACAGACTCTACTAAACAAGTACTAAACAAAAGTATCAAATGCTAATTGAGATAAATGAATTATATCAGTAAAACAAAAACAGACTATACTTCACCCTTGGACTCAACTTATGGCAAAACATTAAGCTTTAACTTCAGAATTAAAGGAGAAAAGAAAGTAAGCCGAATCTAATCTTTAATTCAAACTATAAAACAAGAACTAGCTGAAAACAAACCAAGAATATAAAGAAGAATATGCGCTTAGTCAAATATTAAATGCGTATATTATTTAAACCAAACTTAGAAACAGGATCCCAAATAATATAAGCATTCCAAACACTCACGGGTTAACATCATACTGCAATAACTAGCATAGAAGAAAGGGAAAACTGACTTCAAGCACAGCCAAAGCAATGCATAACAATTTCAACTATGCGAATCTTTGAGAACTTAATCTAAAACTAAGCCAATAAACCCAAGAACATATGCATGCTATACTACCTCATTATGCTAATCTGAACATAAAGGTACAAATTTTACAAGTTTAACAAGACAGTTCTGCCAAATGAATTTAAATCAAGCCTTTACTTAGCATAAACAAAACTCATAAATTATGATTTGTTTAAACGATGTGAACAACCAAATTTAAGAGACACCCTTGTTTAAGAAAAATGCAGACAACACCCAAAGACAACTAGGCAAGAAAAACTAACCAACTTGATCATTTAATTTGAAAAGAGATACTAAAACATGCTTGCTTCAATTTTAATGATGTTTGATTCAAGTCTAGCAAAATTATCACAGAACACAAGGTATCATCTACACGCATAATTTACATTCATAGACTAACCTACATTAAACTGCAGACCACCTAAACCAACTCAAATCAGCCTCAAAACACCCTGAAGAGACAACCTGGAACACCTAACAACAACCTGCACATGCAACTCCTAACTCCTGCTAACACACACACAAAACACCTGCTCACACACACACAACCTTCTGCACACACAGAGACCTCCTTGAATTCCTACTCTCTTTAACTCTCACAGCACCTCACAAACAGACCAAAACTCCTCTACACAAACTCACACACCCCTGAACCTAACCTCTTAACTCCCTGCCTACTCCTTAACACGCACACTTGCTCATACAATAGCTCTGCATATATACTGAACTCCCTCACATACACTGCACCTTCCCTGGACTACCTGAGATACTTGCAAACCTCCAGGACTAACTACAACAACAACCTCACTGCACACTCCGACACAGGCCCCTGCACTTTCAAACATCCACCTGAACAACCCCTTTGAACTGCAAGCCCGTATACACTACCCTCTCAGCTTCCAAAACCTAGAACTAACTGCAGCTATCAAAAGACACCCTGCTCACCTTCGCACTTGAAACACCCTCTTGACAATCTACACACACCAACTACAAACTCCCTCAACTCACAAGCAAATAGAGAAACCAACTAAAAATAACAAGAAACTGCCCTGGACCAAAACTGACTACCATAACCAAACCTACACTTCCCTGATCCCTCTACAACCACTGAACATCTCTAGGACCACCAAAACACAACCTTGAGCACCTGCAAACAAACAGAGCAGAACCTGCCTACACCTTCACATTCTGATTCCTACTATATAAACAACAGAACCTGAACGCCCCCTGAAACTGCAGCAACAACAACAACCCACTTTCTAACCTAAAACAACTCCTAGATCAAACTGCAAGACCATCAGACTTACTCCAACAGATTACCAGGAACCTAGAATCACTTCACTGACCTCCTAAAACCTTCTTGAAAAAAAAAAAAAAAACCAGACTATCCTATACATAAAAATCATCAGATCAGCCTCTCTACAAGCAAAACAGACCCTCTGCTACCTTCTCCGAAGCTACAACCCACACTGCAACTTTCTTTTCTTCTAAAACAGAACCGGGACACCAAACAATTTCCATTCAAATGAACAATAATCCTAAACAAATTGTTTCTTTTAAAACAGTTGTGGGATCGCTTAGACAACTCAGTTTTATTATCATTTCAACAGTTTCCAAATCTTAAAAACTAAACAATAACTCCTTTACCACATGTTAAAACAGTAAAGTTTCAACCTTTTAGCACGACTCGAACTTTCAAGCAACACAGTCGTCGATCGACTATCCTAACTCGATGTCTAAAACAATGCACGCGTAATACATGAAACAAATTAAGCAAACAACATAAAATGCCATAGTTAAGGGAATTACTTCTTGCGGCGCCGTGAACAAAAGGTGAGGGTCTGAAGAAAACACGATGACTCGAACGACGACGCGACGACACAAAAACCAAAAGCTATGTTTGAATCCAAAACCGAAACCCAAATGCTATATGTGTTTTTCCTTTTAAAGATTAAAACTCCCAAATGTTATCAGCTCTGCCTTCCTCTTTTTCCAACCTCTTCCCCAAAACTGCTGCCCAGAACCCAAAAATGAAAATAGACAAGAGTATATAAACCTGCAGCTAGGGTTTGAGATTTTTTGGCTCCATAACTTCAAAATATGCCTAAAACTGACATTTCACTTGAGTGATAAGGGTCAAAATTGTCTCTCTCTCAAAGATGGTACAATTTTGATTCTTATCCTCAAGGAAATGCCCGTTGGAGAAAGAATCACGGCTCGGATGAACTCAATTTGAATGAACACATAAGATGTGTCCAGCAAAGCAATGTACGGAGGAAGAAGACAACGATTTTAAGTGATTGTCGTTTTGAGGCAAGATTTGCTGCGTTTTGGTGATGAATCAAAGAAGAAATCCGCAGGTTCTCGGGTTTGATATGGGTCGGGTGGAAAGGGAAAATAGGTCGACTGAAATGAGGGAAATGACATGTATAATGTATACATATATGGTTGCGTGGATGAGCCAAAACATAAGGTTAGAACGATTTTAGCCTTGCTTTTAGAATTAAGCATGGAATGAAGGAGTTGCATAGGCAGGATAAAATCAAGGACGCGCATTGCGATTTTAGCCATTTCTTTTAAAATTAATCAATTACTTTTAACTCTTCAAAATTAATTTTAATATAGAATTATTAGACTTTTAATTGAAACTTTCAGGACACAATTGGGTGTCAACATACCTCATACAAAAAGTATTCCACTTAATCCTTCTTAACAAGATGATAGAATTACAACTCGATACCTATAACAGAAAACTAGACAACAAAATTAAACTATGAGATTCAAACTCTTCCAGGTTCTGATGTCTTGCTTCTGCTCTTACACACAATAATTCTTACAAGGATTTGCTCTCGATTTGCTTTGTTGAGATTTCTTAAGTGCATGAGTAATATGACCAAAACAACTTGTATTTATAGAGTTCTTGAAAGACTTATTCGATTTAGCTTGAAACTCCTTTTGCAATTCGGAATCCGTTTATAATAAGGTTTGCAATCCTTTCTTATTTGAATCCTAAGTTGATTTGCCTAAGTCTTCAATCCTCTCCCGGGTAGGAAACTTCTTTTTTTCAGCACCGCTTCTAAGCTCTTCCTTCTTCAACTTGGATTGAGACTTGAACTTCAGTTGTTCTCTCTTTCCTTCTCCGACTCGAACTCGAACTCGAACTCGAACTTCAACTCGAACAACTTCTATTTGAACTTCAACTGTGAACCTTTTCATTGTTCACTTAGCGCCCGATCTTTTGTCAATTATCAGAACCTATATTCAACAATGCGCCATAATACTACTATGAAACTGATTATATTAATTAAGTTGTGATCCTGCTTATATGAAGAACTCAAATCTAATTGTTTCAACATATAACAACTGCCATCTTGTTCTCCGGGCAAACATATCCAAAAACGAAATTTTATGGAATTAAAGAAGCAATCCCAGATATTTTAGCATTGGTCATACAAATACCTTCATATCTCCACCCGAACCACAGTAACAGAATTTTGGATAAAAACTTTGTATTGGATAAAAACTTTGTATTGTAAGACCTCGAGGTGTAACACGAAGACTGCTCCACCAGGCAAACTCCCGAGGAGAGACTGCATAGCTCCTCGCCCCGGAAAATTGTCTTGGGAAACAAGGGAAAATAAGCTCGAAGCACCGAGCTCGGAGAAAACCTCGTAACCTTTAGCGGATCGGATGTCCCACCTCGGGAGACGAGGGCCAACCTTTGTAACCGTCGATCATTGCTCTAGCATTTAAGAGAAAGATCGTGGGTCAATCAAGATTAAATACGGAGTAATTGCCATAAAGACACAATTATGAAATTCACAACGTTATTTTTTCTCCTGATTATAAATAGGATTCGTCTGTAAACAACAGGACACGATCAATACAATATTCAACTCTATTTTCTATTTGTTGCCTCATTTGTCATTAGCTTATTTCTTACCTCGTTATCTTTTCAAAGCCTTTCATTCAGTTCGAATTCAAGTTTAGTTCGAACATCACTTCGATACAAGCAAATTACCAGCTAAACCCAATACAAATTTGATTTGTTGTCCTATCCTGATTTACGCCAACACAAACTTCAATTTTTGTCTTCATTTTAGTGATTAATCTTTGACTTGATGGTTTGATGTTGTCAGCGTAAACGTTTCAAATATGTGGAAATTGCAATAATGACGAGTCAAAGACGAAAGTATCCATTATAAAACAAGATAAATCCATTAATCAAAGAAGAATAAATGTAGGATGATAAAATGGTGTCCCATATAATATTTTTTTTGCTTTATTGAACCAAAAATTGAATGAAAAAGGATTATATTTGCTCTTATACATTGAATGGCTTATATTTATCCTCGCTTGAATTCTCGATTATATTTGTCCTTGCCGTTAGCATTTTGATCACCTGCCCTATCACCCTATTTATTTCGCTGTTAATTGTATTTGTTGACTTCTAAGGTTTTTCCCACCTGTAAAGCTTCCAAACGGATGAGGATGAAATAATTTCATACTATTATGCGACAACAGTATGATTGTCCAAGTGTCAGTGTGTTGACTGCTTCGTCTAGCTTGCAAATGAATAGTGGCCACCAATATCCTTTGGGTACTTTTCGTATATTGATGGACATTTTCAAAACTCAATACCAAACGAAACACTGGATTCGTTGTAAATTTGATAAGGGGATACTCTGAAAATGAGAGTGGTCACTTTTTCTTTTGCTTCAAAGTCTAGAATTTGGGAGTTGAATTTTCTGCTATTCCTATAATTATCTACTAAAGTTTTTAGGACCGCTTGAACTCTTGTTACGCATGTAATACGACATATAAATAAATCACCCTTTGCTCTACGAAGATACACTTGAATGTTTGAATGAAATAGTTTCTTTTATCCCCTCCCCATATATATTACTTGTCTACAATTCTTACTAGTACTTATTTTACAATACTTACTCCTATTTCTATTGTTTAATCAATTCATCTTGCTACTTATTTGTATTGTTTAATGAATTTGTCTTGTCTTGTTTTGTAATTTTCAGTAATGCCATTTTCCTGCCGTATTTGACCGTGTCATTATCCCAATTCCAACATGTTTCAAGCTTTTACGCTTGACCCTGACAACATCAAACCATCAAGTCAAGATCTCTTCAACTAAACAAAGGCATATTAAAATTTGAAGCTTTGTCCAAGTTCCTTCAGTGAGATAGTTTCATGCTGATATATGCTTCCTCTTTACTTAAAGATTAAACAGAGGAGGTCTCTCAAAATGATTGAGAAAACCAGTTTCAGAATAAGACTTTCCTTTTTCAGTATCTGCACCTTTATAGGGACATTACTTGGCAGCATTTTTATGTGCAGTGCTACAGAGAGTGATGTTTATTGTTTGAAATCAATAAAAGATTCATTACAAGACCCTTCCAATGCCTTGGCCTCTTGGGAATTCAGCAATGCTACCGAAGGCTCTATCTGCCGTTTTAATGGAATTGAATGCTGGAATCCTGATGAAAGTATGGTACTAAACATCAGACTTTCAGGCTTTGGATTAATAGGTGAGTTTCCTCGAGGTATTCGAAATTGTACAAGCATGAGCGGGTTAGATCTATCAAATAACAAGTTGTATGGAAGCATCCCTTCCGATATTTCACCGATGCTTAGATATGTTACAACACTTGATCTCTCCAATAACCAATTTTCCGGCAATATACCACCTGCTATAGCTAATTGTACTTTCCTTAACGTTCTAAAGTTGGAAAACAATAATCTTGAAGGTGAAATTCCAAACATAATAGGCTCTATGCTTCGCCTTAGGACGTTGAATGTAGCCAACAATTACTTGACTGGGCCAGTGCCATCATTTCTTAGTCAAACAATCACAGCAAAGAATTTTGCAAACAATCCAGGGCTTTGTGGGAAGCCCTTGAATAAATGTGAGAATTCATGGATATGGAAACATATTGATCGTGCTTCATTCATCAAAGCATTTGTGATTGGTTGGGTAGTTTCCGCTTCTTTGGTTTTAGTCCTTCAATTGTTTCAATTTCCTAGCAAGGTTGTCAACAAGATAGTCTCATTGTTGTTGATAGTCTTACCAAAAAAAAGGAAGCGTATGAGGGCGAAGAAACATTCAACTTCAAGAAGTGATTCACCTGGTAAAGAGGAATTAAACAGCCATCAGAAGGTACAGATCCTGCTAAATTTCCAGCATTTCCCCTGCACTGTTAAGCTACACTTTTTGCTGCATTGTGAATAGCCAGCAAAGTTAGACTTTCTGTTCTGTGTTTGTTCCAATGATTGAACTTATGACTGTTTTCCAGATGCTAAAGCTGGAGAAGTTTGTTACAAGAATGAGTTTGATGGAACTGGCAAAAGCAACTTCTGGTTTTAGTGAAGACTATTTAGTAGGAAATGGAATGTTGGGGAAAGTATACAGAGCAATTCTCACAAATGAAAAAAGTACACTTGCCATCAAGAAGTTTTACGATTGGGAGAATCTGGAGGAGGAGTTCGTCTCAGAGATTACAACTCTTGGTGGTCTAAAGCACAAGAACCTGTTGCCCCTTATAGGGTTCTGTCTTGAAATGGAAGAAAGGCTTCTTGTTTACAAATACATGCCTAATGGTAATCTTCATGAATTGTTGCACCCGAGTGAAGATAAAGCCAAAATCCTGGGTTTCCCTCTGAGGGTTAAAATTGCACTAGGAATAGCAAAAGGTCTGGCTTGGCTTCATCATGGTTGTAAATTAAATGTGACACACGGAAACATAAGCACACGATGTATCTTGTTAGATCGAGATTTTGAACCTAAGTTATCAAATTTTTGGGAAGCAAAAATTTGGAGCAACGATGAAACTGCATTAAGTTGGAGTATTTTCCCAGTAGCTGAATATTCATGTTTAGGTTCTTACAAGAAAGACATCTACTGCTTCGGTATTGTGCTACTTGAGCTTGTAACAGGGAAGGAACCACACGAATTGACTAGCTCGAGAAATCTATTTGATCACTCGCCTTGTCTACTTGATGCAGACCGAGACATGATTGGGAAAGGATTCGACGATTTAATCCTCCAGTTTCTTGAATTAGCTTGTAACTGTGTGAAGTTTTTTCCTAATGAAAGGCCAACAATGCTGGAAGTGTATGACACACTCGAAACAATATCTCAGGGTCGAATGCAGTAGGTATGAAAGAATCCCTTTTGTATGTACACTTTCATACTCAAAAGAAAAGATTATGGCATGGTGGTTATCCATTTTAGCAACGACTCATATGAATATGATACATAAATAAACTATTCGACCTGTTTTTTAAAGGACTTGTTGTATGGATATTTGTCAGCACTAGGCTGAAAAATAATTTAGGATACCACCATAGCTTATATATTTATTCAGTATATGATCATGTAGTTTCACTTGTACAAATCTGTTCTCTAGCATATATATGGTCCCCGAGTTTCACTTGCAGCACTTTGACTTGCATAAGTCTTAAACAGTAGGGCACAATCTTGGAGTTTGACTTCGTGTACTTCGTACTCCAATTTTTGCGAATTGTGATTATTTTTCAGCTACATTCAACTACTTTGCAAACAGTTTGTTACAATTAGTAGTCCTAAAAGTGGCAGCCTTTTTAGGAAAAGATCCACATTTTTCCCTCTTCTTCTTTGTTCAACTGAAAAAAAGCTGCATCTCATTAGGTGTAATTCTCTATATTTCCTTTGCATAATCATTAATTGCTAGGGCTTAGAATTTAAGGTTGAAAAAGAACAACAAAAATATCCTAGGTTTGTTTTTGTAATACAGTCAAATCTCGTCATAACAGTCTCTCATTATAACAACATTTCAGTATAACAACCTAATTTCTTCTAGAACTGATTATTCATCTTATCTTTTACCTCCATATAACAGAATTCTACCTATAAGAACAATAACATTTATTATAGCAGTAGAGTCCTTGTAAAATTACTTCTCTGTAACAGTCATATTCAAATATTATGTAATAATATTCTACAAAAAAAAATATTATTTATAAAATAAAATACTCAACTTACTGCTACTTAGTCTGAGATAGAAGAGCCAGCTGTTAGGGTCTTAGGCAGCCTTTAAGGAAAAGCTATTGGATATTCTTTTATTGAAAGTTTGAAAATCTTTGCCAATTCAACCATTATATTATCACTAAGAGACTGAATTTATGAAACAATCTACAATTGTAGATTTTTATGTCAAACTTGAATTTTCTAAAATTTTCAATTAATTTTAAATGCATATGTTCCTTAGATTTTAATTTTTTATCTGTACCATACAACTCGTTATAAATTTATTAATAATGTATTAGCATTTTCAATTTTTAGCTAATGAAAAATGAAAACCTATTGAAATTTTAAATTTAACAGGTATTTTTTTTAATAAAATATAAAGTACGGAAAACTTATTTTTTTTGTACTTTTTGTTTATAATAGCTAAATAAGATCTAAATGTCAAATGTCAGTACACATGTATAACAACAGCTCACTATAGCAGTAATAAAATTATCAGACAAACGCTGCCACTATAGTAAGATTTGACTGTATATCTAATTATTATTAATATTATTATTATTTTTTTGGGTTTGGATATGGCAGTCTTGTTTTTCGTTAATTGGGAGTCCATCAACGTTATTCACGATGTTACTTCTGATGAAGTTCCACCTTTTTTCCATGATAATGAAGTCCCACCTAACATTTCATTGTTTAATAATGAGATTAAACTTAAAAGCACCGTCCAAACAGGTAGACGACATAATAAATAAATAAAAAAGATTAACAACAAAAGAGCTTTTCCCATTTAAGTCATCGCTATAAATAGGAACAAGAGATGTTGAATATTAAATTGAAACAATATTTTGGTTAAACACTTTGAGCTTGCAATAAAAGGACATGTAAAGAGTGTTAGAAACCAATGTTTTAAAAGACGGGCGCAACGCGAGACGTTTTACTTACAATGGGACGAGGCGTAAGCCTCGAGACGTGGGGCGTAAGCCCTATGGATCTAATTTTTTAATTAATTTTAATTAATAAATAGCATAATAAGTCCAAAAAAAATCAAAAATACATAAAAAAAGTTAAGAAAATTAAAATAAGAAAAAATATTATAGTAACAAACAATCTAATATTTTTTACAAGTATAAGAAACTGAATAATGGTACAGTTTTTATTAGACAAATAAACTATATTAACTTGCAAACAATTAAAAATTAAAATTTTGTTAATGTTAAAGTGAATAACCATAAAATTTACTACTATTATAATTTAAAACATTAATTCTTCATTGATCAATATAAATTGCTTCTAAATTGTAAAATAATTTACGTCTAATTTTGAGTGATAGAAATAAGACATGAAGATTAATAACAAGTGATGATATATACCTCGACTACGTATTTTCAAATTAAGTATACAGATGAAATATCTCTCGTTAATTGAGCTACACTCAATTTCTCGATTTCTATAAATGAATACAACTTGTCAATCATTTAAAAGAAAATTGTGGATGAACAATCTTAATTAGGGAATTGGACATATTATTTGCATAGGTTCTATAAGGCGAGTCCCGAGCGTTGGGCGTGCTCTGGGCGCACTGCCGGGCGCTTGAGGCATAAGTCTCATGGATCTAAGTCCCACCCGAGAGCCTCAGGGCGTTTTGCAAGTGCCCCGCCCCGAGGCGAGTCCCAAAACTGCCTTTTAAAACAAAGTTAGAAACAAAGAAAACATGAGAAAATTATAGACTAAAAAGTATCTCACTTCATTAATTTAAGAGAATTCATCCGTATTTATATGCAACAATTAAAAAAAAAAAACTTGAAGCAATGTAGATGTTAAATTGATAGTATACAATATTTCACATTAATGCACTAGAATATGTATAGATATAAGTTAATTACCATATTTTATAAGAACATAATATTGTAAATTAATGTAATAAAATATTCCTAAATATTGTGCCATTTCTAATAGAGAGTGTTAACACCAACTCACAACTTGTTTAGATGATTGTTCCGTGTCGTTTCAAAATATATCATATTCTATTGTGATGTGAACTTAACGTTTGAATAAATCTTATAATTTCTACTACTAATATAAAGAATAAACTTGTAATATTGTGACAAAAAATAAGATAAAGTGTAAAATATGATATTAAATAATATGTTATGGAAAATTAGAAAAATAAAGTAATGGCGTGATTTTACACATTTACACTAAATCGTCTTTTGTCGTTACTTATTGAATTTAACAATACTCCCTCCGGTCCACTTTATTTGATGTTTTATCCTATATTTTTTGGTCCACAAATATTTGATTTTTTCGGAAATGAAGATGGAATTTTACAATATCACCCCTTGCTAATAAATGCCTTTAAACAAAATGATAAGTAATAGTAGCTTGAAAAAGGGCTAAGATAGTCAATTACATTGCTAATTAATGCTAAAAAAGTGATTTTCTTAATACGCGTGAAAACATCAAAAACATCAAATAATATGGACCGGAGGGAGTATAACATAAGTATACTATAAAATTTTATTAACAATCAAAATATTCATTTTCTTTACAGTACTAGCCATATAATATACTCTCCCCCGTTTCAATTTATGTGACACACTTTTCTTTTTGGCCAGTCCCACAAAAAAAATATTTTTATATTTAGTAACAATTCATCTTTATATGATGATTCTCGACTATACAAATTTTTATGATTTGTTTTAAACCATAAATTTCAAAATTTATTTTTCAAACTCTGTACTAAGTTAAAATACCTCACATAAAATAAGACGGACGGAGGGAGTAATACAAGTAGTATGTAACAACTAACTTATATGAACAAGCAATCGGTTGAGTCGGTGTGATTACTCTTATGTTAAGTTTTGATATTGAATTTTGCACGAGCTAAACAAGACATCCTTTTGGAGAAAAAGTCAAAAGGTTCATTTGTGGAGGAACCCCACTATCCACCAAGAACAAGACAGAAACACTACATACTTTGAACAAATGAACAATAATTAGATACATATAGAGACATAGTAATTGAGCAAGAATACGTGTGGAAATTATGGAGGAAGTGAGTAATAAGCAGATCATACTTAAAGATTATGTAAATGGTTTTCCAAAGGAATCAGACATGGAATTGAAGATGAGCAAAATTAAGCTGAAGGTTTCAGAAGATTCAAATGCTGTGTTGGTCAAAAATCTTTACTTGTCATGTGATCCTTATATGAGACCTCGTATGAAGAAAACTGAAGGCAGCTATACTAGTTCTTTTACTCCTGGCTCTGTAAGTCAAAAATTCTCATTTGGTTTTCTTACTGTTTTAGTTTTTACTTTTTACCACTAAAAGAGTTTGTATGTTTTACTCAATAGCTTCTTTTTTTCACCTAGTAATTCATGTTTATTTATTGTAGTAATTCTGGACTCTTGATTCTTGAATTATATGCATTGATTCTCTACTCTTTATCTATATATGTATTAAACGTTTCACGTAATTAATACTTTGTTAATTGGGATTGTTAGAGTGATTTTGAAAAAGAAAATAGTAAAGTAGTAAATGCTATACTTTTATTTTCACGACGTATGTGTTAGAACAAATTCATTAGTCAAAATGACAAGGAATATGGTCCAGAGACCAGAGGTAGTAGTATTTAGGATCAAAGAGTAGAGAAAACGTGTTTAGTTAGTTAGATAGTTGGATAAGGGCGGGCAGCTCGGTGAATAAAGCATCTCGCATTCACGTAGGGTCTAGGAAGGACTACACTCCAAGGGGTGTGGCATATGCAGCCTACTCTGACGTTTGCATCAGTGGCTGTGTCCACGGCAGTTACATAGTTGGATAGCCATTACTTATTGTGTCGACAGATATAGATGTTTTTCGGTAATTGTTTAGAGTTTCATAAACTCAATTTTAAGCTGAGATCCATGGAGAAAGGACAAAAAATTACTTATTTCTGGGTAAATGTTACGTGAATGTCAATTTTCTAACTTAAATTTATTGTAATTCTATACTAGTATTATAACTTGTCACATCATTTTTGTGCAGCCTATTGTTGGATTTGGAGTAGCTAAAGTTGTGGATTCGGCTCATCCACAATTCAAGAAAGATGACTTAGTTTGGGGCATAACTGGATGGGAAGAGTACAGTATCATCAAAGCTCCTGAGACTCTCTTTAAAATCCATAATAAAGATGTGCCTCTTTCTTACTATACAGGAATCCTGGGTAAGTAATTTTGTCTAAACAGTGATAGTTAAAAGAATTTTTACACTATCATGTTGCCTAAATGATAACTACAGTCACGGGTGACTATCCGTAATAAGTGGTATGAGTAACTTCAATAACAAAGCAGGTTACCGGCTGCTACAACTGGTTATCAGACACAACTGTTAAACAAAAGGTTATTTTTGTCAGCGTATATAAGTTAAATCCTTCCAAGAAATCTCCAATTTTTCAGGGAATGATCTTTTTGCATTTCAAAATTTATCTGTTCCAAAGTTGCATTTCTGAGTTGAGAATAGTCTTTTGAGATCCTCTGCAGAAAAAGTTTCATCATGCCAATTGATATCTGATTGTTAAGATCTTTTTATCCACATCTTGAAAGAATAGTTCACACTTCAGACAGTCACAGAGATCAATACTAGATATGTTGACTTTAAAATACCATAGAAAAATAACTAATTAATCTAATTGCTTTCTAAGGGATGACTGGAATAACTGCTTATGGTGGTTTTTATGAGCTTTGCTCCCCAAAGAAAGGAGAAACTGTGTATGTTTCAGCTGCATCTGGAGCAGTTGGCCAGCTCGTTGGACAATTCGCTAAGCTGATAGGTTGCTATGTTGTTGGAAGTGCTGGAAGCAAAGAAAAGGTAAGCTCTCTTGATTAATTTTAATGCTTGTCTGGCTTGATGATATTCATCTTACCTTCCTGCCTCTTAACAGGAGGATTAGGGGGAAAGTACTTTTTCCTATTGCTAATCATCTCTATTTTAGTATAAGATGTTTGTTGCTTAGTAAATGTATGATCCGTTGTCTATTTTCAAGAACATCATTCTCATAGTGAGGGGTTTTAGATTAGATGAATAAAGTATCAGTGTCCGGACTCCGGACAACAAGAAACTGGAGTTAATTCTTAAGTATACCCTTCTAGCAACTTGTGACTAAAGAAAAAGGAGAGACACTTCCTAAACTGTCTGGCCTATCTAGCCAACAAACATTGAAATATATAAGAAATGAGAAATATGTATTTATTTTTAGCTGGTTTGACCTCTCACAACATCATCTGATGTTGCTTGAAGTCTGTCGGTACTACTGTTGGGTACACGAAAAAAAAGATCATATAAGTCTAGGCAGGAGTATACTTCCATTTAAACTTAATGTTTTCCTTGTTTTATCATGTTTTTAAGGTTGAACTGTTGAAGAACAAATTTGGTTTTGATGAAGCATTTAACTATAAAGAGGAACAAGATTTGTCTGCAGCTTTGAAGAGGTAAGCCTCATGTTTGTTTTTTCCTAAGACTGACTCAGGTTATATGTGGACTCTCATTTTGTCTTAGCAAAATCCTCTGTTTTTCCATGAAAAATAAATTCTCAACAAAATGTTTGTTCAATCAGGTACTTTCCTGATGGAATCGATATTTACTTTGAGAATGTTGGAGGAAAGATGCTTGACGCTGTTCTTCTAAACATGAGAGTGCATGGTCGAATTGCTGTATGTGGAATGATCTCACAATACAATCTTGAGCAGTCTGAAGGAGTTCACAACTTGTTCTGCCTCATCTCAAAACGTCTCCGTATGCAAGGTTTTTTAGCTACTGATTACTTTCACCTTTACCAAAAATTTCTAGAAATGGTTACTCCGCACATAAAGGAAGGGAAAGTAACATATGTGGAAGACATAGCTGAAGGCATTGAAAGTGCACCTGCTGCTCTAGTTGGCCTTTTCTCTGGTCGTAATGTTGGAAAGCAATTGGTACTTGTTTCTCGTGAATAAACTTGTACAGTCAAATCTAAGGTGGATTTAGAATGGGTTCTGGAGGTTCAACTAAAGGCATGGCTATTACAAGAAAATTTTAAAATGTACAAAGTATAATATGATCACGCCCATTTTGAATCCTCTGACTCTAGATCTTTGATTTGCCTCATCGATTAGTTTTCGAGCTTGATGTGTTTGCTATGTCATACAAAAAATTGTTTAAGTTTGAGTTAGTAAACTGTGTTGGCAAAGACTTGTATTAATTAGGGGAAGCTTCAACATGAAATGAAATGTTGCTTGGACATTTGCCTCTTGTCTTTCATTCCTTTAGGCTTGTAATGTCTTTCTAAACTAATGAGACAAAAGAAATTGTAAAAACTACTCATCTAACCAGAGATTGCTTTGTTTCAAACTAGAAAAGATTGACCAAAATTATAACATTTGAGAACTAACGAGAACTCTTAGAACAACTATGAAAGCCTTAAAACACAGTAAAGGACTAAATAAAACTCTTAAAACAACTAATTAAAGAAAGCCTTGATATCTTGGTCACATTCAAATAAGTGCATGTAAGTATCCTTCAAGTCCACCTGCACACAGATACCTGTTCCACATTCTGTATCATACATCCAACAACTATGGTAATCTCCCAGTCCAAAATGCATCAACTTTGGCTTTCCAACACCAAAATCAGCTTCCTGCATAGGAAACTTACACAAACTCGAAATCATGCATTTGTCAACTTCATTATTGCCTCCCCATTTTGGTGATAAGAAACTTTCTTTATACAAATTCGCCACGTCCAAGACAATGTCATCAGATGAACCTTTAGCACAAACATCAACTGTTTTTTGCACTGAATTCCTTATCAATGTTACAAAATCATGCAACTCCATCTTTGTCTCTCCAGGTACAAATAATATAGGAGCATCAATTACAAAATTACCAAAAGCATTCTCCTTTAGTGGTAAAGAAATTCTACCACGTAAATTCACTGGAAAAAACATTAAAGATGGTCTTAAATATCCATGTTTTGCTTCTGAAACACGAATTAAAGCCCTCCATAAAATAGCTGTAATTATCTCAACTCTTGAAGGTTTAAAACTCAATTCTCCAGAATCTATAGCACTTGCTAACTTGTCTCTAAGCACTGATATAGTACCTTGATCAATAACAAACCTTTTGCCAACGAATCTTGCATCCAAATCTTTTGGATCATTAATACGAGGCGGGAAAATACTCGATAAATCTCTTGCTGGGAAAATATCACCAAAATTAAAACTCAAGAAGTTAATCTCCTCAGATGGAATTCCCAATTTACAAACTTTAGCCCACTCATAAACAAATTTAAAATTAGTGAATCCATCCATTACAGGATGTGAAGCACTAATAGATAGAACTAGTCCACCACATTGGAACTTTGTCACTTGTGCAACAATAAATGGAGTGATGTCAAAATCATTGTCACTCAAACCTTTGATGCCTTGTGGAAAGAAAACTAATGCAAGATTAAGGTCCTTGTGTACTTGATTCATAAAATCATCAAATTGACAATTGACATTTGCTTTTATAAACGTAACGCCTTGATCAAGGCAATCGATAGAGTGACCGTCTTTTGATAACCTTCCGGCTCCAGGATAAACATGAGTTAACATCCTGGACAGGGATTGTTCAAGTTTTTCATCGATGATCGAGTTGCTAGTGCATTGAGGATAGAAAAGTACTAAAGGCACATGTTCCCTTTCAGCAAGTTGATCAAAGAAAGATAACTTGTAATTCTGAAGGAGTTGTGGAGTTGGTGATGATGGTTTTATGAGCTTTTTGGAAATAATTTCAACTTGTAGGCTTTCCATGTCTAATTGTATTTGCTAACTGGAAGGCAAAAAAATGAAGGTTGCTCAAAATGATGTATATATTACAGAAGTTTATGACATTCATTACCTTTATATAGGAAAAATTCCAGGTTTGTTAACTCTTCACATATAGAAACTAATTAAATTTGTTACTAATTTAGATATGGATTTGATTACCATAGTATCATACTTGTCTAGAATGTACCATTCAATTAAGAAAGAATTGAAACTGAATAAATAAAATTCTGTAATAGGACAGTAGGATTTTAATGGTAAGTAGACTGTGTGTCAGATGACAATAATCCTTCATGTTTGGTATGTTTTCAATTGGAAGAATGCAAAATCACACCACAAACACGGGCTGGATTTGGTATTTATAAAATATGGTGAGATTAATTTCACGCGCGAATTCGGACAAGTCGGTCCAATGTTTTCAATTGGAAGAATGCAAAATCACACCACAAACACGGGCTGGATTTGGTATTTATAAAATACGGTGAGATTAATTTCACGCGCGAATTCGGATAAGTCGGTCCAAAAGCGGATAACAAACACCGGTATAAAAAGAAAATTTGCTCCAACCCTTTAAACATGGACAATTACAACAAATGTCTAACACTACTCGCTCCGATCCACTTTATTTAATTTTTTAACCTTTTTATGCAGTCAAATTAATTGATTTTTCTCAAAAGAGATAAATAGAAAACTACATATAATTTTTTTCGGAAAAGGCTCAAAATTGCCTCGACCTATCAAAAATAGGGCACTTTTGCCCTCCGTTAACATATTGGCTCATTATTGCCATCGACGTTATTTTTTGGCTTAATTATGCCCTCCCACAGACGGAAAGACATGTAAGCAGCTGACATGGATTTCATTAATTAGTTGGCCTCTCCTCATTCATCCACATGGATAACGACTCACTGAGGAAAACCTAAAAACAAATCCGACCCGAACCTACACAAAACACCCAATTAACCCATCTAGTTCCAACTTAATGATCAAGAATTTCATGGTTTTATTGATCTTGGTGTTGAAGGAAGGAAGATATTAAACTGGGACAAAGCTATATTACCCATTTATCGTCCTAAGCTTGTCAAGTATGGAGGATCGACATCATAAGGAGCCTGGGGATATTTTTTTCACTAACAAAGTTTGCTCTTTTTGCAGGTTTTACAATGTTTTAGCATTGCTCGTTGCTAGTCTCAATTTTAGATTTTTGAGACATGGAGATACTGACTCTACAAGGCAGCTTATCATTTTCTTCTTGGAGCAGTACGTGTGTCGCTTGGTGCAGTGTGTGGGATGGGAAATTTCTTCCTTACACTCTATAAGCAAGCGTCGCTTGCCCATAGCGCGCCCTTCAGGAAAGGGTCGCTTCTGCCACAGCCTTGCACAACCAGTGCGTGATCAAAATAGACACGCGATTGCCCGGCGTCGCCTCCCTCATAGCGTGGCTCAAACAGTGAACTTAAAATCTGCGCACGCGACAGCCAGGCGTCGCATCTCTCACAGCGTTTCCAGGCGAAGGTTGAATGCATGTTGGATGATCAATTGCTTTGCTACCTGTGGCGCACCACTGCTTTGGATCGTGTACCATTGCTCACTTCACGGGTGGCTCACCTTCATTCTTACGTGGTTTACCTTCGCGTGAGACATTAAGAGGCTTGGATACATGGACTCGCACATGAGATGCAAGAACAATTAAACGCAGTGTGTCTCTCGCTCATGATTGAGTGGCACTTGTTAGGTTACATTGCTTTAGTTATTTACGAATTACTCCTAGCATCTAGTGTACCTTAGAGAGAGAGGTGTTATTTAAAGGAATGAAATTGGAGAATATAGTAGTAATGAAGAAGATGTGTATGTTAGGGTAAAATTTTACGGTCTGATGGGTTAATTGGGTGTTTTGTGTGGGTTCGGGTCGGGTTTGTTTTTGGGTTTTTCTCAGTGGGTCGTTATCCATGTGGACGAATGAGGAGAGGCCAACTAATTAATGAAATCCATGTCAGCTGCTTACATGTCTTTCCGTCTGTTGGAGGGCATAATTAAGCCAAAAAATAACGTCGATGGCAATAATGAGCCAATAGGTTAACGGAGGGCAAAAGTGCCCCATTTTTAATAGGTCAAGGGCAATTTTGAGCCTTTTCCGATTTTTTTTTAGAACATTCTTCATTCCTGGAAAGAGGAAGACGCAATTTCCCATAGAATCTCTGGAGCTTTCCTAGCCACTATAGTTTTCTTGTTTTATCTTCTTAGAGCAAAACTCATTAGTTGATTTCTCAAACTTACCTTTATTCAATACATGATATAAGTACTTATTTACTTTTCTTAAAACTAATTACGAGAGATAAATGTTAATATAGTCACTAATCCTTTTTATTAATGTTCTTAACTAACTTTCTTAATATTTGTGAAAGGCCTAAGAAAATCAATTAAACTGGACCGGAGGAAGTATCGATTAACATATTAAAGATGAACAAGTGTTTCCAATTTTCGTTTCACATTTACATTCATATTCCAATGTTTATCATTCAGAGTCGTATTTTAATTTCCTCTACTATCCGGTGTAGAAATTTCCCTCCTCCCGGCATGTGATGGTTTATTAATTTTGAAAAATTGTTTAAACCCATCCTCGCATGAGCTTAAACTCGACTGATCCCGCCCTATTGATCTATAAATAATTTGTTTTCTATCTTTAGAAGATAATATTAATTTTATGTCTTAACTTATGATTTAAGAAACTCAGCCAAAATAGGTAGCACAAATATTATAATGCTTTAAAATGCCGGCGTAAATTTTATTGGGCTATGAAGAATTTAAGTTTAATCGGTGTTTGGTAACCAGAGGTGATAGACATGCAATGATGATTTGGAGGTGGCTTGTGGTAGTCGTGGTAATCAGTGACATATTTTGTTGTTCATGGCGGAATGATAAAGGTGGTTAAGAATGTATAGTGGTGATTCTGAGGTAAAAATTGACGATAGAGATGGTTAGTAAGGATAGTAGATTGTGGAGGTGTCTAATGGTGAATGTGGCAGCTAGTACGGTTTATGTGGTGTTTGTCAGTTGTGCTAGCGATTACAAGAATTATTAGACAAACATATCAATAATTTTAAGACCGCGTTGAAGATCTAAATGATCTCAACCTATTAAGAGTTTCATAATAAGTAATCATAAAGAAAAATGAAAAATCGATATACTCAATTGATTGAAAATTTAAATAATACAATTTCAGACCTCAATTAAGTTAAAAAAAATCAAGAAAGCCTTAAAGATTACTAATTTTCAACCATTAACTTCATTTCCAAATTCTTTTCCCTAAAGACGATTAAAGCCAACCACAATTTTATTCCACAAAACGTGCTAAAATAGTTACTCCCTTCGTTTCAAAATGGATGAACCTATTTCCTTTTTAGTCTGTTTCAAAAAGAATGACCTCTTTCTAAATTTGGAAAGAAATATTCACTTTTACGCATCCCTAGATGATTTGTAGCCACACAAATAGCTATAACTTATTTTAGACCACGAGTTTCAAAAGTCTTATCTCTTTATTAAAATCCGTGCAAAGTCAAATGGGTTCATCTAAAGTGGAACAGAGGGAGTAAAATACATTATGGTCAATATTAAAAAAAGAAAAAAACAAATGAAACCAACTAACTTTACTAGTCACCCCATTAAGGCATTAACCAACCAAGTGTACACACTGAATAATATTGTACACGTACCACACCTGATTCCTAAAACCCTCCCTCCCTTTTTTACTAAAATCTCAGCTCACTTTCCACAATTCATTTTCTCAATTACACGTTAACAGTGTGAATTTTTCAAAAAATATTATTTGCTCTGCGCATCAACAAGGAGATATTTGTAAGTTAAAAAATTACACTTAAAAAAATTAATTTCTCGTGAATTGTCATTTCATTTGTAATAATAATAATAATCGATTTTATGGATAATTAATTGTTTTTTGTAGCTTTTCGTGTTTGCAAGTTTTTGTGTTTTATTTAATTTCAGCAGAATTTTGCGTTGTTAAGAAGAAAACATTATCTTATAATAGGTGATTAAAAAAATTTGTGTAATACATATGTTAAGAAGTAAATATAGAGGAAAATATATTTTAGTTGTGGTGTGATCAGTATTTCCACCGTCAGCCCAGGTATCGGGTAACTCTGTCTGTCATGATTTAGATAGATGAGAAGAAATCATTTATTATTATTATTATTGTTATTTAAAAAAAAAAATTCTGTAGGGATTTGAACTAGTTTCATTGACCGTTAGGCCACATTTCTTAGATGCTATACATTATATATAGATGCACTCAAAAGCATGCTATGGAACCTTCTAGAAAGATCAATATTTTTGTGTGTGTGTGTATGCAAACGTGTGTGTATATATGTATGTGTGTATGTATATCTTGAGCCGAGGGTTAATCGGAAACAACCTCTCTACCTACTCAAGTTAAGGTAAGGTCGGGGTACTCCTCACCTTCTCCAGACTCTACTTGTGGAATAACACTGGTTATGTTGTTTGTCTAGAGTATGATTGCTTTTACTGCTGGTGTTCTATCTAATTAATATATATAATTATTAAAAAATGGAGGAAAAGAACATTTTCCTATAGTATAGCAATTAATCAAGTATGATTTTCAGTTTTTCACTGGTATTTTATCTAATTTATGTAAATTGTCTGACACGCTGAGCATGATGATATTTTTGTTTTAGTAAAGAGGCAATTGATGATGGCTTCTAGAGCAATACTAAGAAGGAGGGGGTTTCTTTCTGACTATTTGAATGTCTCTGCTCGGTCCATTCAAAATCTCCAAAATTCGGGGAATGGGCAATCTGCTCATTATTTGAGCTCCCGCGGCTTTAGCTCAACTGTGAATAGTATTTGTCAAGGTTCGGATAAAGAAAAGGATCGTGACGAAGTTTCTATGATAAATGATGGATTCTCGAGATTTTCTGGTTTAGGAACCTTCCAGCCAAAATGTTATAACTCCGTGTTTTGCTATGTAAATAGTAGAGTAGACTTTATTTCTCCATCTGGCATGAGGTTGTTGCCATACTCTATACGTCGTGTGTCTACAGCAACAGCAAAGCAACGTGATTTGGAAAGTGATGATGAAGAAAATAAAGAGTCGATTGCGAAAAAGAAAAGGGAAGCTTCTCCTGAGGAATGCGATCAAGCTGTTGTAGGACTAAGTACTGCAAAGGCCAAAGCAAAAGCAAAACGGCTGCAAGAATCTAAGAAGGCTGCTAAATCTGTTATACAGAGAGTATGGGCGGCGCTTTTGGGGATTGGTCCTGCTTTGAGAGCGGTGGCTTCGATGAGTAGGTTAGGATTTGTTAGAACCTGTTGATTTACTTTTCGCTAAACAAGAAGTGTTTCTGTTAGTGCTGAGTTGCGTGTTTCCTTTTCGCTTTATTTTTTCAGGGATGATTGGGCCAAAAAACTTGTTCACTGGAGACATGAGTTAAAATCTACTCTGCAGCACTACTGGCTAGGTTTTAAGCTCCTATGGGCTGACATGAGGATTAGTTCGAGACTGTTGATAAAACTAGCTGGTGGAAAGAGTCTTTCTAGAAGAGAGCGGCAACAGCTTACACGGACTACAGCTGATATATTTAGGCTGGTTCCATTTGCTGTTTTCATCATTGTCCCATTCATGGAATTCTTACTGCCCGTATTCTTGAAGTTGTTTCCAAACATGTTGCCATCTACTTTTCAAGACAAAATGAAAGAACAGGTCAGTTATTTTTTCTCAAGTAAAATCTTTGTTTGAATAATTTAAGATGTTTGTGAATTTTTACTTCTGCAATGTCATGCATTGTAGTTTTAGGCCTTGGTATCTCAGTTAAGATTTTGTAATATGTATTGGTTAAGTGATTTTTTGTGCACTCATAAAAGTTGCCGAGGCATTAACAATATGAAACTTGTTCTGTTTACTTAAGCTAAAAAGTTTGTTCTCCATTAGATAATCAATTTCCTTGCTGCTTGACTTCTAGGAAGCATTAAAGAGGAGGTTGATTGCAAGGATAGAATATGCAAAATTTCTTCAAGACACGGTTAAGGAGATGGCTAAAGAAGTCCAGAACTCTCGGAGTGGAGAAATAAAGAAAACAGCTGAAGATCTTGATGATTTTCTGAGCAAGGTAAGTCACTCTTGATATACAGCTATCCAACACCTACTTGGCTCCAGAGGCTAAATGTTTGGAAAGGAAAAGTTCCATCAAAGATCCATACCATTTTACTTGCCTACGTATGGCATTACAACTTCATGCAGGTTAGAAGAGGTGCAGGTGTCTCGAATGAGGAAATTTTAGGCTTTGCCAAACTGTTCAATGATGAACTTACCCTAGATAATATAAGCAGGTTGGATTTAAAACCAATTTGTTTATACTCTATGGTTCTATTGATTGTCAACTTGATATGGGATCTAGTCTGTGAATATGGATGAAGTTGAATCTTCTCTCTTTCTCAGGCCTCGATTAGTAAGCATGTGCAAGTATATGGGGATCAGTCCTTATGGAACAGATGCTTATTTGCGTTTTATGCTTCGGAAGAGATTGCAAAGGTGGGCTATATCTTTCCATATAGGACAGCGTTAAAATAATATGTTGTTGGAGTTGTTCTGCTATTTTATTTGGTTATTATTTTTTTTTTTTGCTTCAAAAGATACTATTACACACACACCAACATTAAGACTACATAAAAAAAGGAGTGGTTCAATTGAACTTCATCCTTTCAAGTCATTTACATAATAATTCATAGCAAAAGGAAGGGGGAAAATCATATATTTCTAGATTTCATTGGTGCTCCAAGTTGCACTTATTTTTGCTAAGCTAATGGTAACTTGATACTCTTGCGTATATATGTGCTGAAATCTTGGACAGTCCTGCTCCTCAAGTGGATACCTGCAATTCACCTAAGTATAATGTATTGTTTTTAATGTTGTGAATGTAAGTTAACTTGTTAATCAATCACAGTTGGGTAAAGTAGGCCATACTTTGACTTGTTTTTGAGGCCCGTCGAAGTTCAAGGAAAAGAGTTCGCAGTACGTTGTTCAGTAGTGAGTAACTTCCTGAATCTCGGTATAGTTTAAAGCTCTTATGCTGGTGGTGTCTGGACTCTGAATAAGGTGTTTGAAGCATTGTCTAGAAAAATTGCATCAAAAGGAGGACCTAAGATATATCAGCCTGTTTAATTTGTCAACATAAAAGAGAAAAATGGTCTTTTTCATGTGGATGTATATTCAGTTTCCTCTTGACATTTGAACACTTGTTGGGAAGAGGTTACAGTCTTTCTAGTTGTGGTTGTCCTTTCTATGGAGAAATCTGTCTTTACTCTTCTAGCAGGAAACTACTTTAATCAGTAGTACAAAAATTGAAAATTTTCTAGTCTGTCTCTGTTAGTATGAATTCTCTTTTACAAATACTAGAGTTGCCTGGGAAAAGGTGAAGTAGTCAAGTAACCATGTTCTTGAAATGTCACAGCCAAGCAATTTCTCAAGTGTCTAGGCGATTTTATTTTGAAAAAAAAGGAGCATGTCTACATGTTGTCTAATGTGTCATTCATACACATACTAGCTATTTTTGAAGTAACTAGTTTAGTTCTTGTATAGTTGCATCTAGGAAACATAGGTGATACTAAAAATCTTATTATATTCATAGGATTAAAGCTGATGACAAATTGATTCAAGCTGAAGGTGTGGAATCTCTTTCAGAAGCTGAACTTCGTGAAGATTGTAGAGAGCGAGGCATGCTTGGATTACTTTCGGTGGAAGAAATGCGTCAACAGGTTTTTGGTCAAAAAAATAACTTAAATTTTCTCGTAAAAAAGTATCACTAAAAATGTTTTTCTTCAATTTGATATTATGTGGATATTCTGTCAATAGATTTACCAAATTGGAGCGACATTTTCAGCTAGATTATTAGATGTTGGATTGCAGTTGCAATATCTGTTCTCCAGACTATCTTTACTAAGAATTCAATATTGACTTTATCTTTTCAGCGAAAATGTCTCAATCATTTGGGACGGGCCAAAAGGAAAAGAGTGCCACATAAACTGGACTGTCACTTTTCCTATCTAAATTTGACTGGTTTATAGTGACATAGAATCGTCTTTTTGATTTAGACTTTGAATGTGAAGGAAAATATTAAAATACGGCCTTAGAGCGGCTATGATCATTCTGATCTGCTGATATTTTTCTCTCAAAGCTAGATTTTCATTTTCTTCCTTTTCATTCAACAGTTTTTTGCACAAAGAAAGAAGAAAAATAGTATGGTGGACTATTTGGAAGGAGAGGAAAAAACAAGTTGTTTTGAAGGAATTCTCAATTCAGTACAGAGTAAAAATGAACAGTTTACTTTTATTTCAGTTTTGGTGTAAAGAAGAGCTCCTTGATGATGCTGTAACTTTGCTAGAAACTATAGAGTCCTTGTAAGAAGAACACGGAACTTTATTTTTCCTTTTTGCTGGATTGTAAATATGGTTCTTGCACAAATATTGTGCAGCTGATATATAACATGTTACCTTACTCGTAAAAAAAAAAAAAAAAAAAAAAAAGAAGAAAAGAAAAGAAAAAGAAAGTAGGATCCTCAAAGTAATCACATCTTGTTTCAAGTTTCAACGTGAAATGTTATTGTTAGTGATAATCATTGCATATCTCCAAAAATTATGGAGATTCGGTGTGGATATTGCGTAGTGAGTAGTGACTGCAACTTGCTGTATATTTTGATTTATCAGCAATCACCACCTGTAGAATATTGGATTATTTTGTTCTGATATTGTTATTTTGTGCAGCTCCGAGATTGGTTGGATTTGTCACTCAATCATTCAGTTCCTTCTTCACTTTTAATCCTTTCCAGGTATCTCTCTCTCTCTCTCCCCCCTCCCTCTCTGTGAAATTCAGCACCAGCAGACTAGTATATGCTTGCACAGATAACACATTTTCTGGAAGATTATTTAACTTTCAACTGATTAACCTATTCACTTTTGAGCGCACATGACCTGCTTTCCTCGCAATCGTGTGAGCAGATCTTTCACTGTTTCTGGGAGGTTGAAGCCAGAGGAGGCTGTAGGAGCTACACTATCTTCGCTACCAGATGAGGTTGTCGATACTGTGGGCATTAATTCCCTCCCATCTGAAGATTCTCTATCAGAAAGGAGGAGGAAATTGGAATTTCTTGAAATGCAGGAGGAGCTTATTAAGGTTGATAATTGTTTTCTTTTTGCGAAATATACAGTGTGTTTGATGCTATTATGATCTTTTTCCCTGCTCCCCTCCCCTGCTCTCTGTAGGATTCAGTGATTTGATCTTCTTTGTTCTTTTATTTGGGAATTCATATTTTCTGAATATATCAGCCAGGAATGAATCTGCCTTGTAAGGCGTTTATATTCTATATCAAGTTGCGTAACATCAGTAGTCATCTGCTTAAAAAATAATTGTTATTGACTGCAGGAGGAGGAAGAGAAAGGGGAAGAGGAAAAAACTAGAAGGAAGGAATCTGATTGTAATCAAGAGGATGTGGCTTTGAATGAGATGACTATTCCAACTGCTACAGAGGCACAAGAGCAAGCTCGAGCAAGAGCGATTGACAAACAAGAGCAGCTATGTAAACTTAGCCGTGCCTTGGCTGTTCTAGCTTCTGCTTCTGTAAGGATGAACTTGAATAATGCTGTGTACTCTTATATACCTAGTCTTTTCTCTCAATGTCGTTTAATTCACTATTTTGCAGTCTGTTAGCCAGGAGCGTGAAGAGTTCTTGAGGCTTGTAAATAAAGAGGTATGTCATTTAGATGCTAAAATATACGAGAAATCAGACCAAGAAAAGGCAATGGAAATCTTAGTTACTTTAATACTAGCTGTGGTTTTATATTATTCTTTGTTGTGTTTATATATCCTAATGTCCTTGGTTCAATCTTCTGTCCCTACAATGTTGTCCCCCTTGCTTTTCAATCACGTTGCTCTTCCTGTATCTGTTGATGAATATTGACAATGTTTCTGCATTCTGCCACTAGTTTATGTCTATAAATTGATCAGATTGTTTTAAATGGGAAACATGTGCGAACTAAAAGGTAAAACTGAAGGTTACTTCTTCACTAGAAGAAGTGTTGGTTATTGGATGCTGGAATTTTAAATTTTGTGCAAAGAACCATATTGCTCTTCAACCTTTTCTTTTTTACTTTTGGTAAAAGGAGATAATAACTTGTGTAATTTTTAGGATTGTAGCATGGTCTATTTTTTGGGATATCTGTATTGTTGATATGTTGAGAGTATGCTACCTAAAGTAGGTTGTGACACATTTTTTTGACTTGCTTAAACAGCACATCATTCAATTAACAGACAGAACTGTTTGGGCGTCTTGCTTCTCAAGCTATCCTCCGCTTTTCCTCTTCCCAACCAAAAGAAAAAAAATTTAAAAAATAAAAGAAAGAAAAATTCCACCTGTTAGCTGCCTGGCTCTCTTTTCTGTTGGTGTTTTTAGGTTTTCTTTATGTGCAACACATTTTACAAGTGGAAGCTTCTAAGTATCTTGGGTCAATACTCCAAGGAAATAGAGAGATTGACGACAATGTCACACATCGTATAAGAGCGGGTTGGATGAAATGGAGGCTTACTTCTGGTGTCCACTACGATAAGAAAGTGTCACATAGACTTAAGGTAAGTACTATAGAGTGGACAGAGGCTAGAGCAGCTATGTCGTATGGTGCTGAGTCTTGGCCAGTCAAGAACATCCACGTTCAGAAATGCAAGTAACCAAAATGGGGATGCTTAGATGGGTGGGCATGCTAGTGGAAAGATAAGATTAGGAACGAGGTCATACAGGATAAGGTGAGAGTGGCCTCAGTTGTGGACAAGATGCGGAAAGTTAGGCTGAGATGGTTCGGGCATGTCAAAAGGAGGAGCATAGACGCCCTAGTGAAGAGGCGCTAGAAGTTGGTTGTGTTGGTTCCACTGAGAGGTAGAGGTAGACCGAGGAAGAATTGAGGTAAGGTAATTAAATAGGATAGGGCCGGCCACCATCGTTATCCCAAAAAAAATTAGAGAGGATATGGCCCAGCTCCAGTTCACCGAGGACTTGACCTTAAAGGAGCATGGAGGTCGAGGTTAAGCGTAGTAGAGTAGTATGGGGTTTTATCTTATTCTTCACTTTACTAGTTGTTGTTTGGGATCATTTACTCTAGTTAGCTTTAATATTTTAGTGTCATTGGTTTTCTTTACTTTGGTATTTCGTCTTTGCATTTGACTCCTGTATTTTTTTATTACTCCTTTCCTTTTTTCAAACCCATTTTTTCACAACTGTTGTTCTCGAGCCGAGGGTCCTCTGGAAATAGCCTCTCTACCTCACTCGAGGTAGGGGTAAGATCTGCGTACACCCCACCTTCCCCAGAGCCCACGTGTTGGGATTATACAGGGTATGTGGTTGTTGCATTTACAAGTATGTCTTTGGTTAGGCCAGGTAATTCTCCATCAAGAATTTTGACTAATGGAGCATTGCTATTCTTGTCAGATCGAGCTTTATCATAGTATGGTAGATAAAGAAGAGACAGTTGGTGAATTGGATGCCATCAAGGCATATAGAGCTGCTCATGATGAGAGTGATCATGCTGCTGACAATGATGAGGTTTCATCTGCACTCATAGATAAGGTGAGATATTCAAACTGAAATAGTCCTACAAGTTGTGACAAAGGCATTAGTTATGTCCTCTATATTTCAAATAAATTGAGTAAATAAGGTAGGGTAACCTAAAAATTGAGCAATATGCAGTAGGTTTGCTGATACAGAGCGAGGGAGGAGAGTGCTGGGATGTTTCCCCAAAGCTGAGTTGTAATTAGTTATTTATCTGCTAATGCATTTCAGGTTGATTCCATGCTTCAAAATCTCGAGAAGGAAATTGATGATGTTGATGCCAAAATTGGCAACCATTGGCGAATTCTTGACAGGTGAAAATAGCACAAAATTTGCATGATCACTTTTGGGTGTTGACATTTTCTTTTTTATACCTCCAAGTGTTTTGGCATCACTTATTAATATCATAAATATACTACTATAAAAGCGAGTTATGCATTGTTCTGTCCATCTCAAACTCCTTAAATGAATGAAGGTCGAAATTGGGTGATGCAGTTCCCTTTTCTTGGTTTCTTATCTACCTGGTTTATTTTGAGCTTTACCAGCATGGGGCATAAATTTGTTCTTCCCCTGGAATGCGTTCCAATTTACAGAATTTGAATCACATCACATCTATTCTTGCTTTAAAGGATGAACTGGCATATTGTGTATTATGAGGCATGCAACTAGACATAAGCATATCATATGTGGAAGTAATGATTATTCATGTTTATATATCCCGCTCATTACTGTGGTCAATTTTTTGGCTTGCTGTGATGAACTATCTAAGTAGCTGGAATATTTAAAACAACAACATACCCATATTTACATGTTATGCAATTCTGTAGATCCAAAATTTAGCTTGTAATTGACCTTCATGTTGTTTTGTTATTCAGGGATTATGATGGGAAAGTAACCCTCGAGGAGCTAGCAGCCGCAGCCCTGTATTTGAAGGATACTCTTGGCAAAGAAGGGGTTCAAGAACTCATCAGCAACCTTTCCAAAGATACAGGTCGGTTATTCTTTTTTTTCAAATTCAGAAATGTTCATGCTTGGACTGTTGATTTATGGTAGTTACTGGACATTTGTAGAAGGTCTTTCACTAACACATTAACCTTTTCACATCTTGTGGAAGGTCTTTCACCAACACATTTACCACTTAATGCATTACAAGTTTGTGGGAGTTAGCAGTATCTTTTAAATTGACCCCGGAATATTGAACTCCTTGTTTTTGCTGATTCTAACTTCTGGTGAGTTATTTTGTTGCAGATGGAAAGATATTTGTTGAAGACATTGTTAAGCTAGGCAGCCGTATAGAAGATGCCAGGTCCGATGAATAGACAGAGTAATACAACAATTTTGGTTTCTTAAAAAATAATAAAACATTACACTTCACTAACGTAGTTCAGTCATGTAATTAGGCCTCCTATTATAGAAAGCCAATATCTTAGTATTTCATCTCTTATAGCTGTCACTTTTTCAGTCATCGAGGTTAGTCCCATGAGAAAACTCATCTATGTCATATGAACTCGGACCTTTCATACGAACGAGAACAAGAGAATTACATATCGTTAGGCATGTAAAGTTTGAGCTGAAACTGAGGCTGAATATCTTTTACTTTCATATATAGTGGAGATATCATCAAATTTTGACATTCTGATGAGGAAACATGTTATATTTAAATAATATGGATCTTGAATTGTGAGTTTCTGTTGCAATCAAGATTTTAACGTACTTTACTGTAGCTTTGTAGCTTTATATTCTGTCGATATGTATCTCTAACAGAACTAAAGAAGGAGAAAGAAGTTTGAATATTTTGTTAGAATCCAATAGCTTGCTTTCTTCTTTCCTCCAAAATACCCTCTGCATCTCCATCTTATGTGGACCTCACCACTGTTGACCTTGTCAAGCATGATCATATTTAAGGTAATGGAAATAAGTTCCTCCAGTAAATTTGCATTTCTTTTACCTGAGAGAATGGTGTGAGTTGCAATTGAGTGAAAAGGGAAAGGGAAAAAGAATAGAACCCAAAACAAAACAGTCCTTACTCACGTCTCTGTATTCATCATTATTTTCTCTCTGTTTGGTATGGTCAATCATGGTCCAAGAACTTTTGGTGGGTTCTTTTGCTTAAATTATTCAAGCAACTTTTTTATCATTTGATGTTTCTTTGCTTGATTTCTTATACTGTCTCCGTCCACAGTATCTTTAGTTTAGCGTGGGATCAAACGGGGTCACTTGTAAGACATCATTTTTCACGAGTTAGAAAAATGTGGGTGTCAATAAGTACCCTTCCATAGACACCTAACACCTTAAAGCCAACCATAAATTCTCTTCCATAGACACCTAACACCTAAGAGTATAGTCTATCAAAATGGAAGAAAACTTAACCCGCAAAACTCATGCTTTAATTCTCCCTTTGCCTCTACAAGGCCACATAAACCCAATGGTTCAATTTTCCAAACGTTTAGCATCAAGAGGAGTTAAAGTGACCTTAGTCAGAGTAGACTCTGATAGCAAGTCCATGCCAGGGGACTCTGGCCCAATCAATATTGAGTCCATTCCACATGATGAGTCACCACCAGATAGTTTTGATAATTTTCTTGAATGGTTCCATGTCTTGATATCTAAAAATTTGAGATCAGTTGTAGAGAAATTTTCTGATACTGAGTACCCTATCAAAGTTCTTGTGTTTGATTCAATTGCCACTTGGGCAATTGACTTAGCAAATGAGCTAGGATTAAAAAGGGCTGCATTTTTCACACAATCTTGTTCTCTTACTGCTATATATTATCATATGGATCCAGAAACAAGTAAAATTCCTTTGGATGGTTCTGCTGTATATTTGCCTTCACTTCCATTGCTTGAAAAGAAAGATTTGCCTTCTTTTGTTTACGATAGTGATTCATATCCATCAGCTGCAAGACTTGTCTTCAGCCAGAATATCAATTTCAGAAAAGCAGATTGGCTTTTGTTCAACACATTTGACGTACTTGAGAAGGAGGTATATACTCTCTCATACCATGATTGGATACTATTCGAATAAGTATGTATTCACATCATTGCAACTAATGAGATCCTATTTGACTAGAGATATAGTAAAGTTTAGGAAAGAAACATACCTTCTTAAATTTGTGATCTTAAATACGTCATAATATAATATTTCTGTGGACTATCAAATTTTGTCATTATGGGAAAATAAAAAATATAATTTAAATTGTTTTAGAAAATGATATATTTTTTTTACAAACTAAAATGAAAATAGGATCACGTAAAATGCTCTTTTGAATGTCTTTCCAACGGTAAGAATAACTCTTCTATTACTCAAAGTACTTATTTTTTCCCTTATGTTTGGAAAATTTGAAAATCAACACCATTAAGTTCCTAGAAGTTTGGCAAACAGAGTATTAAACATGTCATGACATTTTCATGGCTATATAACATGTTATTAATGGCATGGTAATTAAAGAACTTTAATATAGAAATTTCCAAAAATATATAAAGATTCTTTTAATATATTGAAAAGGAAAGAGTACTACATATAAATGGAACTGAGAGATTATTACTGAAGCATGAAAGGTACACAGATATATGCATCCTTGCATAGTGCTATACCAATAATCTGAAGCTTCTGATGCTGAACTTATACAGGTGGTGGAGTGGATAAGCAACCAATATCCAATCAAAACCATAGGACCAACTATTCCATCAATGTATCTCGACAAGAGACTACAAGATGACAAAGAATATGGTTTTAGTCTCTTCAATCCAAATGGTGAAACTTGTATGAATTGGTTAGACTCAAGGGCAGTTGGCTCAGTTGTCTATGTATCATTTGGAAGCTTAGCCAGTCTTGGAGAAAAACAAATGGAGGAACTAGCATATGGATTAATAATGAGCAAATGCTACTTTTTGTGGGTTGTTAGAACTTCTGAAGAAAACAAACTTCCAAATGAATTCATATCCAAATTAGCATTAGAAAAAGGACTAATTGTCAGTTGGAGTCCACAACTTCGTGTCTTAGCACATCAAGCAACTGGATGTTTTTTGACTCATTGTGGATGGAATTCAACTGTTGAAGCATTGTGTTTGGGAGTGCCAATGGTGGCTATGCCTCAATGGAGTGATCAACCAACTAATGCAAAGTTTATTAGTGATATTTGGAAAACAGGAATTCGAGTTAAGGCTCGAAATGATGGTATAGTTACTAGAGAAGAAATAGCAAGTTCAGTAAGAGAAGTGATGGAGGAAGAGAAAGGAGTAACGCTTAAAGATAATGCAATGAGATGGAAAGAATTGGCTAAGCAAGCAGTAGATGAAGGAGGGAGTTCTGATAAGAACGTCCAAGAATTTCTTTCAGACTTGTAATGCACTATGGAGTCAGTTTGGTTTGCATATAATGTTATCCAGGGATCATAATGTATTATTCTAAGGTTGTCAAGTATTTTTTAATAAGGTGGTACCTCTTCGATATGTGTTTCTCGTCATGCAAAAGTTTGGTTGTTCACGCATAAGTTTGGTTTGATTTTCGAAAAGGAAAAAAGAAACCAACCCAATGCTATTATGGATTTTTGCAGTTCTTTTCTTCGTTTTCTCTTTCTGTTTGTTCAAGGTTCATGAAACACAAATTCAATCCATTCATGTCATTAAAGGGACGACACATTTCAATAAGTCAATTTATGTACTCCCTCAGTTTCAATTTATGTATCAGTATTTCTTTATTTGTATGTTCCAAAAAAAAAATGGTATCACTTTTGAAATGATTTACAGCAATACAAATATTTTTGTCTTATTTTACACCACAAATTCAAAAATCTTCATTTATTTTTTAAATTTTGTGTCGAATCAAACTATAACACATAAAGTGGAATGGATGGAGTATACAGTAATAAAATGAACAAATAAACAAACATATGATCTATTGAGATTTCCTTTGGTAAGAAATTTGCAAATAATACCATATGATAATTATCCCTTTCATTAGTCTAATCTACTACTAGTAATAAATAAACATTTCATTCATATATAATAAACAAATGGTTTTCATTTTTCTTCAATACACCTTGACATGAACTTTACTAGATTGACTTGGAAATCGTTGAAATAGTGCATTTGAGATAACGAAAACTATGCAAGTGTAAAATTTTGTTTCAATCTATAAGGTAATATTTTCGTGTTAACTTGCCTTATTTTCTAGATTATATAGGGCACTTTTTAAGGAGGCTAAAAATGTAAAATATTTTTGAATGACATACTAAAGAAAAAAAAAAGTATTTATATGACGATGCAAATAACTTTGAACGTATTAACAAAGGCAAGTAAATTGTCTTGCACATGCGCTTAAACGTCTTCTTAAACTCAGTTTTATGATCGCTGTTAGTGATGCGAAAAAAATAGTTAGGGTAGGTTCCAATGGCCAAGATGGTGGCCGGCCCCTCCGCGCGTTGTGCCCTGCAGACCTCTTCGATGGTGACCATTTTGCCCGAAACAAATAATAATGATTTTTAGGCTTTCTGTTTTTAAAGAGCACTCAGGTGTTGTGGTAATAGTAGAGTGAAGGAGATACGTAGGTTATGCTTATGTGCTAATGTACTTTGTTTTCATGCATGGACGTTGAGGTATATTTATATGGTGTCCGTTCTCAAACTCCAATTTATTATGGTATTCATTTTAACACGAGTCAGAAGATTTTGTCTATATTGCGTATGTCATGTGTAAAATACATGGTGTTAATTATATGGTTAAATTTTAATAGTAGTAGTTAAATAAAATGACATGTATCTTTTACTATTGATCAGGCATAAACGAGTAAGTTTTTACCCAATAATATATCCAATAGTATTCATGATTATTGGCTGGGGTATTTTACAAGGTACAGTCTACTTGTACGATGTGTTGCTGGGTTGCCAAGTGTCCGCAGGCTTGTAAGGTTGTGCTTCCATATATGCACTTGAAAATGTGTTGCAAAGACCTCCAAACCAAGGCTGATTTACTTCATAAGGTGCAGATGGAGCAATTTGGTTCCAGTTTGAACTGTGTTATGCAACATAAACAATCTCTAACTAGTTCAGTGTTAACATGGCTGCGATATTTTTTTTTTGGGTGGTAATCGACTGAGAGATAATAGATCTGTTTTAGCGCTAGAACTAGATGGGTTTCACACGTTTTCTAAAGTTATGACTGACTTAGAGATGGGAAACAAAGAGGACGGTGCTTGTGATAAGACTGCTGCTATTGCAAAATTTCAAGTGCCTACTCAAGTTTTTAGAACTGGTGGCAAATTGGTTTTGAAACTGGATGTGGAGAAATTGTGGGATACTGCTAAGCGCAAGAAGCATAGCAATTTAAAGGACGGGGACTCCATGGAGGACGAGTTGCCCGATGACAATTTGCACCAAACTAATCCCAAGGTGTTCGCGGATGATAAATCTGATGCAAAAGTACTTTACAATGCAATTGATTTTAATTTCGAGGATGGAAACAACAGCGATGAAGACCACGTTGATGACGAGGTTGTAACTATGCAGCTCCTTCTATTCATGCTTTTGCCAAGGCAAATTGATGCACCAGATTTTGCAAATAGGATTAAAGTTTGCGAGTGGCCTGATGCAAACAGATTAGTTAAGGAGAATCATTTTAGCAGTAATATCTTTTGGGCTGATCCTAAGGCTTGGAGTCGTTTTACTCATTTTGCTGATACTGTCACTTTTGACGACACTTACAGATCCAGTAGAACTTGGCTAACACGCAGAAAGTTGTCACATATGCTCTTGGAACATATTAGTTTTCAACCAGAATTTCATAAATGTGTAATTTTGTTTGAGTTCATTAAAAGGTTACAAGATTGTGGGTCTATCTTGATGGATAAATATGATATTGAAGAGAACGAATGGCCTCAAGCTATCTACGATGATTGCAAGCTATTTACCTTGATTACAAGAAATGGGTCAATTGATTTTAAATATGTAGGAGAAGTATGCTCTGGCTTGAAAAGCAAAAAGGAGGACCACTGGAACATCTTGGTTTGGAAACTATCAGCACACTACCCGTCAGTGATATTGAGTCAAAGGAGTATGTTTCAGTTTACGAGAATGTTTCTCTTTTCCTAACAATTCTCCACTCGAACCTTGAGGGCAAGGTTCTTATTGAGGACGGGAGTAATGTTATGACTGAAAATAGCATCTTGGAGGGTATATTGAAACATTTAGCAAACTATCTTTGGTACCCGGGTTAAACAAATAATTAAATAGAGATAGTAGAAGAGAAATTTAATTAGCTATGATGTTGTAAACCCTTATCCGTCCTATCTCCCCTTCTTCGGGTCTTCCTCTATCTTCTCTTTCTGTTCTTTTCTCTCTAAATTGTTTTTCTCCGAGTCTGTATCACATCCCCTTCTACCTTCTTCAGTATTATCTTTCTATCCTTGTAATCATTAATGAATCAAAGGAACTTGTTCCATGTCCACGTTACAGTTATGAAAATATTAAAATGTACGCGGAGCTTATTCATAAAGGTAGAAATTAAATGTTAAATCTCCATTTCCATATCCTAATTAAAGTCCCTATTCAGATCCCACTTAATTAATTTCCACATCCCGAAATCCCTACCAAGATCTCGCTGTGGGCACCCTTGCTGACATGTAGTCCAAAACAGGAAGACAACTTTTTAAATGGGTGAAAATCGCTTACACCCCTAATTTTGGTTTAAAAATCAAACTCCCCTTCAACTATGAACAATAATCATTCTACCTCCATTAATTTTTAAATCAAAATTGGGGTCAAAATAATTTTCACCCCCTTTTTAAATGTACCACCTACCGCCATTAATTTATTAAGAACACATGAGCATGATTCATGGATTGCTTATTTTAATTTTAATTTTAATTTTTTTAACTATTTAGAAATGTGAAGAGCAGCCATGGTTTCGATATGGCTGCTTGTTGTCAATAGAAAATCAATTGAGGACGTTGTTGTCATTGCACAAAAAATACTTATGTAATTGTCTTTTAATTGAGCATTTTTATTGGTTACAAGAAAAAAAACCCGTAGCTCCACTAAACACTTTCAGCTGACGTGACCAATTTGCCCTTTGCTGATGTCATTTGTCACCAGGTCTTCTCCGACAATCAAGACCCTCAAGTGGCTCTCTCTCTCCGAGTTCCAAGTTTTGTATAGCTTTTGCACAATCTTTCTATACATAAAATTGTACTTTTGAATAACAATATAATGATAATACAAATATATATGAATTTTTGTATTCCAGAATTGATATGGGAAGTTTTATAAATACCCCTACTTATTTATTTCTTACAGAGAAATGACTAATATTCTTCAAAGGTCACTATTTCATTCTGCACATTGTTTACATCAAACAATTAAGATATAAGAAAACACAAATGATGGAATCAGTTGATCATCTTGATAAGGTTTAGCTTTGAGCAAATTGAATTACAAGATATATATATTATTCCAACTAGGTTAGCTAGTTAAGTAAAATCCAAGAAACAAAGAACAATTTCAAAATCTAAATTATTGGGCTCCATGCTTTGCACGGGGAAGATGCATCTAGTTTATGGAGAGAAGGAAAGTAACAAAGAACAATTTCAAAACCTAAATTATTGGGCTCCGTGCAATGGGAAGATGCATCTAGTTTATGGAGTGAAGTAACTTTGAGAAGAATTAGTAAAAGACCTCAAAGTGTTGAATAAAAAATTTAACTTTTTTATTTTTTTTTGATTTATTTTTGGAGAGAGAAAATTTTAAGTGGGTTTAAGTAGGGACTAAGGGCTGGATTAGTATTCTTAGAAACTTATGGGTGCAAAACAATAATTCTTTAGGGTGCAAAAAACATAAAAAACTTGTGAACTCTTTTGAAATAAAAAAAAAGTACCCGGGTAATTTAAAACATAACTGATACTACATCTACTCTATTTGGTTGATCATACACTACATTGTGCCGTTCCAATTTTCTCTCTCAACTTCTCCTATTTTCTCTCTATCAACTGCCTGCACGACTTCGTAACTGCTGTGACTGTCCCGTTTGAGTTATTTAAAGGATCTCTGTGGGTTCAAAGCACATTATCGACCAAGAGCATAAACATGTATGCACTCGATTTTGTTAGGGTTTTTATTTGAAATTTAACTACTGTATTTTCTTCGATTAATGGCTATTTTGCATCTTTACATAGAGATTTCGGGTAATGGGTTTTATTATTTTACCATTTTATACGCAACTTTCGATTTAGGATTTCGGTTTAATTTTTGGGGGGTTTTTTCTTTAACTCTCGTAGTAAAAATGTGGTTTGTGTAGGTGTAATTTTTGGGGGTTTTTTCTTTAACTTTCATTGTAAAAATGTGGTTTGTGTAGGTGTTTAAATGTCTAGGGTATAGCACGCCGTTCCGAAAGGAAAAGGTCCATGAACTTGGGAAGAGCGTAGAGCAGAGCTTTTAGAAAATAAGAGAGCTAAGGAAAAAAATATACGTACGCGTAGGTGGTCCATGCGTAAATCAGCGCAAGAAGCTTGGGTGTCTGCGAACATCCCCAAAGATTTTGTCAAATATAAAAGAAGAAGGGTGGAGGAACATGATGATAGTGATGCGACAGCCACCGATAAAGATGTTGGTGGAGATCAAACAGAGGTGGGTGACAACTCAGAGTACCTGAGTTCAAAAGGAGCATCTGCTGATACCTTTGATCAGATCGACAGATTTCAAGATGAGTTTGAGGCTGAAGATGGAGTTGGTAGTGGTGCTGCTGCAGCAAAAAGAAAAGGAAAGACTGTTGTTATTGATGATGATGAGGATGAGGATGATTCTGGGGAGGTAAGTAGGAAGAGTGCTGGTGCAGGGGATGGAGAGGAGGATCAGGCTGGTGCAAGGGATGATGGAGTTGATAAAGGGGTTTATAGGGATAATGCTAGTGCTGGGGAAAAAAACAAAGAGGGAGATGAGGAAGAAGGGGATGAAGATGATGAAAGGGATATGCATCCTCTTGACAGATTGAGTATTCCAAAGAAGGTGATTGACATTGATGTCAGTAGCTTTAGGTTCAAAACCTGGTTGTCAAGGTTTGAATCATTTAATGCAAAGATCTCTATGAGATCTTCAGTGAAAAAGTTTTATGACTTCAAGACCAAGTTGGCAAAATTGGGGCTTGAAAAGATGTTTAGAAGATCAGTTTTTGGGGGATTTCTTAAGCCTATATGAGAGTTGGACCTTCAATGGTCAGCTGGTGCACTCAGTGCTTTTGAGGACTATTAGGCAGTCCAAGAAAAAGCATGAGATGTGGTTCTTGATAGATGGTAAGCCAGTCTGTTTTGGCTTGAGGGAGTTCTACTTGATGACTGGCTTAAACTGTTGTCGAGAGCCAGATACCAAATTGAAGGCCAAGTTCTTGGCAAGTGGTGAAGGATTTCTGGAGAAGGTCTGTGGTGGTGGGGAAGTGAGGGCAGAAAATCGGTTGTACTTGATGGAGCAGAAACAGTTCTCTAAAGAAGAGAAGCTAAAGTTGGCTCTTCTGTTGTTCCTCCATACTGTTCTGATGACCAGGGACAAAACAAAAAATATTGAGAAATGGTGGATCCAATGTGTGGATAACCTAGACTTTTTCAGCAAGTATCCCTGGGGTAGGCTTTGCTATGACTTGACAGTGGACTACCTCTACAATAAAGTGGATTTTGCAAAGACCCATCGACATCATGTAGAGGGAAAAACTGCCGGCTATGCACTGTTTGGATTCCCATGGGCCTTCCTTGTAAGTATTGTTATATTATTTCCAGTTTTATTAAGAATGATTGTGTGAAAACTTAAGTAATGTGACTGTGGCATTCATGACAGGCATGGATATATGAGGCTATGCCCTTGGTTGGCCGTAATGCTAGCAAATCTGAACTGTCCCCCTTGCCAATCCCAAGAATGCTATGGTGGCAGCAGACAAGAAGAAATTTGGGAGATGTTGATGCAGGCCATCAAGGAGCTAGACAGGTATGTGCCAATTCAATTTATTAATTATTTTATCATTTAATGATTAATTTATTTATTAATTATTTTATCATTTGATGACAGGTTTTGCACCCTTTCTTGATCCCAACAGTGCAAGAAGTGGATGGTTGCAAAAAATTTGTCTCTCCTCATGCTGATGAGGTCGAGGATCCTGCACTGGACAGGGTAAGGGCTATGCTGGAGGGGGTCACTGGCATTAAGTACATTGTGGAGGAGTATGCTGATGAAATGCACAAAAGTGAAAGCCAGGAAGATAGGGGTGATGATGTTGATGATGGTGATGATGCTGGTGCTGGTGATAGTATTGATGGTGGTAGCAAGGGAACTTGCAGGCACTGTGGGCATGTGCAAGGTGTGCTGTCAAGAATTATGGAGGTGAGTGAGGAGATTTTTAAGTTGTTGAAAGAGAAAAAGGTAAACAGGGAAAGGAAAACAAAGTCCAGGAACTTGATGAAGAGGAAGCTGTTCAAGCAAAGGAAGATTGTCAAGAGAAAAAAGAAATGTATCTATATTCATTTTAATGATAATTTGATTAATTTTGTCTGTTTCTAAGTATTTCCTTTTAGTTGTGGTGAATGAAGGGAATAATGATGAAGAGGTGAGAGAAAAAAATGATGTAGTCGATGAAGAAAAAGAGGTTTTCCATGATGCTCAAGTTGATGGAGCAGATGAAGAGATGACTGCAGATACTGCAGTTGAAGAAGAAGCCGGAAATGAAGCTCAAGTTGATGGAGCAGATGAAGAGATGTCTGGAGAGCTGAATGAGAAAGATGCTGCAGTTGAAGAAGGAAAAAATGAAGCAGTAGATGGAGACAATGCAGAGATTGTTGAAGAAGCCAGAAATGAAGAGATTGTTGAAGAAAAGCGAGAGACACAAGCAGCATTGCAGGTGGATAAAGCTGATGTTGCTGTGAATGAAGTGCTTGCAAGTCTGAATGTTCAATTTCCTTCAGAGAATATTGGAGCAGATAATGTTTGACTCCAGTATTAATGATTGGTTTCGTGGTTTTGTGTAAGTTGAATGTTGAACTAGTAGTTAATGACAGTAGTTGACAGTTAACTTTAAACTTGTTAAGGTCTATTCTATTGATGACAGTAGTTGACAGTTAACTTTGAACTTGTTATCTTTGGAAATATTATGGTTAGTCATAGACAAGTGTATGGTGGCTGACCTTATTTTTGGACATGAAGTATGGGTTTATTAATACATGGTACTTGTTAGGAACTCATTTCATTCATTGTTCAATATTTCAATTATGGTTTGCAACTAATAACATGTTTGTAGTTATGTGCTCACAACTCAAACAATAACGAAGCTTTTATAACAAAAACAGCCATACGACTACATTACAATATCAAAGCTTTTATACAAAACAGCCAAACGATTGACTCAAAATAATAATACACATATTCGGATTAATTACAAAATTTACACAGTGTCAAAATAATACACATAATAAAATAATACACATAATAGAATAAGCGAACTAATAGGAGATCCATTTAAAAACGGAGCAGATAACACAACCAGCAACCATCGACTTAATCAACATCTTCAGTCGATGACTCTTCTGCTCAGCTTCTTCCCTCTTCATCTTAGCTTCTTTAAGCTTTATTTCACCTTCCCTCAATATGATTTTCAGAAAATTATTCTGCTCTTCACATTCACTCAGCAGTTGTCTCAGTAAAACACAATTGTCTTCAGTATCTTTAAGCTTTCTAACCAAGTTCCCAATCACACTCGATGCTGCTGCAGGCATTGGTCCACCATCAAACCACCTAAAATAGTCGCACCCACCATTTGACTGCATTATTTAACAAAACCAAGAAAAAATCAGTACATTAACAATTAATCAAAAACAAAAACAGAACTATAATGTATGACTAACACACTTTTGGAGTGTTACAATGTCAGAATCTGCGGCCAGGGTTTGTAGTTGTGCGAGAGGTCCTCAGCTTCGTGCTTTTGCCGCAAAAACAGATATCGGCTTCCGCTGCTACGTTGGAGGTGGACGAATCTTGACTCATGATGTTCTTTGAGTTGTTTGATTTTTCAGCTGGTGAAAGCGAAGATTTTGAAGAATTGGGTGGGTTAGGTTTGATTTGTGAAATAGAAATTTTAATTGTGTGTTTTGGGGTTAAATCAGCTTTTATATATTTGGAGAATTGTTTTAAAATATTGAAATTTATGTTTAAGGGAGGCGGGAAATTGGGGGAAATGTGGGCACCGTTTGCCGCTGAAAATTTTTGACTTTTGTATAAGCCACGTGTCCTGGGGCGTGACGTGTTCCGTGTTTGGGTTCGGGGTTTGGGGATTTAGGGTTTGGGGTTTGGGGTTAGGTTTTAGGGTTAGGGTTAGCGATAATCGACATATAGTAGTCGATAATCAACTTTGTATCTTGAAAATTAACATATGGAATTTTTCTCGAATCCAAAAAAGGTAATACTGTAATTATTCATTGAAAAGTGTGTAAATGATGTTATAAATGAACTTCACTAACTTAATACATGTTTATACTTAAGTTATGTAGCATTTATCCCATCATTCATGGTGTAACAAGATATATGAGTCGCAATACTAGGCATTGCTTAACAAGAATTGACGTAATAGGCTTATGTATTGACGAGTTATACCCTTGTAGGCATCAACGAGTTGTTATAATGTATTAAAATGGTCAATAATATTAGATGGACACATTATACCATCACTTATGGTGTAACAAGACATATGAGTCGTAACACTAAGGTGGACTTAACAAGAATAGACATAGTAGGCTTATATATACATGAGCTTTACCCTTTTAGGCATCAATATGTTGTTTTAATGTATCAATGTGAGCTATAACACTCAAATGGGTTCCATATACCAACACATGAGTTGTAACAAAGCACATTAGTCGTAACACTAAGGCATTACTTAACAAGAATAGACATAGTAGGCTTATATATACATGAGATTTCCCCTTTTAGGCATCAATATGTTGTTTTAATGTATCAATGTGAGCTATAATACTCAAATGAGTTCCATATACCAACACATGAGTTGTAACAACACACATTAGTCATGGTTTTCTTGATTTTATGTGAAATTACACTAGGTCGATAATCAACCCTTTCGTGGTTGAGTTGGTTAATAGTCGATTAAGGACCTATGTGCAGTCGATTAGTTGATTTGGTTAATAGTCGATTACCTTTGTCCAGTCAAGTCCCGACTTTTCATTTTTCTGATACGTTTCCCTTTTTCAGAAAATTCTCCCATTACTTAAATATTTTTCTTATTACTTAATATTTATTTTATTTATATTTTCCAGTAAATTTCACTTTTTCTATTAATTAAATATTATCGTAATTTATT
The DNA here is from genome assembly GCA_037355625.1 of Petunia x hybrida. Classification (NCBI taxonomy): domain Eukaryota; kingdom Viridiplantae; phylum Streptophyta; class Magnoliopsida; order Solanales; family Solanaceae; genus Petunia; species Petunia x hybrida. Next base: position 1,257,442 of record JBBBVM010000055.1, read on the forward strand.
ATTTTACTTTTATCTTTTTCTATTTATATTTTTGTTTTTGCTCATTTTCTGATTATTTCCATTTTTGCGAACCTATCTATCGATTTATCTACTTGGTGTTGGTTGATTATACACCAAAATGGAGTATGAACAGTTCATCAAGAATATGCAAAAAAATTGGGGAGCGGAAAATTGAACGAAAAATTAAAAGAACCATTTCCAATAACAACAATAATAATAATAATAATGCTCAGGGGGCTTTTTCATTTATAATAATTTTTAAGAAAAGAGCAATCATAATGAAAATCCTTTTCTTTTTACATTTTAAAATTAAAAAAACTAATTACGAGGGGAGGGGGGAGGGGTGATGTAGTTGTCCAGATCCTCCCCTGCTCGTTCCATGAGCACCCTCAACATCCTAGCAGTACGGCGGATGTTCATCTCCTGCCTCCTACGAGCATCACACAGGAGGCGGATAAGCCTGTCTATGTCAGCACGAATCAGCAGCACCTCTGGGTCGTTGTTCCTGAGAGTGAGAATTCCTCCATTGCCGTTGTTGTTGTTGTTGTTTCTGGTGGCACTTCCACTTCTACTTGCAGTGCCTGGAGCTCTTGCCATTATAAGATGAGAGTGATTCTTGAGTTGTGTTGTGGATTGTTGGATCTAATGACTCTATTTATAGGCTCCAAATCGATGCAACCTTTGGTGTTCCCAGAAAAGTCTCATCGTTTCAAGTGGCAATTATGAACAACCACTTCGTTTAACTCAATTCTGGCTGCTCTCAATGACGGGGCGCACGCGTATATTAAATGCGTTCAATCACTTTATCAACTGCATTGGGTCAATTAATCTACGTTTTTTTTTTCAATAATCAACCCATATAGTGTCTATTAATCGAAAATGTAAATACTCAACTGGTTGCAAACATGTCCAGCATTTGGTGAACTCAAATAATAGTCATATTTATAAAAGACACTTAAAATAGAAATAAAATACATTAACGAAACTATTACAATCAGTTCAAATTGTTCCAACAAATAACACAGTACCAAATTATGACAACCACATCTAACACTACTTAAACACACCAAATTATCACAACTTAAGCTAATACACCAAATCAGAATTGCAAGGTTGATTATCAACCTCGTACCAAAGCAGGACAGGTTGTCCTCTTATGGCTACTTCTCTTGTAGTTTGAACATCTATTTTGCCTCTTCCTTGAGAAAAATATTTCACCAACCGAGGGAAAACGATTAATTCTCCTTCTACCCTTTTTGGGATCGACCATCGCGGAAGAATTCTTCTATGAACTATCTCTGGAGGAACCATCCATTCTTGCTCTAGTGGCATTGGATAAACATTTTCTTCATATGCACACATGTAAGTCTGAAGCCTATAAAATGGACAAGTGTAATGGTACGCGCTAGCACCATATTCATCTCCATACCTTATCCTTAACACTGCAAACGCATGCTTGCATGGTATCTTGTCCAGGTCAAACTCCCGGCATGTACATGTTATGAAATGAAGATTTACAGTGTGGGATAGGCCATCTCCAACCACAGTGTACTTCAGTACTTCCACGTTCCCGCCTGCATGATAAGCAATCAATTTGTTTCCTTCAAGCATATTCTGATTCAATTTTGTTTCAGCACTGGGCACCAAAATGGTGTTGTGTTTCTTCATCTCCTCACGCCTCTCATTAAACTTGTCAGTAAACCTGCGAGTAATAGCATTGCACAGTCCTAGGATGGGGTATTCTCTCTCATCCTTGAACATTGCGTTGAGGGACTCGAAAAGGTTTGTGGTCATTACATCGTACCTGTTTCCTGGAAAAAATGCTCTCGTCCACCTATGGAAGCCCACTTCATCCTTAAGACAAGCAGCTGCAGCAGGGCATTTTGACGCGAGCTGGTTAAAAGCATCGCTGAACACTTCAAAATGGTATGCCTTCGCAGCGGTATAATAATTCTTCAAAAATGATCCACATTTGAACCTTACGCGCATGTTCTCAGCAAGGTGCTTGGTGCAACAGCCATGAGATACTAAGGTATACACCCTTCCAATCCCATTTGCTATGGCCTTGGCGCGATCGAAAATTATGCATAGGTCCGGTGTATTGGGGATTACGTGAGCCAACTGTTCAAAAAAGAATTGCCATGAGCTATCGCACTCCTTGTCTACCACACAGAAAGCCACTGGATAAATGTGGTGCCCTGTGTCCTGCGCGACAGCCGTCAACAAAACACAGGTGGACGATAAATGTGTCCCATCGACTGATATCACCTTCCTCATATATGTAAACCCTCTAACCCAAGCTCCATAAGCTACAAAAAAAATACTTGAACCTCCCCTATTCATCAAACCTTAACCCGGTCTTGTTGCCAGGATTTAGGCTTTCCAACACAAAACTGTACGCATCTAAAATTGCGTAACTGTGCTCTGGACTGCCCCTAACTAAAGCCTTTGCAATTTCTCTTCCTTTCCAGCACTTCCAATAACTTACCTTACTATTCAGTTGTTGATCCAAAGCGCTCTTGATATCTTTTGTCGTCTACCCTTTGCCTTCAATAAACCTGTTCTTGAAATATTCTCCGATGACATCCACTGAAGCATGTGGATGATGGCTTGGTAGATGTTGCACCCCACATGTGTGCTCTTTAAAGTATTTGGTGATCACAAACCTGTTGGAATTAACATAATTCATGGCGCGCACCATCCACCTGCAGCGCGCTTCTACACACGCCACGACATACAGGGATTTAGTACTCTTCTTTGTTTTGAATGTGAATGGATTCTTCATTGAACCCATCTTCAAAGCCACAACAAGGCTCTTCCTGGTATCGAAGGTTTTCCCAGTATGAAAACCTGTGCAATCATCAACCACATCACCCAAGTTGCTGCCTTGAGTGGGAGCAGATTCGGCAACACAGTTGCTCCCATTTACAGCGGGTTCTCCAACCTCTGGATCTTCAATAGCATTTTCTTCTTCACTATCCATATCACCAGTAGTATCACCAACTCCAGCATCACTGCCATAATCACCCGTACTCTCAATGAATAGTGGTGGTCGTGGTGGTCTTACAGAAGCAGCTGCAGCATTAGTGGCAGCATTTGAGCCTGCTTGAGCGCTCTCGGCAACAAATATCTTTAAAATAGGCCTGCTGCCATTATTTTCAACATCGAGCATATAGATATGAAAATCATTATCATTCCTTATAAAAGAAGGAGCCTCCTTACCCCTCGTAGGAGCATCACTAAAAACATAGCTAATTGAAACCTCGCTGCGATGGCACGTTAAGTTGCCACGATTGATTAATTGGTCAATTAACTGATCGTAGGTACATTCCAAATTTAATGCAATCGGGATTGTTGTCTTTGTCCTAGATTGCCAATTCCAGCATTTTGGGGTCTCAATCCATTCACCCATAAAGTCAGCACCTACTACTACGAAACCCCCCATCTACTTCAACGAAGTCGATGATTAACCAAATTTGGTCGATGGTCGATGAAATAATGCAGTAGTTCTGCAACAATGGCGAACGAATAAAAAACAGCTTGAACTTCTTACCAATTGAAGAAATGAAAGGATGTATGTGCAAAGACGGAAGCCCAGACCAATTCACCTCAGATTTCCATCCACATTACTCGAATCGAGACGTTACAGCCGCAACAAGAAATTTCAAGAAAAATGGGTTCCAAAAGATAAAACGGTTATAGATCAAGATGACGCAGTTCTTGATGAGTGAAATGGAGCAAAAAACGAAGCTCAAACAGCCATTAAAGGCGCAAGTGGTTCTGGGCGGGAAAGCTTGGAGGGAAGAAGAAGGCAACGGGGGGTCTAGGGGTTTTGGTGGGAAGATTTAATTGTTTTTTTTGCTATTTTAGGTAAATAATAATTGTTTATATAGTAGACCAAAGTGTAGTTTTTGTAACTTGGGGGCTGGGGGTTTGAGTTTAGAGAACTTGAGTAAGATCATTAGTGTTAAATGGTCATTAAGCAATTAAAGGGTTATACACCCAAGTTTTAAGATTTGAGGGTTATTCCCTCTATTTCCTTCATTGCAGAGGTCTTTTAGCCAAGTCATCCAAGTAACTATATATTATTCGTTGAAGATAGTTAATCAAAATCTTACCGACACTCATTATTAAAAAAAAATTTATGTGCTTGGCTCATAAAAAAGAAATAAAGTTGCACGTGAGGGAGCGTGTTGAAGATAAAAATAAATGAAAGTGTGCTCTCTCTAGCAGTTTAAACTTTTAAATGAAACTATTACTACCTCCGTTCCAAAATAGTTGTCATAGTTTTCTTATTAGGCCGTTCCAAAAAGAATGGCACAATTCTAAATTTGGAAATATTTTTGAGTTGAAACTATTACTTTACCCTTAATGAAATGCTTTATAGCCACATATTTATGTATGGATTATTTTGGACCACAAGTTTCAAAAATCTTACCATATTTCTTAAACTCCGCTCCAAGTCAAACTATGACAACCATTTTGGAACGGAGGGAGTACAATGTTATTTGACTATGGAAATAATTATACCATTCGTATCCAACGTGTTGAAGATAGTAAAAGGATTTTCATGTCCTTGGCACATCAAAGAACAAGGCCGTACCTGAGGAGGCGTGTTGAAGATAATCAACGAATGACAGTATGCTCTCTCTAACAGCTTTAACTTTTAGATGAAATGATCATTTCTTCAATATCACATTTAGTATAAATGTTCTTGTTTAAGCTAAGACAGATTAAATGAAGAGTAAAAAATGAAAAGAGATTAGGGAGCATATAATTCACATTCTTACTTAGATTGAATTGAAACAATACAATGAACTTCCCTTTTAAGTAGTTAGCTCCTAACTTTAACTAACTTCAAGAAGTAGTTATTCCAATAACTAACTTCCGGGAGAGGTTCGAAAGATTAAACTGCCCCTGCATAGTTAGTTGATTCTACTTAAACTGTATTCTTAGCACTCTCGCTCAAGCTAGGTGGTGAAAATGTATCAAGCATTTCTAGCTTGGAAATCAAAAATGAATATTGTATTATGCTCCAACCCTTTTGTCTACCGTGAGAGCGGTACCAAATCGAGGCAAACTCTGAATACTAGATATGACCTCAAAATAAGTGGGGCTTCCATTCTATGAGTCTCTTCCTTTTTGCGTATGGCATCGCCACTCCCTTTGGCAGCAAACACTCTGCAAGTTGGCTCTTGGTAGAAATATGTCCAGTCTGAATTAGTCCTTTTTGAACTTTTTTTTCTTAATAAAATAACAATCAATTTCAATATGTTTTATTCTTTAATGGAACATATGATTAGCTTCTGTTTATAGAGTAGCATTACGGTCACTAAACAAATTAATGGACACTCAACTTCAACTACAATTTCTCTTATCAGACTCACCAACCATGTTAGTTCAGTTGTTAGTGAAGCAAGAGTAATGTATTCTACTTCAACAATACTTCTAGATATAGTTGTTTGCTTCTTTGACTTAAAGGATGCTATGGACTCCCCTATTTTTATCAGAAAACCTATGGATGGCCTGTCTAGAAGAAGAGCATGCAACCCAATCAATAGGATGTGATTGCAATCTGAGGCTGGCTAGATAGTAGTACTCTTTCACCTGGTTAATTCTTGATATATCAAACAACTGTTAAGTTTAATCCATGCGAGATTGTTTAGGTTGTTGTAGGAATTGACTCAATGTCTGAACACCATATGCAATATTAGGCTTTTAACTGTTAAGTATAGTAGTTTACCTACAAGTCTTTGCTAGGGTCCTGCACTTGGAAGTAGCTTGTCATTGGGAGTCTTGCTTCCTTTCACATAGTCATCATACTCATTTGTAGTGATTTTTGGTATTAGGATTAGTGGGAGTAGGAGAAGGCTTCGCACCATCAGACTAGATTCTGGGGTAAGCTCTAACATAAACTTCCTCTGATGCATAAGAATGCGTTTTTTTTATCTGAGAAATTCAATCCCAAAGAAGTATTTTACCTCCCAAAAATTTCATTTTAAAAGCTTGTTGCAGTGCATTCTTTCTTTCGTCAATTAATGTCAAATTGTCATGAGTTACCAATATATCATCTACATTTACTAGGACTACTACTATTCCATTATTAGTTTTCTTAGTGAATAATGAATAGTCTAGTTGGCTTTGTGTGAAGCCTAGGATCACCAGTGCTTCTATCAACTTTGCATTCCATTGCCTTGGAGCTTGTTTTAGGCCGTACAAGGATTTATGAGTCGGCGTATTTTAATGATCTTCCTTTGGCTCTTGAATCCTTATGGCAGCTCTATGTATTTCACCAGAAAGATCACCTTGTAGGAAGGTATTGTATACATTCATCTGATGTATATGCATTCATTAGCTGCTCCAATAGATAGAATAATTCTTATTGGAACTATCTTTACTACAGGTGAGAATGTCTACTGGTAATCAATATCGTAATAGCCTTTTGCCACACATGAGTAGGCGTGTTGAACATAATAAAAAATAATGAAAATATTCTCTCTAATAACTTAAACTTTTAGATAAAATGATCACCCACTTCAGTATCACGTTTAATATATACTTTTTGTTTAACTAAGAATAAATTAAATGAAGAAAAAGAGGATTGAAGCGAGATTTAGGGAGCAGAACTGGCATTCTTACTTTGATTGGATTGAAACAATACGATGAACTTTCCCTAAGTTGTTAGATCCTAATTAACCGTACTAACTTTAGGAAGTAGTCATTCTGACTAACTAATTGACTTACGGAATATGTTAGAATGACTAAACTGCCTATCTTAGTTAGTTGATTCTCCTTAACCTGTATTCCTAACAATAAAGATGATTTTGTGAGCAACTAATTCATTAAATTAAAAAGCAATCCTCAACTACAATCGCGAGCTTAATCGACCACTTCCAACCCTTAAAGGGATAATTACATTGAGAGACACCCCACTCATGAAAATTACCAAAAAAGACCCCCTATTTTGCTACCTTACATGACATAGCACCCCCTCCCTTTTTTTAATTTTTTCTTTCACTCCATAGCACCCCCTTTATAAAGAAAAAAAACCCTAGCCCCCCATTTTCCCTCTCTTCTCCTTCTCTCCTTCACATTTTTCTCTCTTCTCTTCCCCCATAAACCCTAACGCCGCCGCCACCCCCAACCCTTCCACCACTGCCCCACCGTCACCTCCTCTCCTCCAAGCCACTGAAGTCGTGGTCACCACCACCACCGCTGATGCTGCTTCTTCTTCGTCTCGTTTTCTTTTTGTTCTTTTTTTTTTGTTTTTGTATAACAATGTCGATTTTGATTGTAAATCTCGGTTAAAACTCCGGTGAGTTTGTTTAAAAAAGTTGTTTATCATATTTCTTCTTGTTTTTACACAATTTTCATAAGTATCCATTGAGATCTACTAGTTTTTTCTAAAAACTTTTTAGATCTAGTGTTTTTCTTGTATAAAACTGTATAGATCTGGGATGTTTGTTAAGCTTTTGTGTAAAAGCTGCCCGAAGCTCTGTTTAAAGTCAGTTTTGTGAATTTATACACTTTTATACATTTTTATACAAGTTTATACAATTCTGTAAACGTGTATAAAAATGTATAAATCTGTATAAGTACGTATTGACAGTGTATAAAACACATTCTATGTATTGTAAAATTTGTATAAAGCTGTATATGCGTGTATGAACAATGAATAAATTGTATAAATTTCAGATTTGTGCACTTTTTATGGATGTTTTGTATAAAATTTATGTTTTTTGTGTATATTTTTGTATTTCCCTTCTTGCATACACATTTTTCTATGTATTTACATGTATAATTTATTATTTTGATAGATTTAGGTGTATAAAATTATCAAAAATAATTATTTAAACAAATCCACAAATAAAATAAACAAATCCGGTGAATTTTTGGTTTTCCGGCCACCGGCCACCGCCGGCCGGCGGCAGGCCGATTTCTGGTGGTGGGGCAGTGGTGGGGGAGGGTGAGGGAGTGGTTCCTAGGGTTTTAGTTTAAATGAGTGCTATGTTGTGTAATTTTGAAAATAAGGGGGTGATATGTTGTGTAATGTAAAAATAAATGGGTGCTATGGATGAAATGTGGCCTCTCATTTGTAATTTTGTGTTGAGGGGTGCCTAGTTTTGAAAATTCCCCTAACGTAAACAAGTTACTGCTAGTATAGTTTTTAAAGCAGGTAGTGCACAAGTTATATGATAATGATATTTCAAATGGGTATATTTATATCATTTAGTAGTGGTAGCTTGCTACACTAAATAATGGAGTATGTGAATTATGACCATCAAAGCATTTGAAACTGACACTATTAGAAAATACGCGTTCTACGAGAGAAATTGGTGAGAGAATTCCTTCTCTAAATGCGCGATAGAGAGGGACTTTCCTCGCTGCATGCGCCTCGTAAAAAGCTTTATTAAAAAGCGTGTCAGCGAGGTAGGCCACTATAGGATAAAGTGTGTCAGTATATTTGGTGAGGGCAATTGTAACCAAAAATATTTTTTTTTTAAACTTTTTTGCGAGGGAGTTCCCTCGCTAGGTATTGAATATTTTTTTTTTTTTTTACATTTGGCGAGGGAAATATAAATCCGGCTCAATGAAAATATTAGAAACAACATATAAAGCAGCAACAAAAACCATTACAAGCCATTACAATGGCACCACAACGTATACAGCAGTAACAAAAACCACAATAGTTATTACAATGGCACCATAACCTGTCTAACATAACAACAAAGCCACCACTGAGCAATTAAACTAATCTAACATAAACTGTTCAACACAAACAACAAAAATACTAAAATCATTCATAAAAGTACTTAACACGTGACACTACCAATATTGTTGACTTCAGCGACACTAGGGTTACACTCTCCATATGCAGTCCACAGAAAATAATTAGACATAAATCCGTTTCTATAAAGATGTAGAACAACGACATCTCTTCGTTGCACGTCACTACACTTGCATTTCACACAAGGACATTTGATTTTACACTCCCTCATATATTCAGGAAGCAATTTAGCATTAGCAATAAAGTGCTCAACCCCATCTACGAATGTTTTTCGGAAACCCATATTTTCATAAAATCTATTATACATTCAACTACGATTTTCATCAAGTTCCATCTATACAAAGGTTACAAACAATTATATTTAGAATAATGCAAGAGAGTATATCATTTTTACACTAGTAGTGATATGGTATATATGGTAAGAGCAATTTATAGTAGTGATATGATGTGGACATAAAAAAAAAAGACTTCAATTCCAAGCTTTGTATTATGGACTAATTGGTCTATCACGTTGTTTTTAAATTATATTGAATTTTGCTAATTAAACTTTCTTTTTATCTATGAAATATTTTTTCAACAATTAATTAAAATAATTAAGTTTATACATATAATTCTACAACACAAGTGGGCACATATTTAAAAAAAAGTGGGCACATATTAACCTTTCTTTTACCGTTAAATTTTCACTAAACAAATTAATATAATTAAATTAAAATAGTTAAGTTTTTTAAAAAATACAAAAAATTAATAAAATTAAATAAATTAAAAAAAACATACCTTTAATAAATTCTCCGGTGGCAGTGTTATATACGGTGTATCACCGAAAAAAAATTAAACGGGGAAAGGGAAACGGGCAGTGTGTAAAGGGAAAGGGGAAGGGGAATAACGGGTTACGTGAATGGAGGAGCCGGTGGTATTGAATCGCCGGTGGGAAGGAGGTTTTGAGCCGGTGGATTTTGGACCGAGGAAGGTATATCTCAAATGGGATGGTAGGACTTTCAATTCATGTTTTGGTAGTTCTTCAATAGATGGTTTTGTAGGTGGGGTTTCTCGGTTTTCGAGGTCTAAGGATAGCTTTTTGGGTACATAAGGTTTTTATCCAAAGCCCTCTAACTCCTTTACTACCTCCGCCACACTCTCTTCATCTTCTACTTCCATGTTCCAAATCACCGCTGCTAATGTGTCTTCTTGACTAGCTAAGACACTCTCCTTTTCCACAAGTGTATCAACCACCACATCGACATAAGAACAAGTAGCATCATCATCCATTGATTGCTTCAAAGCCTTGCAAATATGAAATACGACTTTCTCTCCATTGAACCTAAAAGTGAGCTCACCCCTCTCTACATCACAAAGAGCTCTTCCGGTAGCCAAGAACGGTCTCCCAAGAATGATAGGCACTTCAAAATATACGAGACAATCAAGAATAAAAAAATCCGCGGGAAAAACGAATTTGTCCACCTTCACCAACACATAATCAATAATCCCAATCGGACTCTTCATTAAGCGATCGGCCATTTGCAAGTTCATTGTTGTTGATCTCGGTGCTTTGGTGTCCAATATCTTATACACCGCATATGGCATCAAATTGATACTCGCACTAAGGTCACACAAGGCCTTCTTGAAGTGTCTCCCACCAATGGTACATGAAATAGTAAAAGCCCCGGGATCTTTCATCTTTTGTGCCATGTGTTTTGACATAATTGCACTCACTTGGTGAATCACCTTGATTGTCTCGAAATCTCCATATATCTTCTTTGTCACCAAGTCTTTCATGAATTTAGTAATATTGGGTAGTTGTCTCAATGCATCAACTAATGGGATGTTGATGGAAGTGCTTGCTATCTCCTCCAAAATCTTCTTTGCATGGGATATTTCTCTTTGTTTGTTGCTCTTTTGTGGGAAAGAAAGGGGTATTTCAGGAATGGAGCTCTGGTTAGGAAGGCTTTCTTTGGGTTGTGGAGTTTTCTTTGGTTTGGCCATTTAGGTAGTGATGTTTTGGGGAGTAGGCTTTTTAGTGACTTCTTGAACATCATCATCATTTTCTTGCATAAACACATCACCTTGCTTCTCCACTTCTTCTTGCACCATCTCCTCTCCAATAGCTTCATTATCATTCCACTCGACACCCACATGATCATTTTGCACACATCACCTTCCAACTTTGTAGGAGCTTTTGCTTCTTGATCATGTTGTTTGAAAGGAAGTCTTGGAACATATTGTTGAGAAGAACCGGCTCCTCTCCCTTCTTGGTTACCACTCCAATTACTTCTTTCTTGACTCGGCCTCCATTGCCCTTATTGTTGGTAAGATTGTTGATATGGTTGTTGGTAGGGCTGTTGATAAGTTCTTTGATTGCCACCTTGATCATACCATCTTTGCCCTTGGTAGTTGCCCACATAGTTTGTTTCTTCACCATCCTGCACATTGTAATATTATTCCGGATAGTATCCCTCTTGCCGATGTTGGAGAAGAAACAAAGGAACACCTCCGGGGGTCACATAACCCATTGTGGCCACTTGATGCCCGGTATTTGTCGTGTGGATATTCTCCACCTTGTTCACTTTCTTCTCATTTGCTTCTCTATCGGCCTTTAAGTTTTTGTTCATGAGTTCCACGGAAGTCAAGATTCTTTCCATTTTCTCATCTTGAGCTTCAAGTCTTTCCATCATCATTGGACTAATCCCAACTTCTCTTCCCGGATTTTTAGCTCTCGATTGTCATTCTTGAGATCTCTTGGTCACTTTGTCTAGGATGTCCTTCACTTCTTCATACCTCTTTTCCATGGTGACACCATCACATAAAGTGTCCAAAGCGGATTGATTCAACTTGTTCAAGCCTTGATAGAAACTTTGCAACAATATGCTTCCATTGAAGCCATGATTAGGACACCGGAGCAACCCATCTTTGAAAGCTTCCCAAGCCTCGACCAATGAATTGGATGCATCTTGTTCAAACATGTAGATCTTATCTCTCAATGCCGCTTGCTTCCCTTTTGGTGAAAACTTTGCTAGAAATTCCTTCACTAGCTCTTTCCATGTAAAAATGGAGTTTCTTGGCATCTTGTTCAACCAATCTTTGGCTTTCCCGGTGAGAGAGTAGAGAAACACCCTCAACCTTAATGACTCTTCCGATATCCTAGCCGACTTGTAAAGATTACAAGTTTGTACAAAATTTCTCAAGTGGTCATTTGCATCTTCATTCTTGCCATCACTAAAGTAACCATATTGTTCAAGACCTTGAAGAATCACATTTGGGATACTAAAACTAGTATTTCCATGAATTGGAGAAGGAACTATGGCACTTGCAAAGCTATTCATATCAATTTTTTTCGGTCTCCTCATCGTCTTCATAGTCTCGCATCTCTTGTTGATAGTCCCGAGAACCTCTAGCATACTCTTGATTCTGATTGACATTGAGCATTCACTCTAATGACATTGCCCCCTCGATTGACATTGGCTCTACCTCCACGATTTGCACCCCGACCTTTTAAGTTCACACCTTGGCGACCTCGGGTTGTATTGTTGCCACCCCAATTAGCATTATCCGCAACACCAATATTTTTCCCCAAAGACTCCTTCTCCATCCTCTTGTACTCCCTCATTATTAGCTTGAGCACCCGCATTTGGTTGAGCAAAAGGATTATCACATTGAGGTACCGCATTTTCAACTTGTGGATCATTAGCTTCTACTTGAGGATCATCTTCATCTACTTACTCGACGTGAAATGGATAACCCTCTTCATTGAGCTCCGCATAGAACTCTCCATCATACTCTTCTTCATAACCTTGAGGATTCTTATATTGTTGATTATAATAATGGTTGTAATTGGGATTCCAAAATTTCCGATTAGGATTTCTCCTATAAGCCATGTTTCACCTACACAAGGTAAACCTAAAAAAAAAAGTAAAATGGTAGGACTTGCGAACTAAACAAGTTTGATTAACTAATGCAACTCAACATTAAAACCGTAGTTCCCTGACTACGGCGCCAAAATTTGATCCACGGTCAATCCTACACCATTAATGGTGAGGGGTAGTCGTAAAAGTATAATACCCGATGTGAGTCGGGGTCGATTTTTCAAGGGAACTAGCTCATCAAGTAAGAGAGTCGCAAGTAGAAATTTAAATGAAGTTTAATATTGGATCCTAGAAGTGGGGTTTGATTTAAGTAACACTACAATTAACTACAAAGCATACAAATTTAAGCAAGTAAGTTGATTTGATATTATGAGACTAGGGATGTAAACGACTAATAGTGATTTCCAACCAACGGGTACTTTCACTTCACTTTCCCAACATAAGTATAATTATGGTCGAGTCTTCCTATTGTGATCTCTAGAATCCTTCTGGCCTAGAAGAGATCTTTCACAACCTGCTCGCCAAAGCCTTAGTTGAGTGCTTAAAATAATACTCAAAGACTCAAGGAAAGAAGACCTCTTCCGAGCGCAACTCCTTTTAGATGGGTTAGTTTATATAAATATCCTATCAACCAAAATCCTTGCCAACTCCACTATTCTACACTAGTTAATCTCTTCCAAGTCTTTAACTAGCAAAGTAGATAAGAAATACCAAATATCAATGATTTTGAAATTTTGATGTTATTGTAATGGGTAGTTGGATAATTGTTACTCATATTATAGTTAGTAAAATGGAACAACACCCATTAAATTTTTATCATTATAGCATATTTACACCCCTAGTTATGAATTTAGCTACTCATAACTAAGGTTTGAATCAAATCAATCAAAAATGTAATAAAACGATGAAATGATTTCAAACATAGATATTGGATTGATATATAAATTAAGATTCAAAGATACAAGTTTAGAAGCTTACAAAATAATGTTAAGACCTCTACTTGGCTCCCAAAATCATCTCAAATTGAGTACAAAACATAATATGGAATAATGCATATGTCAAACCCTAGCTTGTGCTATTTATACAAGGGAAATTTGCAGGAAATAGAGAAGTAGGCGGCCAGCCTAGTAGAGTAGGCGGCCACCCTAGCAGAGTAGGCGGTCCGTCCCTTTCAGATGTCGGCGCGCCTCTGTAAAACAGGCGGGGTGCCTCTTTCTTGCTCCAAATTTCCCAACTCTCTAGATTTCTAGTAGGCGCTCCGCCTCTGTAAAGTAGGCAGGGCACCTCCACCTGGTTCAACTTCTACCAACTCTCTGAAGTTGGTTTAGGCGGGGCGCCTCTGTCAAGTAGGCGGGGCGCCTCTTCTTGATGTCTTTTCTTTAACCCTTTGGCTCTAATTCTTGCTCTCTAGCTTCAATCTTCAACTAGTATTCATGCGAATTTATTATAACATGAAACTAAGCAATTCACGACGTTAATAACACTAAATATTGCTTTTGGATTCAAAAAAGAAAGTTTAAAGTAGTCTTTAATTTTGTAAAATACCAACTTATCACTGCTCTTCCACAAAATGTATGTTAATTTAACATTGTGTGGCTATCCATCAGAGCGCCTAAGTTAAAATTAAAGTAGTGTTTTGGATACTAGAGAATTTAAGATCATCTATTTATACATAGTATGCTCCACCCTTTTCTTCACTATGATAGAAACAGAAGCGATCAGAACATAAATTCACAGGCTATTCCCTAAACTGTGTTACTCCTTCCGTTCCACAATGATTGGCATGTTTCGTTGAGAGTCAAACGAGCTGTTTCTTGTCCCCAATATTTTCATATGTCTTGTAAATCTTTTGAATTATTAATTAGTGTGAATTATAGTATTTTTTATGTAGTTTTCAAATATATAAATATTACTTTAAAAAAACTCAAAGATTCTATGTCCGAATTCACGGCTTAAATTATAAAATTTGACTCTGGCAATTCAAAACATGTCAATCTTTGTGGAACGGATGAAGTATATACTTTAGCCAAAGGAATGCAACAGTAAGTGGCCAACTACAACATATATCAGCCAACTCCTATAGATTAGCAGCCAATGACGGAAAATATAGCAAGGCCAGTACTTCTTGTCCAGAACAAATGGAATAAGGTGTATGTATACCAAGTTCAACACTTTACCGGCAATCGGTTGTCTGAATTATCAAAAACAATTTTCACAAAAGCAGATGATACTTGGTGACCTGTTCCTTCCTGTATAACAAGAGATGAGATATTACTAACATTGTAAATTCATTTAAAGGACATGAAATAACTTCTATTAAATACTGAACATACATGAAGCAACGACAATCTTTCTTCACTGCGCAGGTTATGAAAAAGGTTGCTTATGACAAAACGGATTGCTGCCCAACAGAACAAATAAATAAACAAAAGTAACACAGACTCATTAAAAAATCAATAAGCTAAAAAACTTCAGGAAACCCACCGTGGAAAAAGTTAGACTTGCCATATCCATTTGCCCCAACTGCACAGAAGAAAATTTAAAACATGTCTCAGCTAAAAAATATCCTTCTATAGCGGAGGGTCTATGAGTAATGGCCTCTTCACCTTGGTAGTGTAAGGTGTGTGTACATCTCACCCTCCCCAGACCTCACCTACCAGATAATATTGGGTATGATGTTGATGTTATTGTCCCAGTTAAAAAATGCTGCATAATAAATTTTTCCACAATGAAAGATACAAAATTTGGTGAAACGGGATACAGAAACATGGTACTCCCTAAAAGAAGAACGAAATTATAGAAAGCTAACAATATATCCTCAGTCTCACACCAAGATCCAAGGTAGGTTTGGTGAATTGCTATTTATTGAAACATAACAAGAGAAAAGTATAAAAATAAAAAATATAAAAATAGGCTTTGAAAGAGAAAAAGGAAAAAAAATAAATAATAAAGAGATATCATCTGAGGCAAAACAGCACAAAGTAAACCAAGCGAGGTGACTTGAGTTAAAACTTAAATGTAAAATAAGTTATTGAGTATTTGAGTTGGGTCTTTTGGACTTTAGTTTGGCCGGGTGGGATTTGGGTTGATACCTAAATGTTATATAACATAAAAAAAAAAAATAAGAATTTCGGTATTCTGAAATTTCGAGATCCTCTTACCATATTCCGTACCGAATTCCAAAATATCGAAATTTTCATACCGAATTTCATATCGAAGTCCGAAATACCGTTTCAAAAATACCAAACTAATCCGGGGCGAAGACTTCTCGTTATATTTTTCCGCTTTTTAACACTTATCCCTTCAAGTATTGGGAATAGGCAATACTTGCCGCACTAGGCCGTAAGTCTTGGCAATTGCCAAGACTTGCCATTGGCCCCTGCTCGATTTTCCAATACTTGCACGACAAGTATTGGCAATAGGCAACACTTGCTGCACTGCGTCGTAAGTCTTGGCAATTGTCAAGACTTGCCCCTTCCAGTTTTCCTTGCATTCTCGCCATATACTTGAAGTATTGGTAAAACAGCACTTGCCCTTGAAGTATAGCCAATTGCCAAGAGTTAAAAATTTTTTGCCTTGAAGTCTTGGCTTGCGGACCGAATAAGGGCTTTGCTAAAACATTTCTTAGCACGGGTATTTTTGTAAAACCACTCCTTATGAAGGGCATACCGTAAAATTTTTTGCTTGCACTTGATGCAATGCGAGCAAAGCCCCAAATATACTAATTTTTCATTAATTTTTTCCTATTCTCTTTATTTCTTTTTTTTTCCTTTTCCTTTTTTTGTATGGTCTTCCCAAGTCAATCTGCCCTTTCCAGCACCTTAACCACATATAACCATATGCATATCTTTCACCATAACTCCTCATTTTTCTTTTCTTTTTTATACATCTTTCCTTTTCTTTTTATTTATCAACTTTAAGACCTAATATCTGAAATGAGTTTGGTAGCTTTGATGATGATTTGCATGAAAACTTGTGCATACCCTTACTACTAGAAAAACTGGCATTTTCGACCCCCAAATCGGTCGGACAACGGTCGACATGTCGACCGATTGAGGTGGTCGAATAAAATTAGGTCGAAATAGGCCTTCGACCGACTTTCGGTCGAAGAACATGGAATATTTTTTTAAAGTGACCAGTTCTTCGACCGAAAGTCGGTCGAAAGCCAGTCGACCTTTCGATCGACTTTCGATCGAAGGCCTATCGGCCGACTTTCGGTCGAAGGACCTTTGGTAAATTGTTTTGACCAACTTTTTGACCGAGAATCGGTCGAAAACCTGTAAAAACCTGCAACATAAAATCTGCAATTAGCCCTACACCACCTGTAAATTCAGCAACACGCAGCAAAACCAGACAAAACACATTCATAAACGATATTCAACAAGGCTAACAAAGCCAAACAATAGAAATAAGTCTTTCAACATCAGTAATAGTGTTACAATTATCAAATAAACTTAACAAACAGTTTATGGTTCAACTATCACTATTACTGGCTAGAACCCGAACTAGACTCGGCATCAGACTCAGACGATGAACTGTGTCGACGTCTGCTCTTTCGCTTTCCTTTGGAATTTTTTGGCGCTTAAGGAGCTTTTGCATCATTTCATGCATTTCTCTTTGATGAGCCTCATTTGCTAAGCGCATAGCTTCATTTTGTCTCTTCAGCTCTGCGATCTCCTCTTTCACCCGAGCCATTTCCCCAGAATCAGCAGAGCTTGAAGGAGCAGTAGCACACGAGCCTAAATAGTTCGATTTATGCTTGCCAGATGAATAGAGTGTTGCAAGGCTATATGCGGACCCCTTCTTCACCCCTCTATTAACCTCCAACCATAAATTGGTTTCTTGCTCGAGCGTTAGGGGTGCTGGGGTACTGCTTCCGCACTTAGATTGTTGAGTCGAGGTCCACTCTTCAACGGCCTTTGTAGCTCTTTCCTGAAAAACAGAAATATATCAACGGTACAAATATGAAGTATAAACGTTGAAGGATTGGCGCGAAAAAAGTTTGAATTTAATAACTTACCCAGGCCTCTTTTGCGCGGGGCTCGACCCAGACTTCTCCGTCCTTTTTATCTTGTGCATTTCAGGGATTGGAATTGTCCGATTTTCTTTCTTTTCCTACAAATTAAAGAAGAGAACAAGTTAGATAAAAAATAAACGATTATAGTAATTCATATAAATTAAATTAATTTACCAATCGCATCTTCTGCGTCGCAGCGCTAACTGAGCCACTGGTATGGAGCGATCCACCCTTACTTGATGCTCGCGCTTTCTTTCCTTGTTCGCTCTTCTTCAAGAATTCGGGACTCTCCCAATATTGCTGCAGCTCTCTCCATTGATGATCATAGAGGAAGCCGGTCATTTTTCCTTTTTTACACGCAACATACATTGCGTTCTTGAATAACTCACCGCATTTCTTTGGGAAGTTTGAACGGACTTTATAGTCCAGAGCCGGATGCCACTTACACTCAGCCTGGAATATTCATCAAAACATTTTATTTAAACATAATCATTAGAAAAACCGCAATTAGTAATAAACCTGATGCATATTTATCACCTCAAAAGCCTGCATTATCCGCTGCTTTACTTGAGGGGGCACAACGCCCCAGGATGGCCACGATTCTTTCCATTGACATCTCATTCATCTCGTCAATATCGGAGTAGCATCAGTGTTGGGGCAAAAGCTACATAAAAATCAGAAGCGTTAATAAAAATACTAACAATTAAACGTTAACTAATTACTAAATAGATAAGAACTTCAAAAATAAGATACTTACCTGTTATCCCCCTCGGGATAAATAATCAATCGCCCTCATTCCCATTTGCCAGGCTCACCGATGTAATAGGGCGATCTCGGATCATAGTACATGATCTCCTGCTGGACCGATGGGCCGGTAGAGCTAGATGGGTCTGAAGGCGGCTGAGTCGACCCAGACGGAGTAGTTCTAGCAGGGGACTGTGTGGGATCGCCCTGTGGGGGATCGCCCTGTGTGGGAACGGCCTGGGTCTCAGTCATGTCATAACTACTGAAGTCATGCCGCCAACAAGGATGCAACTGAGACATGCTAGGGGGTCTGAAAAAATCTAGATCATATCCTGCAGGGGCTCCTGTAGGAAGCGAATGCGGCACCTGAGAAGTAGGAGTGTCATTGGCTGGCTCACCTGAAGTCTCGCCTACCTTTTTATTTCCCTTCTTTCTTCTAAAAAATTTCTTCATACCTGTTGAAACATTCACATTACTTTAGGAAAGAAAAAGTAAATACGTAACATACTAGCTTATTGTTGTCATTTGGAGTAATTAATTACTTAGTGTTTTTGTATTTTAATGATAGTAATGTTATATAATTTGAGCAATTTTACCACGATGAGGCATCAATTAAATAAATACATTCCTTGCACAAAATAAGAATACATATATCTTCTTATGTTTATACGTACATTAAACTAGCAAATTAAAAAAACTAAACATCAAAGTACAAATAAGGTCAATCATCATCATCAGCCAATTATTCTTCCTCATCCTCATCGTTAAATTCTTCCTCGGTTGGCTCGTCACCATCTGTATATTCATCATCCTCATTTTCCCTTGAAGTTCCTTCTCCAAAATTAGCCGGGTTTTTTCCTCGACTACCTACATATGCATCTAACTGCTCATATATGCCATCAATATGTTGCAACTGGTCGGCTAGTTCATTGTCCGCTATCAATGGAACGGTTGAAACCTCGTTCTGGTATGCAATATCTAACAGATCAGGTACTTCAACTAATCCCACCGTTTTCCTTTTAGAACTGCCTACCAATGGGCTTTGGCCTTTGATTTTGCTGTGTTCTTTGTCCGAGGGTAAGGAACAAACCACACTTGCTTTACTTTCTGTGCAATGATGAAAGGATCATAGTGTCCATATGACCTTTTGTGATTAACCTCAACTAACTTAGAAGACGGGTCTACCCTCGTACCTCTGTTACTGGGATCAAACCACTTGCACCGGAAAAGAACCAATCTTTTATGAGGCCAACCGACACTATACTGTACCTCTAACATCTCCTCAATCACACCGTAGTACTCAAAGTCGCCCCCTGGTCACCAGTTCCTACTTTCACGGATACACCAGAGTTGTATGTTTTCTTACCCTCCGACCGCTGCTTTGTATGAAACTTGTATCCATTTACGAAGTACGTATTCATCCTTTTGTATTTATAATATGGGCCATGGCATATATGTCGCAAAAAATCAAAGTTGATGCCATTCACCGGATTGTTCACCTATATAAAAATTCAACGAAGTTGTGTAAATTAATATTTTTATCTAAATATAAGGAAAATTTAAGAGTTTGTTAAACACTTACAAATTCTGTAAACCAATTTGTAAAATTTTCGTAAACTGCCGCATCACCAAATTCAGCGACAAAGTAACTGCATTATGAGCCGAAGAAATTTCACATTAGATAGAATACTTATGAAAGGCGAATATTAGGCGGTACTGTTAAAATAAAACATACTTGTAATAAGGCGTGACCTCGGGACAATTCAACAGCACATGTATTGTAGCTACCTTCCTGTCCCGATCATTGAACTGGTATACTTCGGACGTTGTATTTCCCCTGCCTGGTTGATTGAATACAGAGAATGCTGGGTAATTGAGATTACTATTATTTCCCACATCATGCCGATCCGGCCTGGTGCGCAAACATGGAACATCCTTGTCGAAGTAGTATGAGCAAAAATGAGAAGTTTCTCTAGCCAGATATGCCTCGCATATTGACCCCTCGATTTGGTTCCTGTTTTTCACGTCCCGCTTACACTTACCAATAATTCTACAATAATTATTGTGTTAGTGGAATTACGTTGTCTTTATTAAAAAAATAAAAGCTACTGGCAAAGATATGGAAGCTTACCTCTCGAAAGGGTACATCCATCTACAGTGCACCGGGCCTCCTAGCCGAGCCTCTTCAGCGAGGCGAATCGGAAGATGCTCCATCACATTAAAGAACCCGGGGGGAAAGATCTTTGTCAGCTTAGTGGCAACTATAGGAAAGTTCTGTTCCAACAAGTTAAGATTCTCTTCCTTCAATGTCTTACTGCAAAGCTCTTTAAAAAATAGGCTCGTCTCTGTTAGTGGTTTCAAAACTTTATCAGGCAAGCCATTGAATGCAATTGGGAGTAAGTTTTCCATGAATATGTGACAGTCGTGGCTTTTCATGTGATGCAGCTTTCCGCCAGTCATATCAACACACCTTTCTAGGTTTGACGCATATCCATCAGGCATCCTCAAATTACTCACCCACTCACAAATTATTTTTCTCTCATCCTCATCGAATGTATAACAAGCCTTTGGCAGGAAAATGTTGTTGCCTTCGTGGATTACCTGTAACTCAGGTCGCCTACATAATAGTGTAGGTCCAACCGTGCCTTCAAGTTGTCCTTTGTCTTGTTCCGGACATCCACCACAGTATTAAGGATAGCCTCGAAAAAATTCTTCTCAATATGCATTGGATCCAGATTATGGCAAAGAATATTATCCTTCCAGTAAGGCAAATCCCAGAAAATGCTCTGTTTTGTCCAATTATGTTCAACACCATAACCAGGTGCTTTAGATGGCAGTTCTTCAGTTACCTTAGGAAGCTCCTTAACCCTATCCCATATCTCTATGCCTGATAACCTTTGAGGAGGCTCCTCAAAATCAACCTGATTATTCATAAATGCACTAGCGTTATTCCTAAAAGGATGTTCGATTGATAAGAATCGACGGCAACAGTCGAACCATGCGCATTTACCTCCATATTTCAAAGTGAAAGATTTTGTATCTTCCATACAGTAAGGGCAAGAGAGCTTACCTGCAGTGGACCACTCAGACAACATCCCATAAGCTGGAAAGTCATTTATAGTCCACATCAAAGAAGCACGCATTTGGAAGTTCTGTTTCGTTGATATATCATAGGTTTCAACTCCTTCATGCCAAAGTATCTGCAACTAATCAAGCAAAGGCTGCAAATATACATCAATAGAGTCTTTCGGGTTATGTGGCCCCGGTATTATACAATTCAAAAATAGATAAGGACTGGTCATGCACATTCCGGGAGGCAGGTTGTAAGGAGTGACAAATACGGGCCAACAAGAATAGGGCGTAGAGAAGACATCAAAAGGGGTGAACCCATCAGAACATAGACCCAACCTTATATTCCTTGGCTCACTAGCAAATGCCGGATACACTTGATTAAAGTGTTTCCATGCCTCACCATCAGACGGATGGGAAAGAATACCCGGCTGCTTGGTACGATCATGATGCCATCTCATGTGAGGAACAGAACTCATCGAAGCATACAACCTCTTTAATCTGGGTATAAGGGCCAAGTAATGCATCGACTTAACAGGCTTCGGCTTCTTTTTAGGATTTTGCTCAGGCTTGTATCGTGGCTCCTCACAAAATCTACATGTCACGAGGTCTGCATCATCCTTATAATACAACATGCAACCATTAACACAACAATGAATCTTCTCGGCAGAGTCTAACGAGGAAACCAACTTCTTAGTGTAGTAATAATTAGTTGGTAAGGCCATCTTAGTCGGATTGAGTTCATTCATAAGGCCAATGATGGAATCCATGGCAGCTTGAGAAATACTAAAATCTGATTTGATACTTAGCAATCTAACAGCAACCGACAACTGGGAATGCACCGAACCCTCATACAATGGACGACTTGCTTCCTCCAACCGTTTATAGAATTGATTTTCCTCAGCATTGGGAATGTGCTCAATGTTTGGCTATGATGTATCCGACTGCAGGGGATCATTAGCCGGGTACATCCCAAAAGCATCATGTACCATATCCTCCATTCTATAATTATTAAGGTCTGGTTCCACAACCGGAGAACTCCTACCGCCATGAATATTTTCTAGATTCTGAAGGTGCTCCTGCAAATTTCACGGCTCTCCATGATTATACCAAACGTAGTAATTTGGCATAAACCCCTTCTTATAAAGATGTACCTCTACATTCTCCAAATCTTGTGTCTTTACGCATTTGCATTTTTCACATGGACACTTAATTTTGCCATGCCTTAAATAATCGTCTGTTGTGCGGGCATTATCAAGAAATTCCATAACTCCCGCTACAAACGAAGGCCTCAACCCAATTTCTATTATCCATCCATAAACGACGTCGATTAATGTCCATATCTACACAAACATTGCAAGATGGAGAAACAATATGTATGATTTTTTTAAATATAAGATTATCAATTTTTAATTACTAAATTATAAAGTTTTATGTCATGCTTTGCCTAACACAATAAATTTTTTATCTTAGCTTGCCACTTTTTTGTAATCACTATAGCAAGATTAATGTGGTCGGGTTTGTTAATGCTCGCAACTTGTTTGATGAAATGCCCCAAACAAACAATATTTTCTTCTAACACCCTATTAATTACCATTATCAAAGCAATTCAAACCAACAAAAACTTATTCGTTTTAGGCATAACATGTTCATCTTTTCAACAATACCAAAGCAACAACACATTCCAAACACCACTACCAAACAATTCCAACAATCCCCAACAACTACAACAATCCCAAACAACACAAACCTTACTTTATAAGAGCTAACAACACCAAACAAGTTCTTCGACATCAACAATAACTACAATAAACAAAATACTAATAATTAACTACCTATGCAACCTTATAGGCCGAAATTAAAAAAATAATTAAATTCGGATTATATAAAAAAAATCAAAAAACTTACCTCAAGGTTGATTTGTACTCCAATAGCACTTAATTATGATTCCCCACTAGTTATATGCTTAAGAACTACAAAAAAATTGAGTTAAAAAGTTAGGGTTTAAGTTTTAGAAAATAATTAAAATAACACTAAAACTAAGAATTTACCTTGAATTTGTTGTTATAACTTATAAGTAGTGTTTAGGAGGGTAGAATGTATTTGATTTTTGAATTTGGGGGTGGGTTATAGTGGTTTTCGGATATAGAGGTTGGGGGGGGGGGGGTTAGAGAGAGTTTTGTGTGTTTTGGGGAAGAAGATAGAAATGAGGAAAGGGGGGTTCTGCTGTTAATTAAAACGGGTGTTCCGATCGCACGTTCGGTCGAAAGATTTTTAGGTCGAAATTTTTTTGTTTGTTCGACCGAAAATGGAAATAGTGGTTCGACCGATTTTCAGTCGAAATCTTTAGGTCGAAAATCACAGTTATTTTAGTAGTGCCTTATCTCCCAATTATAAAATCAAAATTCAATTGAATGTTGCTTGAAAAACGTAATGGATCGAAACTTTTTAGAATGTGGAAGTCGAAGAACAAAGATCTTGAGTTATTTATTTATTTCCATAATCATTTCACTTTAAGCTTGTGAAAATATAATTTAACTATAATTAATTAGTATCTAAATAAATGAACTGAAAGTTTTGTTTAATAAATTTATCCATTATGCTAAGTATTGCGTATTTTGATTTAATGGTTGTTTTGTGGTGATTTGATTTGATTTAGTGTGGATTTGAAGGCAGTAATTTGTTGAATTTTGGTGGTTTTGACTTGGTTGTGTTCTTATTTGATTATCGGTGGAGGTGAAAAATTAAAATTAAATAATAGGGTGGGTTGAGAGTTCTGTACTTAATCTTGTCTCTAACAGAAATGGCTCCCATCAAAATTTGATAAACGATTGCAGATGGCTATTATCTAGAGCTGGAGATCCTGAACTGCAGCATGTCTACAGAGAAGCCAATGGAGTGGCGGATGCACTAGCAAAATATGGCTGCAGCTTAACACCTTTTGAAAGCTTAAAGATTTATCATGATTCTCCTGCTTTTGTTTATGATGTTTATGTAAAAGACTGCCTAGGAACTGTTTCACCTAGGTCAGTTAATGTTTGTAATATTTCAGCACCTTTGAACCCTGGCCAGTCTGATGGCATGTCCTCAGAAGCAGCCAACCTTTGTAGTAGAATGTAATGTTTCCTTAATGAATGAATAAAAGTCTTGTTTACCAAAAAAAAAAAAAGTAGGGGTGGGGGTTTAATGGTCATGTGTGTTTTTTCAATTTATGTAGATTTCTAGAAATTAGAAAATAGCAAAAATGGGTTCCGTCCAAAAAAAATTACTAATATTTTGAGCCGAATATTATAAATAATGATAAAATTAGACCCAAAGGATGATTATAATGGCATACAGGAACCATACTGGCATACTTAGCTAAGCCTGAACCATATTTTTAGACTTTTTTTTCTATAATTTAGTGACAATTTTAATGATTCGTCCTTACTTTAAGGAAAACCGTAGTTGTAACTTGTACCTTGCCCAAATAGTTAAATAAACTCCTATCGTTTATCTTCATCGCAACTCTCAAGTACGCAGAAACATGGTCTTGGCTTTGAGAGAATCCGCTCCGATCTTAGGATCATTATTCAGAATTATCATTATTATTAGAACAAAATAATTACATAAAAAAAATCACATTAGTACGTACTAGTAAATAATTGTAAATGATACAATGAAGTTGACTCCAGATCTCGTTGTTACAATCTTTAAAGAGAATTGAAGATTATTATGAAAACGAATACAAGAAGAATACCCCACATATCTAATAGAGCACAACCAACATAGTAGTACTTGCCAAAAAAAAAAAAAAAAAAAAAAAAAACTTAGTACTTGCCAGTTTAGTATTTTTTATCAGTTTAACTCTGGCTAAGAGAAAGTTTGGACACGAATTTATCAATGTTTGTATCTGAATTTCCACCTTCATCAACTGCCTGCTTAGCCAAATCCTTCCACTTCGTAGCATTTTTCCTCATTTCTTTACCCATTACTCCTTCCATCACTTCCATTATACAACCCTTAATTTCTTCTCTTCCCACAAGCCCATTTTCATCACTATTAACTCTTACGCCTACTTTCCAAACATCTTGTACTAATTTTGCATTTGTTGTTTGATCAGTCCATTGTGGCATTACAACCAATGGCACTCCCAAACTCAATGCTTCAATAGTTGAATTCCATCCACCGTGTGATAAAAAACACCCTACAGCTTTATGTGAAAGTACTTTTAATTGTGGACTCCAATTTATTATTAACCCTTTTTCACACGTTTCCTCAATGAAATTTTTTGGAATTTTTGATTCCTCAGAAGCTCTAACTACCCATAGGAAATTATGATTGGTTGACTTTAATCCCAAAGCTAATTCTTCCATTTGATTTTCATTCAAAGAGGACATGCTTCCAAGTGCTACATAAATTACGGATCCTTCTGCCTTAGTGTTTAACCAATTGATGGTTATTGATTGGTCCAATTGAAAAAGATTGATACCATAGTCATCGTCTTTTTCTACTCTTTTGTCCAGATAGAATGAAGGAACTGTTGGACCTATTGTCCATAATGGAACAACCTTCGCTAATGAATCTGCTACCTGCCGTTAACAAAATCACAAAAAGTACATGTCAATGCAATGAAAATTTAATTTTGGGTGTTTTTGCATGTCAAATAAATAGGCGTGTGATCTCTTCAACACGTTTATGTATTGGGAAGAAATTGCCGCACTTCAACAATAGCAAATAAAGAGTATAATTGGGTAAAAAGTATTTTCTCCATTTCTATTTATTTGTCATGTTTCTCCAGAATAATCTTAGCATTAGTTTTGTTCAAGTTTACCCTTACATTCGTTTCTTAAGAAAGTAAAAAATTGACAATATTACTTTGTAAATATTAAGTAAGTACTCATTTTCCAAATATTGTAGGTCGAATATTTGTAGGTAGCCGCTTAAATAAAAAATAACTGGCGGAAATATAACTGGCGGAAATATAACTTATGTAGAATATGTGTATAATCTATGTCTATTATCTAAGGGAGGTAAACAGTGAGTCCAGTCGGCTATTTGTGGAAAGAGCCCTATTTGGATTTACCTAGCTACGCAAAGATAATTATGAACCCATGCACCACTGCAAAGAAATCAGTAGCACAATTGATGAAGAAGCCACGTTATTATACATTTATTGTAGAGATTAACGTGTAAAAAGATCAGGGAATAACTCAAGATTGTTTTAGTATTTTCTTAAAGGGTATGTATAATAACGAATAGAGAGATCAATGGTAAAAGAGTTTTAACTGCTACTGAATTTTCCATCGACGCACCTCAGCCTCCAAGTCGTAGAATGAGTTGACAAATACATAGTCAGCTTTGTCCAAATTCCTAAACTGATTTACCAGCAGTTCAAAATACGCAGGATACGTTCCATGCACATAAATAAATGATGGCATATCTCGAATCTCTAGCTCAGGCAATCCAGGAATTTTTATAGGATTTGAAGAAATTGGAACTGACAACTTTCCATGATACACATAGTAATATATATAATTCACGGCACAAGCCTGAGTGAAAAAGCTAACTCCAATCAAACCATGATCTTTGGTCACGTCTAAAGCCTAAGGCAAGACAGCATCATAAATCACACAATTGATCGGAAAATTCGAGTTTTCATATTTCTTGATGAGATTTGTTAAGTCCTGGGTGGCTGCCTGTTAAAAATATAATAAAGTAAATAAAGTGTTTAAAAGAAAATTATGTAAAATAAAACATGTTCATCACCAAGAGAAGTTGTGGAATATATCCGTGAGATCCCTCCAACCTTAATTAAAGATATAGAGTCCGAACTCTAGTTATAGAAAAATTACTAGTAGCGAGCATTTTCTTCTTTAATAGGATATACGAGGCACAAATTCTAATTAGTGAGGTTAGTGGATACGAATACTTTATTACTAAATAAAACAAAAGCATGAGTACACAACTCAACAATACCTTGGCGAAGCGTTCAAGGTAGGCGGCAACACTTTCAGATTGCGAGAACCCGCCTTTATCGAAGCCGTCGGAAACAGTTTCGATTCCGACAGTGTCACAATTAATCGGATGCATAGTATTGGAGATAAAGTTTGTAACGGCTAAAGTGACTTTTACACCTTTGGAAGCTAATCGTTTGCAAAATTGAAGCATAGGGTTTATGTGGCCTTGAGTTTGATAAGGGAGGACCAAAATATGAGGTTCATTGTTTTCCTTTCTTGTGTTCTCCATCTCTCTCTAGATCACGCTCCCTCTCTAGATCTCTCTGTGTCTACCTTTTGCCCTCCCTAGTGACACAAGCGCATGCAGCTAAGGTATAAATAGAGACAAAGACAAAGATAAAACTTTTCACTTGTACTAATAATTAACTAGTCCAAATTACTTTGGATCTAAACTAACAATAGAAATTACAATAAATATGAAAGAGGTCAAACTTTTTTGTTTTGTGACAAGTAAATTTGCACTGAACCACTGCAGTCAGTTCTTGCAAGAAAACATCAATCTATCACTGGCAGTCATTTCTTGCAAGAAAACTGATTGATGACATGGAACAACACTGCTGACTGAACCACGTCACAAAGACAACACTGCTTTTAGTAGTAGATGCAATGATTTTTGCACATTTGAAGTAAAGGATATACGAGTCCTTTAGTCCTCCACATCCCAAAGTCTCGATTTCCGCAGCAGCTTAATATTCATGCACATGGTAGCTAAACTAGGAGCAACAGCGGCAAGATTCATTTTCACAAATCAATAGCAGCCTCCCCTCCATCTCATTAACTCTACATCTACCCTGGGTTTGTCTGCCATTGACTTTGATTTGTTAAATCTCACACCATTTCCATATCCTAATTAAAGTCCCTATTCTAATCCCACTTATTTGCCATATCCTGACATGTACGTAGACTCCAAAAACAAAGACAACTTGTTAATGTACAACCTACCGCCAATAACTTAATAAGAACACATGATACATGGAGTACTTAATTATGCTACTTTTGTGGAGAGAAGGGAAGTAAAGTACTGCAATATTATGAGACCATTGAGATAATTATATCAATTGTATCCATTCTAGGTGCTACTAATTCATTAAAAAAGCGATCATCAACTACATTCAGCTGACCCTAATCGTCCAGTTCCCACCCTTCCGTAAAAGAGTTTAGTATAGGCTTACAAAGTAGTACTCCCTTTGTCCCAATTTATGTGGCACTTTTCGCTTTTCGAGATTCAAACTACATAAACTTTGACCAACATTTCAAGATGTATTTTTTCACCAAAATGATATGAGAAAAGTTGTAACTTATAGTACGTTTCAAGTAGTTTTCAAATATATAAATTTTATTGTTATAATATTAAGTTAATCTAATCCAATTTAGTTTCAAAGTTTAGTCAAATTGACTCTCGAAAAACGAAAAGTGACACATAATTTGGGACGGAGGGAGTATATGATAATGATATTTCGAACGGTACATTTAGGGGTCGTTCGGTTTGCCTTATTAACTATTAATACCCGCACAAAACTTAGCGTTAATTTAGCGCAGCGTTCGGTTGATTTTTGTGAAATTTTAATACCCACATAAAATTAGTGCAACGTTTGGTTGCGTTTTTGTATATTCCGCATTATTAATACCCGCATTATTAATGCGGGAATCTATGTATTATTTTATGCGGGGTAGAAGGTGGTATTAATAATGTGGGTATTAATAATGCAGGTATTAAAATTTAAAATGACAAAATTAACCCTCATAATAATAAGGATATTTCTAAATTTTATTTAAGGAGTAAATAAATATTTTAACTAATAATATTTTTTGTTAATTTGTAATATATCATTGATTCAACAAATAATCCCTACGTTATAATATAATACCCACATTATTAAACCCCACATAACTAATACCCGCATTATCAATACCTACATTATTAATACACACATTATTAATACCCACATTATTAATACCCGCATTAATAGTTAATACCCGCATAAAAAGAAACCCAAACCGAACGACCCCTTATAGTATTAATTGCTAGCTGTAGCCTGCAACAATAAATAATATAGTAATCTTTTTGTTTCAAAAAAGATGACTCAATTTTTTTTAATTCATTCTGAAAAGAATGATACAATTTTAAATGTGAAAATAATACACTTAAAAGTTATTTTATCCTAAATGATATGATTTACAGCCTCATAAATATTATAATACAAGTTTTAAAAATCTTTATTTTTTATTAAATTACGATCTAATTCAGACTATGCCTTTAGAGTATGGAACGGAGAGAGTATGTGAAATTACGATCTAATTCAGACTATGCTTTTAGAGTATGGAACGGAGAGAGTATGTGAATTATGACCAACAAGAAGTTAAATTATTTGAAGCAGACCTAGATTGGAAAACTCAAATCAGCTGAGAGGCTTTATTAGACGCCAATTGAATATTCGTTTTCATTCATATTGAAGTGAAAAAATTGCGTTTTTATAATTTTTCATATATTCAGAATTCTACACATAAACAGTAGTAAGACATTTACACTATCGTCTCATTTATAAGAAAAATGCAGTTGACACTCTAAAATAGTAAGTATTACTCCTATAACATTGACATGGAAAAGAAAAAGATGATCTGTTATAAAATCAGTCAAATTACATTTATAATGTTGTGAAAACGTCTTAATTACTCATATATTTTACTATAATAGAAAAGTAGTTAGACCGCAATTTCGATGCCTTGTGGAGTTGTGCCTACGGTCAGGGGTGGATCCACTCATATGCTACAGGTGTCATCTGACACTACTGGATCGAAAATTTTTGCTAAATATATATATTATATTAATAAGAAAAAATAAAAAAAGTGTGTATGAAATAATAAAATGACACCGTAAAGTCAAAGCGTTTTATAGCTGAGCTGGTTGAAGTTCAAGATCTCTAATCCTGATGTGTCCCTGCAGTAGTGCTAAACCTCAGAAATTTTTTTTATTAATAATTAACGGCTAGTTGGGATTACAAATTTTAACTTAAATATGATCCTTTCAAAAAATAAGAGCTGGTCGGGAAGAGTTGTAGTGATGTACTTAAATTGTGTTTTATTATTAAGAATAATATGAATAATGTTAATATAGTACTTTATTAATTTATTCACTTTTTTATATTATGAGGAGCTGTAGTGATGTACTTAAATTGTATTTTATTAATAAGAATATGTACTTAAATTGTGTTTTATTAATAAGTATAATATGAATGATGTTAATATAGTACTTTATTAATTTATTCACTTTTTTATATTCTAACACCACTCATAAAAAATTCTGCGAACTGCCTATGGTATAAACTTACCCCTACTATTTTACCTGTGTCTACATTTAAGAATGAATGACATGACCATGTTATTGTGTCTCTTTGACTTCTCATTTTTTCCCCTTTTTCTTGCCTCCCTAATTAATGTCTCTGCTCCTCCCATTAGAAGGTAGTGAAGACTCAAGATGCAGTATGGTGCAGACGTGTTATGAAGATGCAACAGAGTCGTATCATTTAGAATAATGAAAAAGTTTAGAGACAAAACCAAGATTTGAAATTCGTAAGTTCGAAATACAAATTTTATGTAATAAGGATTGTTGAAGCAAGGTTTTGAAGAATGACAAACGAGAAGGAGTCAGAGGTTCCGGAGGAGAATCCGATCCTTGTATAGAAGGGCACGACTGATCGAAAAGATTTGAGGGTTGTAAATCCCTGCGGAAC
The DNA here is from genome assembly GCA_037355625.1 of Petunia x hybrida. Lineage (NCBI taxonomy): Eukaryota > Viridiplantae > Streptophyta > Magnoliopsida > Solanales > Solanaceae > Petunia > Petunia x hybrida. The sequence goes on from JBBBVM010000055.1 coordinate 1,288,650, forward strand.
TAGGAGTAGTGGCGCGTGAATGAGTTTGCATCCTAGTCAGACTAAAAGAGGCGGTGCCCAGGCTGTGTCTTCGAAGTACAAATAAGAGTTGGACTTGAACAAGAAAAGAGTTACAAGGAATCTTGTCTTACCATAATTACAAGGTTTTCTTGTGGAACTCAATTAGGGTTTTGATGCCCATATAAATACAAGTAGTTGATGCAGCCGTAATTCAGTTATTCACAAACAGAGAGTTGAGAGCATACAAAGGCGATTCAACAACTTTCAACGTGAGATAACTGAGGAAGACAACTGGTGGAGTTAAAGAGGCTGAGTCTAGATATTCTGTCTAGGTTCTTGGTTTGTAAGTTGTCTTGTTATTATGCGATCATAGTTATTACCTATCAGCTTATCTTAGAAGCAATTGTATTAGGTAAAATTTTGAGAGATTACTTTGTAAAGCTAAAGTTTAGCTTTGTTGAGTGATTAGGGTCTAGAGTGTAGCCCCTTGGTTACAGAGTCTTGTAATCAGAAACTTGCTCTTTGTGTTAGTGGATTGAGTTCGAAAATCCCAGAGTGTGGGTCATGGTTTTTATTCCTTGAGCAAGGAGTTTTCCACGTAAAAACACCGTATTCCTTGTGTCTTTTGATTGTGTATGTTGTGGTGTCCAAGTCCAAACTATTAAGTCAAGAACAAGGTCTTGTTCTTGACTCAGAAGAATCCGGTTCTCGTTAAGAAAAATTAGTGGACACTATTCAAAACCCCCCTCCCCTTCTAGTGTCCTTAGGAGGTGCATATAACAAGGATTATTATTATAATTAGGTTTATTAATATAAATTGTAGTATAATTTAGGTTAATTGTATATCCGGCCAAATCCATTAGGAGTTACATAGGGACCAAAATAAATTTTATATTTTTCACTTATATAAATAGGGTTATTGATTAATGGAAAAGGTGAGATTTCACCCCACAAATTCCTTCCTTCTTTCTTGTTTTAGCATGGTATCAAAGCTTAAGTTCGATCCTTAAATCAATCTTTGTGAAATTCTCCATTTCAATCAAGTGGTATAATTATGGCATTGGCGCTACCTGGAAACGGAACAACTGCCGACGGAGCTGTTGCCAGGAAAACAATATTTCTGTATCATATTACTTCCAACGATCATCCCGGCCTCATTATCACTCGAGTGATTTTGACCGGAGAAAATTATGATGAGTGGGCAAAGTCTGTGAGAACGTCCTTACGTGCCGGGAAGAAATTTAGTTTTATTGACGGAACCTTGAAACAACCAGCTAAAGATTCACCAAATCTGGAGGATTGTTGGATTATTAATTCTCTATTGGTCTCTTGGAATCGAAACTCGATTGAACCCGCACTCCGATCTACTATCTCTCATATGGAAGTGGCAAGAGATTTGTGAGAGAGTATCCGGGAACGTTTTTCTGTTGGAAACTGACCCAAAATTCAAGAGTTAAAGGCAGCACTAGTTAGTTGCAAACAAAAGGGAATGTCTATAGTAAAGTACTACGGAAAGCTGACATCCCTTTAGAAAGAGCTCTACAATTTTTAAAAGTTTCCCACCTGCTCGTGTGTGAAGTGTACGTGCAATATGGGAGCTGCTTTGGACAAGAAGAAAGAAGAAGATAAACTGCATCTCTTTCTAATGGGATAGGATGAGGACGTGTTTGTTACAATGCGTTCGAATATGTCGGCCAAAAAATACCCTAAAACTCTCAATTTCCTTTTCACTTTATCTGTCCATCGTGACAAACTTGACTACTCCGTCAACTATCTTTTCCCGAAGATTCATTTCATCATCCCCGGGCAAAGAGAGGCAGCTGTTGACACTCAATTTTTTCGCGCCTTTTCTCTATAATTGGCTATATTTAACCTAAAAGTACAATATTGACTGTTTGAGCGAATTTGCATTAGAAGTCATTCATTTACGTGCGAATTTGCATTAGAAGTCATGCATTTACATGATAAGCTCTTACTATTTGTGCAATTTACTGTAATTATAATAATTAAATATTTACCTATGACTATTTGTACTTATTTGATTTATTTTTACCGCGATTATCTTTTACGTGTGCATCTTATTTTCTTATATAATATATATTTATATTTTTATTTATTTGACACCTTTCGTTAAATATTAGTCCAACTAAATATATCCAGTTCAACAGTCATCTATAATATACCACCCATTTTATTTCATAATTTTGGATTCGAAATTTTAAAACCTCCTTTGAACCGGAACAAAAGTTTGACCAGATACATCCATTTCGCACCATACATTTTTTGTTTTCACATATTCACTTTATTTTATGATAATTGAATTCTTTCAAATTCTTTTTGAACCTAAACCAAATATCCAACCAAATACATTAACTATATTAAATTAGTTGAAATCCAAAAAAATCACTTCTCTTCCTTATACATGCCAAAATATTTGTCTTGATTCCCAAATTAATCCCAACGTCTTTGAATCGCTCACTCTCAATCTCTCCCTAAAGTCACTCGACGATTTCCTCTCAATTATCATCAAATCTTTCCTCTTTCTAAATTAATATCCCCACATATATATTTCATTTCCCCTATGTTTGGAACATACTCCAACGTTCACTAAATCACAATATCTCTACATAAATCTCTCCTTTTCATCAAATTACAATCACACTAATGGTGGATTTCCGACCACAATCATGGCGATTCTCTGCCCGTTACAAATCTTTGTGGCTCCTTGCACAAACTCAATTCTAATTTATTTAATGGGAGGGAATTTTAATTAAAAGGCACCAACATATTCTCTAATCCTCTCTCTATCTCACAGATTACACACCCTTTCCTAATCTTCTCTACTACACACACATACAAAATCATTACACACACCATGGTATACATCATCACCATATACACCATTATAGTACGATACACCTCCTTCTCCAACACACACATACACACATATCTGAAACAGAGAGGAGAGGAGATCGGGGAAGCAATCGGGTGGGGATACCACCAGTGAATAGAGGGGGTCGGGACAGGGGAACGACAAGCCACCACCGCCGTAAAAGCACCATCGCTGGTGACCCTTTGTTTTTTATTTTCTTTATCCTGTTACTGAATTAGAAAGAGGTACAGGGAATGGGGTTAGGGTGGTAGCGACGCTGCCTAGCAGCCTCTTCCCCTTCTCCGCTCTACCAGGCCTTCGCCTGTCACCACCTCCTGGGTCTGCGAATAAGCCCGATCATTAGTGTATTGGGTTAAATCCGTCGTCACCAAAGTTTGTGACTAAGCATCCACGTAGGACGACGTATAGACGACACGTGACTATGAATGGGCATAAAGGCAACGGATAGAATCGAAGATGGACAACTATAACGGACAGATGAACAGTCACCACGGCCAGAATAGTCGCAACTCGTCATCAAGCCAATCCAAAATAGAAGTGTTATCCTTCAGCAACGTAACTGCTCGATTAAGGAGTTACAACTGCTCGTGAACGGACGCTTAGTTATCTATATATTGTAATTTAAGTCACAAGCATTGTATCTAATTCTTCTCTGAACATACATCTGAATTCCAACTATTAATTAATACCCGATTCTTTACCTTCTGTCAATACTTACTACTGCTACTCATAATCAAGTGATCTCATTTATTGTTCTGCTTAAATATCATAAAGAGTACGAGGAAGGAAGTTTGATCAAGTCTATACGGCCTGAACACGGTTCCTTTTATTTAAATCTTCATTTATTACATCGCATTAATTGTGTCTTTATTTCTTTACATTTACTATAATCATTTATATCTTTTCACATTAGGCATTTAATCTTGATTATTGATCGTGACTCCGCTTTATAAATTTAATTGTGACTTAACCTAATAAGCGAAATTACGGTTAAACAATTTGGCGACCACAGTGGGAGCCGGTCAATAACTTCCGTAAGTTAATTGCTTATCGTATTTTATTCTTTATTCGCTTTCTTCTTGCTCGTTGGCTCTCCTCATTTTCTTTTTGTCAAAATGGCAGATAACAACTCACACAACAGCACTCCCATTGACGGGCAACAAGACCTTAACGCTGCGGAGCAAATAGACTTGAATCTGGCCGGGGACGAGCAGCAAGATGTTATTCCTGCAGACGACGACGTAATCCCCATTGCAGAGGACGAGAACGTGCTCCCAGCAGAACAGGAAAACGAGCACAGCCAGCAGGGTAGCAGAAATAGCCGCCCTCCTGGCCGAGGAAACTTCGATCAAGGGCCTGGAGGACCTAGAAGACCCAATGGTCCTGGGAATTTGAGGAATTCTCAAGACGCTGTCCTTGAATTCATACGGCAGCAGGCTGAAGTCAACAGGCAAATACGGGAAGCTATGGACGGCCTACGAGGACAAACCTTGCCAAACGCAGGAAATTCACCCATTGGACGTCCAAGGGATGCTTCACCGTCCCATGCCTCGAGACGCGCTGAAAATCACAATGCAGGATCAGCGGTGCCAATGGAAATGAGCGAGGTCATGGAAGCCCTCACCAGGCAGTTCAAAGAGAGCCAGGAGGCCCTACAGCGCTCTCTTCATGAGAGGATTGATCAGATCCCTGGCGCACCACCCACTTTGAAGAAAGTTGACGTTCAACGGTATACTCAAAGGCCTTGGAAGAAAGAAGCAGCACCAAAGGCAATACCCAAAACATTCAAAATGCCAAACATACCAAGATACCGGGGAACAACTGACCCCAACGACCACTTGATGATGTTTAGCAATTTCATAAAGGCAAGCGATCTCACCGACGAGGAGATCGAGTCAGTACAATTGAAGAAGTTCGTAGAAACCTTGGCAGATGGCGCTCTACGATGGTATTCAATGCTGCCACCAAATTCAATAGGATCTTTTGCCGAGATGGCGGAGTTATTTGTCAAAGCACACACAGGCGCTCAGAAAACAGAAACAAGAGTTGAAGACATCTTTGAAATCAAACAACTGCCCGGGGAGTCTCTCCGGAAGTATGTGGATCGCTTTCAGCGTGAACGTATGTTGCTACCCAAAGTTCCAGATCGATGGGCGGCTATTGCATTCACTAACAGCTTGGACGTCAAAAGTTCTGAAGCGACCAGACGATTGTATGAATCCCTGCGAGAATATCCTGCAACAAACTGGTCGGATGTCTACAATCGTTATAATTCAAAGGTGCGTATAGACGAAGATAAATTGATTGGCACAGGTGCCCGGGGACGGAGCCAAACTCGCACTAATGGCGCTGGGGGAAAGATCGAGACAGATAAACCAGACGTACGGCACGAGCCATATCCCAATCGGTCGCGTAACAACTCAAATGGACGCGGTCGTAACAACAAAGGCCTTGCAAGGGGCAATGATTCCGCTTCGACTTCTAGTGGACTTCCAACCCTGCCCGTTTTCAATATCGGAGCAGTTGAACTTGTTGCAGTGCTTGAGGGGATGAGTGAAAAGGTCAAATGGCCTAAGGATATGAAGGGTGACCCCAGCAAGCGCAACAAAAACTTGTGGTGCGAATTCCATCGCGATCACGGCCACACAACGGATGACTGCAAGGCTCTAAGGTATGAGGTCGCTAACTTATTGAAACAGGGCTATCTCAAGGAGTACTTGACAGAAAAAGGAAAACAAACTCACGCAAAGGCCCAGCAAAATAAATCAGAACCTCCCCGAGCATCATCTCCAAAAATGACAGTCAACGTCATCTCTGGTGGTATTGAGGTTGACGCAGTCACATACACAGCAAAGAAATACGCCAAAGTATCTATTACGAATACCAAACGACCACGACTTGAGGATACATTAACTTTTGAAGAAACAGATGCAGATGGCTTGCAATTTCCTCATGTGGACGCTTTAGTGATAACATTACGAGTAGAAGAGTTTGATGTCAAAAGAGTACTCGTTGATCCAGGCAGTTCAGCGAACATCATATTATCTCGGGTCGTGCAGGAGTTGAAACTATACAATGAGATTATACGAATTTCTCATGTTCTCTCAGGATTTAACAATTCCAGCGAGAAGACGTTAGGAGAAATTACTTTGACGACCCTGGTTGAAGGCGTTATGAGACGAACGACGTTTCATGTCGTTGATGGGGATATGGCTTACAACATAATCCTTGGGAGGCCATGGATACACGATATGCAAGCAGTCCTGTCAACATATCATCAAGTAATGAAATTCCCTTCAGAGTGGGGAATACGGGAAGTTCGGGGAGAGCAGCGTTGCGCTAGAGATTGCTACTCGGTTGTAGTCAAGCTCCCCGAGGAGGCAAAATAGCAATTAAAGAACCCGGGATCAGAGTCAAACAATGAAGCATCAGACTACCAAGTCCCGGAATTCATATCAAAGTTGGATGCACGGGAAGAGTACGCGCCAACTATTGAAGCTTTAGAACCAGAAGGACTTTTCGATAACATGCCTGAAATAAAAGTATATTTGGGAGCAGAGTTAAACAAAGACTTACGCAAAGATATCTTGCACTTCCTCAAGGAGCAACACACCACCTTTGCGTGGTCACATGCAGATATGACTGGAATCTCCCCGGAGATTATTTCTCATAAGTTGAACGTGGATCCGTACCATCGCCCGGTAAAGCAAAAGAAACGCCAACAAGGAGTATTCAGGAACCAGACCATAAATGACGAAGTTGACCGCTTGCTCAAGATTGGCTCCGTCCGAGAAGTCAAGTATCCAGATTGGCTGGCCAATGTGGTCGTAGTGGCAAAGAAAAATGGCAAGTGGAGGGTCTGCGTCGACTTCACTGATCTGAACAAAGCCTGCCCGAAAGATTCTTATCCACTACCTCAGATTGACCAACTAATCGATGCAACGGCCGGGCACGAAGTACTTACATTCCTTGATGCATATTCAGGCTATAACAAAATCTTAATGGATCCCGACGACCAGGAGAAAACTTCCTTCATTACTTGCCGAGGTACGTATTGCTATAAAGTAATGCCTTTTGGACTTAAAAATGCAGGTGCGACTTACCAACGATTAGTCAACCGGATGTTTCACGACCACATTGGCAAAACCATGGAGGTCTACATCGACGATATGCTGATCAAGTCCAAACGGGCAGAAGATCACTTAGCACATTTGAAGGAGGCCTTTCGAATCCTTGATCAATACAACATGAAACTCAACCTGGAGAAATGCGCATTTGGAGTAGGTTCAGGGAAATTTCTTGGTTTCATCATTTCCCAGCGAGGGATCGAGGTAAACCCCGCCCAGATAAAAGCAATAGAAGCCATCCCCGACGTACTTCATAACAGAAAAGATGTAATGCGGCTAACCGGGAGAGTAGCAGCGCTAAGGAGATTCATTTCTCGCTCATCTGATCGATGCAAAAGCTTCTTCGACGTGCTGAAACAGAACAAGGAGTTCGTTTGGACCCCTGAATGTCAGCAAGCACTTAAGGATTTGAAGCGATACCTGTCAAACCCGCCTTTACTTTCAACGCCCCAACCAGGTGAACAACTATTACTTTACCTGGCCGTGTCTGAGTCTGCGGTAAGTGCAGTTCTGGTTCGAGAAGACAAAGGTAAGCAACTTCCAATTTATTACATTAGCAAATCCTTATTAGATGCTGAAACTCGCTATCAACCTTTGGAGAAATTAGCACTAGCCTTGGTAATCGCTGCCCGTAAATTAAGACCTTATTTTCAAAGTCACTCAATAGCTGTAGTTACTACCTTCCCCTTACGCAATATCTTGCACAAACCTGAATTCTCGGGCAGGTTAGTAAAATGGGCAGTAGAATTAAGTGAGTTTGATATATCTTATCAACCCCGGGTAGCCATAAAATCTCAGGCTCTAGCAGATTTTATTGCAGATTTTAGTGCTACTATGTACCCTGATGCTCAACGTGAGGCGGTTCTTTTCGCCGGATCGGAGTCGGGGACATGGACCTTACACACTGACGGGTCCTCGAGTGTAAAAGGATCAGGATTAGGTTTAGTTCTTACCACTCCCTCGGGGGAGACCATTAGACAGGCCATAAAATGTCCCTTTATTACAAATAATGAGGCCGAGTATGAGGTCGTAATTACAGGATTAAAATTGGCTCGAGATTATGGAGCAGACAGAATTCACCTTAAGAGTGACTCTGCCCTGGTCATCAATCAAATAACTGGTGGCTTCGTAGCAAGGGAGTCTCGTATGCAGAGGTATCTTGCCCAAGTCACTGGTTTGCTAGAACAATTCGACAATTGGGAAGCCATACAGATTCCACGAGAAGAGAATCACGAGGATGATGCCTTGGCAAATTTGGTTTCAGTCGCAGAGATTGGAGCAACAGGTTCAGTTGCCGTGGCTCATCTTCTATGTACAACAATCGATAAAGATGCAATGGAGGTCAACACGACCAGTCTGACTTGGGATTGGAGGAATGAGATAATCAATTATATACTACATGGAACCCTACCATCAGACGTTAAGGCTGCTCGAAAACTGAGGATAAAAGCTGCCAGGCATACAATTATAGATGGTATCCTTTATCGTAAGACTTTTGCAGGCCCACTCGCCAAGTGTCTAGGTCCCAGCCAAACTGAGTATGTGATGAGGGAAGTTCACGAGGGTTGCTGTGGAAATCACTTGGGAGGAAAGGCGCTTGCACGAAAGCTTATACGAGCAGGCTATTATTGGGACAAAATGGAAAAAGATACTAACGAGTTTGTCAAAAAATGTGACAAGTGCCAAAGGTTTGCACATCTCCTCCATCAACCAGCAGAACCCTTGCATTCAATCATCTCCCCGTGGCCGTTTATGAAATGGGGAATGGATATTGTTGGGCCACTACCCACTGCACCTAGAGGGGTACGTTTCTTGTTAATTATTACTGATTATTTCACAAAGTGGGTTGAAGCTGCAGCATATTCAAAGATACGTCAAACGGAAGTAATTGATTTCCTTTGGCGTTATGTCATTTGTCGCTTCGGAGCACCCAAAGAGATTGTCATGGATAATGGTCCTCAATTCGTTGGTCAGAAGGTCACAAAGTTCCTTGAGGATCTGCATATTAAAAGGATCACTTCTTCCCCATATCACCCAGTGGCAAACGGGCAGGCAGAATCGACCAACAAGATAATAGTGGATTCTCTCAAAAAACGTCTCGAGCAGGCCAAAGGGTGCTGGGTGGAAGAACTCCCCGGGGTTCTTTGGGCATATAGAACAACCACAAAAATGAGCACCGGGGAGACGCCTTATTCCTTAGTGTATGGTTCTGATGCATTGATTCCAGTCGAAATCGGCGAGCCAAGTCTACGATATGCTCATGCAACTGAAGAATCTAATTCAGTCAACCTCTCAGAGGAATTGGATTTTCTAGAGGAACGTAGAGAATTAGCACTTATACGAGTAGTAGCTCAGAAAGAAAGGATAGAACAATATTATAATCGGGGACTTAGGCTGCGTAACTTTGAAGTCGGGGACTTTGTATTGCGTAAAGTCTCCCAGAATACGCAAGAAGCGAACGTCGGCAAACTTGGTCCAAACTGGGAAGGTCCCTACAAGGTGGTTGCATCCGTTGGTAAGGGTTCATATCGTTTGGCACGACCAGATGGATCGCTTCTACCTAGCAGTTGGAACATGATTCACCTAAAGAGGTACTACTTCTAAGTAGTACGTGGGTTAGTGTTTCTGTCCATTCTCTGTTGCTTACTTGTTTTTGTTTTCTTTTAAATTATTCTGTTTTCTTATTTTTGTCTAAATGGTACTAACGGTCTTCAAAAGGCCAGATCCGTTTAGCTCAACTGGTAGAGCTCGAAGTCCTCGTGCTTCGCGGCTGTGGGTTCAAATCCCACAACGGACACACTCCTCTTTTGGTTATATGTGTTCCTTGATTCAGCGTTTCACCCATTGTCTTTTTATGTCTGAAATTACGAAATTTCAACATAAAAATAGGGGGTGGCGAGGGCCCCAGTAGGCCAAAGTCCCGGCTAATATGAGTGATCTTCGAGCAGAGCAAGGTCATGATCATTCGCCAAGTCCACGACTAAGCAGAATCAAGTAAGTTCAATAGAACTATTTTACTTGTGCTACGTTATTTTTACATTTTGCGGCCAGTATTCGCCCAAATTCTATAACTTTACGACCAAACAATCTTGTGTTTTGGTCATTGGGTTACCTATTCTTTTCAATAGAAATAACAGGGTAAAACCTCAACCTTAACAAAAAAAAAAATTTCTGCGAAAACTTTCAATTGTCAAATATGATAAGCAAAGTTTATCGCAAGGCCATCTTATACGGACAGATTTCAGTCAACCTAAACGGCCTGGTTTCGTCCAGCCCAGAAGGCCTGATTTCATTCATCTTAACTAAGGGCAACTTAACTTGGTTATGATCAAATTTTATTTCAAACATCTGCGCAGATCAACTCCAAAAAGGGAACTCAGACACTAGGATTTGAAACATAATTCTGACTTCTGAAAACCTCATTAAACAGAAAATATCAACATCATTCATATAAGCAAGACTTGAGACCAAAAATGGTCATCAAGCCTCGCCAATCAAACAAAAAAAAAACAGTCAAAATATACATTCATTCACGAGTTAGCAATATTCAAAGTTAACAACATCCGGTAAATTTATAAGAAGGACTAGATAAGGCGTCAGTCATCATTTTGGCCAGGTTCTCGACCTGATGCACTAGCTCCATCAGTCGGATCCCCACCCAAATCTTCATCTTCATTATCCTCACTGCCTTCATCATCCTCTTCATCATCATCATCGTCGGCTCCTACTTCCATGCCCAAGGCCTGCTTGACATCGATGATAGTCGCTATGGTCTGATCGAGGACTGAGTCGACATTAACTTGGCCACGCTGCATTTGGATGAGCAACTTCTTCTTGGCTTCGAGAGCTTCCAGTTTGGAGTCGATTGTATAACGATCCCTCAAATTCACCAATTCCATCGTCAATAGCTCTTGGATCCTCGCAGATTCCTCAGCCCGATTCTTGGCTTCTTGTAGTTCTCCTCGAGCAGCCTGAGATTCAGCTTCAGCTTTGTTCATATTTCTCAACATCAGGTCGGAAGCGTTACGGATGCCTTCCAAAGTAACTTCTTTCACATTAAGCTCATGGGCAAGTTGAGAAATCTGGCTACCTTGTTCATCCATCCTGGCTTTCAGATCTTCAAAGGATAGTGCAAACCTTTCTTTCTCATCCAAAAGACGGTCCCTCTCCTCGAGGAGGGTATTTATCTTGTCATTAGCCTCAGTGTTGGATTTCTCCAACCTGTCTATCTTATTCTCAAAGAAGCCACGCCCCCCTTCCAGGACCCGCTTCTCCCCGATCAGAGCTTGTTTCTCCTCTTCTAAGGCCTGCTTGTCCTGAAGAGCCTTCAAAAGATCTTTCTTTAAGCCAAGGACTTGTTCCTGATTGTTCAACCTAGAACGGGACATGATCTCGGCAGCCATCATACTTGCTTGGCAACAAGTGAAAATACGCAGGTAATCAGAACTAAGGTCTTAATAAAAATAAAGGAGTAAAGAGGGAAACATTATCCGAGCAGTATCTTCAGCGATTGCGTAAGCTAGCTGCTCGTCGCTCATGCTGTGCATATTCCACTCCTCGCGAGGACCGATCAGGTTGGACATCACTTTAACCAAGTGGCCAGGCTCCGTCAGAAAATCTGTGTTCGGGGGAATGGTGAAGTCACACTCCCTCATACACGGCCTGGGCTCCCTCGCTTGTTTAGAAGGATATTGGGGACCAAATTTGTGACGAATACCCTTAACGGAGTACGCCCCAATCCTTCCTCCTAGAGATACTCGCTTAGTAAGCTTTGTGCGAGAGATCTCGATGTCACCTGTCTCATCAGGGTCCAGAGTGTCGCGCTCTTGCAGATAAACTGGTGCCATCCCATCACCAGCTAAGTTCATCATGTCCTTGTAGTGAAAGATCTGAGGTTCAGCCTCCCCCTCAGTCTTCCTCCGCTCATCAACCTTCTCATCTTTCTCCTCATCCTCCTCTCTCATCGGCTCTTTGTCAGGTCGCCTGTGGCTGACTTGTTCAGGCTCACCCTGTTGACCACCAACCCGTTCAGGCTCATCTGGCTTTGGTTCCTCGGGGAAGAAGGCAAAACCTTCATGCATTCTTTCTTCCCCTAATTCCCCAGCTCTATCTCCTTCTTCATCACCAACTCGGGGATTCTCCTCGAAAGCGTAAGAAGAAGTCTCTACATCCTTCCTCTTATCACCCCGAAGAGATGCCCTCTTCCTCTGAGTCAAGCTCACATCGGAAGCCTCTGAATCTGAAATGTCAACTATCATAGGCTCAGCAGATTCAGGGGCAGCCGCCGAGCTTTTAACACTCTCTTGCCCAGCCTTGGGCGTATCAGCAGCAGCAATATTGGTTTCAACTGTTTTTTCAGAGGGCTGAGGAGTCTTACGGGCTGTCCTCGTCTTCTTCTTGAGTTTACTCTTTTCAGAGTTTGATTTCTTTCTCTTCAAATTCGCGAGGACCTCCTCACCACCCTCCCTGGCCTTGATAGCTGCAGCATTTTGGAGAATGGCAGCTGCCTCCTCGTTGATCTCAGCCACGGGGTCAACGGTCACCTCCACAGGAGGAGGAGCAGGAAAATAACTACCACCAGCACCTAAACCTGAGAGTAAAGTCATATTAATACCATGGTGAGTTCTGCATAAACTAGCAGGAATTTGGGTAATCAGCTTACCATGGGTGCTAGGGTTCGATAAATTTTTTAAAGAAGCATAGTAAGGCCACTGCCTCTGCTCGTGAGTGAAATCTGCCAAAATAGGTTCAACCCAAGCGGACAATTCCTCCTCGGAAATCATACCGTCGTAAGGAATCTTGTCGGCTAACCAATAAAGAGTAAAAATTAGAGGGTGCAAATACGTAACTCAAAGAGTATTCAATACAAAGACTCGGGGACTTACGAGTTTTGTTCCACACCTCGCGGAGATTAGTTTCTCAGCCACGTGTGAGGAATTTAGACTGCACATAAACATACCTATGCATCCAACCCCTATCCCCTGTATCTTCAGATTTGCTCACTAGAGCTTTTCTTCCTCTCATACGGGCATTAATATATCCGTCTCTCGCAACCTGAAGGCTATACAAAGAGACGAAATGCTTAAATTCAAAGTCCTGCCCAGTCTCATTGGCAAACCATTGTAGCAGGGAAATAATTCTATAAATGCTCGGACACAGCTGCCCCGGGCAGATAAGATAGTATTTACAAATATCCTCTATAACAGGATGCAACGGGAGCGTACAACCTATCGTGAATGGATACGTAGATATGGATGTTCATCCAGTTCTCACAGAAGTAATATTCTCCATTGGATAGGGGCAAGAAACTATAACATCATCGTCCCAGCCACAATCTGCCCTAACCCTAGGCAAAAGGTCAGGAGTAATTGAACTCTTAAACCGGCTTGAAGGCCACGACCTTATATTGCCATAGTGACTGAACGGGCTGATTGAACAATCATTTTCAAGGCTTCCCCAAAGTTTCAGAATCACATCAGCAACCGAAGTTGGGGAACTCGTGGATTGACCACCTGCTGCTGAAGAACTACTAGCCGCAGCACCCATATTCAAACTTTTCTTGGCTTTTGGAGACATTTGGACTAGAAGATTGGAAGAATTTTTTGCGTTTTAGGGATTTTTAGAAAGGTGTTTTGAAGCTTTGAAGGTTTGGATGAAATTTGGAATGAAGTAAAAGGTTTCAAGCTGGTAGAAATCATATTTATAGGGTTCGCAAAACCCAACCCACCCCCACACGTGGCAAGCATCCGCGCAAGAGGTAAATAAATCCAGCCGTTAAAAGAATAAAAATCGAAATGGCAGTTTTTGCTTTGGGACGTGCAAGACGTGAGTAGGCGCAGTTCAATCATCACTCATGCAGTCTCGAAACACGCGACAGTCACTTTTTCAGTAAAAAGTGGAGCGAAATTGACAACTTGCACGTTTTGTCTTTAGTGGAGCATTTAATGCTCATACTGATAGAATGTCAATCAATCGAAAGCCTTTGAGAAGTTCAACGGGCAGCATCCAAATATGACTACAAGGACTCAAATGCGTTACTTGAGGAAAATTCAAAAGAGTTCTTTCCCGCTCAAAATTCGTTTTCCACTCCTCGACCAGATTCTCTGCCCGAGTAGTGCGGGGACTATCTGTATTGGGTTAAATCCGTCGTCACCAAAGTTGGTGACTAAGCATCCATGTAGGACGACGTATAGACGACACGTGACTATGAATGGGCATAAAGGCAACAGATAGAATCGAAGATGGACAACTATAACGGACAGATGAACAGTCACCACGGCCAGAATAGTCGCAACTCGTCATCAAGCCAATCCAAAATAGAAGTCTTATCCTTCAGCAACGTAACTGCTCGATTAAGGAGTTACAACTGCTCGTGAACGGACGCTTAGTTATCTATATATTGTAATTTAAGTCACAAGCATTGTATCTAATTCTTCTCTGAACATACATCTGAATTTCAACTATTAATTAATACCCGATTCTTTACCTTCTGTCAATACTTACTACTACTACTCATAATCAAGTGATCTCATTTATTGTTCCGCTGCTTAAATATCATAAATAGTACGAGGAAGGAAGTTTGATCAAGTCTATACGGCCTGAACACGGTTCCTTTTATTTAAATCTTCATTTATTACATCGCATTAATTGTGTCTTTATTTCTTTACATTTACTATAATCATTTATATCTTTTCACATTAGGCATTTAATCTTGATTATTGATCGTGACTCCGCTTTATAAATTTAATTGTGACTTAACCTAATAAGCGAAATTACGGTTAAACAATTAGGAAACCATTTTTTGACCTATGTTCTCTTTGATTTATCACGGAAACTGAAAGAAAGAGGTTCGAGGGGAGGTAGCAGAGATGCTGACACCCAGTTTTGTGTTTTTTTTTTATTTATTTATTTATAATTTGACTATATTTAACTAAAAGTATGTAATAATAATTTTTCGAACAAATTTTCACTAGATAGCATTCGTTTACGTGCATAATCCCTATTTTTAATTCTTTATTTTATAATACCCATCTAATTGTGATCATATTATGTAACTTTATCACATTTAGGCATTTTTTTTAAGACACATACATTATTTATAATGAATTGTGCAATAAATTGAAATATTAGTATATCGACCCAAATATTTGTATTTATACTTAAGTAATTTTTTTTTAAAAAAAATAATAATTTAGGCTAATGTATTTTTACTTATGCTATATTGCATCTATCCATAATTATTTCACCTTCTTGTTTATTTACTTATTTATTTAGTCTTTTTTTTTTAAGTAATAGCCATTTTGATAGCCAACCCACCATATTGCCTTATATAGTTAGCTTTCAAAGGGCACAAATATCACGTCACTCAATGCCCATCTCCAAATTCTAAGATCTTTCTACTAATCTCATCTTAATTGCATAAGTCTTGGTTATTTCTTGAGGTAAATCTTCTAATTTATTTTAAGAAGGAACGGAAGGTAAGACATCTTTATTTCCAAAATTTTTAAATCTAAATCTTAGTATGATTACTTTGCTTTTATTTTATATATACACAAATAAAAAATCTTTAATATAAAACCTTAGATCACTAATAATATATTTGATTCTGTTTCAAATTTTTATGGTTTATTAGTTGTGATCCTTTCCTTACTTTCTGATTTTTAGTCCATCAATTAAGTTTCTTTCTAATTTTCGTATGGAGCGTTAATTTTTGTGCACCTCACTTGATCATTTTCCTTCTTAGTTATATTTTTTTAAAAAGGAGAAAGCTTTCATTCATAACTACTCCATCCGTTTAAAAAATGATGAACTATTACTGTTTAAAGGGTCAAACAAGATTATGTTTGACCACATGTCTTACAAATATTTTCTAACTATTTTGAATTGTTAACTATTGTGACTTATAGTATTTTTCATGTAGTTTCTAAATATTTAAATTATATTTCAAAAAATATAAAAATTCGATGTTCAAATTCCCGGTCAAAATTAGTCAATTTGACTCTCGTCTCCGCAAAAGTTCATCTTTTTTGAAACGGAGTAAGTATTACTTTTTTTTTTTTTTTAAGAATAAGTAATGAATATGGACTTGTATCATGCATAGTTTCTTGGCTAGATTAGTGTAACGTGAGCCTCAATCTTCAATCCTTTGTGCGTAAGTTATGATTTTAAATTTATTTTTCTATTTTAGGTATAGCATGCAAGGCTCTAGTTACAGTATAAATAGGCCATTCTTTCCTATTATTTAACAACATAACTTGTTATCTCTCTACACTTCTTCATCGTTAACACACTACTCTATTTTTTTATTTCTATATTGAGGGCCACATTAAAGGCTTGTCTTGGAGTTCGTGTTGACAAAAGCTGCTTATTTGTCGGAAGATAATTGGAATTCAAATAATTTATTTTTGTTCTATGTGTTATCGTTACAGCCTTGCAGGTGCAACTACACATAAGTTACGACTACGAGCAGTAAACATTTGGCTACACAGGGGCCATTTCTCGTCCTCATTTTTTTTAATTGGCATGTAAAATGCTAAAAACGATATTGGTTCCAAAACTAGACTATATTTCAAAAGTCAAAATTTGAAAGCTTGTTATAAAGTAAACTGTTTTCGTAAAGTAAGTATATCTGGAAAAGTGCGAATGATTTTCTGAAAGACTACAAGTGCAGCTTAGTTTTTAAAATTTGCCTATTTCTAAAAATGTTAAATCTGCAGAATATTGTAAATCGGCGCTGATTTTGTAAGTCTAAAATTTTGTATATGTTTTAAAAGAAATCTGCACCCAATCTTAATTCCTCCAACTCGTAGGGGATTAGGACTTTGGAGGTCAAGTCCTTATAACCATATTATTTTCTTTACGAAATTGTGAGTTGGTCTCTCAACGATTATTTTCTTATTACAATATCGGTTAATATTTTCTAAATATCATAATAATTACTTTACATTTATGTTTATCTTAAGATTATTTGCCTATTATAATATTCACTAGTATATTGTGTAAATATTGCGTATGCTATCTACCTATATGCATATATGTACTTTTAAAATTTTTATTATTTTGCGACCTCACACTAAAGTCGTCATCGAAATTAACGGTATGTGACCATCAATGTCACAATGTCCTCCTTTGGTGGCGCACATTTTCTTGAAGCTATCTATCTTCTCCACGTTTTAAATACTTAAAAGAAGATGATAATATTTTTTGTTGATTAATTGGTTAACCTTTCAATTTGAGATTACATGAGCAATGTGATGTGATTTAAGTCTATTGTGCAGAATGGTTTGGACTGTCTATATGTGTAACGCGTGATCCTTCTGAAAGGATCTTACTGTGCCTCTTCGCTTTAAATCTGAATTTGCAGAAGTATCCCATAATTGAGACCTTGTTTTGATTATGACTGTTATTTGAGGGGATAGACAGAATCTACGCTTGATTTACAAATATGACTTGAACTAAAATGTCCCTTTAGAAGCTGCTCCTATCATATACCTTTTTAACTTGTTTGTGTGTCATGTCCTTTTATTTCCTTGTTTAACTTTTGTTCTTTAGCTAAAATTGCATAACTTGATCTCAAAATTTAAATCCGGTCGAGAACCACTTTTCGTGGGACTTGGGAAGTTCCTAACACATTCTTCTCGAGTTACAAGGTATTCTTACCTTAGAATCTCTATTAGATATGATTTCCCAGAGTTAACTTAGACACTTAGACATTTTAGGTGACCTAATACGCCTTTAGACAAATATATTTAGGTGGCAACTCCAAACTCATTCCAAACGAGTACCCGACCTTTGAACTCAACCGAGCTCGAAAAACGGGGTGCGACAAGTGACGCCGGGGTTTATGCCACCGGATATCATTCCCTTTTTCCTCCAGTTCGATGCTGCTTTGTCTCACCGGAAGTTGTTTCTTTGCTTCCGTAGTTTCTTGTTTCAAATACTTCACTCTTGTTATAAATTTTGCAGGTTTTTTGCTTGTTTGGTGACTGAAGTTAATGTCATTTGAGGAGATTCTTGGTCCTTTACCGCGACTGTGCCATGGATGGTGTTCTTTTCTCGTTGACTGATTTTGCATAAATTGCTATACTTGGCTCCTAAAAATACATATTAGTTGATAATCACTGCAGTTAGACCCTCTGATTTGAACTGTACTACACTTGTTATGGCCAATGAAAATATTTATTTTGAGGGCTATGCACTGATTTGAACGGATACTACACCATTTGGCCAATGACATTTTGGAGGCCAATAAGTCCCTTTCTGTTCCGATATAAGAATACAAGTCCCCTCCAGTTATGCAAAATGTCCCTTTTCGTGTCCCTCCGAAAACAAAAAAACGATGACGATACGTATTACTTTGCAAAGTAAGCTATAGTAGAGTAGTGAGATTGGAGGTACTTGGCATGGAAAATCGGCCCGGGCTCCGTGTTTGCGGCCGTGCGGACATCTCTAACCTCTACTTGATGCAATACACTGATTCGAGCCTAAACTTTTACAAAATTCATTTTTTTATTTTATTATTATTATTATTATTATTATTATTATTATTATTATTATTATTTTTATTACTATTATTATTATTATTGCTATTATTTTATTTATTTTTTATTATTTATTTTACTATTGTACTAATTCATATCTCTACATTTTTGCGAGGTACGTCGTGGCGGAATCACAAAAGGACGATGCTTTTGGAAAATGACAAAATATTTCAAAACTATTACTCTTACTAAGTTTCTTTTTATTCTAAGTAATTTTGTTTATGATTCTTACTAACTTGTTTGTTTTATTTGTGAGGCACATTTGGACGAAGCTCGTTAAAAGATGATATTAGAAAAGATGAACATTTATTTCATATTGTAGTTATTTGTGTACTATAATCGATGATTCAATATTTCTTGCTTTGTTTAATTCTTTGCTTTTGAACCCCAATTATATAGTTCTGCCGGTAACCAGATTTGGTGGAACCCGAGAGGTGCCTAACACCTTCCTTTCGGGTTAACTTGAAACCTTACCTAGAATTTCTAGTTCGCAAGACCATATTTTGAAGTTAATTATAAAAATTAGCTAGAAACAAAAGTGGGTGATCTAATACACCTAGTTAAAAAATATGTTAGGTGGCGACTCCAAGTCTTTACCCGTGAGTTCCAATAAGTCGAGTCTTATTTCAAACTTTAACCGGTTCGGGAAAAATGGGCGTTGACAGTTAATTGTGATAATTTTTATTCGAAACATGTAAGTTTTCTTGCAACTATAACGGAGGGGCGTGAATTGGCCTCTTTCTCTGAGGCCATGAAGAATGAAAAATGGAGAAAATTATATGCAACAAGAATTGAAGGCTTTGGAAAATAACATAACTTGGGTGATTGGTTACTTACCACTCGTAAAGTAAGCACTCAGATGTTGTTGGAAGTATAAGATTGAATACAATTCTAATGGATCAGTTGAACGATAGAAGGTTCGTTTGGTTATTTTTGGCAATCATTGGGTCGAAGGCATTGATTAAACGAAGACATTTGCTCCGGTTGCTAAAATAGTGACCATGAGGATCTTTCTAGCTGTTAATGGTGCCAAGAATTGGGAGTTGCATCAAATGGATGTTAATAATGCATTTTTGCATAGTAATTTTCATGAAGAAGTCTATATGAAGCTACCTTCGGGGTATCAAAATAACGATTACGGTAATATTTGTTGCCTCTGAAAGTTATTGTATGGCCTACAACAGGCACCGATATGTTGGTTTACATATTTATCGGCAACTTTAAAGACCTATGGTTATCGACAATCCTATTCAGATTATTCCCTTTTCACATTTTATAAATGGACAATTAACTTAAGTGTGCTTGTGTAAAGAGTTGATTTTACTATTGCTGGCAATGAACGAGTGGATATTCGTCTCTTTAAGTTGCATCTCTCCACTTGCTTCCATATGAAAGATTTGGATATTCTAAAATATTTTTTGGGAGTAGAAGTGGCTCGAGTTCCCAAAGGCAATTTTCTATGTCAACGAAAATATGCCTTGGATATAATTTTTGAGGTCGGGCTATTAGGCGCACGTCCTATTGGTACTCCTACAGAATAGAATCATCGTTTGACTCTTGCCACCGGACACTATATTAATGACCCGAGCAATATCAACGACTCATTGGTCACCTGATCTATTAGCATTTTACTCGTTCGGATTTATCTTACAGTGTGCATGTGTTATCTCAGTTTATGCAACAACCACAGATTGAGCATTGCGATGCAGCTCTTCTAGTAGTGCACTTTTTGAAAGGGTGTTCGGGATAAAGGCATTGTGATATGTTCCCAATGTGATATCCACTTATAAGGATGGTGTGATTCTGATTGGGGGTGATGCCCATTGACTCGCAGATCTCTCACAGGTTTGTATATTTCACTCGGAGACCCGCCTATTTCTTGGCGGACGAAGAAACAACATATTGTGTCTCGCTCGTTCGCTGAAGCTGAATATCGGTCTATGACCATGACCGTTTATGAATTGAAGTGGTTAAAAGAGGTATTATGGAGTCTTGGAATAGCTCATCAGCAGGGGCAGATCTTTCTTGTAGATTGCGGTTCTATGGAACCCATACTCCTCCAACAAAACTAGGTATATTATGCACATATTTTTATAAAATATTTCTAATATGATGTTTGGGAACCCATAGTATAAAAGTTTAAATGGTTCACTTGGTCAAGCAGTGGTTTATTTACACGTAAGAGTATGAATCAATCCTCTTTTAAATATCCCTTAATATTTTTTTCCTTAATATATCATCATATAAAATGCTAATTAACCTATATAAACAATAAATTTTTCAACGAAAGTTGTTCGCTGACCAGTTTTAGAATACTGTAACTCCCACTCCTAACAATGGTGAACCCATACTGCTGAAATCCTAGACCCGTCTCTGCTCATTAGTGTCTGGCTCAATTGAATTGTGATAGTCAAGCAGCTTTGCACATTGCTCGAAACTCCGTGTTTTATGAACGAACCAAATACATTGAGGTTGATTGTCACTTTGTCCGTGATAAAACTATCGGAGGTACCATATGACCGGGACATGTCCCAATGACCACACAATTGGCCGATATCTTTATGAAGGCACTAGGGCGAGCACAGTTTAACTATTTTTTGTGCAAGTTGGGCATCTGGAACGCTCATGCTCCAACTTGAGGGGGTAATGAGAATTATTATTGTAATTAAGTTTATTTATATAAAATATAATGTAGTTTAGGTTAATTGTATATTGGGTCAAGTCCATTTGTAGTTACTTAGCGATCAAGATAGGTTTAATATTTTTCACTTGCATTTATAGGGTTATTGATTAACGAAAAATGTGAGATTTCACCCTACAGATTCCATCCATCTTTCTTGTTTTAGCATTATGAGTTCAAAATGTCATTGAATATGTTACTGTTTGAGTAATTGGATTTAAAAATTAATAGATTTTTAAAAATTACTACATCATCGATACATTATAGGATTTAGGCAAAAAAATAACTCCATTCGGCCAAAAGTTACTGTATTTGATCAAATTCGTAGGTTATATGCTTGCTCTACTGCTGGCAAGATCTAGTTTAGGTGAATTATCACAATAGCAAATCGATTCTGGAATCTGCAATTCCTAAATGAACTGTCTGACCCAATTTTCAAGATCTATTCATTGCAAACCTCATAATATTTGCCATATTGAAACCAACACGATCTTCCCTTTTTGTATCTTTATTTTCACCCGAAGAGTACAATATCTAATTGTAGGTTATATGCTTGCTCTACTGCTGGCAAGATCTAGTTTAGGTGAATTATCACAATAGTAAATCGATTCTGGAATCTGCAATTCCTAAATGAACTGTTGACCCAATTTTCAAGATCTATTCATTGCAAACCTCATAATATTTGCCATATTGAAACCAACACGATCTTCCCTTTTTGTATCTTTCCCGAAGAGTACAATATCTAATTGAAACATACAGTTGTAGTAAGATGTATACTATAACAGTATAATGCTTCAATGAACTATACCATTATACTATTACAGTATATAATTGCATTATATGTGTAATAAATTGTAGTATACTGTAGAAGTATACTATTGCACTATACTGTTGCAGTTTGCAGAAATTCGATCTCAAGTACCTTTAATCAGCTCCAAATGTAGCGAAATTTTGGAACAAACTTTTCTAAGGTACTAGTGGCAATATTTTGCAACACCTACTTTGACTCAAAACAACAAGTAAAAAATTTAAAATTTCATATTCAAGAGTTTTAAGCTCAACAATAGTGGATAGTAAAAATTTATCTTCTAAAAATCTTTTTTTACACTTCAAAATTCAAAACATAGGCTCTATGAAATGACCTTAGCTAGTCATTTTAGAATTTAGGAATCCGATTATCGTGCCAATAGTCTTAAAAGTTCCGTAAAGTTTATTAGGATCTATATGCAAAATTTGAGCTAAATCGGACCTCATTTGGTAGGTATCGGAAAAAGGTTTCAGTTTCCATTGTCGGTAAATCTTAAAAGAGGTTTTCGAGCTCGATTTTTGGCGAATGAGCTCCGATTTGAAATCCAAAAGCGTCATTAAGTTCGTATGGTCATTTGTGACCTGTGTGAACTTTCAAAATTAAATTCCGAGATCGTTCGGATAGTTTTCGCTAAAGTTCCAAAAATTAAGAATTTGATCTCTTTCCGTTTAATTCGCATGTTGAGTTTCGGGAATCCGATTCTAGATCTGTCTTAGCAGTAAATCACATAAATTTTGTATAACTTGTTTGAGAAATTTGAGATCATTCCGAGTTTTGTAGGGTTTTGTTTTAATTTTTATCTCGATAGCAAGTTTTTAAAAAAAAAAGAAAGAAAGAAAGAAAAAGGAAAAAAAAAGATAATGGAATTTGAGGCCGTGGCTAAGGGATAAAGCCTAAATTTTCAACCATAACACGAATAGAAGCAAGGGAACGAATAGAGAATGCTGTGAACAAAAAAAAAAAGTTAGAAAAGAGAGAAAAGAAAGAAAAAGCTGAAGAAAAAATAGAATTTTCACCCTAAAACACCCAGGTAATGATGTTAATTCATTATTTTAGTTAATTACGTATGTTTGAATATATTTTAATGGTAAAAATTGGGTTATTAGACATCGTACTAATAAGTGAAATTGATAGTTTAAAACATTAATTGGACCCGATGATGGAATTGATTATATATTCAAACTCAGTGAGTTATGGACAACCCATAAATATAATTTATTTAGGGCTTGATTTTGTGATTTTGAACCATGTACGTATGCCTTGTCTGCGTATCGCGTATGCGAATCGGGTGTCGAGTTCCTGACCGGATTGTTCTAAGATGTAAGGAAAGCCTTTAGCGTTATTTGATATATTTTTCTGCTTATTGAATAGAGGGGGATTGTTTGGCAGTGAATCAAAAGGACAAATCGGTTTTTGAGTAGCGTGCTAACCTTAGAACAAGATAAGTGATTATATCCATTTCTTTGACGGCCTTTGGCTTTATGGATATTCTATTCATGCGTTCTTTACGTGAATAGCTGCCGACAGGGCGTACTTATTACGCCTTAGCTTTGGATTAACATTGTATTGTTGACACCCAATTTTGTCCCGAATTTTTTCAAAAATTCTTAAATTATGGTAATATTTTTATAATCGAGGTTTAATTTGAAAATAAAATAAAATAATGAATGTGCTAAATTTGCAAAATCCCTCCAATTTTAACCCACCCGTACAACCCTTTTAAAAAAAAATTTAATTAATTGTAAATTGAGGCCAAATCCGCTCACCCCCCTCAGCACTAACCTATTTGTGCAAATCACCTACATATATATATATACCCAAAACCCTAGACACTACTCACGATTATCATCAGCCCCCTCACCATTATAATTATCTTCCTCCGAAAAAACCCTTCTCCCCATCTACACACATACACACACACACACACACACGCGGCGGTAACAAGAAAAAACACAGACACATACATAAACAATACTCATCATCATCTTCCTTACAAAAGAAAATTTAGATCTCATACACAAGAGATCCCATTTTTTGAGATCTCTCTCTTCCATTACAATACCACCACATCCACGCCGTATATATACATACAAGATATCCCTGAATTCTCCCCATTCCCACTTATCCAGTCTGTTACTTCCGGCGAGGCAGGTCATCAGAAACCTCTCGCCGGTGACCTCGACCATGATATAAACAAGTTTGGGTAGGGGGCTTGGAATCGTGCAAATAAGCTGGAAATAGATTCAGATCTGAGGTCTGGTAAAGGGGTCGTCAGATTTTGGCCGGAATTTAAACTCCGGCGATGTTGGTCGAGTCAAACAGGGACTAGGGTGGTAGTGACGTCGCCGTGAAATTTACCAGTTGTCGCTCCTCCTCCTTTTGACTGGTGCTTTACCACTGTGTTGGCCTTCTTTTGCTGTATTTTCCGTTTACTGCTGCTCCGTTTGATTGTTTGTACTGGTTACTGTTCTTTTTCCTCCGTTTGGGACAGGTTTCTGTTCTCTTTATTTATTGGTTCTGATATGAAACTGGGAAGAAAAGGGAGGGGTTGCAGTGACGCCGCTACGCTTGGCAGTCGCTCCTCCTCCCTATGTTGGTGGCATTGCTCCACTGTATTTGTTCTCGCCACTGCTCTGGATTTTGTGTTGTGTTTTGTTCTATATGCTGGTCTCTTGTCATGGCTAGTGTTGTCCCGTTGATGCTTGGTTTCCGTTTGATTAATCGGTCTTCTCCATGTCATTTTGCCTGGGGATTTACTCACTAGTTTTTGAAGCTTGACTATGGAATCATGATTTTGGTACTGGTGTTGTTACACCTGCAGTTCGAACGTTTACAATGATTTACCCACTTTACTATATTGCTATATTTGCAGATATGACCACGTTTTGGGCTGGTTATGTTCTTTTGTGAGAACATGTATTCTGGTGATGTTGTTGGTTTGATCTTACTGGCTCCGTGTGATAATGCACCAAAGTCACCAACTACACTTAGTTGGCCTATGAAAATATTGTAATTTGAGCCCTACCCAAGGAATTGACGGATATGCACAACGAATTGACGGATATATTGTTGCATTAACGGATGTTGCACCCCTTATGGCCAATGAAAAAATATACATATACACGTATTGAGGCCTCAGGATTGATTTGAACATGATACTACACTTGAACAGTCCCGTCCCCGTATCCCTAACGCAAATAGGCGATGATGAATGTATGCACCTTAATGCAAGCAAGTTGAATAGAGTAGCGGAATTGGTACTTGGCATGGCAACACGACCGGCCGGCGTGTTTGCAACCGTACCAACATCCCGAGCCTCTACATGACGCGCCATACAAACCTGAGCCTAAATTTTGCAAAATAAAACCCCTTACTATTATTATTTTTATTACTATTATATTTATTATTATTATATATTTTATTATTATTATTTTTTTATTGCTTTATTACTTTATTATTATTATTATTTTATTTTCACTAGTTATTACACTTTATTATCGTACTAATCCAATTTCATTTTCATAATTTATGCGAGGTACATTTTGGCACGAACAACTTGGGAACGCGTTTGGCTAACTTACAAATGGGTATAGTCCATTGCATTGGAGTCGTTTGGGCTTGAATTCGAACTCAAGCAGTCATGACATAAGACCTTAGGAAATTTAGAAAATTCAAGGCTCCCGCGAGTTGATCAATATCTCGGGTTCTATCTTTAACTTTGCATTCCTTCCCTTAGATATTTATGTAAATAAAATGTGTAAATTATTTTATTTATCAATAATATTTGATTGTTTGTATGTTGCTTTACTTTATGTTCATTGCCTTTTATTTTGAAGTCGTTATTTAATTTATTGCAAATTGAAGCTATATAGCAAAATGCGTGCAAATTAAATATTTTTCATAAACATGTTTTATTTTAATTAATTATTTTAGATAAATTTTTAGAAAAGCATATTTTGCAAATGTTTTGAAAACCTGTCGGATTAACCGTTTTTTAACAGAATTTCGGAAGTGCCTTAAAAACCTTCTTCCAAAATTAACAAAACCTCTTACCTTTAGAATTTCTGAAAGAAAGACCGTCTTTTTCCTAAAACGGAGATTTGCACGTATTTGCTAATTTGGTTCTCTGTTTTCCTTAAATTGGGTGGCGACTCCAAAAACTCTAAAAGAGTTAGTTCATCTTGTTGATATTCCTGAATTTAGCCTCTCGGGGTTATTATTTTTGAGGGTTCAACAGCATGGCGACTCCGCTGGGGAGCAATAAAGGTTTTGACCATAATGGTTTCCAATTATTTGCAACTAGCATGTCTAATTTAATTGCTTTATTATATTTGTTTGTTTGGTTTGTTTTAGTAAGCATGTATTACATTTATTTGTGCATAGTCCGCATTGTGTTCATATTTCCTCCCTCATGGAGCCTGTCAATTCTCTTTCATCTCTTCGATTTCATCACGGGGGGCCCGCTTGATGGGCAATTATACAGGAAGGGCATTGTCCTTCCTAACTCTTTGAATTTCTTTCGTGTCACCAAAGTTAGTTGGGGTCTGGTTTGCCTGGTTTTGTCATGGCCGGTTTTACTTGTTTATGAAGCCAGGTTTATCCCGCTTAGGTCGAATCAGTCTCAACTGTCAGCCCACTCTTAGAAGGAGATTAGGTCATGCATGCATATACACCTTAGTTTGGACCCGGTCCTTGGTACCGTTTCCAGGAATTAAGAAACTGCCCTTTTTGTCAACGGGTTCTTGAAACCCAACGACAATGCATATGATGTGTTGTGTGATAACGAATCCTCAGTCCTAACTATGTTTTGAGCAAAATCAGATTTGGAATTTTGTCTCCTATGTTATCTTTTAGGTAAAAAAATTGAAGAATTTAGCAGAATTGAGATCATAGACAAAATTGCAGTCCGAGGGAAAGTTCGGCATATTTGGTTAGTTTGTATTTTGAAGATGGCCTGGTGTAGTGAGATCTAAGAGGCGAAGCCCCTGGTGTCTTTAAAAGGATCAGCAGGGTCCCTCTCGTGAATGACTTTGCGTGTGTGCAGGCCTGTGTTGACTGTCCAGCTGCATTCATGATAATTGAAGTATGCTTGTTGCAGACTAGGAGAGTGAAGCCCCTATATCTATAAATGACCAATGGGGTCCGTCCTTGAAGACCAGTGCGGTCTTGGCACCTAGGAAACTGAGAGGCTTAATCAAAGCCGAGGACCAGCGATGAGCCCTATGAACAAGGTCTGTGAGCCTTGCAAAACCTAGGAAGCTGAGAGGCTTGTCCAAAGCCGAGGACCAGTGAGGTTTTATTTTGAAAGGCCAATTGGCGCCTTTCATGATTTGCAGTCTGGTATTGTGAAATGCAGTTTGAAATTTCACCCCTGGATGTTATAAAACAGTTGGGAGTTGTGCTTGGAGGAGCGAGGATATTTGCAAAAGATATGGAGGATTATTTAAGGTTAGGCATTTGGGTTTAGAATTCTGTGCAGATGTTTTGGAGGGCTTGAGTTGTGTTAGAATTTTGAGTTGACGCCAACTTTTGGAAGATCGTTGGGATAACGGAATTGCAGTGTCAAGGCGAAGAGATGATTGTTATCAATTAATGTTATTATTTATTGCTTACTCTAAGTCTGAATTGCTCAGAACTGACATGAACTATTTTTCGTTATCACTTGTTTGCGCGTTTAGGCTTACCTCTAGTACAAAGAAGCACCTTGCAGGGTAGGACGCGTTTGCATATTTATTTACGCTCAACTACTTGTGATTGTCACATGTTAATTGTTTGCCTCGCTTTATTTGCTCTAAATGCGTTAAATACTAGGTGTTGCTTGCTTGTGTGCAATCCTATGAATGACATTTAAACTATCTTAGTTATCCTTTGAGGTTTCTTTGTTTTGTTTATTTCTCTAGCAGAAGTTTGATTTGTAAGGTGGTTGACCATGCAAATCACACAAGATTCAAGATCTGGTTGATAGTAGACGCTCTAGCTTGTGAACGATGCAGTATCTGGCATTGTTTAAAAGAACTTGGCGATTGAACTTAGTAGCATTATTTTCAATTTTGATTCAGATTGAGGCCCTGAATTGCATTGTACCTTAAAAGCTTATGTTAATCTGAGTCAACTCATTTTGAATTTATGAAAGTTGAAATAAAATGCATCGCATCCTTATTATATTATTTACGCTTGCATTTGTTTCCTTGTCAAAATTAAAATTGATAAACCTGCCAAAGCTTTGCTTGTAACGTATGTCAAAACAACTGAACAATTTAAAGCGATGCACTGAAAGTTATTGTCTGCGCTCTTTGGTTATTGTACTACTGTTAGAACTTCAACTGGGGCAGCTTTTATTTGTTGGTATATGGCGTTGAAGCAGTGATGTAGAACTACGCATGGTCTGATTCCCAAGGAGGGATACGTAGGCTCCCACATCGGGCTCGACCCTTTAGCATTTAAATTTTTATTTTTCCCCCAAGAAGGACAACTGGGGCAATTTTTGCAAAACGAGTTGGAGATGCGAAAGACAATAACTGAGGCAAACTTTGCAAGAAGCAGCATATGTTATAAGAGGCAGAATCGGCAAAAATTTTGAAATTGGTTAAGCAAACAGTGCAAAGTCTAAGACAAAGGACGTTCAGTTTGTTTTAAAATATGTTACAAGTTTAAGTCAAGGCAAAATTTTCAAAATGCATCTATGACTTCATTTGCATGCTTATTTCATGCGCTATATTGCATTAAAATATTTTATCTTGCTTCTACTTTTCAAAATCTATGCTATTTGAGTTCATGACCAAGTTTCTGAAAGCAATTCGCAAATCCAAGTCCAGTGAAGACGAGGAAGCACCAGAAGCAGCAAGATCAGGATGAAGTCTGCACAAAGCAAACGCTCCCCCCTTCCTCCCCAAAACTAATAATTTTTTTTGAGAGCAGGAACATGAAAGCTTGCAATGAAAGGATCATTTGCACTATGGATAAAAAATTTATGGAACGCGCATTCAAGGTTTCCTTGCAGATTGCGTCGCATTGCCTTTTTTCATGACTTAAAGCGTTATGCTTTGCCATGAGTTATTGCCGAACAGGCGGCATTTCTACCTATATGATTTTCATTCTCAAATAAACAATGAAGTCGAGGCATGCATTGTGTTTTCAAAGCACGCCAAAATAAGCATTGCCTTATTTTTTCTAAATTTAATTGAAAATCCACTCAAGGCCATCATTGCCCGATTGTCTCGCCAATTGATTAATCAAATGGCTATCGCACTGATTACATTCATGCACTGCTTTGCTTTGCACTTGCTTTAAATTCCGCATTTGTATTTACTTTAAATTAATGCCTTGCTTTATTTTTTCAGGTAAACCATCAGTTTCTCGGAGATTATTCGCCTTGTCGCATATGCAGCGCAAATCTATTTCTTTCTT
Organism: Petunia x hybrida; assembly: GCA_037355625.1. NCBI lineage: Eukaryota > Viridiplantae > Streptophyta > Magnoliopsida > Solanales > Solanaceae > Petunia > Petunia x hybrida. Next base: position 1,318,105 of record JBBBVM010000055.1, read on the forward strand.
TTTCATTATAGCCTTTGCTTTTTTATTCACTCGTTTTCCAACGCATTTACTTTAAATTTGCAGGAATTGAACATCAGATTCAATATGAACTGAAGGGAGCATTCAACACTTTGCATCACTATCAATACAAGCAACACGACCCAGTTTTGCTTATTTCTTTTGCATTATCTTGCCTTAATTAATCCAATTTGAAACTTTGTTTTGCAGGCTGCAATTAAATTTAGGCTCGTTCACCTTATATTGAACATTTTGGGCTCGTTCGCCTTATAATTGAACGTTTTGGGCTCGTTCGCCTTATAATTGAACGCTTTAGGCTCATTCGCCTTATAATTGAATGTTTGGGCTCGTTCGCCTTATAAATGAACGTTATGTTACCCGCATAGACTATAGATTGGACAAGTCCATTTGAGATATTATGTCTCGTTAGTCAACTTATTTTATGAAAGCCTTGCATTTTACAATTCGTTCTCGCTTTACTTATTGTCTTGCTTTACTGTTTCAGAATAATGATCATCCTAGAGGTTCCCCGGGCGGAGCACCTCGTCAGTTGATCGCAAGAAGAACTTATTGATGATATCACAACCCGCATTTGCAATTTTATGTTATCATTTTATCTATTTCTTATTCCAATTATTACAATTTATCAGCAGTTGCTCGCTTACCGTTTGTTGAAATTATTACAGGATTTTTTAGCAGCACCGCAGCAGCGTTTGAAGCTTAACATGGAACTTTTCTTAGCAGTGAACTGGGGCAATCGTTGATATGAGCTAGACTCGTCAACGAAGACCTAAAGAATCGCACCCGCATAAGTCATCAACCCTAGAGGTAAGTCTCTTGTTAACCTTAGAGTCTGAGGTTTGAGATTGAAGACAAGATGGCTCGGCTATCGAGGTGCAGTGGAAGCTATGTCCGTGTAAACCCCACTTTATAGGTGTGTCGTCGACCACATTTTCATAACTTGGGTGATTACAAGCCTCTTTTCCCGCGCTTGAGTGGTCGTTACTATCTCGTCTTTGATTTTTCAAATCGCGTCGAACTACATATGACCTGATTCTCTTTCAGCCCAAGATATGTAGGCAACTCGGAAATCGGAGCAAGACCATGTTCCTAAGCCTCGCATTTTGATCCTAGGAATCAGAGTCTTGGCTTTGTCGTGACAAAATTGGTTTCTTGTCAACTTCTTTACCCTGAAAACTCTTTCATCCTTTTCCGGGTAAAGGGGGGCAGCTGTTGACACCCAATTTTGTCCCGAATTTTTTCAAAAATTATTAAATTATGGTAATATTTTTATAATCGAGGTTTAATTTGAAAATAAAATAATGATAATAAAAGAGGATCAATTGAAATTTCAAAGAATGTGCTAAATTTGCAAAATCCCTCCAATTTTAACCCACTCGTACAACCCATTTACTTTTTTTTAAAATTTTAATTAATTGTAAATTGAGTCCAAATCCGCTCACCCCCCTCAGCACTAACCTATTTGTGCAAATCACCTACATATATATATATATATATATATATATATATATATATATATATATATACCCAAAACCCTAGACACTACTCACCATTATCATCAGCCCCCTCACCATTATAATCATCTTCCTCCGAAAAAACCATTCTCCCCTTTTACACACATACACGCACACACACACGGCTGTAACAAGAAAAAATACAGACACATACATAAACAATACTCATCATCATCTTCCTTACAAAAGAAAATTTAGATCTCATACACAAGAGATCCCATTTTTTGAGATCTCTCTCTTCCATTACAATACCACCACATCCACGCCGTATATATACATACAAGATATCCCTGAATTCTCCCCATTCCCACATATCCAGTCTGTTACTTCCGGCGAGGCAGGTCATCGGAAACCTCTCGCCGGTGACCTCGACCATGATATAAACAAGTTTGGGTAGGGGGCTTGGAATCTTGCAAATAAGCTGGAAATAGATTCAGATCTGAGGTCTGGTAAAGGGGTCGTCAGATTTTGGCCGGAATTTAAACTCCGGCGATGTTGGTCAAGTCAAACAGGGACTGGGGTGGTAGTGACGCCGCCGTGAAATTTACCAGTTGTCGCTCCTCCTCCTTTTGACTGGTGCTTTACCACTGTGTTGGCCTTCTTTTGCTGCATTTTCCGTTTACTGCTGCTCCGTTTGATTGTTTGTACTGGTTACTGTTGTTTTTCCTCCATTTGGGACAGGTTTCTGTTCTCTTTATTTATTGGTTCTGATATGAAACTGGGAAGAAAAGGGAAGGGTCGTAGTGACGCCGCTACGCTTGGCAGTCGCTCCTCCTCCCTATGTTGGTGGTGTTGCTCCACTGTATTTTTTCTCGCCGCTGCTCTGGATTTTGTATTGTGTTTGTTCTATATGCTGGTCTCTAGTCATGGCTAGTATTGTCCCGTTGATGCTTGGTTTCTGTTTGTTTAATCGGTCTTCTCCATGTCATTTTGCCTGGGGATTTACTCACTAGTTTTGGAAGCTTGACTATGGAATCATGATTTTGGTACTGGTGTTGTTACGCCTGTAGTTCGGACGTTTACAATGATTTACCCACTTTACTATATTGCTATATTTGCAGATATGACCAAGTTTTGGGCTGGTTATGTTCTTTTGTGAGAACATGTATTCTGGTGATGTTGTTGGTTTGATCTTACTGACTCTGTGTGATAATGCACCAAAGTCACCAACTACACTTAGTTGGCCTATGAAAATATTGTAATTTGAGCCCTACCCAAGGAATTGACGGATTTACACAACGAATTGACGGATATATTATTGCATTAACGGATGTTGCACCCCTTATGGCCAATGAAAAAAAATACATATACACGTATTGAGACCTCGGGATTGATTTGAACATGATACTACACTTGAACAGTCCCGTCCCCATGTCCCTAAAGCAAATAGGCGATGATGAATGTATGCACTTTAATGCAAAGCAAGTTGAATAGAGTAACAGAATTAGTACTTGGCATGGCAACATGACCGGCCGGCATGTTTGCAACTGTACCAACATCCCGAGTCTCTACATGACGCGCCATACAAACCTGAGCCTAAATTTTGTAAAATAAAACCCCTTACTATTATTATTTTTATTACTATTATATTTATTATTATTATATATTTTATTATTGTTATTATTATTATTACTTTATTACTTTATTATTATTATTTTTCACTAGTTATTATACTTTATTATCGTACTAATCCAATTTCATTTTCATAATTTATGCGAGGTACATTTTGGCACGAACAACTTGGGAACGCGTTTGGCTAACTTACAAATGGGGATAGTCCATTGGATTGGAGTCGTTTGGGCTTGAATTCGAACTCAAGCAGTCAAGACATAAGACCTTAGGAAATTTAGAAAATTCAAAGCTCCCGCGAGTTGATCAATATCTCGGGTTCTATCTTTAACTTTGCATTCCTTTCCTTAGATATTTATGTAAATAAAATGTGTAAATTATTTTATTTATCAATAATATTTGATTGTTTGTATATTGCTTTACTTTGTGTTCATTGCCTTTTATTTTGACGTCGTTATTTAATTTATTGCAATCGGGGCCATTTAGCAAAATGCGTGCAAATTAAATATTTTTCATAAACAAGTTTTATTTCAATTAATTATTTTAGATAAATTTTCTAGAAAAGCATATTTTGCAAATGTTTTGGAAACCTGTCAGTTTAACCATTTTTTAACAGAATTTCGGAAGTGCCTTAATAATCTTATTCCGAAATTAACAAAACCTCTTACCTTTAGAATCTCTGAAAGAAAGACCGTCTTTTTCCTAAAACGGAGTTTTGCACATATTTGCTAATTTGGTTCCCTGTTTTCCTTAAATTGGATGGCGACTCCAAAAACTCTAAAAGAGTTAGTCCATCCTGTTGATATTCCTGAATTTAGCCTCTCAGTGTTATTATTTTTTAGGGTTCAATATGTATATAATATGTTATACCATGTTGTTGGTATTGCATTGATCATAGAAGCATTGTACTCTGGTTGTAAGCTTAACTTATACTTTTCGGTAGTCGAGGAGAGTCCCGTGCCAATGAAGGGTTATTATTGCATATATCTCCTGGTAGACGATGGGGGTCCCACGCCGGTGATAGAGTTCGAGCACATGTGATCCCATTGCATCATGATACATTCATTTCATATATTTATATATGTTTTGTGAGTTGCATGGATTTGTTGCATTGACTATATGTGATTTTCTAGTTATATGCTGCTATGTCATATACTGAATGGAGGAGTATTCCGCCTCACCTTTATATTATATCGGGTGCATGAGTATTCTGCTCCAAGAGTAAGAGTATTCTGCTCCAGTTGGTCATATACTTAGTGCAGGAGTATTCCGCCTCAATTTTATATTATATCGGGTGCAGAAGTATTCCACCCCAGGAGTAGAAGTATTCCGCTTCAGTTGGTTATTAGATTGTATTCCCCTCGAATGCTGGAGTATTCCGCTTCAGGACAGGATTACGGGCACATGTGATCCTATTGCGTCATATTTTATTTCATTTCATACCATTGTGTATGTTGACTTGCTATACATGACTGCTTCCCTGATATTTCTTATTTGTTAGTTGTTGTTTGATTTTGTTTCCCTGGCTAGCATGGCTATTTTTCGGGGCGGCTAGTTTATCCTCACTTACTGAGTCTCTATGACTCACTCCCTATCTATTTCTTTTGTTGTCTTTTTGTTTCAGCATATTTCGTTCCAGGTCCCAGCACGTATCGTGAGTGAGGAGCAGTACGTAATCAGTTGTCTATGGTGAGCCAGCTTGTTCTTTGAGGCCACCAGCTATAGCTTTTATAGTTGTATCTTATTTTGCTCCCTTCGGAAGATGGGTATATATTTTTGGACTTCTTAGATGTCAGATCTGGAAACCTCTAAACCTATGTATTTTGGGTAGTTAGCTGTATTATTCACACAGCTTGTATATATGTATTTCCTTGGGAGTTATCTTGTGTTATTAAGGTTAGATTTATTTTATTCTCAAAATAATTATATGCCATTTATATCGATTCAGTCAATAGGGTTCACCCGACAGGTTTAGGGGAGGTAGTCGGGTGCCCGCACAGTCTGGTCGAGAATTCGAGTTGTGTCACTCTATATAGCTCAAGGATCAATCCCAACCCTTAAATCAAGCTAACAATCAAGAAACTATAAAATTATTTCAAAACATACATTATTTAAAAGAAGAATAACACTATATACTATAAAAATATACAATATACTCTAAAGGTATACAGATATAGTAAATTACATACTACATCAATATACAGTTTCAGTAAACTAATGCAGTATACTATAGTAGTATACAGTTGAAGTATAAGTGTAGTAAACTATATATTATAGTAGTATACTGTTACAGTTTACTGCGGTAGTATACTATTGCTGTATACAGTTTATGCAGATTTTTATTTGATTTTCAACTCATAAATTCAAACTCAAGCACCTCGAATTAACTCCAAATATGGTCAAATTTTGCATGAACTTTTCAATGATACTAGAGACAATATTTTGCAACACCTGGTTCGAATCAAACAACAAATAAAAAAATAATAATATCTTGCACTCTTCGATCCAAACACAAAAGATATACCAAAAAAGTATATGGTAAACCTTGAAAAAAGGAGATTAGAAAATAGACATATAGTTGTCAAATTGTAGTAAAAATATGTAGTGTATGATTGTATCACATTCAAATGTCATTGTTGCTATTCAAACCCCGAAAATATTCAAAATATGACAAAACGGAACCAACTTTAGGAAAAGGGATTTTGAACCAATAGAGAACCTCTGCAACTATTCCATAAAATTAATGATTAAACTACAAAAAGCATCATAGCACTAGTACCATTACCATATCGTATCCATGGCCATACATTTTCATAATAAACAGAACCCACTCTTTGCTTACTCTACTCAATTTTCTTTAAAATATAATTTTCATTCTTCGATGTCTTCACTTATACTGATTGTATCAAAATGACATTTAGTGTGTGACATTTAATACTATTTTATTATTAATCAACAAAATTAACAACGAGAGATATCTAATTTGTAGAAAAGTAAAAAAAAAAAAGTTAGCTTTCTTGAAACTGGAAACAGCTAGAGGAATAGAAGGAGGAGGAGGAGGTTGGGTATGGGAGTTAGAGAACTCAAAGCTCTCTTTTGGAGAAGATGAATAGGATAGTTTTTTTTGGGGGGTGGGGGGTGGGGGTTATGGGTGAATCTAGAAACCTCCATTGGGCTTATCACAAAATGGTGGGTGGCTGAGAGCATTTCCAGGAGATGAGTATGCGAGTAAATATTATTTGTAGGATGGGTATATAAGTTTTGAAGAGTAGGTCGGGTAATAAAAATGACCCACATGAATATAGAGTATAAATATCCCTTAAATAAATGGCCCGCTGCTGGTTTGTTCATCAATACCTAATTGCTATCATGCCTCTCGTTCAATTGAGTTTGGCTCTGGACTAATATGTTGAGTGTTAAACACACATTTGGGTCGTTAGTTGTGTAGATTAATCTTTAGTGACAAGTTAGTTATGTTGCAATTTAAAGTTCTAGGCTAAAAACTAGAGGTAGATGCAAAATTTGAACTCGACAAAGCCACCTCTATTTTTAAGATATACTCCCTCCGTTTTAAAAATGATGAACCTTTTCACTTTTTGAAAGTCAATTTGACTAATCTTTGAACCTAAATTAGACTATATTAAATTAATATTTTCAAATAAAAATTTGCATATTCTAAAACTATACAAAAAGTACTATAACATGCAACTCTTCGCATATCAATATGATAAAAAAATCATCTTAAATTATTGGTCAAAGTTCATCCAGTTTGACTCTCGAAAAACGAAAAGGTTCATCCATTCTGAAACAGAGGGAGTATAGATATGCATTACAAATTTTGGGTGCAACTTTATGAAACTTAATGATTATGATAAATAAGCTGGATACGATGAAAAAGAATTCATCAACTACAGTTGAATGCAGAAAACATTAAAAGAATTTGTAATGCTCTGTAAAATTAATAATTATAAAGCATTTTTATGCTTGAGTGGCTCAATGAATGATCGTGAGTTGCAAGGAATGGACTTTTGAGTTATTTCATTAGTATGGTTGTTGTTATTGTAATGATTTAAACGTATATATAGGAGAATTGAGCCTTGATAGTTCGACGATGAACTATTGGAAAATTTTCAAGATGGTTAAGTTCAACTTAATGTAACGAGTTTGATGCGATCCGGATTAGTACTCAAAGCTATGGAGGGTTTATGCTCAACATCCGGATTTTGGAATGCTTGGAAAGGGCTTGAAAGCTAAGAATCAAGCCAAAGGATCGACCAAACAAAAAAATAAGAGCTTACTGGAATTTGGTCCAGCGCTATCGCATGGCAAGAGGCTCGATCGCGCAGAGGCGGTCAGCTCAAGTGCGCGATTGCGAGTTATCCAACGCGAACGCGATGAAGCTTCAGATCACTTGGTGCGATCGCAACACCCAAGGCGTGGTCGCGATGAAAAGCGTTTCAGACAGTTTACTACTTTAGTACCTAGGATTACTTAGTCACTATATGTAGTGTCATTAAGAGTAATTAGCCTCAGATTTTGGATGATGAATGAGAATACTCTTGTGAGAGTGTGTAAAGGTTTTATCCCTTTTCCTCTTCTTGGATCTCTCTTGGGTTTTCTTGTGTGAGAGATCCATTGCTTGAGTTCAAGCCTCTTCCCCTGGGATATTGATCTTTGATTGTATCGTCTAAATTAGAGTATTACAATTTGTTTGTAGTGTTCTAATTTACCTACAATTGTGGGATTTGATTTCTTTCTTTCTTCTATCTATTCTCTTATTCCCTTCTATCCTTACTTTGTGTCCTTGATTTTATCGTTGGTTGCTCTGATACCAAATGATATGATCCTAAGTACAAAGAATAGGAAAACAAGTAACCAACGATAAAATCAACGACACGACCAGAATTTGGACGAGCTCCTTAACAAGCTATGTTCATGTTGAATTCTACATCTTAGATGCCCTTCAACAACATCAAGGATCCTATTCAAGATTATATTTTAGAAGTTTATTAGCATTACTGTACTTAGCTACGTATTTCATTAATTTTGCATTAAATTTATTCCTAGCTAGTGTGGTAGTTCATGTGAAGCATGTTACCAAAGTATTAAATTTGCCTCAATTGGTGGTATTTGCATCATATGATGCTCAACCCAATGAGGTAGATGCAATGCTTGAGTATATTGCTAATTTACCACTAGGTAGTCATTATTTAGTCTTAGCAAACTCGTATTCCATTCATGTTTCTGAAGATCGAATTTATTATTTTTATTTATTTATTATTAACAAATTAGCCGCTAAACTACTGCTTAGTGGTATTTGTTTAAAAAAAATTAATATCATGAAAAATATACTCAAAATTTTAAAATCGTGTCCAAAAGTATTCAATTCACCCAAAACAATTTAGGAATATGACAATGTCGCCACTAACCCAGACAAGTAATTAATATGACTAATTTTTTAATGAAGTTCTTCACTTTTGGATTAAATCTTTGATCAAGGCCTGTCCTCTTTGTACCTAGAATGGTAAGAAAAATTGAATTTAGAGTCAGCTCGATTTGTGGTGCCGAAACATCAATCAAATAAGTATCTTTTACCCTATATAACCATTCCCAACCCTTATCCACTTTTTGTAACCAAATTTTGTCATTTCTTTTTTTTTTCCTAACATATTTATTAAATATAATTTAATTTTTAATTTGATGATATAAATATTTAAAAAATATAGGACAAATATATATGTGTATAGAAGGTATATATACAAAATATCAATCTATTATATTTGATATTTTAATTATAAATTAAATTTTAAATATAAATATTGTGGCTATATTATGTTAGTGCTAAATGACTTGTTAATATGAAATATTGTGGGCTATTTACGTGGAAATCACATCAAATAACGGACATGCCCTTGGTCAAGTTTGGACAATCTTTATCCAAACGGATTGCATGCAGGGGCGGGAAATCGACCATATTTGTCGATGCGGCTCAAATCGCATGCACACAAGTCTAATTTTTTGTACTGAATTTTACTAAATTAAGGATAATTATATATAAAATGTAGAAGAAAATTTTTTCCAACCAAAACATTTCCTTACCACCTAGCTGTTTTACCAACACTATAGTATTTTAAAATTTGGAACTAATGAATTCTAGAGGTGGCTCGCACGCACAAGGTGTACCACGTAATACCATAATATTTTAAAGTAATACGAGTTTTTGCAGTTCTTTTTTTTTTTTTTTTTTTCTCTTCCCTTCCTTTTCTTTTATGTATAATAAAATCCTAGCATATGGTGGCGCATGCTTGTCTGTATGATAATTGTCAAACGAAATTAGCAACAAACTGAACCCATTACCAAGCCAGATATCAACATCACGATGATTTTCTGTAAATTATTTTATCCTATTTCTTGCTGGCAGTTCAATATGACTTGTCACCCCATCATTTCCAATCAGATTATAGTAATAGATTTAAGAAATTAATAGTTATAAATTGTTCGTATACTACATCTCAGGGATTACTGGTGAGTTGACCAAAGGATATACGTATAGATCCCCATTTCTTTGTCATTCAGATATGATGGTGCTTTGTCTGAATAAATAAATCGCACGAGGTAGTTCTCTTTTCTGAACATTAGGATGTAAAGAACGTGCGTCACGCAAAAATGTATACAAGATGATGGAAATTCTACAACTGGACTATATATTTACGCCAAGTCCTAATTGTCAAGATATTATTCGTTTTGTTTCATTGATTTTTTTTTTTTTTTTTTTTTTTGTGTGTAAACATTTTACAAATGAAGTTTTGTAAAGTTGGGTCTTGGGACAACTGTGCACGAATAACAAATCGCATAAGAAATTAAAAACCATCTGAATCGTCCACACATGGCGGCTTTTTATAATTAGACACGCAAAAACTTGACGTGAAGTTGGAGAACAAGCTAAGGTGAAAAATTAGAGTTATTAGGAAATAGAATTTAAGTTATATATACTAATGTTGTAAAAAAAAAAAATTAACACTACTACTATAAATAAACATGATATGTTAGTATTATTTTTACTTATCATAAAGATTTACCTATAATTACTTTACATGTGATTCTTTAAATAAGAAAATAATGACTCTTGGCCAAAAGAACTAAGAAGACTGGGCGAATACTATATTTGGAAAGCTCATAATTTCCCATTTATAGTTGAAATGATCGGCGACGGCCAGAAAATGTTGGAGAAAATATTGTTTAAAAACCTTATAAGATTATTGGTGGATGATTGCTTGATACTCCAATCAACTCTAGGGCAATGTGAGTTGGAGAAGTTGTTTTTTCTATTGTGTTTCAGAACAATAATTGGTTTATAGTTGACATGATCGCCAGAACATGTTGGAGAAAATATTGTTTGAACGATTTATAAGATTTATTGCTGGATGGTTGCTTGATACCCCAAATGTGAGTTGGCGAAGTTGTTTTTCTCGTGCGTTTTCAGAACAATAATTGGTTTATGAGCATAAAATCTGATGGCCAATTTTAAGAAACTTCAAGGAGCTACTGCTATATAATATTAATTTCGTAAAAATTCATGGCGTAGTCTATTTGTACGGTTACATTTAAAAGAATATAAGAAAAAGGGCAGCTCACCGGTGCATCCCGAGTTCATGCAGAGTTGGGAAAAGGGCCGCACTTCATGGAGTATAATGCACGCAGTTTATTCTGATATAATCGTTATTAGCTGTTTGTACGACTCGAATCCATAACCTGTAGATCATACAGATTAAACTTTAAGAGTTTTCTCCAAAACTCCCCATAATTTAAAAGATAACAATATTATATTTGTTTAAAGCATAGTATTTTTGTATGAGTACTTTAGCCCACTGATAATTTGATATTATGATTTTTAAATGATAAATTGATGAAGCGGGTGCAATTTAAATTTTAAAATTTTCATTTGTTCTCTACATGACAATGCCAAAAATGGTTACTTCTGTATTCCCCCGGCGGATTTACGTGGACACCAACAATGTCATCCAACTTCATTGGATCAAAAATTTTTGGGAATATAATAATAATAATAACAATAATAATAATATAATCAAAATAACTAACAAGAATGGATAAAACAGCACTGGATACTTGATTGGGGGGTGGGGGTTAATGGCCGGGTCATAGAGGGCTTGAATACTCTCTTGGAGGTCCGAAGTTTGAATCCCACAGCAGGTGCTTATCAATACTTTTTTAACTGTATAAAGCCTTTTTAAAATTTATTTAAACTCCGACATTGCTTACGCTTTATTCCCAAAATTTCAAATCCTACTCATATAGAGGCTTAGCTACAAATATATACTGTTATAACAATCCTTCGTTATAACACTATTTCAATATAATGGTTTAATTTTTTCTTCAGAATCGATTCTTTATCTTATATTTTACATCTCTATAACAACATTCTACCATAACAACAATGATGCTTATTATAGCGTTACTCTCTTTATAAAATTACAGCTATAACGGTTATAGTTAAATATTGTGTTAAGAAATATATTATGTATAAAATAATATACAATATATTTATAATAATCATTCATAATATAAATATATTTCATTTTTTTAACCTTCGTACCATAAAAATTCTTACGTAAAACTTGAAGGACAGCTCGGTGCACAAAGTATCCCGCATTCACGGGTCTGGAGAAGGGCCCCACCCCAAGGGGTGTGATGTACGCAGCCTAACCTTATGCAAGCATAAGTGGATGTTTCCGAGGCTTGAACCCATGTCCTATAGGTCACACGAAGACAACTTTACCAGTTGCTCCAAGGCTCCGATTCTTTTAATTAATGAAATATCAAAATCTATTGATATTTTAAATTTAACATGTATTTTTTTATGAACTTTTTTTATATAATAGCTAAATGAGATCTAAACGTTAAATGACAGTACACACACACACACATATATATATATATATATATATATCAGCACCTCACTATAGCGGCCATAAAAGTTACAAACCCTAACACTATAGAGAGATTTGATTGTTCTTTTAAACTAATTTTTAATAGTGTTAAAAAATATGTATACGGCTCTTTACAGACTTAAATTCACAGAAAAATTAGCTATGAAAAGTGGATCTTTTCCCTTAGTAGGATTCCTCCTAATAATTAGGACAGTTGTTAGCTGTTGCATCAGCCTTGTAGGTCGAACAGTACATATATACACATTTTTATACATTGAACAATTAATAAAAATCTTTAAATTTCTCGCCCTTAATGAAGAGTATCTATTACACAATCATTTTCATTAGCTAAGATTTAATTTCTCGAGTTGTCATCATTTACATTTGTCGTCTTCTATTGAGCTTTTGTTGGATAATGAAAACTCCAAGAAGACAACTTTGTCACCATTTCTTCAAACAATCATCTCCTTTTTATTTCAACATTCTCAAAAATCAAGAAAATGCTTCACTCCATACACTTTTTTCTTACTTTTTCACTTCACAATCTACACATGTACAATATTCTCAACATTCAACTTTATCACCTGATCCATCAAGTGGTCCATTCCCAATTGAAGGCTCTTGTGCCATTGAAACAGCTTCTTCTTCAATTTGCAAACCAATTACGTTATTATTTATAAACCATTCGCCTGTGAAAAATGCATTATGGGAAGCAAGGTCGAGTATTTTTGGAAGGCCAGCCTCAATATCTGCAGTTGTCGATCCTGACTCTACAGCAAGTGATTTGATTGGTAAAACACCTTCAAGGAGCAGGATAAGTGTTCTATACAAATTTTCTTCTGATTGTGCGCTTCGAGAACGATATAGGAATCCCAAGAATGAGATTAGGATAGAAAAATTGCTAGAAGACCTTGATGCTTTGGCTGGAACCATATCTTATAAGGTAGTTATTTTTCCGGGTCATTTATATGTATTACACGTTCGTTCGTTTCATTTTAAATAATAGCACTATTTGTATAACTAATTAAGTAAACTCTTCCAATAAACCCTTACCATCATGCCATTGGGCATGGACCCTACTACATCTGAAGCCTGAAGGTAAATGAAAAGGTGTGAGATGTCGAAAATCTATGGTGTACATTTTTCTTATCCAGTTTTTTTTTAAATCAAAAACTAATTGTTGGGTTAAGGGCATGTATAACTCTTCCTCCGTATATATTCAGGCAATGTGGCAAAAGTCTTAATTTTGTTTTTTAAAGTTTTTTGAAGTAGAGTTTTCATAATTATTCCCCCTCTGTTTTTAACGACAGCATTGTTCCACTAATGATGGCATCAATAAGTCCTTAACATTGGTGACTGCTTCAGTGGAGAAGATGATTCTGAAAAAACCTATTTGTATTGACACTGATATCACTATAGAGGGTTCAGTTACTTGGGTTGGATGCTCATCTTTGGAGATTCAACTGGAAGTTAAGCAATATATTCCAGGTAACTTGCAAAACACATAATCAATCAGTAATTATTTTTATTTCAATATGATTCCTCTATGCTTTCGAAGACGTACAGGACAAGGAACAGTACGTTATGGTTGTTCCTGCCCCTTTCGATGCCAAAGGCGCAATGGAAACAATGTGTCTTTGGGAATGCAAAGAGACCTCCAGTAACCACAGTAAACTAATCAACTACTCCATTAATTAACCACTTAACTAACCAGTCAACTAACTCTACCTTAACAAACTGTGCAGCTGTTCAACTACTAGTCTACTACTTTTTCATCATGTATCTCTAACAGAGTACTCCTATATGAAACCACTTTTGAGCCATGCGACACGACTACCATAAGAAGGCTTTTTTTTTTTTTACTACAATAGAATTATATTTCCATTCTCCTACTATACATACTCACTGAAAAAGCCATGGAGAATCTTGAGAACATACAAAGATGCATGCAGAAGTGCATATCCTAACTCCTGAGGCTCTAATCTCTCTCCCTTTTAAGACAAAACCATTAACTTACATCGACTCAACAGAAAATCTAATGAATATACAACAACAGCAACAATATATCCAGTTGTATCCCACCAAGGTAGAGTCTAGGAGAGGCTGTTTCCGATAGATCCTCAGCTAAAAAACATCAGTGGAAAACATAATCGAGTGAAGCAAGATGACAGTAACAAAACAATAAAAATGACATATTGTTAAAAAGCACTCAAAAAGTTCAAAATGAATCGGCGCAGGAGCTGCTACATACTCAAGATAAATAGGAAACACCAATAACAAAGAAAATCTGAATAAGCTGAAAACATACTATACCGAGAATCGCTCGATTACTATCTACTTCTCTACCCAAATCTTCGACCTCCACTTTTTCCTATCCAGGGTCATGTCCTCGGTAATTTGGAGGTGAGTCATGTCTCGCCTAATCACCTGATCATCCCAATTTTTCTTTGGTCTACCTCTACCTCTCCGAAGGGTTAGCACTGTCAACCCCTCATAGCTCCTCACCGGCACATCTGAATTCCTCTTCTTTACTTGCCCAAACCACTTCAGCCTCGCTTCTCGCATCTTGTCCACCACTGCAGCCACTCCCACCTTGACTCGAATGGCTTCATTCTTGATCTTGTCCATCCTAGTATGCCCACACATCCATCTAAGCATCTGCATCTCTGCTGCACTCATCCTCTGGACGTAGGTAGCCTTTACCGGCCAACATTCTGCCACATACATTAAAGCAGGTCTAACAACTGCTTTATAGAACTTACCTTTAAGCCTATGAAGTAATTTTTTATCACATACGACACCAGAAGCTAGCCTCCACTTCATCCAACAAGCCCCTATCCAATGCGTGACATCCTCGTCAATCTCTCCATTTCCCTGTATAATCGAGTCAAAATACTTGAAGCTCCCTTTCTTGGGGATGACTTGTGAGTCAAGCGTCACTTCTACATCTGAATCTTGGGGAACATCACTGAACCTGCACTCCATGTACTCCGTCTTTGTTCTGCTCAGCTTGAACCCTTTTGACTCTAAAGTCTGCCTCCACATCTCTAACCTATCATTGACCCCGCCGCGGGTCTCATCAACCAAAACTATGTCATTGGCAAACAACATACACCATGGAATCTCCCCTTGAATACTCTTTGTTAATTCATCCATTACCAGAGCAAACAGAAACGGACTAAGGGCTGATCCCTGGTGCAACCCCATCTCTACGGGAAAGTGACCAGAATCGCCTCCTAGTGTCCTCACTCGCGTCTTCGCTCCATCATACATATCCTTAATTGCTCCAATATATACTTCAGGTACACCTTTAGCTTCCAAACATCTCCACATAATTTCTCTAGGGACTTTATCATATGCTTTCTCTAGATCGATGAACACCAGATATAAATATCTCTTTTTGTCCCTATACTGCTTAACCAACCTCCTCAGAAGGTGAATCGCCTCCGTAGTCGACCGCCCTGGCATGAATCCAAACTGGTTCTCTGAGATTTTCACCTTCATCCTCATCCTCTTCTCTATCACCCTTTCCCAAAGTTTCATAGAATGACTTAGGAGCTTGATACCCCTATAGTTGTTACAATTTTGAATGTCACCCTTATTCTTATACAACGGTATCATGGTACTCCACCTCCATTCTTGAGGCATCTTACCCGTCCTAAGGATGACACTAAACAACCCAGCTAGCCACTCCATACCTGTTACGCCTGCCCCCTTCCAAAATTCCATGGGAATCTCGCCCGGCCCAGTTGCTCAGCCCCCTCTCATCTTCCTAGTCGCCTCTTTAACCTCTTCAACACTTATACATCCGCACTCACTAACATCGCGATTACTCGCAGAGTGCTCCAACTGACCTAACACAATACTCTTGTCCCCCTCTTCATTCAAGAGTTTATAGAAGTAAGCTTGCCATCTCCGCTTAATGTAGTCATCTTCCATCAAAACGGTACTATCCTCATCCTTAATGCACTTCACTTGATCTAGGTCTCATGCCCGTCGCTCCCTCGACTTAGCAAGCCTAAACAACTTCATTTCCCTGCCTTTGCCCACTATTTCCTTGTACAACCATTCAGACGTTGCCGTCTTAGCGCCTGACACTGCAAGCTTCGCTTCCTTCTTCGCAGTCTTATGTTCTTCCCTGTTTGATCTCTTCTCTTCCTCGTCTCTTCTCCCTATTAACTTCATAAAAGCAGCCTTCTTGGCCTCCACCTTTCCTTGAACCTCCTCATTCCACCACCAGTCACCTTTTAGCCTGTAAGGCTTTCCCTTTGACACCTCTAACACCACTCTAGTTGCTTCTCTAATACAACCAGCTGTTTTACCCCACATGCTGCTCGGATCACCTCTACTCTCCCAAGCCCCATATCCAAAAGCTTCTCTTCTATTTTTTGTATTTTCTCAATGGTCAAAGCCCCCCACTTAGTCCTGGGCCGACCCATTAGCGCCTTCTCCTTCTTCTTCCCTTGGATCTCAAGGTCCATAACTAAGAGATTATGTCGGGTCACAAGATCCTCACTCGGAATGACCTTACAGTCCGCGCACATACCAATCTAATGAATATCCATAGAAAAAAATAAAAAAATCTAACTACTCTCTCCATCCTATTTTAAGTGTCTGAGTTTTACTTGACACAGAGTTTAAGAAAATAAGGTATACTTTTATATCCCTATGAATTTAAATTAAAGGTGTAAAATGTGAGTCAATGTCTTTAAATCTTGTGGTTTAAAAATATAATTTAAAATTAAATAATTAACAAATATGGAGAGATGTTCTCTTTTTGGAACAAACTAAAAAGGGAAGGTTGACACTTACATTTGGATGGAGAGCGTAGTAAAAAAACTGAAAATAGCAACGAAATATTTTCGCCTGCCTAATTCCATCCATAACCAAAGTTTCTTTCATTATTTGCCTATTTTTATCGTTACTGTATTGGTAATATTGGTGTAGCTAAGACCACGGGACGCTAAACGCAATTTTTTTACTAATGATAGTAATGGATAAAAGTACAGGAACGGAACTTTTCATCTTCTCTTTCGAAGCTATTACAGCTCACGCATCCTCATTAGTAGTTGGTAGTTGCTGTGATGTGTGACACATAATTAATATTTCTTGCAGAAGCATCCAATACATCAGAGTCATTGTCTCTTACTGCAAACTTCACTTTTGTGGCTAGAGACTCAAAGACTGGAAAATCAGCTCGAATCAACCCCATTTTACCCGAAACGCAAAAAGAAAAACTTCTTTGGCAAGAAGCAGTAGAAAGAAACAAAAGGAGAAAAAAGAAAAAAGAACAGCCAAAAGACATTTTTGATGACAAAGTAAAATATATGCCTCCTGCTTTGGAAGATAAAGACAACATTCTAATTAATGAAACTTGTCTTCAAAACTCTTTGGTCTGCCAACCTGAGCAACGAAACATTCATGGTCAAATATTTGGAGGATTCCTACTGGGAAAAGCTTTTGAGTTGGCTTATGCAACAGCTTATGCATTTGCTGGGACTACACCTTGCTTTGTGGAAGTTGGCCACGCTGATTTTTTGAGACCTGTAAGTGGATAAATTATTAAGTACTGTACTTAATTTGATTTCTTGGCATCTTGAACTGTCAAAGTAATTGTTGACCATTTTTACGTACTACTTAATTCTCTGTCCCTTAATAAAAAATTATTTTCATTTTTTCATTTGTTTCAAAATATGTATTGCTTTGAAAACCAATGCAAAAAGTAATTACTATTTTTCAATCTTACCTTTGCAATAGAAGAGGTAAGAAATAATTAATATTACTTGAGTTTGGTTATTGAAATTAGTATATAAGGGTAATGTGAGAAAATATAGGTATTTAATACCTTCTTAGTAAGTGTAAAAAGATCAGATGGACTCTTATAATGAGATAAAAGCATTACTTTTGGATATTCCCTAACAGAAATAAACTGTTATACTCTATAGAGAATTTAGAGTTTGTTATATCAAATTAATAGTTCCAATATAATTCATACAAGTACAAGTTATTCCATATTACTCCCAGCATAAAATAACGTATAACATATACTCCCTCCGTCCCAATTTATGTGGCACCATTTCCTTTTTTGTTTGTCCCAAAATAAGTGGCACCTTTCCTTATTTGACAACTATTTAATGCATCATCTCTATTTTACCCTTGTTGGGCCCTACATACTTTTAAATCTACCAACAACTTTTTTATTACTCAAATCTTCGCTCTCTTACTTGTTCAAGGGTAAAATTGATATTTAACAAGGTCAACCTCTTTTTTCTTAAACTCCGTGCCCGGTCAAATGGTGCCACATAAATTGGGACGGAGGGAGTACCAATATTTGCCATACCAGAAATAACGTATAACCTATATATATCAATATTTGTCAACCAATCACAAAAAAATGTATATCATCTTGTGTATTAAGATTATATCTACTAATCCCTCTTATCGAATTAATACCCTTATTGTATGTTTCATGATCTGGTGAACTTCCAACAAAATCAGGATCTGGGATTCGAATGCTGTACAGTCCCACTTATTCGGTGTGAAAGCAGGATTCATTAGGATAGGATCATAATTAAAATAGCATGTGGTACCCGTAAAATGAATGATTGCCAAGTAATATTCTCTTGGGTATTACTCTCGTTATAATCTATGTGATGCAATCTTACTCCTATTATATACATAAAATATTCTACTATAAATATAAGATTTTTAAAATTTTTTATTTGAAACAAATTATACTCCCTCTGTTCCAAAATGATTGTCACAGTTCGGATTTCGAGAGTCAAACGAGTTCATTTTGATCGTAAATTTAAACATATTATCTTTGAGTTTTTTGTAACGATGTTTATATATTTAGAAACTACATAAAAAGTACTATAAGTCACAATAATTAATAATTCAAAATATTTAAAAGACATATAAAAATATTATGGTCAAAGCTAAACTCGTTTGACTTTCGAAATCCGAACTGTGACAATCATTTTGGAACGGAGAGAGTAATATTTATATGGCTATAAAATATTCGTGATTGTCACATTACTACTGAGAATCTACTCAAGGTGTTATTCTCACTCTGAAAACTAATCAATGTCAGTAGTATAATAGGCGTCAAACATAATACCATTTTCTCTCATGTTACAAACACATCAAACAGATGTTAAGACTCAGTTGTCCGTTGCAGGTAGATGTAGGAGATTTCCTTCACCTCAAATCATGTGTTTTGTACACAGAACTAGAAAACCCATCTCGGCCTCTGATCAATGTGGAAGTGATAGCTCATGCTACGCAACCCGAATTTCTTTCCAATGAGGTGAGAATTCATAGAACCGACCTAACTGTTTTGTACTTTTTTTTTTGTTGCGTCTTTTTTATAAATATATTAAATCATTCCATTTGATCAATTTGTTGTGCTCTGCTCTTTGACAGGTTTCAAACAAATTCTACTTCACTTTCACTATCCGCTCAGATTCACTAAGAAATGGTTTGAAAATTAGGAATGTTGTCCCTGGTACAAAGGAGGAAGGGCATCATGTGGTTGAACTTATTGATGTTCTGAGATATAAGAGAAAATAGAATGTGACTTATCTAGACTTTTGGACTAGTAGGTCAAATTATAGTGTAAAAGATAAATGATATTGTCGAAAAAGAATCTCGAAATTTGGTAATAAATGTTAGTACACCCTTGTTCAAATTTATTGCCAACATTTCCTTATTAGTCTATTCCAAAAAGAATGAGAGCATTTTAAATTTGTCAATAATTTAACTCAAAATTATAGTTTTGTAATTAATGAAATGATTTTCAATCATACAAACATCTATGTCTTGTTTTAGACCACAAATTTCAAAAATCTTCTGTTGTTTCTTAAATTCTGTATCGAGTCAAACTATGACACATAAAGTTGAATGGAGGGAGTACTATATTTTTATAAGGAGTACATGATTAGGGAAATGTGAATTAAAGCATAGAAGAAAAATGGGTCGTTGCTCCGAAAACGCTCACACAAGTATACGTGGTCGGTAAGTAATAAAGTGATAAGATCAAGTATTGTTCCGACAGAGACTTGTGATTAACTATTAATTAAATCAAATAATTCCTAATTATCTAAACAACGAAATTTTAATAAATGTGAATTTATTTTAGACTAAAACTAACAAATAAAACTAAGGAGTTAACTAATGAAAATAAATGCATGAGGTTGGATTCAATGAGAGAAAATATTTTCTAGAGTTATGAAAAATCTACCAATCTTGTTGAATTCTTTAGTAAATCTAACTAATTAATTTATTTGGGTTACTAATCGACAGGGTTAATATTTCTCACATGACTCTGTCGAGGACCTGCTTGCCTATTCAAGCTAACCAAATGGCTATTTGTCTCTGGAATTAGTGTTAAGAAGAACACATTTATTTTTCTTGTATAGTGAGTAAGCAAGGTGAATAGGCATATACCTATCCTATGCATAAATTCATTTTCCGGTGCCCATGTTCAAGATCAAGCCCTATTCTTTCTTATTGCACTCGTGAAATCCCTCTATCAAGTTCGAATCATGAGCCATAGATAGAGTTCAACTATAGGCCAGATAATCAAATAATTAAGTGGAAGAAAGAATAAATAACCCACTATGATAAATTAAAAGAATTAAACTAACATCCAAAAATCAACATTCATGGAGATCCCAATACACTAGAATAAACAAACTATAGAATTTAAGGAAAAGGAAAATAATAGCAAAACTTGGTTGAAGACATCTCCAAGAGTTGCTCCCTGTGCGTTCTCCTCTTCTCCTAAAATCAATCCCCCTTTAAAAGTAAGTTTACATTGCTTTTATAGTGTTACGAAAAAAACTAGGTAAAATAAGTCTTTTTTCGCTCACACTAGGACTTCTTAAGTTAAGCGTTACTAGTTGTGGGCCTTGGCTGCGTGCTGGCATAAGTGGGCGTAAGGTACTGCTTCATATGCGCTGGGCACATGCTGGCATGAAGCTGGCACAATGCGCTGAAGATGTTTTTCGTAGGCTAGACTTGTGCTGGCATGACTTTAGCACAAGGTCCTGAGAGTTTATCTAAAAAAGATTCAATGGGTACTCCCATGAACTACGCTTGGGATGTTACCTTTTCTCCTCTGATTCACACTTCTTGGGATACGTTGGCAACCCTTGTGAATACATTACTCGGGCCCGAACCTTCCATTGTATATAACATCCTTGTATATAATTTTTAAGATAGTAAATAACCTTCTTGGTTTTTCTTTGACTCAGTTATTTTCCAAGAATGCAATTCTTTTGAACCGAGCATTTTTTTGGACTTAATCATAGAAGTTCCATCCCGTTCTTGTTTTATCACTTGTTTGATAACATCATGTTAAGGACACATATGAGAAAGTTAAGTCGATTGTTAGGAAAGAGTTGCTTCTATAACCATTAGGTTCTTTTGGTAACTTTACGCATGAGTAATATAGGCCTAAATCCTTGCTTTGGTACTTGTGTGAGTTGATTCCTTTGTCTCTTGTCCCTTGTGCTATGAGTGGTGAGTTTTTGGCTTTGACTTGTATTTGTATATGCATGCTAGAACTTGGCTTGTATGTCATTGAAAGTGAATAGAGTGTCAACTTGGCGTTAGGTAGGACCATAGGCATTTCTTTGACCCGTTTGAGCCTTTCAAGCCTATCAAATGAAGTGAATTCGTAGTTAGCCAACTTTGAACCTTATATATTAACCACATTACTAGCCCGGACTAATTCTAAGTGCTTAAAGGCACTAACCCTCTCTTTGCCTATCTCCTTGAGGTATTGAAAGATGTGCAACTTAGACTAAAGTCTAAGTTTGGGGAGTGAAGTAAGGGAGTGAATGCTAGGTGGCTCTACAAAAAGAAAACATTGAAAGAAAAATTAAGAAAAGAAAAGAAGAAAATCAAAGAAAGAAAAATAGCAAAAAGAAAAGAAAAGAAAAAAATAGAAAAAAAAAAGGAAAATACGAGCCATAAAGCAACACTGAGAGTGAAAATTGAGAATAAGAGCCAAAATGAAGGAAACGCTCGAAAAGAAATGAATTGAAAAGTTAGTGTAGTGCCCAAGGAGGGAAATTCGTCACTTCTTTATCCAAAAGTACCCTACCTATGCCCAAAATCCTACATTATAGCCTTAGAAGTCCTATTTGATCCTTTGCCAAGTGATATGAAAACAACAACAAGTGACACTATTGCCAAGCCTATGATATTGTATGTGCATTACTCGCATTTCTTTGTGAAGGTGGAGGTTAGGCGTATGGTCCCTCATTTAAGTTTTATTTTAAGATAGGGACCCATTCCTTGTGGTGAGGGCACTAGGGGAGTTGAGACTAAATGATGAAATACCATAAGCCAAAGTGAGTTGAGAGAGTGCATTGTGCTATGCATACTTTAGTTACGACTAGAAGCTCTAGTTGATGTAGTTGCAACTTTGGTTCGTATGGTTGTTTGGTTGGATTCTCATGTGTGAAATTAAATGTTGGTACCAACCAAAGTCATAGACTTTCTCTTGTATAAACCTATCATTTGAACTCAAATTTGGTTTTGAAAGTGAGCATAAGATTGGTCTTAATTATTGCCTGAGGACAAGAAAAAGCTTGAGTTTGTGGGAGTTGATGTGTTGGTATTTTATGCTTATATTTGGCTCTTTTAGACTAGCTTTTTATGTCTTTTAGCCTTGTTGTACATGAAAGTCTTATATAAATCTCCATATTTCCGGTATTTCTTGATATTCATCGTTACAAAGAAAAAAAGGAATGAAAAAGGAATAAAATACAAGGAAATTGGCTACAAACTGAAGACATGGAGACAAGGCGGCAGCAGAACTGGATCGGCCCTCACCGAGTTAAAGGCTGAATTGAAAAAGCCATCCATCGAAGAGATGAAGAGTTCAATGCTAATCTGCAAGCCATCGATCTGAAAGGGCGGCCGCCGAATAATTGGCTAAAAGAAATTGGCGGAATCGCAGAGTCATCGGTTACCACCGGTAGTCACAGAGGACTCAGGAAGAAAAATATGGAGAACACCAATTCCTCCGCTTAAAGGGTGCCCCGTCGAACCTGAAAGGCGAAAGACAAAGAGGAAGTCATCAATCTGTCTTCGGCGGCCACAAAATACAATAGGCGGCTGCCGATTGATCGGCGGAATAAAGAAAAACAGAACGACATTGTAGTTTTGTATTAAATTAGTTTTCAAACCCACGCCTATAAGTAGACCATTAGGCCTCCAAGGAAGAGTAGTTTGAGAATGTTTTATTCCATCTTATTTTTGAATATTCTTGTTGAACTTGGAAGGCAAGCTAGGGTCTTAATAATAATTTTTGTAAGGATTTCACTCTTTCATCTATACCATTACATGATTCTTGCCTCGCCATTTCTTTCCTCGCATAAATCATGTTTTCTAGTAGTGTTTATCTATGATGACTTGATTATTTTAGCTTAAACACTTGTTTTAATCGTACAAAATCTATGGATTAATGTTATTCTAATTTCTATTATTCTTAAAATGAAAAAGGGTTTAAGTTGAGGCCTCACTTGACCATAATCCTATTTTTCTTTCATCACCCTAATGGGTTTTAAGGTGTGGGTTTATAGAAACTAGCATGCATTTGGGTTATATTGGCTCGCAAGCCTATCCCATCTAAAGGGACGACCAAAAAGAGTTATTTCCGCTCGGATCTTTCGACTAGTGTTTTAAGTCCCTTGTTATTGATCCTAATGGGCTTAGCTTGGGAGACCCTCTCTATGCCTAATGGTTTTGGAGGGTTAAAAATGAAGGTCTGACCATTAAGCATTACACATAGAATTTGTGTGGTTAAAAAAGGGTATTTAGGTTATTAGAGTCTTGTTTGAATGGGTAAATCCCTAACTCTTTCTACTTGTTTACGACCTATTCATTAGTGTTATTGTCATATTTTAGTTTAGTCGATAGCTTAACTTTTAGTCATAAACATCTACTTTTTATTTAGGAATATTAGAACGAATCATAGAACTCAATTTTATTCACTCTATCATAGAACACGTCTAGCTCCTCATGGAATTCAACTCCGACTCTTTCAGGTACTATATCTTTGGCGATCGCCCCTCACCCATTGATGTGTAGGTTAATTGTGGATTATACCTTTCTTTGTTTGTTCTCTCTCTAATCAGTATTTCATTTACTTTGAAAAGCTTTCATTTCTGGTAGATCTAGCCCTTCTTTGTCTCCCTTCTTTTATTACTTTATATTTGTTGGATTTTCTGAGTAGGTGTGAATGAAAAATTGTTCTCGTACCTATTCATAAAAGTTGCATGACACCTTTTCAACACAAACCACAAACCTCGTATCTCCCAAGAAACATCTCACTCATTTGACGGTTGTGGGAGGTGGAAGTCTGGAGATCAAATCAATCTTGGCATGGTTCACTTAAATTCCATTCTTGTACACCTTGTGTACTAGGCTATTCCTTCTTGAACCATCAAGTGGCATTTCTCCCAATTAAGCACTCGTTGCGTCTCCTCACACCTCTCTAAGATCTTCTGCAAATTGGATAGCCAATCTTCAAAAGAACCCCTATCTACCGAGAAGTCATCCATGAAGACTTCCAAGAAGTTTTCCACCATGTCATGGAAGAGTGCAAGCATATACCTTTGAAATGTTGCCGGGGCATTACAAAGACCAGAAGGCATTTTGCAGAATGCAAAAGTACCACATGTACATGTAAAAGTTATCTTGTCTTGATCATTCACCTCAATGAAAGGCAGGGGAAAGTGATCCTTTTTCGTTGCACTGTTGAGTTTACAGCAGTCCATGCATACTCGCCAACTGGTCATAGTTCGAGTAGATATATCATTATGAACTACCGTTATCCCTCATTTCTTGGGCACGCATTGGACTGGTGAGACCTGATCACGATAGAAAAGTGGCACAATCACTCCCGCGTCCAACCATTTGATAATATCCTTCTTCACCACTTCTTGGATGGGAGAATTCTACCTCCTTTGATTCTCCACTGATGGTTTGCTACCTTCTTCAAGTTAGGATATTTTGAGTACACACCCCTGGATCGATCCCCCTTATATCCGTAAGAGTCCAACCTATCGTCGTAATCCTCCATTTTACCACAGCAACAAGTTAGCCTTCTTGATCTTTGGTTAGATGGAAAGATATAATTATCGAAAGAATGGAGTTTGGACCTATGAAGGTATATCTTAAGTGTGATGGAAGGACTTTGAGTTCAAGGGTAGGTGGTCCTTCAGTGGATGGCTTTGCAGGTGGAGTGGTTCGATTTTAAAGGCCTAAGGAATCTTTTTAGGTATATATGATCTAATTAAAGCCCAATCCCTCCAATGCTTTCACACACTCCGCTACACTATCTTCATTATCCACATCCATGTTCCAAATCATCACGGTGAGTTCTCACGAGAATTCTCTTACTCAACTAGTGCATCAATCACCATATCAATATAGGAACAAGTAGCTTCCTCCTCCATAGGTTGCCTTAAGGATTTGCATACATGAAAACCCACTTTTTCTCCATTGAATTGAAAAATAAGCTCACCTCTTTCCACATCACACAATGCTCTTTCAGTTGTTATACCATTGCATGATGTTGAACCTCAAACTCTCTTGGAAGAATAGAATGCCACAAGTGTTAGAAAAGCAAATCTAGACTTCCATTGCTAGTTGACCTTGCAAAAACAGGTTAATTTGAGTTTCAGTAGTTCTATTAATTCAAAAAATAAAAAAAGAGTAGCTATATTACTTCTTTTTAATGTAAAAGTAGAGTTTGAAAATATGCCATTTTTAATTTGCTTGGAGCAAGGAAAAAAAGTCAATCGCTCTACCATGTGGAAATGCTGTGCAGATTTGCTCTATTCTCGAATTTTCAGTACAAAGTCTTATATTTTTTTAGCACAATATTTGGATTAGTGAATATTAACCCCAGAATCGATGATGCATATATAATTTGTTTCATACTATGGTAGCAATTTTTTGGTGGGTGGCTTTTTTTTTTTTTTTTTTTTTTTTTTTTTTTTTTTTTTGTGACAAAAGTTTTACCATTATACTAGCTATAATAGGAAACTTTAATTTGCAGAACCAATTAAGTATTTCATTCTTGGTTTGACGTTAACCTATACCCACATCATTTCCTAATGTGGTTAAATGACACGACCCAAATTTTTAGTTAGATCGCGCGGGCACCCAACTACCACCCCTAACCTGTCGGGCGAACCCTATTGACAAACTAAATTTATATATGACATAAAACTGGCTTAAAGACGAAATGAAGCTAACTTCAAACATAAAATAGCTCTAGAATATATATATATATATATATATATATAAAAGATGAACAAAATATAGAAGTTGTTAGAACAAATACAACTAACTACACCAAATATGGGTCTAGAGGTTCCCAAATCAGAAATATACAAAGCCAAAAGAATATATACATATCCCGAAGGGAGCAAAAAGTATAACACTATAGTATCTACAGTTGGCAGCTTCAAGGAACAAGCTGGTTCACCACATAGAGCAAAGAATGTCCTCGCCCCTTGATCAGTCAGTACTGCTGGCTGGGGCCAGGGAGCAGAATCTGCCGAAATGAGAAGATACAAAAAGAAATAAAGAGGGGGTAAGTCATAAAGACTCAATAAGTCAGGAGCTACCTCGAGGGATAGATAAGTTGGTCAGGGAAATTGAAGCAATAGCAAGCAAACAGATAACTTGTGCAGCAATTTCATATAGCTATCAAAACACAAATGAAGACATGAATTGAATGAGTTATGATGCAATGGGGTCACATGTGTCCGAAATCTATCTCTGGTGTGGGACTCTCATCGACTACCAGAAGATATATGCAATAATAACACTTCACCAGTGCAGAACTCTCATCGGCTACCGGGAAGTACATATCACAAATATAACTGGAGTATAACCCATAAACTATATATTTTCGGACTCCTCATAATCCCACGAGTCCAATAGTATCATTGATTTTCATATTCGAGTTTAATTTCATCAAATTTCCTAATCTCATAAATTTTAGGGTCCTAACTCAATATTCCAATTCAATTTCAAGAAATTCTAGCTTTCAGTCCTTGATTTAACATAATTAAATGAACTAGTATCATTACCTGGTGTTATAAGATGATTTGCTATCAAAATTGAAGCTTTGACCCAACTAATGATGGATGAAATCAAGTTAGGAACTAAAAGGGTCGACTACTGCCTTGTATACCCCTCTGAAATGACTTTTAACGACAAAAAATTGCAGAATTTTGCACCAGCATCTGCTAGTCTGCATTTCGGGTCTAAACGGGACCTTACGGGGCTCGGAATGATACTAAATTTTGCATACAGGTCATACAAAAATTGTGTGACATGCTCGCAAAGACGGAACCTAAATCAGATCTAGGAAACTCAAGATACAGCTCCCACGAAAAGAGGTTGATTTCTTAATTTTTAGAATTTAGCAAAACTGAACGAACGACCTCAGAATTCACTTCTGAAAGTTCCCATAGGTCACAAATGACCATACGAACCTAAAACAACTTTCACATTTCGAATTGAAGATTATTTTCTCAATCGAGCTCGAAAATCTCTTTTAAACTTTACCGACAACTGAAACGGAAACCTTCTAAAACATCCTACCAAACGAGGTCCGAATCAGCTTAAATTTTACAAACATGTCCTAATGGACCTTACAGAGATTTTATGCAAATAATTTCACCACATGTACCCCCTTATCCCTAGTTATGATTTTTTGTCCCCACTTAAGAATGGTTTAGCAAAATGGCCTCGGGAGCAACACTTTAAGTTATAAATTGACAAGCTGCCATGGGTGCAGCACTTCAAGTTATAAATTGACAAGTTCTGCCTCTTCGAAAAATATAAAGGGCAAGTGCTTCCTATGAAGAGATTAAAGAGGCAAGTGTTGTTGAGGCAACACTTCAAGTTATCTTGGCGGGTGGGTGGCACTTCAAGTTATCTGTGAGAATATTGAAAGAGATAAA
This sequence comes from Petunia x hybrida, assembly GCA_037355625.1. Lineage (NCBI taxonomy): Eukaryota > Viridiplantae > Streptophyta > Magnoliopsida > Solanales > Solanaceae > Petunia > Petunia x hybrida. Next base: position 1,346,155 of record JBBBVM010000055.1, read on the forward strand.
AGGTGCAGTTAAAATTAAAAAAAAAAAAAAAAAAAAAAGAGATAAAAGGTCAAGTGCTACCACGAGGGCAGCACTTACTTAAAAGGCATGTCGGGATGCATGCATCAATATAAGATTTCGTAGGGGTATTTCCATCCGCGGGGTAGCACTTCAAGTTATAAAAGGTCACGTGCTACCACGTTCACGTGGATAGTACTTATTTAAAGTTAGCGGAGGCCATTCTTGCAAACTATTTTAAGCGATGTCAGTTAGCAAACTATTTCCTAAAGTGTCATAGTTATGTAGTTTTCCGAATTTTAAGACTATCGACATGCTAATCGGAGTCTAACTCCTGAAATGACCACCTAAGGTCGTTTCATTAAAAATTTTAGCCGCACATATTTTCATTTTTAGTTGCACTACGTACAGTACTTTGTCGTTGTATATGCATAGAATTGTAACGAATTTTCTCAAACATCAAACTCTTGAACTTTCTCAAATAGGAGGTCTGCAATAATTAGTAAAGGAGTACGTAGTTTTCTTGGCATAAATATTTTTGAGGCGAATGATTGATAACTGACTGAAACTTTCAAGGGTACTAAAAAATTTATTCAAACATGCACTCGATTTACCCCCTTATGTTATTTTATCATCTGTTAATGCTTGTCATAGTAATAAGTTAATCAACTCTGTTAAATGATCATTATTATCAACATACATGGCCCTTAATACAGATTTATAGTACGATTTATCTTGTCACGTGATAAATCTATTGACAGCTTTGTCACTCCAAGAGACAAACGAAGGTTATCTTTTAACCCTTTCATTACAATAGAAAGAGGAAATTAACTACAACAAGATCATATAATCAAGAATAAAACGGATCAAAGACAAAATGGGAGATACAACAACAAAATCACGTACACATCTAACTTTTTATTCGTAACTCTCTCACACCTATTTTTTGGCGTTGAAAAGACAAAGACAAAATACAAACTTGTTCGTGCAAGCAATTCTTTTTCAAGCATCTTTAGTTACTATCGTCGTCATATATTCCTCGAGAGCCTTACCAGATAAACTCAAAACCCGAAAATCAGCAGAAATTTGAGCTCCCATTTTTGTGTAGAAGTCAAGTCCACTTTTGTTCCAATCCGAAGCATACCAATCAATGGAAGAAAACCCCATTTTTGCAGCCTCAAATGCCATGGCTGAAAACATCCATTTTCCCAAACCCTTCCTCCTATAATACTCTCTTATAAAGAAGTTCTCCAAGTGGAAGACCGGTTTCTCGAAAAAACTCGAGAAGCATGGAAAGTACATCACATATCCAGCAATAAAAACATCATCATGGTGATTTTTGACTACTCTGAACTCCTCCGAATCCTCATCTATCAGAGGCAAGTTAAGGTCAACTTTCTTCACCCCGAGAAGAGAAGTCGGGCCATTTTTAAAGCCGTTGGTATGGGAAGGCTCACTAAAATTGGTGACCTATAAAAATCAAATCATAAGAAAAAGGGTTTGTGCTTATTTCATAAAATTCATATACTACCCAAACAAAAGATTTACTTTTTGTGGATTAACGAGACAAAGGGAATAGCTCAGCTTAGAAAAAGAGTTGAAATTTGTATGTGAAATCGTTAAAAACAAACTCATAGAAAAAATTAGCAGAGGATTGGGAGACAATGACCAATGTTTTCATTGAATCTTTTGAGAGGATGATGATGCTGAGAAATATCTCCTTTGGAAAAAGAATTTGGTTCCGAGTGCAACAATTTTTATTTTTGGTTCCGGATGCAACTAGGAATGAGAGAATAACTTGGATTTAATTTTCCTTTAATAATTTTTGGTAAATTAATTATATAGAAAAGGTAATATTATACAAGAAGTTAGTAATTTAATTACATTTGAAGTTACCTAATGGCGTAAAAAATTTTGTTCACCTATACTACACAGAACTTACTCTTTAACTAACTAAAATGTATTGATAGTGTAAACTTTTCTGTGAGATAATCAAAAGTTCATAACAAAGTAAATTTTATAGTATTTTTTATTATTTTAATATTTAGACTTTAATTATGCCAATGATTTGGCCAAGTCAAGTATGTGTCATTTCGTTATTGGCCAAGATACCAACTATATACTACTTTTTGTCATTGTGATTCAACCATCGATCAATTTTCTAAAGTAGATTAGCTATTAAAGAGGAGTATTAGGCTTGAGAATGTTAAAGAAGAAAGAATATTTGAGAATTTATTGTGATAGACTTTTAATTATCTAATGATGTAAAAAAAAAAAAATTACACCATCAGTGCATATTAGTTAAATTCTTAATATAATACTCCCCTATTCAAAAGAAATTTGTCACAATAATTATTATTTGAAGAGTCAAACAGGTTCGTCACTAGCCATGTTATGTTTTAACCATGTTCTTTTTTAACAAAAAAGAGTTATATTTTTAATTATCAATTATTTTAACTTATAGTACTTTTTATTTCCTCGTATGCAATTCTATTTCTAAAAATGTGAAGCTCAATGACTACTTTGACTCCAAATGGACGGAATAAATAATAAAAGCGACACAAAGAAATTTACCGTAATGTACTCATTCATTTGAACGATCTCATCCAAATTCAACAAAAAAGAATATATTGGAAGCTCTATTACTCCTACGTTGAATACCATAAATTATATGTTATGCTTCTTGTGGTCTATTTTATGTATTATTATTTCTTTATTAGTGTATTCATTTATTTTATATATATTAGGAAACTATAACTTTAAACTTTGATCTACCTTAATGTAAGACTTTTATATTCAAATATATGTCATAATATATTTAATACCATACATTTCATAGTCTTATAGTTACACAAATCTTATGGCATATTTAAAGTCAGAAGAATCATTTTTCTTTCTTAAATTGCGTGTAGAATCAAACTATAACAAAAGGAAAAAGTATTTAGTAAAAATAATACCCCAAAATTTTGGAGAAGCTTTTTAATTTAAACCAAAAGCATTAGTTTCAATAGCCTTACCTTGGAGTCAGCCTCAGCAGTGGAATAAGAAAAAGGAATAGGTGAGACTTCGACCAGAAGTGTAGTAACAGGACTAAGATGAGGGAGTTTGGGGTTAAATAGCCCTGTGGCAATGGAGTTTTCACTAGATTTCAAGAGATGAGTGATGTTATGATAAGCAAACAACTGTTGCATGAGTTTGTATATGTGTGGGACGTCAGACTCAGTGGCTAACCTAATTCTGGCAAAAAGTTTTTGGTTGAAGGTTTTTCCATTAAGTGATAAAATAGGAGATGAAGCCATATCTGGATGGTGGTGATGAAATCTTTTAGGATTTAGGTTATCAAGGACTGCTTCAGGTGGTGTTTTCCATCTTGAAATAGCAAGCCTTTTTATAGTATGCAATGCATGCCCTAGACAATTATTAAAGTATACAATAGAAGAAACCAACTGAACAACTCAAACTCAATAAAGTAATACTCCCTCTGTTTCAGAATGGATGAACCTTTTCGCTTTTCGAGAGTCAAACTGGATGAATTTTAACCAACAATTTAAGATGATGTTTTTCATCATATTGATATGCGAAGAGTTGCATATTATAGTACTTTTCGTATAGTTTTTGAATATGCAAATTTTTATTTGAAAATATTAATTTAATATAGTCTAATTTAGGTTCAAAGATTAGTCAAATTGACTTTCAAAAAGTGAAAAGGTTCATCCTTTTTGAAACGGAGGGAGTAATTACTTACTGTCATAATATCTATCAGTAGATGAATGACACGCCGCACTTAACTAACTAAATACTCCCTTTGTTTCATTTTATATAAACCCTCTGTCCCAATTTATGTGTCACACTTTCCTTTTTAGTTTGTCCAAAAAAGAATGTCACATTTCCTTATTTATCAACTATTTAATGCACTATCTCTACTTTACCCCTATTGGGCCCTACTTATTTTAAAAGCCACAAACAACTTTTTGATTACTACAATCTTCTCTCTCTTACTTTTTCAAGGGTAAATTTGCACATTTACAAAGTCAACTTTTATTTCTTAAACTCCGTGTCAAGTCAAACACCGCCATATAAATTGGGACGGAGGGAGTATCATACTTTGACTCGACACGAAATTTAAAAAATAAAAAAAGATTTTTGAAACTTATGGTATAAAATAAGATATAGGTAGTTGTAAATCATTTCATTAATGACAAAACTGTAATTTTGACATGCCCCAATCTTGACCAAGTGCCATGCACCAACACTTAACCACGCCATGCCATTACCTTGCTTTGGGATCAAGACATCATGTCTTGACACCCCTTAGCCCACAAAGTTGTTTTTTCCAACCTTAGCTCACTTGCCACCCAACAAGCAACCCAGTCGCCAACTTAATACATCACAAGACACAAGGTTGTCTAGCCCTTGTGCCATATTATTTTTCAATCAGCTCACTCATGCCTTGATCCTACCAAGTCATATCAAGTCCGCACTTGACAAAGCAACCAAAGATCATATTGTTTTTATCCTGCATTTAGTTACAACTAGGAGCAACATACCAAATCCATCATAGTCATGCCATCTATAATCCATCAAGTCTAAGGGGCTAACAAACCACCCCCACCACTTGAATTCGACGCAGTCTAAGGGGCTAACAAACCACCCCCACCACTTGAATTCGACGCCCTCGTCGAACCAATTTCAGCTTTACTCGCAACCAATAGACATCAAAATGCAGCAACTACATACTCATATTCATTTCCATCCTTAGGCTCATCATCATTAGTAAGAAGAGCATTTAGCTTTACACATTTTGGACAGTCCGCTGCCCTATGTGGCCCATCACAAAGAAAACAGCTACTTGGTTTGTTTACTTGCTCCTTAGGCTTATCAAGCGTTGCCTTCCCTTTGCCACTAGCCTCACCCATTGCATTGCACTTTTCAGAATTTTTCCACCCCTTTCCCTTGTCCCTATTCCCATTTTTGGACTTAGAAGTAGAAAATTCAGTATCTTCCTATCTAAAGCCGCCAAATGCATCGGCAGCCGCTATGGAACTAGGGAGGTCTTTGACATTCTGCCTCCTTAGTTCCATTTGAGCTCAACCTTGCAGCCCAAACATATAATTGTGCAATTTATCCTCTTCGGACATATTGCTTATACTCAAGATCAAAGAAGAGAATTCTTTGATATAATCCCTCAATGAATCGGTTTGTTTCAACTGTTTCAGTTTGTCCCTTTGCAATCCAAGAATAATTACTAGGCAAGAATTGATCCTTCAATTTTTTCTTTAACCGATACCATGACTCTATCTTAGGTCTGTTCGCACTCACATCATTCACAATACGAGTATGCCACCATAATTTAGCATCATGATACGAGGTTAGATATTGCTATATTTCTTATACTTTTGCCTAGTGTTCATGCTTCAACTTGTGATATTTATTAGTACTTTCAACGAAATTGCTCTTATTTTGTGTCTTTCATGTCGTAGGAATTATATTAATGATATGAGGCTTTCGTGGAGCAAAATTTGTAGATATCAAGAGTTTTTGCAGTCTGGGTAGAAGCGTGAGGGTCGTGCGAATGAGTATAAACGAAACATGAAATATGATGTTAGAATACAAAGCTATGGTGCAAGTTGTACCTCTATAAAAGCTTCAGACTATGGAAGGCTATTTCGCAAGCGACGCCTTCAGAACAACCTGCACAATCAAAGACTGTTTCACAAGCGACGTCTTCAGCACAGCCTTCACTATCAAAGGTTGTTTGGCATGCGGCGCCTGAAGAAAGCCTTTCAAGATATGAGCTTCATTGTTTTGCAAAGGCTGTTTCAGAGGCGGCACCTTCAGAACAACCTTGCACCTGACGATTCCAATTTGTCCAACTTACTCTAGAAGTTGGTTTAACTTAGCCCAATAATTTCTAAACACTATAAATATCATAAACCCTCTAGAAACTATTGGCTAATTCCACATCCAAAGAAGGCAAGGAGTAGAGAAGATCAAGATTCAAGGCTCTACTTCATCCATCATTTCATCTTATTGTGGTTTTTACATGCTTATAGTTATTTCTTGTCTTAGAACATGACTATGAGTGGCTAAATCTCCTATTGTATGGTTGATTGATCCACTCCACATACTTGTGTGAATATAATTGTTGTTTTATTAATGAACTTTGTTAATTCTTCCTATCTATGTTGTTTACGAATTGTTGCTATTAATTGGTAGGATCCCCAATTAATTATCCCTTTTATTCTTGTGATTACTAGAAATAGATTCATGAGTTAGGGTTAAACACATAGCAGTATTTCAACCTAAAATAAAGGCATTGCTTAGGTTGTCAAAACAGTAAATTAAGAATATTGATCCTTACTGTGAACTATAAGTGTAGTCCTTCTTATCTTCATTAGTTAATTGGAATAAGTTATTAATGAAAGTTATGATTATTTAACAAAAATGGATAATTATAAACTTGGAGCACTTGTTCAATAAGAAGAGTTAGGAAAAATTGATAGCACAATACTTTAGCATAAGTTAAGAGTTGGGGAAATCAATCCCAGGCTTTCCATCTCTTGAATCAAATATATCTTTCTATACTCGTTATTTACTTTATTCTTAAGTAGTAGGTAGCAACAACCCAAACCAAAGATATACTCTTGAAGTTGATTAGGTAGATAATTTAGCTAGATTAACTGCTAGGAGTCGTGTTCCCTGTGAGATTCGACCTCAAGAATTTAAATACCAAGCTATATTTGATGCGACCACTTAGTCCCTCTTATAGGGCATAATTGGGTGTGATCACATCACCAGCCAAGTAATGTATTGTCAAGGACACTTTCTCATCATCATTAACATTGGATGCCTCAAAATATTGCTCCATATCCCAAAGAAAATTCTCAAGCACAACAGCGTTTCGTGAACCCTCAAATGCCTTAGGTTAAGGGATCTTTACCTTAGGACGTTCATCAACATTTTGAACACCGGTTCCAATAGCCCATCTAAGAACAACAACTTCCAAGTTTAGATTTTCATTGTCTTTGGTCAGTTTTTCAATCTCATCCACAGCAACCAATTTGAACGCTTGGCTCTCCGCCTCAAGACGTTCATAATGGGCCTTTAGACGAGCTAGCTCAGTAAGCACGTCAACCAGATCCACCCTATCCTCAGTCACACCCACTAACGCCTCCAGTTTTGCCAACCGTTCCCTCATCTCTGCACTACTGTTTCCACAAGCCATGTTTTTCCAAGCAACGAACCAGATCCTTCAAGCTCTGATACCAGTTGTCACAGGGGAATTTCTGAGCACATAAACCTGCCGAGGTTTCGCCCCATGCGGCAGCCAAGCAACTGTGCAAAGCTCAGCCTTCAACAATTCAAAAATAAGGTCGTTTGGTACTTAGAAAAATGTAGGGCAGCAGCGTTTTAAAGTGTTTATTTGCAGATGATTGAAGTAAAGTTAAGGAAAGATCATAAAAGATTCTGAACGTAAAGCAATAATCAAAAGAGACAGCAAGCATACGGAAAAATCCCAATCTTTAAATTATTCACAAAAAATACAAAGGAAAGTCACTCTTGGCCAACGTTTTCTTCCAAAGAAAACTTACAAATTTTTGTCTAAGTAATAAAATGGCACCAAAACAACTTAAATACATAAGGGAAATTAGCCATAAGGATTTACAAGTGGATAGGGGCATTTTCATACTAAGCAGGCCAAGTAGGCCACATTTTTTGCCACCTCCAGGCGCTCAACTGCTGCTCATGTGCGCTGCGCATACGGCCAAGGCTGTGCCTTTGGTCAGCCGGCTCAGCTCACTTTGCCCTGCTCTCTTTGCTTAGTTTCTACCCATTACGCCCCAATCTTGGCCAAGTATCATGCACCAACACTTAGCCACGCCACGCCACGCCACTTCCTTGCTTTGGGATCAAGACACCAAGTCTTGACACGTCTTAGCCCACAAAGTCGTTTATCCCGCATTAGCTCACTAGCCACCCAACAAGCAGCCCCGTTGCCATCTTAATATATCATAAAACACAAGGTTGCCTAGCCCTTGTGCCACCATTGCTTGTAAATCAGCTCACTCATGCCTTGATCCCACCAAGTCATATCAAGCTCGCACTTGACAAAGTAACCAAAGATCATGTTGTTTTTATCCCGCATTTAGCCACAACTAGGAGAAACACTCCAAATCTCGTCATAGCTGTGCCATCCATAATCTGTCAAGTCTAAGGGGCTAACCGTTAGCATATAGTAAATTGGATATATTCATAGGGTAAGGTACCTGTTAGTTTCGGGTTGGTGTGCAATAAAAGGATTTGTTAAGTGATAAAAGAGATCATTTAAATGATCACTCAACTATTGTAAATAAGATTATTGACGTGGCATATTTTTTTCTAAAGTAAAAAAATAGAGAGTAAAACTCATCTATTTAATCAACTATCCGGCTCATTTATCCAAATAAAATAGGCTCAAACAACTAAATTAGTAAATATTTACTATTGATGTTGACAATTCAATATAATAAGTTATCTAAGTTCTGTTGAGTTTGATATAATTATATTTATTTTTTATTCAGATTCATCTTTCCCACAATCGTTGACTTTAAATTTTTTGTTTTTTTAAAAAATTATTTCTTCTTCACTCAAGTATTTGTTAGTTAAAGTTGATGCTATTATTATTTGAATGAAAGATAAAAACGCAAGAATAATTAAAGTACAAGTCAATTACTTTCACTTGTAATAAACGAAATAAACTAGATTAATTTGTGAGTTAATTACATATGCAAGGTAATAGCAACAAATCAGTTGGAGAAGAGAGAATAAATATTTTACCCATTGGATCGCTTCGGTCGATTTTGTATGGGCAAAAATACTTCACCTATGATAGTGGAGTACAAGTCCAGCAGGCGAGACTAGACCTAGCTTACAAGTTACCGGGCATACAGGATACACGCCTGCTCCTCAAGCCACGGCCACGCAGCCGTTATAGGCCATAAGATGCAAGGTATACATCCTGTCGCATTAGGGTTTACGGTCTCCAAGTTATGGTTTAGTATATACCATCGCTTTGCGTAAACATGCCCATGATCTTATTAGTCTTTATATTTTACCATAACTAGGACTGGGTAAATATAACTATAAATACCCCTCCTTACATTGTATTGTAGAATCAAGCGATTCACACAAAATCTGGCTATTCTCAAGGAATAAGGTTATTTACTTTCCTGCTTATTACTTTTCTTTCAGTTTTTACTTACTTTCCTGCGTGTTTACGTATTGCTTGTGACCTTTTTATAAATATAATTATTTAACTTATACAACCAGTTTTAGGCATAAACAGTTTGGCGTCCACCATGGGGCCCAGACAATTGAAGGTTTCTACGAAAGAAAAACACAATCATGTCGGACGACAACAAAAATGTTCCAAAGAACACTGCCGATATGGTTGACGACTCTGTAAAGGATCCCAGCGATCCCAACGGACAACCAAAAGACCCTACCAGAGATCCGATCTCTGTAGGCAGCGACGGTAAAGATGATCAACCATGTGGAAGCAACTCCAAACTCGAGAATTTCCTTGAAAATCACTTCAAAACCCAGGCAGAACGGGAAGAGCGAACTCGGAAGACTTGGTCGAAAATATGGTTCAAAATTTGGGAGCGATTTTTTCCGGTTCGTCTTGAAGGCCAGTGTTGGCACGAAGACCCGCGTCCGAGAACAAGTCACCGGCTTCCGTTCCCAATCGAAGACCCAACATGGAGGCCACCCCTGAAGCTCTACAGCGACTTATAATCAAGATCTGAAAGGAACACCTGTCATTCAGGACATCAGGAAGGAGATAAAGGTCATTGACGATCGGATCAGTAATGTGCCAGGTGCTCCTCAAGTACTAGCGTAAATGAGCAGAAGTTCTATAAAGATGCATACAAAGCAAGTGCTACACCGGTCCGCATACCAAAGTACTTCCGCCTGCCAGATAACCTTAAGTATGATGGAACCACTGATCCAGACGAGCATATTGTAGCTTATTATACATCTGTCAAAAGCAATGATATTAATAAAGAAGAAACTCAATCCGCTTTGGTGAAGAGATTCGGCTCGACCTTAACTAAAGGTGCCCTTGCTTGGTATAGTAAACTACCAATGGATTCAATTGAGTCATTCACCCAGATGCACGATTTGTTCAAGAAAGCGCAATCCAGAGCCCGTAAGCGGGAGAAGCGCATGGAGGACATTTTTTAGATCCGACAGCGCGGGGACGAGCTAGTGAAGAATTATCTCGAGCGATTTCAGAGGGAGCGCGTGGAGCTCTCTCTAGTTCCCAATAACATCGTTGTGGTAGTCTTTGCCAAGAATCTGAACTCTAGAGGCTCATTGGCCACTCGGGAGTTACAGTAGAGACTTATTCAACTCCTGGTGTCTACATGGAATGCTCTACACCAGAGGTATACTGAGACGCTCCATTTGGAACCTGAAAAATCTTTAACCGACAACGGTGGTATTCGCCGGTACACCGAAGACGTTAATAGTTAAAGTAAAAAATGGGAATACCCCGAAGAGTACCGAGTCGGAGATAGAGGGAAGCGGGGCAGGATAGATTACAGGATCTGGGAAATGATCAGTGGATGATGAAATGGGGTCATATCATAGTAGAATACCAAGATCCAAGGATATCATACCACTACCTTATGATCATTAACATGGGTGATGCTGAAATGAGAAGACACATTTCTTTTAGATTCTTAAATATATAGGCTGGTCATAATAGATTCAAGGTGGTAAGTGAGATTTACTGGAGGTACAGAGCTGATAATGACATGAATAATATATGGCTAATCCTCAAGGCAATGAGACCTGAGTTCAAACAACTCAACAAGGAAGAATTTAAGGGAATCACAAAGAAGATAGAACAAGCAAAGAGCAATTTGCAGCATATACAAAGCAAGTTGTATTATAGCTATGAAGAAGAGCTGGCAAAAAGGAGCATGAAACATTGCAGATGCTGGACAAGTGGTCATTCATAGAAGAAAGTGTACTATAGCAGAAGGCAAGAGTTAGTTGGATCAAACTGGGAGATTCAAATAACAAATATTTCACAGCAGTGTGCAAGGAGAAGACAAGCACAAAACAAATTAGAGAACTCACTATATTGACAAGGCAAAAACTGATTACAGATAGAGATATAAAGGCAGAGATCATCACCTTCTACAAATCACTAATGGGAACCGCAACAAGTTCAACCCCAGTTATGGATAGTATAGTTGTGAAGAAGGGTCCTATATTATCTCACATGCAGCAAATAGAATTGTGTGCTGAGGTTATAAAGCAGGAAATTGATGAAGCATTATCAACTATAGGAGATGACAAAGCACTAGGCATAGATGGTAACAATGCAGTCTTCTTAAAAAATGCTTGGCGTATCATCAAAGAGCAGGTGTACAAGGCATTTATGGAGTTCTTTGACACGAGCAGATTGTACAAGGCTGTAAACTGCACAACTATAACTCTATTGCCAAAAACTGCTAATCTAGCAAGCATCAAGGAGTACAGGCCTATTGCTTACTGCGCAGTACTCTACAAGATCATATCTAAAGTGCTAGTTGGAAGAATGCAAAGAGTCATGGCCAGTGTCATATCAGAAGCCCAAACATGCTTCATACCAGGGAGGAATATAGTTGATAATGTGATTATTTCTCATGAACTAGTAAAAGCTTATATCATAAAACACTTGTCACCATGGTGTACGATTAAAGCGGATATGTAGAAAGCCTATAACACAGTGGAATGGTGAAACGACCTCGGTCAGTTGTTTCGAAAGTTAGGACTCCGATTGGCATGCCGATAATTTTAAAATCTTCGTAAGGTCCATTGGGACTTATTTATAAAATTCGAACTAAATCAGATCTCGTTTGGCAGGCATCGAAAGAAGGTTTCAGTTTTTATTGTCGATAAATATTAAAAAGAGATTTTTGACCTTGGTTTTGGCGAAAGAGCTCTGATTCGAAATCTGAAAGTGCCGTTACGTTCATTTGATTATTTGTGACATTTGTAAACTTCTGAAAGTGAATTTCGATGTTGTTCGACTAGTTTTCGATAAAATGCCGAAAGTTAAATAATTTGACCTTTTTCCATTTAAATTCGCATCTTGAGTTTCGGGAATCAGATTTGATATCCGCCTTAACGAGTATGCTACATATATTTTGTATAACTTGTATGCAAAAGTTGGAATTATTTCGAATATCGTAAGGTACCGTTTTAATTTTGTCACGAAAAGAAAAGAAAATAAAAGAAAAGAAAACGAGAAAACGACAAAAAGAAAATGAAGAGAAAGAAAGAGAAATGGAGCTATGTCGGTGATATAATCCTTAGCGTGAGCTACATTTCCAGAAAACAAAACAGAAACAGAAACCGAAAACCAAAGAGAATATCCAGAGAAAAAATGCCAGAAAATGAGAAAAAAGCCAGAAAAAGATAGAATTTTCACCCCCAAAACATTCATGTAATGATTTTAATGCATTATTTGATTTTATTATGTGTGTTTGAATATATTTTAACGGTAAAAATTGGGATATTAGACATCGTTTTAATAAATTCAATTAATAGTTTAAAGGGTCAATTGGACCCCAATAATGGAATTGATTATATATTCGTACTCAGTGAGTTATGGATAACATATAAATGTAATTTATTTAGGGTTTGGTTATGTGACTTTAAACCCTGTACATAAACCTGGCCTGCGTATTGCGTATGCGAATGGGGTATCATGTTCCTAACCGAATTTTCCTAAGAAGTGAGGTGAAGCCTTTAGCCTAATTTGATATAGTTTTCTGCTTATTAAATACAGCCGGATCGTTTGGCAGTGAATCCAAAGGATAAAGCAGTTTTTGAGTAACTGTGCTAACTTTGTAACAAGGTAAGTGTTTGTATCCATTTCTTTGGAGGCCCTTGGCCTTGTGGATATTCTACCACGTGTTCCTCACGCAAGTAGCTGCCGATAGGCGTACCCATTATACCTTAGTTTTGAATTTACATTATCTATTATATGTTATGCCCTGTTGTTGGTATTGCATTGAGCATATGAGCATTGCACTCTGGTTTTGAGCATTGCATATACTTCCCGGTAAACGATGAGAGTCCCGAGCCGGTGAAGGGTTATTATTACATATACTTTTCGGTAATCGATGAGAGTCCCGAGCCGGTGAAGGGTCATTATTGCATATACTTTCTGGTTGACGATGAGAGTCCCGCACCGGTGAAGGGTCATTATTGCATATACTTCCCGGTTGGCGATGAGAGTCCCGCACCGTTGAAGGGGCATTATTTCATATACTTCCCGGTTGGCGATGAGAGTCCGCACCGGTGAAGGGTCATTATTGCATATACTTTCCGATTGTCGATGAGAGTCCCAAGCCGGTGAAGGATCATTATTGCATATACTTTCCGGTTGGCGATGAGAGTCCCGCACCGGTGAAGGGTCATTATTGCATATACTTTCCGGTTGCCGATGAGAGTCCCAAGCCGGTGAAGGATCATTATTGCATATACTTCCCGGTTGGCGATGAGAGTCACGCGCCGGTGAAGGGTCATCATTGCATATATTTCCTGGTAATCGATGAGAGTCCCAAGCCGGTGAAGGAACATTATTGCATATATCTCCTGGTAGACGAAGAGAGTCCCGCGCCGGAGATAGGTATCAGGCATATGTGACTGCATTGCATCGTACCGCATTCATCCCATCTCATTGCACCGCATACTGACTATTGTGTATTGTGTTGTATTTTATGTATGTGGTATGTATACTATGTCGTGGAAATATCTCAGTTTGCCTATATATCTCTGGCTCGTATTCTGGGTTGCGGGGATCAGGTTGCATGCCGCAACGATATAAATATATGGATCGGGTTGCACGCCGCAACGATATAAATATATGGATCGAGTTGCACGCCGCAATGGTATAAATATATGGATCGGGTTTCACGCCGCAACGATATGAATATATGGATCGGGTTGCACGGTGCAACGATATGAATATATGGATCGGGTTGCACGGCACACGATATGAATATATGGATCGGGTTGCACGCCGCAACAGGATGTATTTCTGATTGTTGATGTGTTCGGGATACCTATATGTTCTGGCTATGTTACGTTCCTGGTTGTTAATGAGTTTGTGATTCCATATGTGTTTCTAGTTATTATCTGGCTCTGCCTTTTCATAATTTAAATAAGCAGAATTTGGTTTATCTGTTTCTCTTCTCCCTGGCTAGCTATCCTATTCTTTGAGGTGGCTAGTCTGCCCCACTTATTGAGTCCTTTTGACTCACCCTTGTTTGTTGTTTGTTTTTGTCTATCTATTTCGTTTCGGCAGGTTCGCTCCAGGATTGAGTTCGCCACGATGTGAAGGAGCGAAGATGACTTTAGCTGTCAGGGTGAGCCAGCTTTTATTTCGGATGGCCACCAGTTTTATGCTTATTATTTCAGTTGCATTTTGCTCCCTTCAGGAGGTATTTGTCTTCTTCTGTACTCTTACATGTCTAGTCTGGATAGCCCTAAACCTAGTATATTGGATAGCCAGCTGTAATTTCTTTTGTACATCTTAGAGATATCAGTATGTCTGTGACTTTTTTTTAGTCTTGTCCTTATTTATGAATTGTTATATTTATTTTCCTAATTTAATTGGTAAGGGTTCGCCCAACGGGTCTAGGGGAGGATGTCGGGTGTCCGCACGGCCTAACCGGATTTCGGGTCGTGTCAAATGGGTATATCTAGAGCAAGTGATGGAAGGATTAGGATTACCCTTTAAGTTTACTAGATGGGTAATGAGCTGTGTCACAATATTGAATTATACTATTCTAGTCAATGGGGAATCTACTCCTCTTTTCAATGTTGCTAGGGGCCTTAGACAAGGAGATCCAATCTCTCCTTACCTATTTGCAATAGCAATAGAGTACTTAAGTAGGAGACTGCAACTGCTGAAGCAGAATAGAAGCCTTTAAGCGTCATCCTAAATGTGCAAAGCTGAATATAACTCATTTGAGTTTGTAGTTGATTTGCTGCTATTCACAAAATGAGATATCACATCAGTTGAGCTCCTTCATAAGCAATTCCTAAAGTTCTCCAAAGCATCTGGTCTGATTGCTAACTTGAATAAAAGTTCTGTGTATTGTTGGGGGGTTCCAGATGTTGTGAAGATAGAAATACTGCAAAGGTTGGGGTACTCTCAAGGTACATTGCCTTTTAAATACCTTGGAATGCCTATATCTGCAAAGAAGTTGACTGCAACTCAGTGGCAACCACTTCTGGAGAAAATATTTGCTAGGATTACTTCCTAGAAAACTAAGAAATTATTATATGCAGGAAGGGTCCAACTAGTCAAATCTGTATTGTTTGGGGTTCAAACGTATTGGTCTAAAATGTTGTGCTGCCTGCTATGTTGATAAAACTTATAGAAGCACACTGCAGAAGCTTTTTATGGTCGGGAATGAATACCATCACCAAAAGAGCACTAGTAGCATGTGCAAAAATGAGCAGTCCTATGGCCGCTGGAGGACTGAATATCCTAAATCTGAGAAGTTGGAACAAAGCTGGTATAGCCAAAGTTTCATGGGATTTAGCTGCTAAATAGGATAAGTTAGGGATCAGATGGATCCATGCATACTATATCAAGGATCAGAACTTGAATAATTTGAAGGATCTACTACAGGCAAGCTAGATGGTTAGGAAAATACTGGGAGCTAGAGAACAACTTCAGATAGTAGCTGCAACTAAAGATAAAACTAAGAATCTTATTAAGCATATATACCTGAAGATGATTGGATATCTGGAGAAAATGCCATGGAAAATGCTGATGTTTCAGAATCTGGCCAGACCCAAGGCAGTTTTTACGATGTGGTTATAACTGCAAGGTAGGCTTGCAACAGCTGAAAGACTAATAAAGTGGAGGATACCAGTGGACACAACATGTAAGCTGTGC
The DNA here is from genome assembly GCA_037355625.1 of Petunia x hybrida. NCBI lineage: Eukaryota > Viridiplantae > Streptophyta > Magnoliopsida > Solanales > Solanaceae > Petunia > Petunia x hybrida. The sequence goes on from JBBBVM010000055.1 coordinate 1,362,110, forward strand.
AAGCATGGAACAGATAACAGAAACCATCTATTTGCAGAATGTTAATTTACCAGAGCTGTATGGAAAAGGATACTACAATGGTTGCCTATGCAAGATCCAAATAAGCAGACATGAGGAGAGCATTTTTAATGGATTCAACAACAAGCTAAAGGGAAAACTAACGAGCAAAGCTGATCAAGCTAGTATACGCAGAATATGTTCATGTCATTTGGTTAGAGAGAAACTCAAGAGTATTTAAGAACAATGAGAAGACAGTAGATAATGTTGCTAGGATGATTGCTTATATATGTTGCACAAGAGCTACATTGCTAGTTAGAAATATGTTAGATCAATGTATGTTTTAGGAGTTTGGTAGTTGTGATAGGTGAAGAGCTGTAAAGAAAGAAAATAGTTGACTGTGTTGAGTCAACTAGTATTGTTATTATCCGGGTAATTAATAAAATAGTTTATAGTTACCTAAAAAACTAGATATATGTATCTATATAAAAAATTATAATTTACAATATATGTTAAAATTTTGCACTCTTTAATTCTACTCTATTTTATGTTAGAAATAAGTTGTCTTTAATCGGTCATCATTGTTTATTTTAATTATCATCAAGTTACATTTGTAAATGATACTCCCTTTGTCCTAATTTAAGTGTCTACCTTTCATTTTAAATCCATCCTAAAAAGAGTGCCTCTGTTTATTTGAAGAAACAAACCTTACAGGGCTTACGACCATTATCGCCCTCTCAGGATCGGACTCTGTCTCTGACTGTATCTCGATGATTGGGGTTGATATTTGGTCACAATTGGGTGTAAAGGAGCTCCCATGTCTTTATCTACTAGCATCAATTGGACCCTCATCTCATCCAATTTGGCTTGATGTTTTTGCTTTATCTAGTGCACCATAGGCACCTCCAAAGCAAGGTCAACAACGGTAATGGAATCAGGGGCATTGTGGATACCCATTATTTCTTTTTCCCTAGGCCACTTCAACAGTCTTGGCCTTCTTCACTTCCCAACTACAGTCTTGGCCTTCTTCACTTCCCAACTACTTTTGTCTCCTTGGCCTTCTTCTCTTTCACGGCCTTTTTAGCCTACTTGGCCTTTTAGCTCATCCACGTAAGCTTGGTAATAATTAACTTTTTTTCTTACGATGGAAAGTTCCCTTACCATTATCTGAATCCTTAGTGATCTCAAATATGATACCTATAAAAAGAAATCGGATAACGATTCGAGGAGTTTAAAACGAAAAAGAAGAGTGAATTTATGGAGAATTATCCAACTTACCATGATTTTTCACTTTCAACGTCTTGGTGAAAGAGATGTACCTCCCAGACCTTTCATTGTCTTTGAACTTCATCAATGTTTTACTCACCCAACCCAGGATGTCATGAATTGGTTCAACAGGAGCCTTGTTTGCTGTGACTGAAATTAAGAAAGAAAGGTTCAATACAAGAAATTTAAATTATTGAAAAGCTAAAGGACAAAAGTTACTTATAGTTGAGATTCCATTCCTCCAGAAGCAGTGGTCTTCTGAGTGATTTTAATTGTTGAGTGGGAATGTAGACAAATATTTGATCCAAATGGCGGAGATCGTCATTGTTCTTGGAGATCAGTCCACGGACTCGTTTTTTATTCACAGTAAGCATCACAGCCTTGTACATCTTAGGAGCATAAAGATTGAGTAAGTAGTCGATGGAATAATCTTGGGTTGCCTCTAAACAAAGGTAGTCGACCATAGACACCATCCTCCAAATGGATGGGGAGATCTGTCTTATTCATACGCCATACATACGACACATTGATGTGATGACTAGGTTTATCGGAAGTGAAAAATTTACCGTGAACAGGTAAGTATCCGCACCGTGGAATAGCCTATTTTATGATAGGTAAGGTTGGTTCCAGGTTCCAGACGCATAACCTTTATATCTGCTTTCCAACTACAATCCTCCCAGGTTTGGGCAATATACTCCAGCTTGACGGCACAGTACATCTATAACATGTATGTTAAATTGCTTATCTATATGACTCGCCATTTGGACTTGGAGATGTCAATCTTAATCGAATTTTAATTTCACGTGCATGAATTCGTTAGAGGATGCCATCTGTGGCGGATTTTTTGTTTTTTCTTCTTGCCCACAATCTTCAACGGCTCAGCCATCACCGTCGTAGCCTGTGTAAAAAAACTAGCAACTCTACCAGCAGTTGCATCTTAATTTAGACCCTGACGTTGGAATTTTGAGATGCTTGAGAATTTTCAAAAGTCATTATGAAAAGAAGATGGTAGAAGAAATTTTCAAAGATATCTTGATGCGGCTCCATCGTAAAACATGACGATAATAAACGAAAAATTGATCTAAGAAGTTTTGTTGGGGTTTTGGAATTAAGAGTTGGAAAAGAGTTGACAAGAAGCCAAGCGTCACCTTTTACAAAGGGAAAGGTAATGATTACCTCAGTAACTGGAAAAGAATGGGGGACCGCGTGATGGCATGCACCTGGACACGATGGGAAGTTGAAGTGACAAGCGTTATTTTGATTTACTCGGCGGAGGTGCGGCTAAATCTTTCCCGCTTTACATTTCAGCCACTTCCCTAGTACGCACAGACACTCTCTCGAAAAGTGGGATGACTATCTATATTGGCCAAAATTAGACCAGACACATGTTGCCAAGTGTACGATGATGTGGCAGTGTTAGAATAAAGTCTGGAGACAAGTTGACCGCATCCTAGCCTGAAGACACATATCATTCATCGAAGAAAAGTCGTCTGCAACTTAGCATTACAAACAGGTTTATCATAGACTACATTACTCAGTTGGATCTGCATCCGGACGCTCAAATCCTAGTGGACGAACAAATTGTCACCTAAGGGCTAAGATCACAACCTCAACAGATTCTGCTATTTTTTTAGGACAAGTGTTATCACTTCTTAACAGCTTTGGCTTATCTATAGGAGACGTGGGGAGTAGGAGACAAAGTTAGGAATCTATGCCTATAAATATACCCTCTTCCCCTCATTTCTATACCCCTTAGACACTCTTGTAACAAAAAAAATTACTTGTTACCCGATTTGAGTCCATTGTAGTCATTGTTGTTGTTACTAAGTTCTCTTAGTGGCTGGCATTTTCAACCCCATTTGAGCGCACATTAGGCTTATTCAATAAGACTATTCTTTCTCGTGCTTTATTCCTTTTTTGAGTTATCATTATTATTGTGCTATTTTACACTAATTATTGCCATCTAATTAGTTGTTCACTAATTGCTTATCAATTAGTCTAAACATGGTTGATTTGTATCTTGATGTAAAAGGATCGTTTGTGCTCTTAAAACTAAATTAATTGTTGAACCTAAAGTAAGGATTTAGGGAATACAGTGGATAAATTTCAAGCCGCCCTGGATTCAACAACGAGGCTGTGATGGTAAGGTTTGGTTAGGCCGAACTTGGTCGGACATGACCAGATAGCTTACGTGCAAATAAATTTGAAATTTACTTTGACCTAATAGACCGTGTATAATGGAGCTTTCGCTTCGCTTCCTTTTCCGATAATGGCTTTTGTGGGAGACGACGTCAACTAGTTGTGGTATGTAAAGGAAATGGCAGTAAAGGGAAGGATGACTGGACGGAGCAGCACTTATCTCCGGCGATAAAAAATGAGCAGAAGTAGTTGAAGCAAGAGACACGACGAGGATACTGTGCGAATACTTATGTGAAAATAACCAAAAAAAAATAAAAATAATAATAATAATGAATGTGCTAAAAAATTCAATACCATGAAAAAAGTACTCAAAATTTTAAAACCATGTCTAAAAATGCCTAATTCATCCAAAACAGTTTAGGAATATGACAATGTCACCACTAGCCCAAACAAGTAATATAACTAATTTTATAATGAAGTTCTTAACTTGGATTAAATCTTTTAAGGCCCTGTCCTCTTTGGATCTAGAATGTTAAGAAAAAATGAATTTAGAGCCAGCGCGATTTGTGGTGCCGAAACATCAATCAAATAACGGACATGCTCTTGGTCAAAGTTTGGACAATCTTTATCCAAACGGATGGCATGCAGGGGCGGGAAATCGACCATATTAGTCGATGCGGCTCAAATCTCATGCACACCAGTCTAATTTTTTGTATTGATTCTAATTAAATTAAGGATATATATATATAAAATGTCGAAGAAACGTTTTCTTAACCAAAACATTTCCTTACCACCTAGCAGTTTTACCAACACTAAAAGATTTTAAAATTTGGAACTAATGAATTCTAGAGGTGACTTGCACGCACAAGATGCTCCACGTAATACCATAATATTTTAAGTGACACATTTTGCAATTCTTTTTTTTCTTCCCTTCCTTTTCTTTTATTATGTATAATAAAATCCTAGCACATGGTGACAGATGCTTGCCTGTATGATAATTGTCAAACGAAATTAGCAACAAACTGAACCCACTAGGAAACCAGATATCAACATCAAGATAATTTTCTGTAAATTATTTTATCCTAATTCTAGTTAGCAGTTCAATATGACTTGTCACCCCCATCATTTCGATAGCCAAATCTTTTTTCTTTTTTTAGTAAGGATCCAATGATATATTTACTGTTTTAAAATAAAATGTATAACCAAGATATCTTTTTTTTTATTGGTTTGAGAGTTCCAATCAGATTATAGTGATAGATTTAAGAAATTAAAAGTTTTAAATTGTTAGTATATGTATCCCGGGGATTACTAGTGAGTTGACCAAAGGGTATACGTATTGATCCCCATTTCTTTGTCATTCAGATATGACGGTGCTTCGTCAGAATAAATAAATCGCACGAGGTATTTTTCTTTTTAATAAGGTTCTCTTTTCTGACCATTTGGATGTAAAGAACGTGCATCACGCAAGAAAGAGAAATGAAAAATGTTTCTATCAAGTTTATACAAGATGATGGAAACTCTACAACTAGACTATATTACGCCAAGTCCTAATTGTCAAGATATTATTCGTTTTGTTTGTGTGTAAACATTTTACAAATAAAGTTTTGTAAAGTTGGGACAACTGTGCACGAATATCAAATCATATAAGAAATTAAAAACCATCTGAATCGTCCACACACGACGGTATTTTATAATTAGACACGCAAAAACTTTACGTGAAGTTAGAGAACAAGCTAAGATGAACCATTAGAGTATTGTATGGGCCTAAATCAGTTTAGGTACACAAATCGAATTTGGATTCGAATATAAATAGATCTTTGTATCAAAGCTTGAATAAACGTGCAAAATAGACGTAAATGCGTAAAAGTAACTTGATTTCAATATATGGATGTTGAGTACAAATTTGGGCAGAGTTTCGGTATATATTTCTGAATACCTATTACATAAAATGAACTACTATTTATAAGTATAAGCTTTGCCCACGATCTCCACTATCTGCTACTATGTTGTCCCACGATCTTGGTGTGTAGTGGCTGAGTTAGTGGGGTGAAGTAGTGGGCTGCAAAGCCGCTTGAACCGAGGGGATCCACCGAGGTGAGAGCTGACGACCTCGGTGGCTTGGCCCTGTTGCTTGACCGAGGTGAAGGTTACCGAAGCTCAGCTTGCGGCTCGCCTTCGGTGACGCATCTTCGGTTTCAAGGCCTCGGCGACTTGCTCAATCGCTTCGGCAGTTGTTTAATCGTGACGTGTTCGGTCGTCTAAGATTTACGTGACCGGAGCAGATCGCCGTGGGTCGATTTTTACCCAATACAGATAGTCCCCCCACTCCTCGGTTGCCTACCGAGGTAACCGAGGAGTGGAATGAAGTCTAGCGGGAAAGTGACGTGGCTCGATCTTAGCCAAGCGTTTCAAAAACTTGTCAACAGTTCGCGTCCCATCAGGTCACTTCTTGTGGACACGTGGCGTTCATCCATCGGTCCTTTGGTCTTCCGCACCGTAGTCTTCGCTTCCCCCAACGTTATACTGATGACGATGACGTCACTTCCCCTCGTCTCCCACACCTATAAAAGGGGTGTTTCATTGAACACTTTCTTCACTTTTCCTTGAACGATCAACAGTGCAAAAAACCCAATAACACTCTCAACTTTTCCAAGTTTCTGATTACGTGACAAAAACTCAATTTCTATCTGCCATCATGTCTACAACAATTTCTAGACAAGATTCTAGCGATTCTGGCGAGAGAGCCAGAGTTGATCAATTTGCTGCCATCACCGCTAGTGGTGAATTTGTTACCACTGTGCCGCCGCTTCAAATGGTAGAGGCGGAGGGCGGTGAGGAGGTGACCTCCGACGTCGGTGCCTCTGGTCGGCGGAGGCAAAGGGTTAGGCATGAAATAGCCGCTGGAGACGACGATGTCAGCTTGGAGGAAGAAGATATTGTACATGGGGAAGAAGGCGCCGAGGGCGACAATGCCGCGGGCGGTGGAGAGAAAGGGATTGCTACCGAGGGGGGGATCTTCGGGCCCTGTGATGAGCAAGAACTCGAGCCACACCAGATAATCCCTTCCCACTTTGACAATTCCAAGGACCTAAAATTACAAACTCAGACGGCTGAGCAAGAGGGGAAAAATAGGAATGTCCCCGTGAACACCACCCCAACCCTCATAACTCAAGCTCACATTGAGCGGGTTCGGAGGGAGTGTCGATTTGAGCCCGAGGTCAATGTTATCATCCCCGATCCAGCAAGTAGGGTGTGTCACAACATCGAGGGTATGTCTTTTGCTTATACTTACCCCTTCACCATTGGCTTCTCTCTCCCGGTCCACAAAGTCATCGATGACTTCTGCCGGGCCTATAATTTGTGTCTGGCCCAACTTGGCCCCGGTGTCTGGAGAGTCGTCCAATGCATGGATTGGCTGAGCAAGGAGGCGAAGGTTGACTTGACTTTGCAACACCTTATTTCTCTTTACTACTCTTACTTTCACAAAGCCGGGGTGGTGGCGCTCAACAACCGAGGCAAGTTTGCCCTCCTCCACAAGAGTGAGGACCACGGAGACTGAGGCTGGAGTGAGCGGTACATCTTGCTGGAGACCAAGGTTTTATCCACCGAGCCCAATTTCCCCGAACGGTGGAATAACACACGTAAGTACCTTTCTTCTTACATTTTACTCCTCGGTGGCTATCAACACTTTACTGACCTTGTCTCTCTATTGTTTCTTCAGCCAATAAGGTGGACATCGTGCCCCCGGCAGGTTTGACTGCATGGGTCAAAGCGATGACCGGGGCTCTCAAGCGCCCCATAAGGACGTGGATGAAGATGGCCGCCGAACATGGCTGGCAGTGCAAGAGGCACGGTGAGTTTTGAATGAAGCTTTGATAGGTGGGTCACTTTGGATTCTGATTTTGTTTTTCTGAGCTCTCTTCCCTCGGTGTTAGGTTTTCCCAATCATGCCACCAATACTAAGAAGAGCAAGAAGAAGAAGGAGGAGAAAAGGAAAGATGGAGAAGAGACCGAGTCAGATGATGATCTGGCTGCGGTGGCTGCAGTGGCGGGAGAATACAAGGGATTGAAGGCTTCCAAGTCTTCAAAAACTCCCAAGGGAGCCCCCGATCAAGGGACTTCCAAAGGTAACATCTCTCCTCGGTCCGTGTCGTGAATTGTCATTCCTTTTCTGTTTTCTTGCTTAAAAGCTTTTTCCTTGACCGCAGGCGTGAAGCGGAAGAGGGCAACCTCGAAAAAGCCATCCCGCTCGGTGACCCCTCGTACCGAGGCGGAGATTCCTCGCCAGCCCGAAGCGGCAACTGAAAGGCGCCGAGGATTAGTGGATGAGCCCGAGGATGAGGCTTTTGAGGCTTGGACTCAAAGAGAAGTTGATGTTATCGACCTTGAGGGCCAAGAACTTGAATCCGCCTCTGCTGCGGAAAAAGCCAAGGGCAAGGCTAAAGTCACCGAGGCGGGTGCTGCTGCATTCGTTGGAGAGGCTGGCACCGGGTCAGTAAGAGCACACTCCGAACCCGCGAGGATTTCTTCCTCGGTGGGGTCTTATCGGAAACTTGAGGTGCCAATCTCTTCAAATCTGCTAGGTTGCAGCCCCGAGGACCTTTTAAGGCTTACACCCTTGCTAGGGCCAACCGAAGACAGGCTTATGCAAGATTTTACCTCTGGCCAGTTATACAGTACCATGGCCTCCAACGCAGTAAGGGTAAGTTTCGCCATACTTGAAACTCAAGAATTTTAACTTACCTTTACCTTCGGGTTATTTCTGACCTCGGTTTGTTTGATTTTTGCTTAGACCTTCATCCTCTCTCTGAAAGCTATCGAGGTCGAGTCCTCGAGGACTGCCGAGGTTCGGCGTGTGGCTCGCCTATGGGACCAGCAAAAGGATAAATTCAATGCCCAGATAGCTTTGCTGAAAGCTGATCTAGCCAAGTCCCAGGCCGATCTACGCGAAGCCGAGGCGAATTCCGAGGCCAAGATTAAGATACTCGGTGATGATTTCCAAGCTGAACGCTCGAGGTTGGCTGAAGAAGTCGCGAGGTTGGATGATGAGCTGTCTCGAACCAAAAATGAGGCTGTGAATATGGCCAAGAAGCACCATGAGCAGTTGAAAGATCATTTGCTTCATATTAAGAAGCTAGAGGTCGAAGCTTCCAAACTTTCAGCTAAGGATGCTCAGATTGCGGCCTTGAGGGACGAGATCGCTGATCGAAAAGACAGGGCTGCACTTAAGGTGAAAAGGGCCGAACTGGACAAGCGGTGGGCCATTATCAAGTCTCGGCTAAGGCTGCTCAAGCGATGTCGCACCGGAGAGATTGATCTGGATGAAGAGATTGCCAAAGCCGAGGTAAAATCAGCGGAGGCTCAAGCGATCATTGATGAGCTTCCATCAAGTGAAGCTTCGAGCGGCGATGAAGACGAAGAAAAAGATGAAGATGCCGAGGGGGGCTCCGGGGATGGAGGTGATTCTCCCGAGGCATAAGTCGCTTATAGCACTTCTTTGTAAGCCTTCGGGCTTTTAAGTTTGGACTTTTCGACCTTCGGGTCATTTTTGAATGTAAATGTTCAGCCTTCGGGCTTTTAAGTTTGGACTTTTCGACCTTCGGGTCATTTTTGAATGTAAATGTTCAGCCTTCGGGCTTTTAAGTTTGGACTTTTCGACCTTCGGGTCATTTTTTAATGTAAATGTTCAGCCTTCGGGCCTTTAGTGAAAGTTTTTTCATCTTTACTTCGTGTGATGGTTTTTTACATATACCGAACACTTTGATGCGAATTTTAATGTTTGCTTGCAAGACTTAAGCAGAGTTTGACCGATGCAAACTTAGGACGACGTCTCGCCCTCGAGTCGATGCATTGCGCGGCTTCAAAATGTAAGATTCACACAGATAAAATGAGTGTAAACGAAGTCGTTTTATTGATATCGGAGAGCCAAAGGCTATGTACAAAGAACCAGGTCGGAGCGGACCTTGGGTAGAAAAAGTAAAAAACTTTCGATAAAAATATGCCGCTATCGGGCTAACTACAATGTACTAAATCTAATCCTCGGGCATAAGTCCCCGGTTGTCGGATAGATAAGCTTCGGTTGGGAGGCTCGATGTCGACCTCGCTATCAACCCTTCTCACTCCCCCCCCAGTGTTCGATTGTGAATCTTGATGAAGATCCGAGCACTGGAATCGATTCGGTTCGCTTCCTGAAAAGGTCAACCAAAAAGATGGAACGAGGAGTAATTTAGCACATTGTCTATCAATGCCATGGGAGCGCTGTTCGGCTCGGGGCTGTCTGATTTAAAAAGAATTGAAAGATATTTACCTCGGCTAAAAGTAGTATTGCTTCAGATGGGAGACATTCCAATTCAGGGGTTCGGGTTCGCCTTGAAGGGACTCGATTTGATAAGAGCCTTTTCCAACGATTGCTTTGACCCTGTAGGGTCCTTCCCAATTTGCGATAAGCTTCCCCCCGTTGTCCTCCTTTGTTGATTGGTTAACAGTTTTCAACACATAATCTCCCACCTTGAAATCTCTGAATTTAGCTTTCCTGTTGAGGTAAGCCTCGATCTGCCTTTTTTGGGCGGCAAGCCGAACTAAAGCTAATTCTCTCTTCTCTTCGAGCAGGTCTAGCTCAATGCGCATCGCCTCTTGATTGGCATCTTCGGTTGTGTAAACATACCGAAGGCTTGGTTCGCCCACTTCTACTGGGATGAGAGAATCCATGCCGTAGGCTAGTGAAAAGGGAGTCTCACCGGTGCTGTTCTTCTCAGTTGTTCGCATGGCCCACAGCACCCCGGGCAGCTCCTCGGGCCAAGGACCTTTCTTCTCATCGAGTCGCTTCTTCAAATTTTCAATTATGATCCTGTTTGAAGACTCAGCTTGGCCATTAGCACTTGGGTGATATGGAGTCGAGGCTATTCTTTTGATTCCCAATTGTTTGAAAAAGTCAGTGATAGCTGCCCCCATGAATTGTTTGCCGTTGTCACAAGCGATCTCTCTTGGGACGCCGAACCTGTAGATGATGTTCTTTTTGATGAAATCGATTACTTGCTTTTGCTTCACTTCGGTGAGAGCTGCCGCTTCTACCCATTTTGTAAAGTAATCGGTTAACACTAAAATGAAATGAACACCACCTTTTCCTTTGGGCAACGGTCCCACGACATCCATTCCCCATTTCATGAAGGGCCACGGTGACACTACCGAATGAAGAGGCTCGGCCTGTTGGTGAATCATTGGTCCGTGGCGCTGGCATTTATCACATTTTTTCACGAAGGCTTTCACATCAGCACTTATTGTGGGCCAATAATACCCAGCTCTTAGCAATTTACGCACTAAGGATTTTCCCCCCGAGTGGTTGCCAAATTCGCCTTCGTGCACTTCAGCCATCACATACCTTGCCTCGTCGGGGCCCAAGCATTTGGCCATCGGGCCGCAATACAGTCTTTTGTATAAATTGCCCTCGATCAAGTGATACGAGGCTGCTTGAGTTCTCAGCTTCCTTGCTTTTTTTCTATTTTGGGGGACAGTCCCCGAGTCAAAGTAGGAGATGAATTTGCTTCGCCAATCCCAACGATTATCCACGGAATTAACTTGTAATTTCATCTCTCTCATTTGTGCCGACAGCAATCGAACCACCGAGTCAGTCCCCGAGTGGGCTTCATCAATTGTCGAACCCAGATTCGCCAAGGCATCAGCCTCGGTGTTCTCTTCCCGAGGTACTTGCTTAATCTGCCATTCTTGGAATTGTGCTAAGATCCTTTGTGCTCAATCCAAGTATAGCTGCATTCTGGGCTCTCGAGCCGTATAGTCACCGAGGATTTGGTTGACCACCAATTGTGAATCGCACCTTAGTTCGATTCTTTCAGCCCCCATTTCTTTGGCTAGCTCTCAGCCTGCTAGAGCCGCTTCATACTCTGCTTCGTTGTTGGTTATTTTTTTGAACCGAACTGAATGCCTGATTTTCTCCCCGGTGGGTGCCTTCAATACAATGCCTAACCCCGAACCTTTTGAATTTGTTGCCCCATTGGTGTGCAGTACCCACAGTCCCGAGGGGGATCCTTTTGCCATGGAGTTCTCCTTTTCCGCCTCGGGCAAAATTCCAATGCTAAAATCAGCCACGAAGTCCGCCAAGACTTGGGACTTAATGGCAGTTCGAGGTTGATAAGTGATGTCATATTCACTCAGCTCAACCGCCCATTTGGATAACCTCCCCGACAACTCTGGCTTATGCAATATATTTCTCAAGGGGAAAGTTGAAACTACTGCTATTGGGTGGCATTGAAAGTAGGGGCGCAGTTTTCGAGCAGTAATTAGTAAGGCAAGTGCTAATTTTTCCAAGTGTGGGTACCTGGTTTCAGCATCGAGGAGTGTCTTGCTTACATAATAGATGGGCTGTTGTTTTCCATCTTCCTCTCGAACTAGCACCGCACTGACTGATACCTCGGACACTGCTAAGTATACCAGCAATGTCTCTCCTTCCTTCGGCTTGGCAAGCAACGGTGCGTTAGCCAAGTATTGCTTCAGATCTTTCAACACCTGTTTACACTCCGATGTCCACTCGAAGTGATTGTTCTTTCTCAGAACGGAGAAAAAGTTGTGGCATCGCTCTGAGGACCTCGAGATAAAGCGACTCAAGGCAGCGACTCGACCAGTTAAGCGTTGAACTTCCTTTACCCCGGTTAATTCCTCGGGGATTTCTTCAATTGCTCTGATTTTATCTGGGTTGGCTTCGATTCCTCGTTCGGAGACAATAAAACCCAAGAATTTACCTGATCCTACGCCGAAGGCGCACTTCTCAGGGTTCAATTTCATACCATATTGTCTCAATACAGCAAAAGCTTCCCTTAGATGATTCAAATGATCCTTGATTTGGATCGATTTGATGAGCATGTCGTCTATGTAGACCTCCACAGACTTCCCGATGTACTCTTTAAACATGCGACACACCAGCCTTTGGTATGTCGCCCCGGCGTTCTTTAGACCGAAGGGCATTACTTTGTAACAGAAGGTACATCGGTCTGTGATGAACGAGGTTTTCTCTTCGTCCTTCGGGTCCATGAGAATTTGGTTGTACCCCGAGTATGCATCTAGAAAAGTTAATAGTTTATGTCCAGCCGTGGAGTCTATTAACCTGTCAATTTGTGGCAGTGGGTATGAATCTTTGGGGCAAGCTTTGTTCAAGTTAGTGTAATCTACGCACATTCTCCACTTGCCATTCTTCTTTGGCACCACCACAACATTGGCCAACCACTCGGGATACTTCACTTCTCTGATGAAGCCATTCTCTTGCAATTTGGCGGTTTCGTCTTCGATCGCTTTCTTTTTTACCCCAGCGTGAGGTCTTTTCTTCTGTTTCACCGGGGTAAACTTTAGGTTTACAGTCAATTTGTGGGTCATGATCTCCAGATCGATACCCGTCATGTCTGAGTGCGACCAAGCAAAACAATCGTGGTTGGACTTCAAAACTTCTAGTATTGCTTTTTTCGACTCCGGGTCCAACTCCGAGCCGACAAATACCTTCCTATCGGGGAAATCTTTCGATAGAGTGAAAGATTCCAACTCTTCAATAGTTGAGTCCTCGGCCTTTTGCTTCCGAGGCTCTTGAACACAGGCTGGAAGTTTTTCGACTCCTCCTCGGGCGTCCTCCCCGCTTGACCCCGAATCCTGTAGTTGCTATTGTTTTGGCCCAACCGGGGCGACTCCACTTTTTAGTGCAACTGAATAGCATTCTCTTGCTACTCGCTGCTCCCCTTTGATCTAACCCCCCAAGGTGTAGGGAATTTGATCACTTGATGTAGAGTGGAAGGAACAGCCTCCATGGAGTGGATCCATGGCCTTCCGAGGATCACATTGTAAGCTAGATCCTCGGGCATAACTTGGAACAGTGTTTCCTTGGTAACCCCTTCGGCGAATGTTTTGAGTGTGATCTCACCCAAAGTCTTCTCCATGGAGTTGTTGAAGCCAGCTAACACTGTTGACTTGGGAACAACTTCACCCTTCAACCACATCTTCTTAACGGCCCCATTGACTTGGGAACAACTTCACCCTTCAACCACATCTTCTTAACGGCCCCATAGCTAATTATGTTAACTGAGCTCCCGGGGTCGATCAAGACTCTTTTGATATCGGAGTCATTGATCCTCAACATGATGACTAGCGCATCGTGATGGGGAAACATCATCCCATCGCGATCATCGTCATCGAAAACAATATCTTTGCCCGAGCCTCCAACCCGAGTCCTTTTCTCCATAGTGATGGAGAGCTTAGCGAACTTTTTTGCAGCGGCAAAGTTCACGCCATTCACTTCAGATCCCCCAGTGATAACATTCACTACTCTTTCAGGGGGTGGAGCCCGAGGTGGTTGTCCGTCACCTCGGTTCTTGGAAAAGTTGTCTTTTCCCTTATCAGTGAGGAAATCTGCCAAGACTCCCTTCTTCAGTAGGTGGGCCACCTCGAGGCGTAAAGCTTTGCAGTCCTCGGTTCTGTGGCCATAATCTGCATGAAATTCACAATGCAGATTCTGATCCCTTTTGTCCGCCGGGGTCCTCATATCTTTGGGAACCCTTACCCCGGCTGTCCCCTTGACAACGTCGACCAGCTCCGAGGTCGATATGTTGAAATTATAATCTTGGATCCGAGGAAGATCCTTTCTTGGGACCGAAGCGGAGCTCGAGGGATTTCTTTGGTTCACATCGATTTGAACCTTCCCTCCGAGCCTTTGGCTTATATGAGAGGCTGGGTATGAGTTACCGGGGTTGTTCCCCAACCTCTGGCTAACATGTTGCCTCGTCGAAGTGTAAGGTTCATACCTCCCCTTCGAATTATTTCGTGGCGCCTCGGCGCGATTTGAAGTATCACCTCGGTTTTGATAACCTCGGTTCTTGAACTCTGCCTCCTCCAATCTGATTTTGGAGTAAGCTCGTCTATGTAGATCCTCCCACGTCAGGACCTGATATTGATGCAACTCTTTGCGCAATTCAGCTGCAGCACCTGAATTGCGACTATTGATACCCTTTTCGAATGCCATGATGGCCAAGGTATCATCCATTTGAGGCAACTCCATGCGTTCAGCATGGAACCGCTCGAGGAACTCTTTAAGTGGCTCACCGGACCGTTGCTTCACTTCACATATATCCTCCTTCCTCTGGAGGATATTTTGCGCGCCGGTGTGAGCCTTGACAAAGGCACTGGACAGTTCTTTAAACGAAGAGATTGACCCCGCTGGCAAGCACAAATACCACCGAAGGGCACCTTTTTCTAATGAACTACCAAACTTCTTTAAGAACATCGACTCGAGCTGTGTGGATGTTAAGTCGTTGCTCTTTACCATGGACATGTATTCCCTGATGTGCTCCTTGGGATCAGTTGTCCCATCATACTTTTTGAGGAATGTGAGTTTGAAGCCCACAGGAGTTGGAGCTGGAGCTGCTTCGGGCTTATAGGGCTGCTCCCTATATTGCTCGATGTCAAGATCATCTTCCTCCTTGCTTATCCCTGGTAAGCCTTCAAGACGCTTTTCCACGCGCGCCTCGATGCGCGCCTCGATTTCTCTACTCATTCTTTCAACGTCGACCGAGGACGTTGTCTCAGCCACGGTGGGAAACGTCCCGAAGTGTGGCGATGCAGCTGGGTTATTCCCCGAGCCCCCAGACGTGGCTCCATTGTGAGGTCCCCCTGTTGTCGCGCCCGGAGGAACGAAGGGCGGGATGCCTCCACCAGGAGCCGAAGGCTGGGCGCTGTTTGGGGCAGCGCTATTTCTCACTTCCAACGAAGCGCGAAACTCAGCGTTAATACTGGCCTGCTCATCCTGCTTACTTTGGAGAGCCCTTAGGGTGGTGACAACATACATTTGAAATTCTTCAGTTGTCATTGGGGTAAAGGGTTGTTGGTTCGTCGGAACGTCAACCCGATCGTTGTTACCGCCGTTGTTGTTATCAGCCATAACGTTGAATCGCAAATTTTCGACAAAGAACAGATTTGGAACTTTGGAACAAAGCGTTACTGCTTATATCCCCACAGACGGCGCCAATTTGTATGGGCCTAAATCAGTTTAGGTATACAAATCGAATTTGGATTCGAATATAAACAGATCTTTGTATCAAAGCTTGAATAAACGTGCAAAATAGACGTAAATGCGTAAAAGTAACTTGATTTCAATATATGGATGTTGAGTACAAATTTGGGCAGAGTTTCGGTATATATTTCTGAATACCTATTATACCGAATACCTATTAAATAAAATGAACTACTATTTATAAGTATAAGCTTTGCCCACGATCTCCACTATCTGCTACCATGTTGTCCCACGATCTTGGTGTGTAGTGGCTGAGTTAGTGGGGTGATGTAGTGGGCTGCAAAGCCGCTTGAACCGAGGGGATCCACCGAGGTGAGAGCTGACGACCTCGGTGGCTTGGCCCTGTTGCTTGACCGAGGTGAAGGTTACCGAAGCTCAGCTTGCGGCTCGCCTTCGGTGACGCATCTTCGGTTTCAAGGCCTCGGCGACTTGCTCAATCGCTTCGGCAGTTGTTTAATCGTGACGTGTTCGATCGTCTAAGATTTACGTGACCGGAGCAGATCGCCGTGGGTCGATTTTTACCCAATAGATGTATATATATATATATATATATATATATATATATATATATATATATATATAGAAAGGAGATGATCTCCCATTTTTCAGTTATTAGGAAATAGAATTTAAGTTACACTAACATTGTAAAAAAAAATTAACTCTACTACTATTATATTAACTTGCTATGTTAGTATCATTTTTACTTATCATAAATATTTACCTATAATTACTCTACATGTGATTTTATAACTTCAAAACTATCTGCTTTACAAAACGTCACAAAATCTTGGCTATCAGTAGGCCGGCGGAGATATTTTACAAGTTCCTCACAGTACGTTTATTGTTAAGTGAGAACAGGTTTAAAGGTAAAAGTAAACTCTTAAAACATTTTAAACAGCCTAAAACTAAAATGCTAAAACCGTCGTTAATAAGGTGAGGAAAGCTTATGCTAGTACAACTGATCACGTGATCAAATTTGAAAGTATTGAAGATTTATTTAAAGTACTAGTGCATAAAAATTCAACGCATTAAGAAAATCTTTAAAAGGTGAAAACATATGATATTCTTTAAATAAGAATACAATCGCTCTTGGGCATAAGAACTAAGAAGACGGGCGATTACTATATTTGAAAAGCTCATAATTTCCCATTTACAGTTGACATGATCGCCGACGGCCAGAACATGTTGGAGAAAATATTGTTTAAACAATTTATAAGATTTATTGCTGGATGGTTGCTTGATACCTCAATTGATATGTTGGTAATTTGCATATATTTGCAACTCTTTTAGACTAGCTTTCATGTCCTAAAAACTTTGTTATTTGAGTAAATCTTATGTTTATCTCCATGTTTCAGTGTGTCAAAGAGAATTAGTGTACAAAGCCAAAAGAATGAAGAAAAGAGCAAAAATAAGTGCACGTTTGCTAAAATTGAAGAACAGGGAGATAGGGCAGCAGCTTGATCGGCGCCTCGCCGAATCATCGGCCGAAGGAGGAGAGAATTCAAGAGCTCAGCACATTCCAATGAAGAAAAGAGGCGGACCGCCAGATAAAATGCTGAACGCATTCTGTGATGCAGCAGAAGAAGATGCGGCTCCGCCGATAATCATAGAGAGCTCAGAAAATCTGTGGTTTGCTGAAGTTGTCCGCCGCTTAGACTGTGACTCCGCCGGACCTGCACTGCTGAACAAGACCAAAAGAAGATTTAGACTTGTCTTCGGCGGCCACACACTTCAATAGGCGGCCCGCCGAATAACCGGCGGTCTAGTGTAAAACAGTGCAAAATGGCAAACTTAAAATTATTAGCCTAGTTTTCAAACCCATGCCTATAAATAGGTTGTTATGCCTCCAAAGAAGATATACCTTTTTCATCTTAGAATACTTATTACACTTTTTGAATATTCTTTGAGGCTAAGGAAGTGTTTTAACTTGAATCTTTTGTAAGGATTTCATTTCTTAATCTATTTCTTTACATGATTCTTGTCATTTCATATCTTATCATGTGTGTGTTAGACCCTAAACTCATACTAGGGGTTTATTCATGATGACTTGATTGTTTTAACTTAAAACTTATTTTTAATCTTATAAAATTTATGGGTAAGGTGAATCTAGTTCTCTATCGTATTTTTCTTAACTAGGGTTTAAGGCACGATCGTACTTGAACCTAACCCTACTTTGCTTTCATCATCCTAATAGTATTGAAAGTGTACGTTAATGAAAACTAGCGAGCATTTGGGGTACATTGGCTATGGCCTACCCTATCTGAAGGGAAAAGACCTAAAAAGGCCATTCCCACTCGGGTCTTTGGACTAGGTTTTCTTGCGCCCCAATTGACCCTAACGGACTTGGTGAGGAAAATTCTTTTTATCCCTAACGGATTTTGAGGAATACAATTGTGGTCCGACCATTGATGTTACTCATATGATTTGTAAGGTTAAAGCAAGAGTTTAGTTAAAGGAATCTTGTCGGAACGAGTGACCCCTAGTTCATTCTCATATTTACAAATATTCTAAAGTGTTGAGTTAATTTTATGCTCTTAGTGTTAATTATTAATAGTAGTTGTAGTTAATTCAATTTTTATTAATTTATATTAGGAATAGACGAACAATTCATAGAACTCGTTACTATTCAATCTAAGACTAATAGATTGCAAGCTAGCTCCCCGAGGAAATCAACCCTGAATCCTAGTTGGGTACTACTATCTTTGACGATCGCCCCACACCTTTATAGGTAAGTGGATTGAGTGTGGATCAAATTTTGGCGCCGTTGCTGGGGAGCTACGATACATCTATAAGATTGAATATCTCGTATTCTTATCTTGTTAGTTATTCTACCATTTTATCTCTTGTTTTGGTTTAACCATGTGTAGGTGAATATTAGCAATGAGATGAAATCCAAATCGAGCTATGCGGAATCCCCTCTACAATCGTGCAAATGAGGGAGCTCCATTTCCAAATGCTCTGATTGCTCCTAATGATTATGATGGAGAAACCGAGGAAGATTATGATGACACTTCTCTTAGTGAGGAGAGTTACGAATTCATGATGTGTTTGAGGAGAATGATCAACCACAAGTTGAAGATGGTGTCTCGATTGATGGAAACCCTATTGGTAACAATCAAGCCAATGAGGGAGTTAATGTTGGTATTGCAGGCAATGCAAACCGAAGAGGCAACAATGCTAACCGAGGAGGTCCATGTGCAAACCGAGGTGTTTGTGTTAATCAAGCTAATCAAAGAGCCAATCGAGTGAATGTTCGTAATGTCAACCGGAACCAAAGAAATGCATGGGGTGCTCGCAATGCAAACCTACCGGTACATAATGTGGAAGAATCTGACGAAAAAGTGAATATGGAAAGTTTTTGTGCAATTATTCCTCCACCCATTCCTGGTAATGATACTTTCAACACTCCACAAGTGATCTTACATGGGCTTGACCAAAATGGATACATTAGTGGAAAAAAGCATAATGATCCAAATGAGCATTTGAGGACAATACCAACACTCCACCTCTTTCTCTTCTCTAAAGAGGATAAGAAGAGTACTTTTCGGAACAATGTTTTAATGTCGATGGTGAAGAAGAAGCCAATTATGTGTCTATTATCAAGGTGGTTATCAAAGGCCATATCAACAAGCTCAATGGAGGCAAGATAAAGGAAGATGAAATTGGAGCAACAATCAAGATGGGAGAAGAGTTGGTGCCTCTCAAAGCTATGTAACAAGAGATAGGTAAGAATTAATGGAAAATCCATCCAAGTTGGAAGAAATAATGGGAAAAGTGCTTAAGAATCTCAAATGAGTAGCCTATCTCACCAAGTGAATCAAAGACCTGAAGGAGCACTACCAAGTGA
The DNA here is from genome assembly GCA_037355625.1 of Petunia x hybrida. NCBI lineage: Eukaryota > Viridiplantae > Streptophyta > Magnoliopsida > Solanales > Solanaceae > Petunia > Petunia x hybrida. The sequence goes on from JBBBVM010000055.1 coordinate 1,381,417, forward strand.
TACGGTAGTGAATCCTAAGAAGAATGGCAAAGATCATGTGTTGGCAATAATGATCCGGGGTGGAAAAATATGGGGTGATCCTAAGGTAAAAGATGATGGTGTGGAACTAGAGGTGCAAGATCATGAGAAAAAAATAGGGAAGAGTTGAATCAAGGTAAGGAAATTGATGTGGATGTAGAGATTCCAAGGCATGAAATTGATGATGAGGCAATCCCTCAAGAACCAAGTCCCGAAGTCACTACCACTCAAAAAGCCAAGCCAAAGAAAAATCCACCACCCAAACAAATCCCTCCTAGTCCAAGCTTCATTCCTAAAATTCTACTTTCTTTCCCACAAAAGAGTGTCAAGCAAAGACAAGAATCTCAAGCCAAAAAGATTTGGGAGAAAATAGAAACGACATCTATCAACCTCTTTTTGGTTTGTGGATTAAGCCAAATGCCAAATGTTGCTAAACTTGTAAAAGATCTTGTGACCAAGAAGAACTATGAGGATTATGAAACAAGCAAGGTAACTCATCAATGTAGTTCAATTGTCTCAAAGTATATGGCAAGAAAGATGGTAGACCCCAAAGCCTTCACGGTCCCGTGTACAATGGGAGGGATGTATTTCCCTAAAGCTCTATTTGATCTTTGAGCAAGCATCAATTTGATGATGTATGCGGTGTACAAGACTTTGACTACCGAAGTTCCAAAAGCAACAACAATGAACTTGCAAATGGCCGATCGTTCCATGAAGGAACCGATTGGGGTTGTCACTAATGTTCTAGTAAAGGTGGAGAAGTTCATATTCCCGGCAGATTTTGTGATTCTTGATTGCTCGGTGGACTTTGATGTCCCCATCATTCTTGAACGTCCATTTCTAGCTACCGAGAGAGCATTATGTGAATTGGAGAAGGAAGAACTCACTTTCCAATTCAATTGAGAGAAGGTTGTGTTCCATATATGCAAAATATTAAAACAACCTATGGAGGAGGAAGCCACTTGTTCTTATAAGGATCGGGTTGTGGATGTACTTGTAGAAAATGAGAGTGTCGCAGTAAGTCAAGCGGATGAATTGGCTGCAGTGATTTGGAACATGGACATTGACAATGAGTAAAGGTTGCTGAGTGTGTTAAAGTATTGGAAGGATTTGGCACTAGACCCTATGTGCCCAAAAAGCTTTTCCTTGATCTTGAAAACCGAACCACTCTACCTACAAAACCATCCATTAAAGAACCTTTCACTCAAGAACTCACAGTCCTACCAACCCACTTGAGATATACCTTCCTATGTCCAAACTCCACTCTTCACATAATCATCTCTTCTCACTTAACCAAAGAACAAGAAGACCAACTCGTTGAAGTAGTGAAGCGGATATAAGAGGAATTGATTCGGGAGTATGCACTCACAAGATTCTACTTGAAGAGGGTTGCAAACCCACGGTGGAGCATCAAAGGAGGTTGAATCCTCCAATGCAAGAAGTTGTCAAGAAAGAGATCATAAAATGGTTAGATGCGGGGATGATTGTTCCACTCTTCAATAGTGAATGGGTCTCACCCGTTCAATGTGTGCCCAAGAAATGAGGGATGACGGTAGTTCACAATGAGAAAAGTGAATCCATATTAACTCAAACTGTGACCAGTTGGCGAGTATGCATGGACTACCGAAAACTCAACAATGCAACAAGAAAAGATCACTTTCCCCAACCTTTCATTGACCAAATGCTTGATCGTTTGGCGGGACGTGCTTATTATTGTTTTCTTGATAGATATTTGAGGTACAATCAAATCTCAGTTGAAGCAAATGATCAAGATAAGACAACCTTTACATACCCATATGGCACTTTTGTATTTCGCAAGATGCCTTTTGGACTTTGCAATGCCCCGTCTACCTTTCAAAGATGCATGCTTGCACTTTTCCATGATATGGTGGAGAACTTCTTGGAAGTATTCTTGGATGATTTCTCGATAGTCGGTGATTCTTTTGAAGATTGTCTATCTAACTTGGAGAAAGTCTTAGAGACTTGTCACGACCCAAAATCCTATAGGCCGTGCGGGCACCCAAACCCAACTCATTGGGCGAACCCCTCTTGAGCAACACTTGACTTGCATATGAAATAACCAAATAAAAGAAATTATGAAAAGAATAGCGGAGTATGATATATAACCCAAATACACAACTAGGATCTTTGCAACCATGTTCTAAGTCCTCCCATGAATCATGAACATCTAAGGAGTCAATAAGGTTATACATCTCCGAATATAAAGAAATATAATCATTAATATTAACATAAAAATAATAAGGAAAGATGTCACCACAGGACACAAGTGGTTCACCGCTAGATTAAAGGACGAGCAACTCCGTTTACCACAATGCTTGGTAGAACTCGATATCGTATCTGCCGAATATAAAACAATATGAAAAAAATAAAGAAAGTGGGTGAGTCAAAAGGACTCAGTAAGTGGGGACAGGGCTCCAAGTAGAATAACGAGTTGCAAATATATGAAAACTCAAACAACTCCAAGGTGACCAAAAAGTAAAGATAAAATCACTTAATTAACAAACAAGTAATATTCATACTTAGTCATCAAAGTATTAAGACACATCCATTGTGACTTAATGATATGTATGGGACTATGTCATAATACAACAATATGCACAGAACTACATCTTGCTATCATAATATGTACGGAACTACATTGTATCATAATAATATGCACGGAACTACATCGTGCGATGATAATATGTACAAAACATCATACCACAATAATATATACGGAACTACATTGTGCTGTCATAATATGTACGGAACTACATTGTATCATAATAATATGCACGGAACTACATCGTGCGATGATAACATGTACGAAACATCGTACCACAATAATATGCACGGAACTACATCGTGCTATGATAATATGTACGGAACTACATCGTACCATAATAATATGCACGGAACTACATCGTGCGATGATAATATGTACGAAACATCGTACCAAAATAATATGCACGGAACTACATCGTGCTATGATAATATGTACGGAACTACATCGTACCATAATAATATGCACGGAACTACATCATGCGATGATAATATGTACGAAACATCGTACCACAATAATATGCACGGAACTACATCGTGCTATGATAATATGTACGGAACTACATCGTACCATAATAATATGCACGGAACTACATCGTGCTACGATAATAAATCAAGAAATAGTAATGAACTGTAATTACACTTTTCAAAATAGTCTTGGCATAATAATTATGCCCATTTCAGCAGCCATGCATGTAAGGAACACATACATAGACATCCAATGTGGAGAAAGTCCACCAAAGAAGGGATGTAAACCACTTACCTCAAGCCGACGATTGCTAACTAGCCCACGATCGTCCTTTCACGCCCAAATCCTTCCAAATAAGTCCACCCATAGAAGAACATCCTTGAATTCTCCCAATTCCAAACTTTCAAGATGAGAAAAACTTCATAAACATTAATAGCCAAAAATACCTACTGTTCTGCCTCGTTTCTTGTACCAAACGATCCCAAAACTCACTTTTGATGCCTCCAATAGATTCCTTGTGAAAATCTAGTCAAGTTAGGCTTTTGAATCACTCCATTTGACCTTATAATGAAGGAAATATGTTGGTTTCAATATTTGGAATAGAGCAGATTTTTAACGACGCAGTGAGTGGCAATTTCGTAAATAATCTGAAAATTCTGGCAACCCAATTCTTACTAAAATTATCATAAATCCCTCATATGATGTCGAAACTTGATGATTTCAGTTTCTATGGTTTCCAAATTACGATACAGATATAATGGTTTAGTCGAAATACGAATCAAAGGCCATTTTCTCAATATGGTAACTTTTATGCTCAAATTACGTCGAAACCAAAACCAAACTTATCCACAACTCATCGAAACTTAACCAAACTTTGTGGACATGACCAAAATCAATATACAAACTTATTGGAACTAATATATATATATATATATATATATATATATATATATATCGACATGCATATCGGAGCTTCGATTTACCAAAATGACTGGGCGGGCCATTACAATCTCCCCTACTTAGACTCGTTCGTCCAGGAACGTACCAAGCACAAAACCAATGACACAACCTCCATCCAAAAACCACAAATCGAACTCAAATTTTTTTTTTAAGTCTTGAAATCCTTAAAAATTTCAGCAGCATCTCCCCTAACAACATAAGGATCCCTAAAAATACCAATCAACCACTACAACCACAACAACCATGTGATACAACCGCTATTCCGAGAATAACTCAATAACAACGTGAATGCCCCACACTGCAACAACACCCAAAGGTCGAACATAGAGATTCCAAGATAAGAAGGAACGAGAGCAAACCATAAATATCAACGATAACACCAACCTTCCAATATCACCGCAGTGCCGTAATCTCGCTAAGGCTCAAATTTTACAAAAAATTCTACGGCACTACCCCTATAACTAAGCAACCATTGGACTATCAACAGCTACAAAAAACCCAAAAGGCAATACAATCCAGCTTAAAGCAAACCAGCGACATCATATAAATATCTAGAATCAAATCAATACCATGGGACCCCACACGGTCACAACCAAAATCAGAATAATATATAAGCAACAAGAATAGCAAGGAAAGAGCAAACCACGATCACTAGGATATCCCGTCCTCACATTCAAGCCTAACCATCTAAGAAATCACATTGGCGAGCGTTCTCACATAGAGCAATTTGAACCTCACATGACTCAACACCAACCCAAGTGGCACAAAACCAATCATTACAAGGAGGAATAATAACCAATTTGAACCCACATTTCGATACAACCTCGACCGAACGAACGGTACTAACTGAGTGCACCAAGTCTAGAAGCAATAAGCCGACTTATCACTAACAGTAGACGGAAACCTCAAATCAACGGTCAAAGCACAACAAGAATCGCTGATTAACAAAATTCACATAACTGACGCTAAGCCACTCGGGTTTCACTTACACAAGTCTTTAACCTTCTAAGCCATAAGGTATAACACTCTCCAGAATCCAACAGAAACAACCTGAGTACAACCAATCGAAATATCAAATCTCGCGATCAAACTCAATCGAACATATCCAAACGGGTCAACAACGGTATGACTCCATGCCATCGCAAGATCAAACACTATCATCAAAATTATACTCACCGTAACAAGAAGAACATAATTGTAACCCACCGAAACCAACATTATAAAGCCTAATACACTCTCTAACCGGAAACTATCAAAATCATCTCCGAACATTTATCAGCTGATAAGATGAATCAATCTTAGCTGAAAATACCTCAAAATACTGAACATGATACACCAACCCAAAATGAGGTACGACCTTAATTTTAAAATAAAAGTCACTACTCGCAAACACATCGATCCTAACAAACCAACACACACCCTGATAAAGCCGAAATCAATTTCAGCCTACAACCGACATACATCAACACCATCACTCCAACTCAGGATATAGTCCGAGACACAAACATGTTGCATAACATAATCTCAAATACAAATAACAACCCACCGACAACTAAACAGTGCATTAAGAGTTCCAGCAATCATAGCTCCCAAGAAAAGTCAACATACTAGCTATAGCCACAACCAGCTCAATCTAGTCCAACGGCTACAACTCGCACCCTAACTCACACATGGTCCTACACACGAAGTCACAGATCCAACATTGTTCGGCACTACACGGCCTTAAAAATACCACGACAAAATTCATGCACCCAAGTGCTAACCCGGTGCAAAGTAAAAGATACACCAACCATCAAGAAGCAACAAACTAAAGACACTGCCTCACCAAGTAAAACCTACTAGAAGAAATCCACAACTCATTTCAAACAAGCAGCCAATAGATCAACGACTTACCATAAACATCCTTACACAGACTTCGCTTCCTCGCAACCTGATCACAAGATCGCAATCGCACAAGCATTGCGGACCAACCAATATAACCACGTGAGGAGTCCCGCAACCGCACTCTTAGTCATACAAAGTGATGCGCGCGCGATAACTCTCTCGTAACCACACAAGTCAAAGTCTGTACTATATATAAAAAAAAAATCCAACCACACATGTACGATTTGGCCCCAAGAGGCACACACAACTCCTCGACTTCACATAATAACACACTCGGGACTGCTTCCCGACAACTTATAAAATCAACCATCATGGTCATGATGAATCACGCAAAACTACTTACAAGGAATTTTACAACACATTCGTCCAAGTCAAAACTACGAACACTGGTCTAACTTCCAAAGTCTGACACTTCATGAAGACAAGGCACCGAGACTCATAAAATCCACAACAAGAAATCCATAACCCACCGACTTCCAGCTCCTAGCCCCGCTAGAGCAAACCACAACGATGAAAAGGAAAAGGATCAAATCTTTACTGATAAGAAGTCTTCGTAAGATGGTTCCGACAACCACAAAGGTCTCACAATCTACCACCGACTCCCACACTTAGGCTTCGCCTAAGAATAAGTCATTAAAGGAATTCCAGGGTTCATAACCGACATGAATTACCAAAAGAAAGATCTTGCCACTTTCAGTTTACAAATCCAAGGTTCATCATGGTTACTTCAGCCCTGAGCCACGAGCAAACACTCAGACGGCTTATCTGAAATAAAATCCTCAATCATCAAATATACAAAGACCACTAAGATGCAGAAAAATCTAGGTCAGCCTCCAAAGAATCCTCCACTTGTGATACACCCAAAGATAGCTTGACGAATTTTTACAACTACCTTTATCAATAACATACAAAAATCTCATGAATTTCTTATTATACTGAATACAACCCATATTAAGGTTCGCACAAGAATTAGATATTATGTTGAACGACCTTCTCATCATGCACTCAAGTGTTGAAACTAGCATTAGAACTTGTGCCATACCTTAGTATGCATATATATGACTATCTAGCTTGCCTAGTTTCCACTAACGAGTGTACTGTGAACCACCATCGCCTGAGCGTCGCACGACTAACCGAATTCTTTCACGATTCTAAAGATTACCAAAATCCCTTTGCTCTATTAAAGGATACTTCAATAGTTCAACTATTCTTCGAGATTTCATATTACTAAACCAATTACCTTCCATATTTATACCAACTTATCCATAAGATAGGCTAAAGCCAAACATTTTCACCATTTTTCCGAGCTTTTGCCTCTAAACCAAGTGTCTAACACATACTGTGAAGTCTTCCATATCTTTATAACATCTTCATCGTTGACGCATTATAGTTCCAAGGAATTCAAATCATTCACTTTCAAGTATCAACGCACGATTAAGGAATGAAAGAAGTAAAGTTTCCTAAATGTCACCATAGCTTCTCGTAGATAAGTACGGACGTCATCGTACCCATCAACAAGACTCTAATTGACACCGTTCATGATTCACAAGGACCCTAGAACCTAGGCTCTGATACCACTTGTCACGACCCAAAATCCTATAGGCCGTGCTGGCACCCAAACCCAACTCATTGGGCGAACCCCTCATGAGCAACACTTGACTTGCATATGAAATAACCAAATAAAAGAAATTATGAAAAGAATAGCGGAGTATGATATATAACCAAAATACACAACTAGGATCTTTGCAACCATGTTCTAAGTCCTCCCATGAATCATGAACATCTAAGGAGTCAATAAGGTTATACATCTCCGAATATAAAGAAATATAATCATTAATATTAACATAAAAATAATAAGGAAAGATGTCACCACAGGACACAAGTGGTTCACCGCTAGATTAAAGGACGAGCAACTCCGTTTACCACAATGCTTGGTAGAACTCGATATCGTATCTGCCGAATATAAAACAATATGAAAAAAATAAAGAAAGTGGGTGAGTCAAAAGGACTCAGTAAGTGGGGACAGGGCTCCAAGTAGAATAACGAGTTGCAAATATATGAAAACTCAAACAACTCCAAGGTGACCAAAAAGTAAAGACAAAATCACTTAATTAACAAACAAGTAATATTCATACTTAGTCATCAAAGTATCAAGACACATCCATTGTGACTTAATGATATGTATGGGACTATGTCATAATACAACAATATGCACAGAACTACATCGTGCTATCATAATATGTACGGAACTACATCGTATCATAATAATATGCACGGAACTACATCGTGCGATGATAATATGTACAAAACATCATACCACAATAATATATACGGAACTTCATCGTGCTATCATAATATGTACGGAACTACATCGTATCATAATAATATGCACGAAACTACATCGTGCGATGATAACATGTACGAAACATCGTACCACAATAATATGCACGGAACTACATCGTGCTATTATAATATGTACGGAACTACATCGTACCATAATAATATGCACGGAACTACATCGTGCGATGATAATATGTACGAAACATCGTACCACAATAATATGCACGGAACTACATCGTGCTATGATAATATGTACGGAACTACATCGTACCATAATAATATGCACGGAACTACATCGTGCGATGATAATATGTACGAAACATCGTACCACAATAATATGCACGGAACTACATCGTGCTATGATAATATGTACGGAACTACATCGTACCATAATAATATGCACGGAACTACATCGTGCTACGATAATAAATCAAGAAATAGTAATGAACTGTAATTACACTTTTCAAAATAGTCTTGACATAATAATTATGCCCATTTCAGCAGCCATGCATGTAAGGAACACATACATAGACATCCAATGTGGAGAAAGTCCACCAAAGAAGGGATGTAAACCACTTACCTCAAGCCGACGATTGCTAACTCGCCCACGATCGTCCTTTCACGCCCAAATCCTTCCAAATAAGTCCACCCATAGAAGAACATCCTTGAATTCTCCCAATTCCAAACTTTCAAGATGAGAAAAACTTCATAAACATTAATAGCCAAAAATGCCTACTGTTCTGCTTCGTTTCTTGTACCAAACGATCCCAAAACTCACTTTTGATGCATCCAATAGATTCCTTGTGAAAATCTAGTCAAGTTAGGCTTTTGAATCACTCCATTTGGCCTTATAATGAAGGAGATATGTTGGTTTCAATATTTGGAATAGTGCAGATTTTTAACTACGCAGTGAGTGGCAATTTCGTAAATAATCTGAAAATTCTGGCAACCCAATTCTTACTAAAATTATCATAAATCCCTCATATGATGTCGAAACTTGATGATTTCAGTTTCTATGGTTTCCAAATTACGATACAGATATAATGGTTTAGTCGAAATACGAATCAAAGGCCATTTTCTCAATATGGTAACTTTTATGCTCAAATTACGTCGAAACCAAAACCAAACTTATCCAAAACTCATCGAAACTTAACCAAACTTTGTGGACATGACCAAAATCAATATACAAACTTATTGGAACTAAAATATATATATATATATATATATATATATATATATATATATATCGACATGCATATCGGAGCTTCGATTTACCAAAATGACTGGGCGGGCCATTACAGGTATGAAGAGACAAATATTATGCTAAATTGGGAGAAATGTCATTTCCTTATTCAGGAAGGAATAGTCTTATAAGTTATCCAATGTTAGAATTTAAAGTGATTTTTGAGTATTTTATTTTGGTGTTAAAGATGGAAAAGGGCTCATTTTTAATTAGTGTTAATGATACAACATATTTTAAAAGTCCCAAAAAGTTTTATTTTTATGGTTGTTTGAACTAATCAATGCCTATTTTAAGAGTTCATTTGAGTTAGCTGATTTAAAGTGACTGATAAGCAACAAGTGCTTAAACTAATTTTATATATAAATAGTTACAATATAAGTGTTGAAATTGGTAATAAGCACTTGATGTGTTTGGTATAAAAATATTGATAAACATATTTTTTTGTTGAAATGACTAACATATCTTTCAATTTATTTTAAAAAAAATATTAAGATTATTCTACATTAAAAATGAGAAATGACAAATATATAATGAAGGAGTTAAATATTTTATTTTAAAAATGATATTTCATGGATTATAAAATCTTTTATTCATAAAATTGTAAATTAATTGATCAAACTAAAAGTGTTTATAAGCAGGGGCGGATCCAGGATTCGAAGGTAGTGGGTGCCACTTTTTATGACTACCTTAGCGATAAAGACCAAATAAGAAGGGCGGGTCGGGTCGGTCGATTATTATTACTTCAACTAGCTTGATTAAGCATATTATTCGCAATAGACAAATAAGTTAGTCGAATTCAGTTATTATTTTTCACCCCTGTTTTAAATTATAATTATAGAAGAACATTGCAAAAGAAAAAATATATGAAAGAGCGCCTCCACTAGAAAATTTGCTAAAAAGAAGCTTAAACTACTATATTTTTATTCAACTAGATATTTTACCTTTAATATTCTAGAGTTAATTTTCAACATAGTTGTTACGTTTATGGCAATTCTTTGCACATATAAAGTTTTAAATTTTCAATTTACAAAAATAATAGGTTTATTAATCAAAATAAGCCATTTAAATTTTTAAAAGAAAATTAAAAAAATATTACTTAAATTATTCTCAATAACTATAGATCAATGTCGCATTGTAAAAACATAGAAACTAATATATTAAGTTAACTAAAATAGATTCAAATGTGTAATGGTAGACACAAATTAAAGAAATTAAAAAAAAAAAGAGTGAGGGTGAGATTTAGTAAATATATAGGAATATAAAGAGAAAAAAAGAGGAAAGAAAGAAAAAACAAGTGATGCATGGGGCTTAGTGAAGAATATAATATGGATAATAAGGTAGAAAAATTGAAAAGACAAAAAAATGAAGAGGGAAAACACGTAAAAAGAGGAGGCAAAAGGAAAAGCCAAAAAGCAGTATAAAATTAATTGCTCTATGGGAAATCGAACCCGCAATAATTCAATCACGGAAGACTTAAGTTGAAGACTTCTAACAATGGCACCAAATGCTCTTTTGTAATACCGGGTGCCACTTTAATATTATATACGTTTTCAGTCTGATATATACATATGTATGCAAAAATTTTGCCGAAGTCAGCGGGTGCCGTGGCACCCGGTACCCATCATGTAGGTCCGCCCCTGTTTATAAGCCAAAAAGCCATAAGTTGGAGGTGACCAACGTATGGCTTATGACTGATTTTGGCTTATACAGTTCTAATACTTACCAAATGCATAGATAAGCCAAAAAGTGATTAAGTTTGACCGGATTATAAGCTTAGCCAAACAAACTCTTTGACAACTTTACAAGCTGTCTAAACAACTTTCTGTTGTTTGAACTGAAAATCAGAACATATGCAAAACCCTTCACCATTTTATGACTGTTCACTTGTTTGAACTGAATCAACCCCAGGTTTTCTTTTTCTTTTTTATTTTTTACTCATAATTCAAAACTAGTATATATTAAAAAGAAATAAAAAGCAGGAAGAAGAAAACAAAAGCAACATGAAGAAGACGAAGAAGTAGGTTATGAAAGATGATGATATTGATGAAGAACAAAAATAACATACTGAGAAGAAAAATAAGATGATGAAATTGATGAAGAGGAGGAGGGGAAGAAAAAAGAGGTATCAAGATGAGCCTGGAATGAAATATTGAAATTAGTATTGGATAGTTTCGATAATTAAACTTTTCAAGCTCTTAACATGTACCCACAAGCTTTTTAATTCTAATCAACCGCAGACTAGCTAAATTACCACAGACTAATTGAAATCCCTTTATCTTATTCGTTTTTTTTTTTTTTCCGGTAGAACCTTTATCTTCGATTCATGACTTCTTGTAGCCCCCAATAAGTTCAAGTTACTCAGGAACTTAATTTCATTTAAACATATCATGACCCAACCAGTGGCGGAATTAATTAAAGGGAAAGAAAAGGGTTTTAAAAGTTTCTTTGTCAGAATAATCATAATACAAATAGGCACAATCAATGTTTTTCTTGTTCAAATACAAACCGCTAAATTACATTAATATAAAGAGAAACAATAAATAACATCTTTGCATTTTAATTTCTTCTTTTGTAATTTCTAACTTCGTTCCTGACTAGCGCAATAAAAGACTGAGCCGACCTTAGGAACCAATCTCCATTTATATAGTGAGTGAAAAATTAGCCAACAAATTGCATGGCGCTGTCAGTCTCCGTTACCGACTAAGTAACGTCAAGCGTAGAATTTATTGCCAACCTCTCTAATTAAACTCGAGTTCATCATGTTTGGTACTTACTTCTAATATTCAAACAGATTCAGTACTACCAACCATATATATGACACTTGAAATAATGAAATACTATAAAAAATGTGACGTGAATTACAACAAAAAGTTGTGAACTTGAGTCAAAATCCATCTGAATTCTGTAATTCATACTAGTGGCTTGGCCCGGGGCCCAAGTTTAATATAAATACTCTAATGCACTATTTAAATTTTGAACTCTTAAAATAAAAATAAAAAATTGATTTTCATTGCTAGAACTTGAACACTTTTAGTGGATAGTCAAAAACATTCTTGGAGGATCGTCAGAAATTTAATTAAGAAAGGTTGCTAAAATTAAATACTATTGAGCAAATCTTTTTAATAATTTTATTTGTCGACATGTTTTTTATTTACAACTTGTGCTCGACACGAAGTTGTTTTAACTTCTAATCATTCGTAGATGTTCATATTTCTAATGCGACTTGCAAGTATATTTTTGTATATTGGATAAAAGTCATGGTTCCCTTTTCATTCCCACAATTAAGAAGGTATATATTGTTGAGGTCGTAAGGTAACACGATATCCCTTTTATTCCAAAAAAGATATAATTTTTTTTATTTGTCCGTTCATATGTGACTGGCCCAAGACTACACTGATAATTTATTGAATATAAAAGTCATGGTTCCCTTTTCATTCCCATAATTAAGAAGGTATGTATTGTTGAGGTCGTAAGGTAACTCGATATCTCTTTTATTCCAAAAAAGATATGATTTTTTTTATTTGTCCGTACATTTATGACTGGCCCAAGACTAAACTGATAATTTATTGAATTTCTATTATCTTTTCATTTTGTATATACTCTTGCTTTTTTCTTTAAACTTTCATATGATTATTAATGATTTATGTAATACTTCTAGCAATCTCAGTCTCATTCGTAAAGGGTATTACCAAGGTTTTTCTCCTCGAGAGTTTAACTATTCAGCTCAAGTATTGCATCAGTATCTATTCAAGCGACAAAAACTTACCCTAAATAAGTTGTATCATATGCTTATAACCACAAGAAATGGGAAAAAATTTACCCACATCGAGTGTGTATAACAAGTCAATACATGCATGACATGTGTTGGCATACGTGTTTCTCCCTCTTAACCATAGTTAATTGACACATCTTTTTACATTATTAAATCACTTATTCATAGTTAGTTGATGTGGTTTGATATATACACCTGGTATGGATAAGTTTTTTTCAGGATAAATGTAGAAAAAAATATATACCTTATTTTATCTTGTATATTTATTAGATAGTTATTGATGTTTGGCATTTTATGCCAAGGTTTCCTTAATGTTTCCGCATATTTGAGCTTTTCTTGCACTCGTTTTATGGTTTGTGAATGTGGTTTTACACTGATTTTATGTCGTGCGTGTGTAGGTTGTTACGCGGTGCATTTGGAGCTTTTTTGGAGCTTGATTGAGCATGAATTGGTTGAAGGATGATTGAGGATTGGATTGAGCACGCGAAGGCACGACACGAGCACGATTTCGGACCAAGGAAGAAGGCGAATTAGTTGGGCGCTTTGGGGCACGTGGCGCGCCAGTTATAGCGCCCAGTGCCCCAGTGCTATACCTCACGTGGGGCGCCCCAAAAGCGCCCGGAATTCGATGGGGTCTGCTTGTTTGGGCGCTTTACGAGGCGCGGGGCGCCCGTTATAGCGCCCCTTGTGCGATTTTTCACTTCCTATTCCATCTAGTATTGGGTGTAACTTATTACTAGGTGTTTGTAAACACTATAAATAGTCTTTTACTTAGTTTTAGAAAGGGAGTTGATACTTTGGAGCAATATTGAGAGCAACATACTCATTGAACAAGGGTTTATTCCTAATCTTTCATCTATTACATCATTTACTTCATTATTACACCAATTTATTGCCTTGTGATTATGAATATGTGTGGCTAAACTTTACGTTCTAGGGTTAGAGTATTACATGAAAGTTGATTGTTGAAGATTGATTCCCATTGATTGAATCCCATAACGGGTTACTTATTCTTTCTTGATTTCACATGTGTAATTGTTAGAGCTCGAGAATTATGCATCATCTATGGTTTTTGGATTGAACTCGAAAGAGGGAATTTAATTACGTACTAAGAAAGAATAGAACTAGTTTGTGAACCCGGGCATCGGGGAACCAATTTGCGGGTAGGATAGACATATACTTGCTTGCCTAGTTTAACTCATTACATGAATCGTTAATGCGTGCATGTGATTTAACCCATAGACATATAGGGATTGAAGTAGCTTGCATAGACTGTGAAGAACTGAAAGGTTTTCACAGTTACATTTACTCTGTCAGTTAGTAACCCGGGATTTAAGAAGTGGAATCAATTGGATACATCAACCGGATTGTTTGTAACTCTGACCCTGGACCGTCCCCTTGATATTGTTAACAACCAAAGTATTTCTCATTGCTTGACTACACCTCTAGCACTTTAGTTACTGCGTTTTAGTTATAAAAACTCTTACAATCAAAGAAAAAGATCCCTGAGTAGTTTGTAGGAATTGTTTACGAAGTATTAGTCTGCTTAGTCCTCGTGGGAACGATATTCGATTTATCACTTTATTACTCGTCGACCGCGTATACTTGCGTGTGCGTTGGGAGCAACAAGTTTTTGGCACCGTTGCCAGGGACTAATTACGGACTATTTTCTTTTTGAACGATTATTTAATTTCTATTCAGGTTTAATTTTTTTGTTGAGTTTCTATTCACTCGCACCTTTTGATCCCGAGCCTGAAAGAACCTTGAGAAGGGCGAAAAGAGAAGCGAGAGATCGAGAAGTACTAGCAATCGTACTTGCCTCTCTACCTGTTGAAATGGCTGAAGAACAAGCAGTAGCAGTGCGAGATGTTGCTCTTCCTAGCTTGGGAGGAGTAGCGTCAAGTATTGTGAAGCCCGCTATTACCGGGCACTTTGAGATCAAGCCCGGCATGATTCAGTTGCTGCATGTGACGAGGCAATATGCTGGATTACTACATGAGGATCCGCAGCAACACATTCAGAACTTTCTGGAGATCAGTGATACTTATACACCATCGGGTGTGCCTACTGATTATGTGCGTATGACTTTGTTCCTATTTTCATTGATTGGGGCAGCAAGGAAGTGGTTAAAGGCTGAGAAGCCTGGGTCTATCACTACTTGGGAGGATTTGGCTAAGAAATTCTTGGCTAAGTTTTATCCGTCTGCCAAGACAAGCGCGGCTGAGGAGCGAGATTATGTCCTTCAGGCAGTTAGAAGGAGAATAATTGTATGCAGCCTGGGAGAGATTCAAAGTGCTATTGAGAGATTGTCCACATCACAACCAATCTAATGAGGTTATTGCACACACCTTTGTTGAGGGGTTGAACCAACACACTAAGATTGTGGTTGATGCTGCTGCTGGAGGCCAAGTGCTGGCTTTAAATTTTGATCAGATTTATGAATTGCTTGACAAGTTTTCGCAGAGCAATCCTGATTGGCAGGGTGATGGCAGAGCTACGACACAATTTGAGGGTGTTAGCAGGGCTAATACGCAGAAAGCTGCTGGGATACTTCAATTGGATGCAATTTCAAAGCTGCGAGCGAAGATGGATGCTATTTCTAACCAAATCAGCAAGCTGACTCCCCAAGCAAAACCACCATTAGCTCGAGTGCAACAAATTTAGACTTTTTGTGAGGTGTGTGGTGAGGATCATAGTACAGAGGTTTGTCCATCTAACCCTGAGTCAGTACATTATGTGGGTAATCAGAACAGGTCACAGGGTCAGAATCGAAATCAGTATGGTAACAGCTATAACACGGGTTGGCGTAATCATCCAAATTTTTCCTGGAGAGATACCCGTGAGCAGTTTCAGGGTAATGAGAGACCCCAAATTAATCAAAGCAATGCACCACAGCAGGGGTCACAGTCACATGCTCAACCACAGCAATCTAATGCAATGGAAGATATGCTTAGAAAACTTTTTGCAGGGCAGCAAAAGCTCATGGATGATTCAGCATCTCAGGCACAAACAATTAAAGATTTGAGCAGTGCGCAGAAAGATCTTGAGAGACAATTGGGGCAGCTTGCTGGAGCGCAAAATAATAAACCTCGGGGTGCTTTACCGAGTGATACAGAAAAGAATCCTAAAGAATTTGTGCAAGCAGTTACTTTGAGGAATGGAAGAGCTTTAGAAGAAGTGCCCACAAAGCCAAGGAAACCTGTTGGTGAGCTAGAGCCAAATGTTGATAGGGAAGTGGAGAAAGAAGCAGAGACAGTAATAGCAAAGCAGCCCGAATCTGCTATTGTGAGACCACCACCACCTTTCCCTCAGAGGCTTCAGAAGCAGAAAGTTGATGCAGCATGCAAGAAATTCTTGGAGATATTGAGTCAGATTCAGGTAAATATTCCTTTGGTGGAGCATTTGCGGGATGTTCCCAAATATACTAAATACATCAAGGATATTGTTGCTAACAAGAGAAGACTGACTGAGTTTGAGACAGTTGCACTCACTGAGGAGTGTAGTTCCAGAGTTAGAAGCAAGCTTCCTCAGAAATTGAAGGACCCTGGCAGTTTTACCATCTCTTTGAAAATTGGGAAACATGAGGTTGGTCGTGCTTTATGTGATTTGGGTGCTAGTGTGAATTTAATGCCTTCTTCAGTTTTCAGGAAGCTAGGCCTGGGTGAACCCCGACCCACTACTATGACCCTGCAGCTGGCTGATAGATCTTTGACATGCCCCGAGGGGATTATTGAGGATATGCTTGTACAAGTGGGTCAGTTTATACTACCCGTTGATTTTATTATTCTTGATTATGAAGCTGACCCTGAGGTTCCTCTCATTTTAGGAAGAGGATTTTTGGCTACTGCTGATGCTGTTATTCGTGTCAGAGCTGGAAAGATGATTATAAAGGTGAATGGGGAGGAAGCTGTGTTTAATGTGTTTAGAGCTACCCAGCTTCCTTCTCATTATGAAGAGTTGTCCATGGTAAAAGTAGTGGATGATGAGTTGACTGCTGATGAGAGGTCATTCTTGGCTTCTAATGTTGATTCTTTAGCACGGGCACTCTTATGTGATGATGATGATATCCTGAAGGATGATGATATTGAAGAGTATTTGGAGGTTCTTAATATGCAGAGTAGATTCATCCCAGGGTGGAAGAAATTTGAGGAGCTTGATAGACCGTTGACCTTAACTCCTGCTAAACTGTCTATTGGGAAAGCTCCTAATCTTGAGCTCAAACCTTTACCCGAGCATTTACGATGCTTATTT
Source organism: Petunia x hybrida (assembly GCA_037355625.1). Classification (NCBI taxonomy): domain Eukaryota; kingdom Viridiplantae; phylum Streptophyta; class Magnoliopsida; order Solanales; family Solanaceae; genus Petunia; species Petunia x hybrida. The sequence continues at coordinate 1,398,916 of JBBBVM010000055.1, forward strand.
GTGTGAAGGTAATACTTTACCCGTGATCATTTCTTCTTTGTTGTCTGATGTGCAGGTTGAGAAGGTGTTGCGAGTATTGCGAGAGCGCAAAAGAGCTATTGGCTGGACTATTGCTGATATTAGAGGGATTAGTCCTTCTTTCTGCATGCACAAAATTCTCTTGGAGGAAGATCATAAACCATCCATCGAGCAGCAGAGGAGGCTAAATCCAATTATGAAGGAGGTGGTGAAGAAAGAAGTTATCAAGTGGCTGGATGCTGGTATTATTTTTCCTATCTCTGACAGCAAGTGGGTGAGTCCAGTGCAATGTGTTCCTAAGAAGGGGGGCATGACAGTGGTGAAGAATGAGCACAATGAGTTGATTCCTACAAGAACTGTTACAGGGTGGCGAATTTGCATTGATTATAGGAAGCTGAACAAGGCCACCAGGAAAGATCACTTCCCACTTCCCTTTATTGATCAGATGCTGGATAGACTTGCAGGGCATGAATATTACTGATTCTTGGATGGGTATTCGGGCTACAATCAAATTGTGATAGCCCCTGAACACCAAGAGAAGACCACTTTTACTTGTCCAAATGGCACCTATGCATTTAGGAGGATGCCATTTGGGTTATGTAAAGCCCCGGGGACTTTTCAGCGGTGCATGATGGCTATTTTCACTGACATGGTGGAAAGATTTGTGGAGGTATTTATGGATGATTTTTCAGTGGTTGGTGACTCTTTTGATGACTGTTTGAGAAATCTTGATGCTGTGCTGAGCCGTTGTGAAGAAACAAATCTGGTGCTGAATTGGGAAAAATGTCACTTCATGGTTCAAGAGGGCATAGTACTTGGGCACAAGGTGTCGAAGCAAGGGATTGAGGTTGACAAAGCAAAGATTGAGGCTATTGAAAAATTACCACCACCTATCTCTGTTAAAGGGGTACGTAGGTTCTTGGGACATGCAGGGTTCTATAGACGTTTTATAAAGGACTTCTCCAAAATTTCCACTCCCTTGTGCAAATTGTTGGAGAAGGATGTGAAATTTGTGTTTGATGATGCTTGTCTCAAGGCATTTGAAGAGTTGAAGAAAAGGTTGGTGACCGCACCAATCATCATTGCTCCTGACTGGTCTTTACCATTTGAATTGATGTGTGATGCGAGTGATAATGCTATTGGGGCTGTTCTAGGCCGAAGAATTGGAAGAATCTTTCACTCCATCTATTATGCAAGCAAGACACTTGATGCAGCCCAGTCAAATTACACCACCACTGAGAAGGAGTTGCTAGCCGTAGTTTATGCTTTTGATAAGTTCAGATCTTATTTGGTTGGCACTCATGTTGTTGTCTACACTGATCATGCCGCAATCCGGTATTTGTTTGAAAAGAAGGACTCCAAGCCTAGACTCATTAGATGGGTTCTCCTATTGCAAGAGTTTGATGTTGAAATTCGAGACCGCAAGGGGACTGAAAATCAAGTTGCTGATCATTTGTCAAGGCTGGAGAATAGAGATCATGTAGATGAAGGGCCCGAGATTAAAGAGGTATTTCCTGATGAGCAACTTTTTGCTCTTGGTGCAGCTGAGGTGCCATGGTATGCTGACATGGTAAATTTACTTGTGAGTAATGTGTATCCCCCTGGGATAACTGCTGAGCAGAAGCGTAAACTCCTTCATGAGAGTAGATTTTATGTATGGGATGAGCCCTATTTGTACAAGATAGGAATTGATCAACTAGCTAGGAGATGCATTCCAAGGGAAGAAGTAGAGCCGATTCTACAAAGCTGCCATTCCTCTCCTTATGGTGGCCACCTTAGTGGAGATCAAACAGCTACGAAGGTACTCCAGTCTGGTTTCTTTTGGCCTACTTTATTTAAAGATGCTCACGCATTAGTGAAGCAATGTGATCGTTGCCAAAGAACGGGGACTATTACTAGGCGTCACGAGATGCCTTTGAACAATATCTTGGAGATTGAGCTGTTTGATTGTTGGGGTATTGATTTTATGGGTCCATTCCCACCTTCTATGGGCCACAAATATATCCTAGTAGCAGTTGATTATGTGTCCAAATGGGTGGAAGCTATTGCACTTCCAACAAATGATGCGAGTGTGGTGGTGAAGTTTGTGAAAAAGAATATTTTCACTCGTTTTGGGACACCGCGGGCTATAATCAGTGATGAAGGTACGCACTTTTGTAACCGGTTGTTCAATAAATTGTTGGCTAAGTATGGGGTTCGCCACAAGGTGGCTACTGCTTATCATCCCCAAACTAGTGGCCAAGTGGAAGTGTCTAATAGAGAGATCAAGCAAATCCTTGAGAAGACGGTGAATGCTTCGAGGAAGGATTGGGCTATGAAGTTAGATGATGCTCTCTGGGCCTATCGAACCGCATTCAAAACACCTATTGGAACCTCTCCATATAGGCTTGTTTATGGTAAGGCCTGTCACTTGCCGGTTGAATTGGAGCATAAGGCGTATTGGGCAATTCAAAAGCTCAACCTTGATATCGCCTTAGCGGGTGAGAAGAGGATGCTCCAATTGCATGAACTTGAAGAGTTCCGTTTCCATGCGTATGAAAATGCGAAATTATATAAGGAACGGACAAAGAAATGGCATGATAAGCACATTGAGCGTCGTTCTTTTGAGCCCCGGTAGCTTGTATTGTTGTTCAACTCGAGGTTGAAATTATTTCCGGGCAAGTTGAAGTCGAGATGGTCGGGGCCTTTTGAAGTTGTTCGTGTTACCGCACATGGATCGGTTGAATTGAGAGCTCCGGATTCTGAGAACACATTTTTGGTTAATGGTCAACGGGTGAAACGTTATTGGGGAGGTGCGGTGAATCACCGCACTTCGATTACTTTGAGGGACCCTTGATCCATACCCGTCGTACCACGACGTTAAATAAGGCGCTTCTCGGGAGGCAACCCGACTTTGTACTTGTAATAGTTTAGTATTTTTTGTTTTATAGTGTCACATAGTTTGTTGTTTTTGTGTGTCGTTTTTGTAGGAATCGGGTGAGCTAACCATGGTGAAATTAATGCATTGAGGGATACGGGATGTCTCGAGTCATGTCTCGCGCTTGGGGTTGCACTTGCAATCAAAAATCGGTGCGAAAAAATGTGCTCGGGCTCGTTCGGGAGTGCCCCGCGCCTCCCAAAGCGCAAAATAAGAGCTGAAGCAAAGGAGCATGGCGCGTCGGGAAGCGCCCCGCGCCCCCCATCGCGCCAAGGCAGGCAGTAGACCCGTTTTCTCTACTGCATTGGGCTCGCGCCGCGCGCCCTACCGTGCCCAGCTGATTTTTTGTAAGTTTTCCGGGTCAAACGGGTTTTGACCCGTGACCCGGTACCCCCCATCCCCTTATACCCGATCCTAACACCCAATTCTTCACTATTTTCCCTCCAATCACTCTCTAATCACTCACAAATTCATCTCTATCACTTGGAATCATTCCAAATCTTGTTTAATCCATTCTAAAACATTCAAGTAAGTAAATTCTTCACTTTTTCTCTTCATTAACATGTAAGTTGCACTTATTATTGTTCATGGATGATTTCTTAGCTAGTTACAAGGTTACTCATAAAATTCATGCTTGTTGTGCTTAAATTGTTAATGGTGCTAAATAGATGACTTGTGACTTGTAAAAAGAGATCTCCCAACAATATGGGAGGGTTGGCACATTCCAAAACTCATTGAAATTGCTAGTTTAAAGTTGTGCACACCAAGTATTTGTGAAAAAGCCTCAATGATGAAAATTCAATAACATTGTGAATTCTTGAGTAGCAATGCATTTCTTAGGCTTCGAATGGACATTGGGTGTTGCACACACATAAGAATTGTTCATGATGCACCCACACTAGCTTGATCTTAAAAATTAAAAAATGTGGCATACTTTGCCCGAAGCTAGTTTTGCTTAAGTGTGGGGTTGCTCGTGCCATTGTTGAGTGATTGACACATAGAGTGTGTGATAAGTGTGGGGTGGTACCCCACCAATTGAGCTTGAATTGTATAGTCTTGGTACCTATCTATCCATCTCACATTGATCTTTTATTGTTGTATAGGTACCATGGTGACTACTCCTTTGCCAAGCAAGAGCTCTTCCTCCGCTTTGGGCCCGAGAAGAACACTTCAAGCCGGGCCTTCCACTACCAAGCAAAAGGGCAAGGCACCGGCCAAGCCCAAGGCTAAACCAAAGGCTAAAGGCAAGGCTACGATTCCTAAGGACGCGGTGCCGATACCACGTCCCGGAGGCAAGACCCGTTATGGCATCCCTTTTGTCAAGAAAGGTGAATGCCAAACATGGTATAAGAGTGTGCGGCTTGCGGGGTACATACCCGAGCAAGCCATTGATAAAAGACGGGTGATACAAAAATTTAGAAGTGTGGCCGAGGCGATCATTGCTCTAAAATGGGACTCGGTGTTTGAGAGTCCGGGGCACGCCAACTTGGATATGGTACAAGAATTGTATGCCAACTGGGAGCCCGAGGAAGCTTGGAAGGAGGATGATGTGGTGACAGTTCGGGGAGTGAAAGTGAAGTTGGATCCTACGACATTGAATGCCTTTTTGGGAGTAGAGGACCCCGACTATGATGATTTGAAGGAGTACATCAAGAAGCCTGATTATAAGGCTCTGCGGGATACCCTATGTGGCGAGGGCTCCACTCACAAGTGGGAGCGCACTGCCACCGGAAGACACAAGTTCATGTATTTCTCGCAGTTTCTTAAACCGGCCCGTGTGTGGATGCGGTTCATAAATGCACGTATACTACCATCTTCCCATTACTCTGAGGTCACCAAGACTCGGGCGTGCATGGTGTACTTCTTTATGATTGGGCGGCCGGTGAACATTGGCTACTACATGTTGCGCGTTATGAAAGAGCAACGGAAGTCTGATTCATGTAGTAGATTGTACTTTGGGAGGCCTTTGAACCGGGTAGTATTTTCATTTTTAGGATTAGGATAGTTAGTTGTAGATGACCCTAGACGAAAGGAAAAGGTAGAATGCTAGGTGCCTTTGATTTGTTTAATACCGGTGGACTTGAACTTGATTGCATGTGCTATTTGTGGTGTCCTTGGTTTTAATTTGATGCATGCCTAGAGGAAAACATGGAACAACCCCCTTGAGATGCTTGAGTCCGCTTGCTTGACTTGATTGTTAACCTTTGTGCATGAGTGCTTAAATTTCCACAAGTTGCATTCTAGATGCTTAGTTGAGAGTTGTTGATGGAACCTTTTTGTGTGGACCATGTGCGATGTGTGTGTGAGGCATGTTCTTGTTTACTCCATGTTGCATATTAATGTCTAGAACTTGCCCCGTGTGTGTGCAAAGCGAAATCCTAGGTTCGCTCTAGTCGGGAAATGATACAAGGCCTTCTTTTACTTGCCTACCCTTACATATATACCTTGAAAAAAAAAATGTTGTTGTGATTTCTTTGACCTTTTTTGTGGCACCCATACCCCGAGCCTACCCATTTGTTTTAAATTGACTCTTTTGGCCCTTACTCCTTAATCACTTTATTGATATTGTGTAGTTGATTGGAGTTGTGGTTGGATTTTGGGAGGTTTTTGAGTGGAGCTAATGAAGAGGGATAATTGTAAATTTGTGAAGTAGTGAAAAGCATTGGCAAGGTTGGATGAAATTGAAAAAAAAAAGGAAAAGAAAAATATAGCAAAGTTGAAAAGAAAGAAAAAGTTGTGAAAAGAAAAAAAAAAGAGAAATAAAAAGAGAAAAAGATATACATTCCTTGCTAGTGTGTGCTTAATAGAAATATGCTACTTGTGAGAAGGTGTATGTGTAGAAGCGTTGGTTGGGTGGCTTGATGAGATTTGTGCGTAACTTGAATGTGATGTATTAAAGTGCTTAGGGAGGTAGTCACTATTACCATATGTATCCTACCCACCCCTTAGCCTACACTACGACCTTTCTAAAGTCCTAGTTAATCCCGATTGGAGTGAGCTTACATTAGTGGAGTCCTACACTACGGGCAAGCCTATGGTACGTTGTGTGTGACATGTGAGACTTTCATGAGAGTGAGTGAATTCATTTGTTATTGCCCCCATTCTATTCATGATATTTGTTGTTGTGTGTGATATTTGGGGGGGCACTCTCTTGCTTTATATTGGTGAGGGCACGTGGTTTGCATGAAATAGGTGAAGTTGATGGTTCTTGGTTGAGTAGATAGGTGTGATTTTGTGGGAGCATGGTTGCATCAAGTTGAGTATGTGCATTTGAGCTATTTTGGGGTGGTTGTTCTCATATTTTTTATTTTGATAATTTGTTGGCATGTTGTGGATCCATGGTAGTCATGTGTGTATTGGTTCAATGGTCGGTATCAACCATAGTCATAGGCAGACCTGTTTTACCTAGGGTTGTGGAAGTGAGATGTGACTTACTCGAGGGCGAGCAAGGGTTCAAGTGTGGGGTGGTGATGTTTGGCATTTTATGCAAAGGTTTCCTTAGTGTTTCCGCATATTTGAGCTTGTTTTGCACTCGTTTAATGGTTTGTGAATGTGGTTTTACACTGATTTTATGTCGTGCGTGTGTAGGTTGTTACGCGGTGCATTTGGAGCTTTTTTGGAGCTTGATTGAGCATGAATTGGTTGAAGGATGATTGAGGATTGGATTGAGCACGCGAAGGCACGACACGAACACGATTTCGGACCAAGGAAGAAGGCGAATTAGCTGGGCGCTTTGGGGCACGTGGTGCGCCAGTTATAGCGCCCAGTGCCCCAGCGCTATACCTCACGTGGGGCACCCCAAAAGCGCCCGGAATTCGACGGGGTCTGCTTGTTTGGGCGCTTTAGGAGGCTCGGGGCGCCCGTTATAGCGCCCTTTGTGCGATTTTTCACTTCCTATTCCGTCTAGTATTGGGTCTAACTTATTACTAGGTGTTTGTAAACACTATAAATAGTCTTTTACTTAGTTTTTGAAAGGGAGTTGATACTTTGGAGCAATATTGAGAGCAACATACTCATTGAATAAGGGTTTATTCCTAATCTTTCATCTATTACATCATTTACTTCATTATTACACCAATTTATTGCCTTGTGATTATGAATATGTGTGGCTAAACTTTACGTTTTAGGGTTAGAGTATTACATGAAAGTTGATTGTTGAAGATTGATTCCCATTGATTGAATCTCATAACGGGTTACTTATTCTTTCTTGATTTCACATGTGTAATTGTTAGAGCTCGAGAATTATGCATCATCTATGGTTTTTGGATTGAACTCGAAAGAGGGAATTTAATTACGTACTAAGAAAGAATAGAACTAGTTTGTGAACCCGGGCATCGGGGAACCAATTTGCGGGTAGGATAGACATATACTTGCTTGCCTAGTTTAACTCATTACATGAATCGTTAATGCGTGCATGTGATTTAACCCATAGACATATAGGGATTGAAGTAGCTTGCATAGACTGTGAAGAACTGAAAGGTTTTCACAGTTACATTTACTCTGTCAGTTAGTAACCCGGGATTTAAGAAGTGGAATCAATTGGATACATCAACCGGATTGTTTGTAACTCTGACCCTGGACCGTCCCCTTGATATTGTTAACAACCAAAGTATTTCTCATTGCTTGACTACACCTCTAGCACTTTAGTTACTGCGTTTTAGTTATAAAAACTCTTACAATCAAAGAAAAAGATCCCTGAGTAGTTTGTAGGAATTGTTTACGAAGTATTAGTCTGCTTAGTCCTCGTGGGAACGATATTTGATTTATCACTTTATTACTTGTCGACCGCGTATACTTGCGTGTGCGTTGGGAGCAACAGTTATCAGATATCTCAATTTCATAATTGATATATCTTATCATTATATTAATTTTCATAAGCTAATACGATTTATTTGACTAGTATATTTAATAGATATTTGTCATATATTACAATTTATCTGACACGACCCGAATTCTTGGTTAGGCCGTGCGGGCACCCGACCACCTCCCCTAAACCTGTCGGGCGAACCCTATTGACTGAATCGATATAAATTGTGAAGAATTGCCTTGAAATGAAAATGAACTAAACTTTAATAACATAAGATAACTCTTTAGGATAGACAAACATACAAGCTGTCTGAATAATACAACTAACTAACCAGAATACACAAGTTTAAAGGTTTCCAGATCAGACATCTCAGAAGGCCAAAAGATATACACACTTCCCGAAGGGAGCAAAAGTAAGGAAAAACTGTAATATCTGAAGTTGGTGGCTGCAATGAACATGATGGCTCACCGTAGACAGCTGAGAACGTACTAGTCCTCAATCATGGCGCGACTGGCTGGGTCCTGGAGCAGAATCTGCCGAACGAAAAGAAAACACAAGGACAAATAGGGGGTGAGTCATAAGGACTCAATAAGTGCGAACAAACTAGCAACCTCGAAAAATATATACGCTAGTCAGTGAAACGGAACAAGACAACAATCAACAAATAAGCAATGCACATATAAGCAGAACAGTAATCATGTACAAAAAGTCTACACAATAGTATAAAATGAAATAGAATGAGATGAAATAAAATGAAATGAAATGAGATGAAATGAAATGAGATGGAAAGGGTCATATGTGGCAAATGAATGGAGCGGAATCCTCCTGCTCCGAGGGCGGAATCCTCCTAACCTCAATATGATACGATGGAGCAGAATCCTCTTGCTCCGAGGGTGGAATCCTCCTACCCTCAATATGATGCAATGGAGCGGAATCCTCCTGCTCCGAGGGCGGAATCCTCCTACTCTCAATATGATGCAATAATAATCCTTCACCGGCACGGGACTCTCATCGACTGCCGGGAAGTATATGTCAACTCATAGCCAGAGTACAATGCTCAGATCCTCAATGCAATACCAACAACAAGACATAACATATAATATACAATGTAAATTCAGAGCTAAGGCGTAATGAGTACGCCTATCGGCAGCTACACACGTAAAGAACACGTGGTAGAAAATCCACGAGGCCAAGTGCCTCCAAAGAAATGGATATAACACTTACCGTATTCCAAAGCTAGCCCTGCTACTCAACAACTGCTTTTTCCTTTGGATTAACTTCCAAACGATCCCGCTCTATTCAATAAGCAGAAAAATTATATCAAATAAAGCTAAAGGCTTTATTTCTTATGTCTTAGGGCAATCCAGTTAGGAACCTGATACCCTATTCGCATACGCAATACGCAGGCCAGGCCTATGTACAGGGTTCAAAGTCCCATAACCAAACTCTAAATAAATAACATTTATATGTTGCCAATAACTCACTGAGTACGAATATATAATCATTTCCATCATCGGGTCCAATTGACCCTTTAAATTATCAATTTAAGTCAATAGGGCGATGTCTAATACCCCTATTTTTACCGTAAAAATATATTCAAACACACGTAATAAGCTAAGATAATGAGTTAGCATCATTACAAGGAGATTTGGGGTAGAAATTCTACTACTTTTCTACCTCTTTTTCCCTTTTTTCCTATTTCTTTTCTAATTTTTCTCTTTTCTGTATTTGTTGTATGTTTCTGCGTCAAAATCATATGTAGCTGCTGCTAATCCCTTAGCTAACCGACTATCAATTTAAACTTTTTATTTTTTATTTTTTATTATTATTTTTTTAATAAATTCGCTACGACGATTAAAATTAAAATGGAACCATAGAGAAGTTGAAATGATCCCAAATTTTTCAAGTAAGTTATACAAAATATATGTAACACACTCGCAAAGACGGATCTCAAATCAGACTCTCAAAACACAAGATGCGAATTTAAAGGAAAAAGATCAAATTATTTAACTTTCGGCATTTTAGCGGAAACTAGCCGAACAACATCGAAATTCACTTTCGAAAAATCACAAAAGTCACAAATAATCATACGAACCTAACGGTGCTTTCGGATTTCAAACCGGAGCTCATTCGCCAAAACCGAGCTCAAAAATCTCTTTTTAATATTTATCGACATTAAAAACTGAAAGCTTCTTCCGATGCCTACCAAGCGAGGTCTGATTTAGCTCAAATTTTACAGACAGGTCCTAATGGACCTTACGAATATTTTAAAATTATCGGCACGCTAATCGGAGTCTTAACTTCTGAAACGACTAACCGAGGTCGTTTCATTATCATTGATCTTTTATACATAGTTGATGTATATTATCACTATATTACTATTTCTTCATATGCTAATTCAATTTGTTTATCTTGCATATTTATTAGATAACTGTCGCATATTTTAATTTCAGCACTGATTTCTGGAAATTTATGTATATTATCGTCATATCAAAAGTCAAGATTTTTCAAAGGCTTCTCCATCGAGCAGCTGGTAGCCATACAACAGATAATCGATAGTGATTAAGGGTATAGATGCATCTTGAATTTTTCTACTAGAGAATGCAAATCTTGTGTTGGTAAGACTCCCTCCGTCCCAAATTAGTTGTTACCTTTAGTTTTTTCATGTTAATTAAAAAAAATAATATTTGACTATTAAAATTTTTTTAGAATTTTTTTAATTATCAAGGATATAGTAGGAAAAGACAAACAATTTTAGTATTGAAATTCTAAAGTGTTAATTAATTTGAAACAAATAATTATTGTTAAAATGTTAATTAATTTGGGACGGAGGGAGTATTTATGAAGATATAACGACAGTGGTTACTTGCCCCAATCTGAGGCTGATAATTAGGCCATACTTTTCAGCAAGTTTCCCAAGAAATTGACAACCAAGAATATATGTAAATTTGCAATCAAATGTAAGGGAATTGATCATGGTCGAAGCTTTTCTTGCTATCTGCTGCTTATTTCTAGGTAATAAATGCTTGGGCCAAGATCCAGACAAGTATTCTCTAGTGGGATTTTTTATTATTAGTACCTTTTGAGTCTTCTATTATAGGATAGGTGACTCAAGTTTTAAGTATTAGCTATAGGTGTCTTTTTTAAGATTAGTGCTAATAACAAATATATTAAAACCCCAATGTTTTCATATTTACACATAGCCCCCTGCCTCCTCACCTCCCCCTTCCCCCTCATCCCCCTCCTCTTCCTCTACCACCCTCCTCCTCCTTTTTCATCTTCACCTCCTCCATCTCCACTTCTTTGTCCCATCTCCGCCTCATCTACCTCTCTCTATCCTCCACCTTCCCCACCTCCTCCTCACCCATCTCCGCCTCTTTCTTCGCCCCCTTCACCTTCTCCTCCTTCTCAACTACAAAAATTCCTCCTAAAATCAAACAAGAAACAACAACAGATTCAGTTGTTGAAACAATTGCGACAGTTGTTGAACAACTTTGATGATTGTTGCAATTTGTTGCAACAATTACAAAAGTTGTTGCAACAAATTCGATAAATTGTTGCAACAAATACAATAAATTATTGCAACAACTTTGAAAATTTGTTGCAATAAATTAGAATTTGTGCAACAATTTTAAAATTTGTTGGATCGATGTCAGAATTTCCTCCAATGGTTAAAAATTTATTATTTCTCAAATCTTCTCCACAGATCTTCATGATCAAACTAAAAGCATACTTTACATTAAGAAGGGGGAGAAGAAGAAGACGACAATGACTGTAAATTTAAAAGAAGAAAGAGATAAGAGAAGAAGATGATGATAAAGAAGAAGAGGAGGAGGAGAAGGAGTAAGAAAAAAGAAGAAAATGTGGAAGAGAAAGAAAAAAGGAACAAGGAACAAGAGAAATGATGAAGAAGAAGAAGATGGAAGATAAGATTTGAAATTTGAAATTTGAAAATAAAATATTTGGGAAGGGAGAGATCTTTAAATTTTAAAATTTTCAGATTTTTCATACTACCCTAAAGTTTTAATAATTCTAATTGAACCCCAAAATTACTTAATTAGTACTAGTTATGTTTGACCCAGTCAAAGGCACCTTTTTTTAAATGAAGACTTGAAGGGTACCTTCCCCTAAATCTTCTCTAGTAACTCTCCCACAATGGTTAAACATTCCTTGTATAATTCAGTCATCCTCAATGAAGGTGCTAATAGGATATACTCCCTCTCCTTTGTTTTTACACATTCCTTAAAAAAAAATATTAATGAGGAAATATTTTTGACTATTTTATCACTATATTATTCTATCTTCAATAAATGTTAACTCTTATTTTTACTTATAAGATCAATTAATTACAATGGGCAAAGTAAGAAAAAGGTAGTTAATTTTGTTTTGAACTCCTAAATGGACAAAGAATTTGAGACGAGTATCTATAGATGGTCCAAAATGTTTATCAATTTAGAATATCAAGAGTGTATTAATTCATTTTTTTTATTTTTACTCTTAATAATAAATGTGGAGAGAGATGAATATAGAGAAAATAAGAATAGCAATAAATGAGGACAATTTCGTCAATTTATTTTTTTAATTAATACTTTCTTAAGGGGAGTACAAAGTCAAACATGACAACTAAAAAGGACCGGAGAAAGTATATCAAGGTATTTTCCCATGAAAATGTAACAAACCAATGGAGGTTGGAACTTGGAAGAAGAATCCTATCCTACAAGTGATATTGATCATTGATAATATTTATGAGATAATTAACTAAATATCAATTAAGAGAGATAATGTAATTGATCATCCCTATCCCTTAAGGGTAGACATATCTAATATTTAAAGATTTCATCATATAAGGTTAGAATTTAGAAAGTGTGGAATATAATCTTAACTTGATTATTTATTGTTTATTAATCCTTAAAATATTCATGCCATGGAATTTTTCAAAAATATTAGAGATTTTTACCCTACGTTACAATCCATAACACTTTTAAACTTTCTTTAAATATATTTTCATGTTCCTTCTCTTTTTTTAGCCACTAGTATAATACCCGCGCGATGTGCGGTCATATTTAAAAAAAATTGTAATAAAATTTATATATCAAAGTAACGTAAATAAAATTCTGATATGGTATTTATATTTACTATTGTAGTTTTCCAACTTTTTTTTTATTGAAAGGCTCCTAATGGCACGATAAGAAAATTTAGATATATATCAGTTGGACCTTTTTTCGTTATCAATTAAGCTGTGATTTTACATAATTGAGCACTTTTATTTTATTATTTTAATAATATTTCAACTATCTTCTTGATTGTCGATGCTACCCAACAATAGAAAATAATATAAATTAAAGGAAATAAATAAAATGATTGAATAACTGTTTGATAGAGATTACTTATACAACAACTTTAAATACAAAATGATGATTCTGAATTAGTTTAAAATTTCATATAGAGAATTGGATTTTTTTCTATATAATGTGTATTAAGTCTATAAGCTTCTATATTGACACCTTCTTTAATTTTAATTTTATCATTTGGATGATTTGCTTATTAATGATTGATGTTATATTTGATATTTTCTTCAAAATATATTTAAATTCTCATATAAATTAAGTGACTAAATTTTAAACGATATAATTTATTTAAGAAATTAAAGGAAAATGTTATATCCTAATTATGTAAATCTAACCATATTTAATTCAAAACGTTATCTTTCAATTTAATTTATATGTAAATAATTGGAAATAATTTTATCTTTTCATTCATAAGAATTTTTTATTTGACATATAAGAATCAATCGAACATCATACTTTATCTTTCAATTTATTTGAAGAATCCATTTGTTAATGGGCTTTTACGTATAGTAAATATTTTACGGTTAAAATAATTTTTACAGCATACTATATATTTATATTAGTTCGATAAAGTGGTAGGTTTTATTTTTAAAATATTATTTACTATCTTTCTTTTCAATTTTTTAAAAAATATTCGTCTTTCAATTTGAGTTTAAATCAAATATCATTACAAATATTGTCTTAATGTCTATATATTTGCACAACCAATGAAGATTAGATAGACATTCACATACAAAAATCGTTAATAATAATAATAATAATAATAATAATAATAATAATCTATTTAAAAATATATCTATCTTATCCGAATTTAACGATAAAGCTAAATTCCAAAGTGAGCATGTTTAGAGAAGGATCAATTTGTTTGAATTTTGAATTAAAAGATAGAACTTAAATAAAGTTTCGATCTTGAATAGAAAAAACTTTGAAATTTGAATTGCACATAGTGATCTTGATTGATTAAAAGATTAAAAAAAAATGAATCCTAATACAAAATTATCTGCATTTTCAACCACTTATTACTATTGTATAGAGTTAACTAAGGTCCTTATACACTCTATAGCATCAAATTGCTTTAGTTTGGTTTATTAGATAGGAGAATTGCTAAGCTAGACAGTTCTATGGATCTTTGTTGCACTTTTAGCATTATCAGCCTATGTGTACCACTCTGTTAGTTGTATTTTCCTTATTATCGTCCCACAATAAAATTGTCATATTCAAAATTCAAAAATAATTTAACTTCCACCTTCTCTCATTTTACTTAATTACAACCACACAAGTATATGTGCATTATGCTGGACCACACAAAATTTAAACTATCTTGTGATATTTTGATTAATGTAACTTTTTAAAATTACCTTAATTAAAATGAAATAGTTTCATATTTAATACTAAGTTTTATTTTAAATTCATCTTTACACTTTAAAGTTATTTGAATTTTATTATAAAATATACCATATATGTACTGATATATTTTATTAAGTGAAATAAGAAACTAAATTCTCAAACTTATTTTTATATATAGTTATGATTTTTAACGTTTTGAATTTTTATTATAAAATACTCAACCTTCGAAGATCCATTTTTGAAATATGAATCATTAAGAATATTTTCAAGCTTTAATTAGTAAATAAATGTAACAACCTATAATTAAAAACTGCACCATCAGTAATTAAAATGTATTCTGATTACTATTTAACCTCAACATATGAAATTTTGGTTATTATTTGAAGTCAACATGAAAGAGTTATGTATACTATAATTATGTATTGTAAGAATATAAAAAATTATTTGAAAGAGTTCTGTATACTCTTGGTATGTGTATAAATATAGTAAAAGCATCCATTTCATTAAGATCTCACTACCTCATATATTAACAAAATAATTCAAATATTTTCAACCTGAAAATACTTAACCATCCTATAATTTGAGATACAAATTTGAATTGGAGAGTAGGGATTCTTGGCATCCGTTTTATCATGGGACTTAAGTTGCGAGATTATCAAATCATATGTTTATTTCTTGCTTAATCATTTTCTTTAAAATCCATTTTAACGTAATCAAGTGTAAACTAAATTTATCAAACATAAGAAGCTCAACCCATTACAAAGTTAATCAAAAAAATGAAGAAAAAAAAAATCAAATTGAAAAATGACATTGCTCTGAGAGTAAATTCAAGAAAGAAATAAAATGAAAAGCTAGCAAAATAAAGAAACATTCCACAGTTTATTCATATAGACTATGTGTTGATAACACTTCCCTTCCATACACGAAGTTATTCCCTTCCATGCACGAAGTTATACCAACTCCAACTTTTAATTTTTGATAAATATAATAAATATATGCATAAGCTTAGAACAACTTGTAAATACAATACCTTTTTATCATGTTAGAAACAATTTAAGTAAATATATACCGTCTAGTCATGATTCTTTGCTATCTGGAATCAGCCATAATGACACAACACAAACCGCGAAGTTTCATTGCATCTTGGTAATAAATATCTCTCTGATGATGTCAGTTTTTGTGGCCATAATAAATAATTAATTTAATTTTTTGCATATTCTTAATATAAGAAAAGTCATGAGCTTCTATTTGATAAATATCATTTTCTTCAACCAAATGATATATGCTTGCTTTGATCTTTTATAAAAAATAAACACCCAATTACTCTTCCTACATCTCCCATCACACCACCTTGCATTACTCACTTAGAAGCACCAACAAGTTCCTGTATACCTTGTTAACAATGCTGAGTAGAAACTCTATAAATTAGTTTTGTTTATCATATTAATCACGTTCAATTAAAAGGTAATTAAGAATTAGAATATCACAACGCGTTAGAAAAAGATTGGCAGGTTCATTACTTGTAATATGAAAATATTAGCGTTACAATAAAAATGAGAGACATAACAATCACTTAACAAAAGTAACATGCATTTGTGAAGATATTTAAGCAACGAAACAAAACTCAAAAACATAAACTAATAAATATATAGAAATATTCACATGAGGATCCGCAATACAACAAAAAAAACTTACCTTATTAACCTTACAAAAATATTGTATGATAAAGGATCCCAGGCATAAATTTTATATGACACATGAAAGAGTCGCAACAATTTTTATTAGAACACACAAAAAAGATCAAACGCATAGTGAAAGAAAATTAATTCCTACCATTTTGTTACACATGCTGTAAAAGAATTGTGATGCTATTAGGTCATTGCAAATAATTAAAAGTGATAACTATTCATAAAAATTGAGATTGATAATATGAAAATTAAGATATTACCTGATATAACAAATTAAAACTAACGGGGATCTATCAAAGTTTTGTACATTATTTATCAAATTATCTACATTAAATCCAATATGACCTGATGATTCTCCTAACTTGATGTTTTCTTTCAATAGCTACAATTGTATCAAGCCATTCTTGTGTTCTTCAGGGTGCTAAACCTGCATAAGAAAGTCAGGAAATCCCAAGTATAAAACTTCATATGACATAACAAAGATTCATAAATATATTTAATTAATGCACACACACAGACAACACACTGATAACAAAAGCAAAACTATCCGAATGAGGAAATTAATTATAGTTCTACTCTTTATCTGAATTGCATATAGAGATTAGCATCCTATAGAATAGATTTTTTTTTTTTTTGGTAATTATGGAACTTTTATTAACTACCAACGTAATCGATACAATACCATAGCTTGGCTCATCACTGCTCAAGCTATCCTACCATCTATCTATTACATCTCTGCGCTCATAAACACTAACACTGCAGCTACTACAAGTTCTGTATGTAGACTAATCTTCTAATTACTAATCTATTAAACTGGCTTGCCTTATCAGAATATAAACTGCTGCATCTTCTCTTGTACTCTAGCTGGGGCTCTAACACAGCAAACAGTAGCTAATTCCTTGGCAATGGTTCTGTGATCTCTGGATACTCTTTCAAACTTGCGCTTGTTCCTTTCCCACCATATGGCTCCTATAAATTCTGCATATATCATCTTCATGATTTTTGCCTTTACTGATTTCCCTTTGGTACTGTTTATAATCCACTCTTTGTGCTGCTCTTGATTAATGTGACTAGTCACTGGTATTTGTATCCACTGCATGATCTTGTGCCACAATGCTTGAGCATACCTGCATTCCCAGAATAGGTGGTTATGTGTTTCTGGCTGGTCATTACACATAACACACCCTGTGTCTACATTCATACCCCATTTGATCAATCTGTCAGTTGTCAGCAGTTTCCCTTGACATTGCAACCACAGAGTAAAGACAGCTTTAGGCCTTGCTGCATTACCACACATTAGATTCTTCCAAGGCACCTTTTGATGTTCACCAAACAGCTGCAGATATATTTGCCTGATGGCACTTCTTTTCTGTGTCTTCTCTACTTGCATTTGGCTTAGTGTATCTCTGAGTTCCAGTATCTTTCTCAACATCCAGCTAGCTTGCTGGGGGATCTTGAACTGTGTCCAATCTTGACATTTGATATAGTATATATGCACCCATCTTATCCACAGTTTATCTTCTTTGTTGGCTACATCCCAGCATATCTTTGTTATTGCTGCCTAGTTCCATTTCTGGAGGTTGATCAGGTTTCTTCCTCCCGCACTTCTGGGCAAACACACTCTATCCCATGCCACCAGAGCTTTTTTTGTTATTTCATTCCCCCTTACCATAGGTAACTCCTACAGTATGCCTCCACTGTTTTTATCACTTTCTTTGGCAGTATAAATATCTGACTCCAGTATGCTTGCATGCCAAACAGTACTGTTTGCACTAGTTGGCCTCTTCCAGCATATGAAAGCTTCTTTGCTGTCCATGAAGCTATTTTTGCAACTATTTTATCCACCAGTGGTCTCCATTGAATGGCTTTGAGCTTCTTTGTGTCAAGGGGAACTCCTAAATACTTGAAAGGAAGTTCACCTTGGCTGTATCCTAGCCTATGCCTTATCTCCTGCTGGGCTTGATCTGTGACACCCCCACAGTAAATGGAACTTTTAGCCAAATTAGCTTTCAGTCCTGATGCTTCAGAGAAGGTTGTGAATTTATCATGGAGAAGCTGGACTGATGTCACATCCCCTCTAGCAAAGAGTAATAGGTCATCTGCAAAGCATAGGTGAGTAATGTTCAGCTTCCTGCATTTTGGGTGGTATTTGTACTCTTTGTCTTTTCTCAGCTCATTGAGATTCCTGCTCAGGTACTCCATAGCTATTGCAAATAAGAAGGGTGACATAGGGTCACCCTGTCTCAGTCCCCTAGCTGCCTTGAAAGGCTCTGCAGGTTCCCCATTTATTAAGATAGAGTAAACTGTCTGGACACAAGTCATTACCCATGAGGTGAATTTCTGAGGGAATCCTAGGCATTCAAACTTGCTGGAGGAAGATCTATTCAACTGAATCATAGGCCTTCTGCATATCCACTTTGACCATGCACCTAGGAGATACATGCTTTCTACTGTATGCTCTAACTAGCTTATGAGCTAGAATGATGTTGTCAGAAATCTTCCTTCCTGGTACAAATCCAGCCTGTGTTTCTGACACTACATGACTCACCACTTTCTGCATTCTAGCAGCCAGTACTTTTGCTATCAACTTGTACAGGACACTACAACATGCTATAGGTCTATAGTCCTTAATGGTGCTAGGGTTAGGGATCTTTGGGATTAGGGTGATGGCTGTACAATTAATGGGTACATACATCTCTCCTCTCCTGAAAAATTCCTTTACACTTGCACATACTTCCTTTTTGATAATTCTCCAGGCTTTTTTGAAAAAAACTGCATTGTAGCCATCTAGGCCTGGAGCCTTGTCATCTCCAATTGAACACAGGACCTCATAAATTTCTTCATCTGTTACTTCCCTGCACAGTTCCACTTGTTGTCTATGATTCAGAACTGGCCCTTGTTTCATAGTTTCTCTGTTTACTGCTGGTAGATGTCTGGCTGTAGAGCCCATTAAGGATTTGTAGAAGGCCACCACTTCTTCTTTAATTGCTTCCTTTGTAGTTAGCTTCAGTCCATTCAAGGACATCAATTCTGTCATCTGCTTTCTCTGAGTTTTTTCTTTCATCACAGCTGTAAAATATTTACTATTGCCATCTCCAAGCTTTATCCAGCAGGCTCTGGATTTCTGTTGTAGTGCACTCTCTTCAATCAATGACCATTTTTCCAGCTGATATAAGCTATTTTTCTCTGCTTCCAGCAAGTTATCAGTGCATTGTGATCTCAGCATCTTTTGAATGGTTGCTAGCTTGCTTCTTTCTTGTTCAATCCTTAGTGTGATCCCTTTAAACTCTGTCTGATTCAGGTGCTTGAACTGATTTTCATTGTCTTTAGTCTGCTCCAGACATTCTGCATTTGCCTTCTACTATAATTTTGGTCCATTGTTGCTTTATTATTTCCTCAAAATCTGGATGGTCTGCCCATATGTTGAAGAACCTGAATGGGGATATGATGTTCAGTTGCTGATGATATATGTTCAGCTTCATTGGAGCATGGTCTGAGAAGTAAGGATCCCCATATTCAGTCTGCGCATGCCCATACTTCATCATCCAACTATCATTCCCCAGCATTCTAGTCTAGTCTGCTCCATATTCTATCTGCACTTGCCTGACTATTATTCCATGTGTAGTATTCTCCCTTCCATGGTAGCTTCAGTTAGTACTAACTGTTGGTAACATTCATAGAACTCCTTCACCTCTGTCATAGTGATAGGATTCCCATTCAGTCTATCTTGTGGGTACAGCACTGCATTGAAGTCTCCTCCCATAGCCCATGATTTGCTGCATCTTTGGCTTATGGTGTGGAGAGCATCTCATAGTTCTCTTCTTTGCTCAGTTGTATTATAACCATAGATAATGGTCAGCTCACAATCTAGCTTATGCCCTGTGTCGGTGACCCTGCAGTGTATATGTTAAGCTCCTCTATCCAGTACAGTAACACTATAATAGTTAGGGTCCCATAGCACCCATATTCTTCCATTGCTTGCATAAGTATAATTATTCTCCATCTGCCAGTTAGCCCCCAGCTTTTTCATTGTAGCAGCAGCATTGTATTCTTTGACTTTTGTTTCTACTATCCCTACTAATTTTATTCTATTTTCTATGAGGTACTTCCTTAGCTCCTTTTGCTTGTACCTCTTATTTAGTCCCCTTACATTCCATAGAAGCCAAGTCATGATGCACTATTGGGGGTGCCTTATTTGTCAGGAGGTTCATGTTCCCTCACTTTGTGCTCACCTATGTATAGAGCTTGGAAACCATTCCCTGTAGTCACTGCATAGTGTTCATCTCCCCATTGCTGCTTCTTCTGTACTGGTGCACTTTTGTTCCTCTTCAGCATTTGTAATTGTTCTTCCCTTTGCTCAAATCTTACATCCTTTATAGGGGTGCACTCTCCTTGGTTTTGTATATTGCCCTTTGTTTCCTTGTTACTTACTGGAGCCACCTGTGTTTCCTGATCAGTCATTTCTCTGTGTTCTTCTGTTTGCTCATTTTGCTTTCCTGCAGGGATTGTTCTTTTGTACTGCCATGTCTGCTTCTGCACTGGCTTCTTTTTCTCTTTGGCTTGTCAAACTGTTTCTCCCTCTCTTCTATGATAGTGCAGTCATGCCCTATCTGCTGGCATTTTGAGCAGAATTCAGGTGCCCATTCATACACCAGAGGCTGATTGAACTGTTTGCCATAGGGATCCATTACTGTCACTTCTTTAGGTAGAGCTTTGGTGACATTAGTCTCAATCAGGATTCTAGCATAGGATATTCTCAATTGCTTTGCAGTACACTCATCTGCAAATAGAGGTTTTCCTATTACACTAGCTATCCTACTCAATGAGTCACAGCTCCAACAGTTAAGAGGCAGGTTTGGGAACTTGATCCACAGTGGTATATCAGTGAGGAATTCAGCATTATAGTCAAACTCGGGTGTCCACTGTTTAAGTATAATAGGCATGTTTCCCATACTATAGGGTCCTGCAAATAGAATCTCCTGCATATCTGCTATACTTCTAAACTTAATGAGGAAATATCCTTCTTCATGTAAGTAGAGCTCTGGCTGAGCAATATTTCCCCAAATTTGTGTTATATACCTCTGCATATAGTTATACCCTGGGTTTTCTCCAAGTACATAGGCTACTAAAGTACTTTCCCACTTGCTATTCTCAGATTCAATCTCTTCCAGCTCTAATTTCACTACATATTGACCTTATACTATTTCTGGGGTTATGTAGGCTAAACTCATACCATTTTGTGCTGCTCGATTCCCAGTGAAGAGGCTTCTCCATGTCCTTTCTGCTGCTTTCCCTCGATCCTCCATTTCTGGATTCTCCTTTTCAGCTGTGTTTTTGCTTTGCTTTTGTTCTAGATCTGGTTTCCCTTTCTGCATTGGACTCGTATTTGCAGCAGATGTGGTTGCTACATTGCTCATTGGCTTTGCTCCTAGCTGTGTCTCCATCACTGGTTGCTGGATTGGGCTTAGCCTAGTGACTGATCTCGTACTCCCAGTTTGGCTCTTAGCATCAGTGTACTTTCCTATTTCGGAATCCCTTGGTGACATCATTTCCGGGGTAACTAGTTGTACCGGACTTGGTGCTCTTACTCTACTGCTTACTGAACTTCCTATTTTTGCTTATCTTCTTTGGTGGTCTCCCTCTCTTTTCTTAGTTCCGGCCATCCACGGTGGTGCACGGTAGCTTACCCTGCGCCTTTCGCCATCGCTAGAGAGAGAAAGTTTTTAAACTCCATGTGTATATTTCCCCAAATATTTTTGTATGTGTCATCCTATAGAATAGATAACAATAATCAAAATGATATAATATAAAATAAGCTTTTGCTTTAACTAGTGTTCAGTAATAAAAAGGAGAAGAAAGTCTAACATTGATTTATACATTTTTGGACAAAATAAAAGAGGTTTAGAAGTTGGAACTTCACTTGAACTCAAATTCTATTTTTAATTTGTTAGGATTAAGTTGTGATTAAATTTGAATAAAAGAATAATGTGTATTTGAAATGATGTGATTCTAAGATATACTTATCTTAATATTAAAGATAAGACTATTTGGAATATATTGTCACCAAAAGAATTCTCTAGATTAGGTTGTCAAAGTTTTGGATAATCCAGAGAGAGCCAAAAATTTAAAATAAGCACTTTTTGAGAAAAATAAGCACTTCTGGCTCCCCCCAGAAGTTTGGCCAAACAGGCTCTTAATAAGTAACTAACTGGTTTATTTCTATAACTTTATTTGTTTTACTCCCAAAGAATGTACGACATACTTATAATAAGTGTGTGTATATATTTATTATAAATTTATTTATATATTATTCTTATTTGTTGTATATTATTCTTATTTGTTGTATAATATATATATATATATATATATATATATATATATATATGACAAATATATTTTAGTCATAATAAATGTTCTGAACATATCTGACTTATAGTAAATGCCTATATTATATCAAAAAATATAGTACAATTAATTTATTTTTCTAAATTTGCACTTAAATTATATTTTATACATCATTAATATTTGATGTATAACAAAGATACCAGGACTGCTAAAATCACTAATATTAGACACATTCAAAATATATGTAAAATATAAACTATGTATACATGGAGATGGTGATTTATATATTATCGATTATATATGTATGAGGTTTAAATAAATTGTTTATATACACGATTCTTTTTCAATTGGTATATATAAAATGTGAATTCTATACGAATAAAAAATGGATGTTGTTTGAATAAAAATGTGAATATATATATAATATATATAATGCGAATATATATATCTACTTAATAGAGAGATTTTAGTGGATTCTATTTGTTAACTAAAAGCTTAAAAAATGCTCCATTCCTCAATTAGAGGAAGAATTTATTCCTGATTTATTTTCTAAAAAATCCATTGAAATTAGATTTTAAATAGGGTAAAAATCATTTTGACCCCTCAACTTTGCTTTAAAAATCAAGCTCCTTCCTCAACTTTGCTTTATTTGAGTTATAATCTGCTCATTTATTTGGTTATTGAAATCAATAACTTATATGCTTTCATTATTATTCACTCTTTTTAAAATTTTGATTATATATTTATTCTTTATATAGGTGAAACATAGAATAAAATATATCATGATATTAATGAAGAAGAAAATATATAAATACTTGATAATATAGAGGGTAAAGTAGGAATTTTCAAAAGTCAATTGAGAAAAGGGGGAGAGAATAACTATTGTTCATAGTTGAGGGGGGAGTTCGATTTTTTTACCAAAGTTGAGTAGTGTAAATGATTTTCAACCATTTTAAATATAATGTAGTGATTATATTATATTAAGGCTAGGTATATTATTATTATGCTATATTGTGGGATATATATATATTCAAAAATATTAACAGTTCAAAGAAAAAGAGTAGAAGATCTACGGGTTATTTGCACAAATAATATCATTTTAGCATGCTGTTTAAGTTTTCTCTCCTTTTAAGTAATCTGTGCAAGTGTTGATGGGCTTGCCGAAATTCATCATCACAAAATGAGAAATTTTGATGCGTAGTCATTTTTGGAGGGTAATTTTGATCAGTAGTCATTTTTGGACGCGCTCATTGGGTACTATCCACCGTTTCGAAATTCACTGAAGAATAGCCAAAAATTCGTGCGCACACTTAAGCTCCATTAGCGTTGGAAAAACACCTCAGACTAGTCCCATAACAAAATACTGGGGCTTTGAATAAGTTTATTCAAAGTCCAAGTATTTTGTTATGGGACTGAAGAAGTCCCATAACAAAATAATGGGATTTAAGCTTCAGTCCTCATAACAAAATGCTGGGGTTTTGAACAAGTTTTGTTCACAGCCCCAGCATTTTGTTATGGGACTGAAGCTTTATATAAAGTCCCATAACAAAATGATGGGGCCTTGAACAAAACTTGTTCAAAGCCCCAGTATTTTATACTGGGATTAGTTTACTTCAGCTTCCCAGTATAAGTGCTGGGGCTTTGAACAAAACTTGTTCAAAGCCCCAGTATTTATACTGTGATTTGTCCGGAGATGGCTAGTCTTCAAACAATTTTGCATCGCTGGCTAGTATTCATTTAACGCGGTCAAAACAGGCTGCGTGACTAAATTTTTACATTTTTGGACGCATTCAAAGAGTTTTATCCACCGTTTCAAAATTAATTGAGAAATAGACAAAAATTCGCGCGCACACTTGCGCTCCATTAGCGTTGGAAAAACACCCCAGACTAGTCCCATAACAAAATACTAGAGTTGTTCAAAGCCCCAGTATTTTGTTGTGGGACTAAAGCTTTATATATAAAGTCATAACAAAATAATGGTACCTTGAACTAACATGTTCAAAGGTCCCATTATTTGTTATGAGACTTTATCTCATAACAAAATAATGAGATTTATCCCATAACAAAGGTCTCGTCAAAGGGATAAATCCCATTATTTTGTTATGGGACATTATATATAAAGCTTCAATCCCATAACAAAATACTGGGACTTGTCCGGAGGTGGCTATTTCTCATCGAATTTGTTTTTGACGGCTAAAAATCAATTAGCGCGCGCCAAACAGGTCCCTACGCGAAATTTTTTACCCAAAAACTTGTAAAATTTCGCTCTGCGGCCACTTTTAATACCGGTATTTATTTTGAGGCCACTATTTTCTTTGGTTTTACACTAGATGCCACTTTTGGGCATTTACTAAAAAAAAAAAAAAAGCATTGACTTAAGTTCTTATCATTGACTGAAATTCTGTCCGTAGGGCCATGGACTGAAGTTCTATCTTTAAAGATTGAACTTCAATCTATATGGCCCTGGACTTAAGTTCTATCTTTAAGGACTCTTCAGCCAATATGGCCCTGGATTGAAGTTCTATCTTTAAGGACTGAACTTCAATCCATATGGCCCTGGACTGAAGTTCTATCTTTAAGGACTGAAATTCAATCAACATGGCCCTGGACTGAAGTTCTATCTTTAAGCAGTGAATTTCAATCCATATGGCCCTGGACTGAAGTTCTATCTTTAAGGACTGAACTTCAATCCAGGCCCTGGACTGAAGTTCTATCTTTTAAGCGAAAGTGGCCACAAACTAGTCTGCGTATAAAATACTGGGGCCCCAACATTTTGTTATGGGACTTTGAACAAAACTTGTTCAAAGCCCCAGTATAAAAGTATTTTATACTGGGGTTAGTTTACTGAAGTTTTATATAAAGTCCCATAATAAAATACTAGGGCTTTGAATTTGTTTAAAGCCCCAGTATTTTATACTGGAATTTGTCCGAAGGTGGCTATTTCTCAGCAAATTTATTTTTAACGGTTATAAATCAATTAGCGCGCGCCAAACAGGCTCCTACACGAAATTTTTACCAAAATTAACGAATCTTCTAAAGTTCAACTGTTCACATCTCCGGTAGAATTGCAAAATACTTCTTTATAAGTTTTAAATAGTAGTCTTAAGTATTGGCAATTCGACAAAAACTTATGAACAAGTAAATTTTTAGTGATTCATAAAAACTTAAAAATAAAATTAAGTACAACTTTTGATAAAAAATTTAAGTACAACTTTTGATGTGGTCGCAAAAACATTAAAATTGGGACTATACTATTGCACACATTTTTTAAACATGGTAAAATTTAAATAGCACTACACCAAAGGAATACTCGGTGAAATCTTTTGGTTATACGTAATTTACAAAAGTATATACCAGCTAACAATCTTTTCTATACAAAAATATCAATAATTTTCCATTTACAAAACATAGTAACATTTTTTATCAAAATATATCAAAAATACATAAAAGAGTGTTAAAATCTTAAATCTTCCTCCTACCACCCCATAGCCGCCACCCCTATCACTGCCACCGGCCGCCGATACAGTGTATGGACAATGATACATTGTGCATACAGTAAAAATACAGTAGATACACATAAATACAATTATTGTATGAATGTATATTCTTTGTATGGTTACTGTATGCACAGTGTATGAGTGTTCATTCACCGGACATACACACCATATACAAATCGATAACCCAAAGTACGTGATGTGTATTTATTGTATAACAAGTGTATATTCATTGTATGTCCGGTGTATATTCACTGTATGTACAGTGCATACACCGCGCATACAAATAGAATACACATTTTATACATTCCCACAACCAACACACACAAAACATACACCACAACCCACCGTAGATCCGTCGTGTCCCACCGAAAAGTTCAAAAAAAAAAAAAAAGGACCAAAGCAGCAGCTGCAGCTGTGTACACGCCGGAAACACCTCAACTCCACTAGATCTGCTGCACACCACATCGAAGCAGATCTCCGGCAACTGGGAGCAGTGGAGCAGAGCAGAGCCATGGCGATCCAGGCCACGACTGGTGCAGAACCACGACGGGTGCACAATCGCGACGGTACAGACCATGACGGGCAAAGCCACGGCAACGACGGTGTAGATCTCAGGCGAGGAACTGCAAAGCAAAGATGAGGGAAGGGTTTGGGGGAGGAACAACGACAACCAGAGTCGTCGGGAGTCCGGTGACAGCGGCGGTGGATAGGTAATGGGGAGAGAAAAGAGAGAGGGAAAGAAAATTAGGGTTTGTTTTAGTTATGCTATATTATGTAGCATCCTAAAAATGTTGACATGTTTGGAAAAATGATAAAATATTGCTATGTTTTTTAAAAAAAGTTCCCTAAATTGACATAGAGTGTAATTTAATTTATTGGACCATGTTATGTGGGCCTTGATAAAGCCCTTGCTTGGTTTATGATTATTACATTACCATACAAATTAACATTTCATTTTGCACAAAAATAGCAACATTACTAGAATTTCAAAATATATCAATATCTTTATAAAAAAAAGAAATTATACATCAAAGGTGGAAATAAAATCTTAAATTCCTTTTCTTCCTCCACACTACCCCCCCCCCCCCCCCCGCCCCACTAAGTCCAACCTCCAGTCCCCAAGCCAACCCCTTCAGCCAGTCTCCATCGGCTGCCAGCTTCCATTCACCAAAATTTTTTTCTTTAAATTTTTTTATACTTGTATGTATCTCCACTGTGTATACAATGTATACAATAGACATATACGTGATATACAATAACATACATTTATACATGCAAGCAAACTACGAGATAAAAGTGCAATACAATTGATAAACATGACATACAAATCATAGACAACTCACTTACAACTGACACACAGTTCATATACTGTTGGCATAAAGATGCCAAACAATTGACATACAAGTCAAAGAATTACAGATATATAACTTTTAGATCTGTTCTGAATCCGAAACACGACGGATCCGAACGTTGCCAGAGGAAGAAAAAAGAAAGGAAGAGATGAAGTTGATTGTGGATTTTGTTTCAAAAGTTACCGTAGTGATGACTTAGAACGTCGTCGACGCTTTCGTTGCCTTGTCGGATCAACTACATATTCCATTTTGGAGTTGTCTCACCGTTACAGCACCAGAGAAGAAAGAAAGAAACACAGATGGCCTCGTCGTAGAAGAAAAAAGCAGCGGCCTCACCAGAGTTGTCTCACCGGATCTAACTTTCTCGCTGCCAAGGAAAGGGAAAGGGAATTTTTTCTTGAAATGGGTTGAATTTTGAACTTCTTCCAATATATGGGTGCGTCAGAAATTTTTTTTCAAAAATGGTAGAAACGCCAAGGGGCATGGCGTTTTTTATATAAATCTTAACGTCCATTTATTAACGGCCCGTTAGTTTAGTCTATAAAGAAAACGCCATGCCCCCTGGAGTTTTTCAAATTTTATTAAAATTCAGAAAATTACATGGTTCTTGGCGTTTTCTTTGATAGTTTTTATTTTTTATTTTTTTTTGGTCATAAAAATTAAAGGGAAGCTCAGATGCGCACTTCATCGTCCTGTAGATCAAACAATTGTGGAGACCCAATCACCACATTGAGCGCAATTTGTCATCACAGCAAACCCCAAAGGGAAAACACCATAGTTCCCAAAACTCACGCAGCCCCCCAACCCACTCATTACTTTACCTTCTTTCTCATTACAACTTTTCAATTTTTACCCTAAAAACACACCTTTCCCCACTCCATTATATCAAATGTCACGGTCCCCACCCCATTTCTTCTTCACACCATGGTCCCCCACCCATTAATGGTCCCCCTTATCCTATTCATAGAAGTTTTGTGAAGGTGACGTTAAAATTGCAAAGCTTTTGTTGAAATTGTTCCCCAAAATCAAGTAAATACTTTACCTTCTTAATAAATTTGTTTGTTATTTAGTTTTAACCCTATAGTTAGTGGTGGCATTTTTGACCCAGAATTTCCCAACCCGCCCAAAGCAAAACCCATTTCATCTAGAATAGCTTTTGAAGATTGAAAACATTACTGTGAGGTTAATACCTTTTCAAATTGTTATAACTAAATTCATAAAATTAATAGAAATTGGATAAAGCATTGTGTAATAAGGTGATAACAAGTATTATGTGTCGTCTTACAGTGGTACTATAAATTTAGATTCTTTTCAAACACTTACAAACAACTTGAAAGTTCAGCTAGCCAATTAACTAGACTATTATGGAGAAATAAAGAAGACAAAATTATCAACTTGTCTCACTAGTATTGACCAAAGAGTACCACTGCAAGGTGATATCATACTCTTAAAAAACTCAAAAGTAATTACTAATTCATTTGAATAAAGGAAAATTCCAATATTTAAATTTTATTGATTTCTCATTTTGTACATAAAACTTCAGTTTAATAAAATTTTAAAACTTTCTACTAGAACTCTGTATCTATCAATCCCCACATAAATCCCAACTATTTTTATTGTTATTTCTTTTCTTAAAAAATAAGTTTGACAGAGACTTAAATTAACATATATACAATATTTAGATGAATAGTTATGGAATCTCTAATTGCAATGCTCTCTATGAATGGAGCAACCAATCAATCAGTTACGACTTAAGACTTGTTAATGTTGATGTAGGAAAAAGTGATAAGACTTGGAACTCTAGTTTTGGAATCCCTCATTAGCTTTCAAAAATAAATTAGTAGGAGTGAATTGGATTGCAATAGAGCACAACTGAATAAAAAGGATAAGCATCAACAAAAATTATTTTTAGGTATATAAATAGGAGGTAGGAGGGTGGCGTTCGCATCCTTAACTTGATATAGATTTGAGATGTATAATTGGTCGGAACTGCTTCATGATTTGTTTGTTCTCATAGCTAGCCGTTTGAATCTGATTGAAGACTACCTTAATTTCGGCATTATCTGCAAATCCTGGCATTCTGATTGAAGATTACCTTAATTTTGGCATTATATTTATTTAATTATTAAAAAATTTGTAAAGCATGTTTGTTTTTTTAAAACTAAAAAGAGATCAATTGTGTGCATAAATTTATTTGTAATTTATTTTTGCTATGTTTTGATTATTCAGGTTACATGGATCAGTCAATCGTGCATCCGGGTCCATTTGACTACCATGTTTTGGTTGGATAAAGTGAGCATCGTAGTCAGGATGTATGGGATAATGGGACACACGAGGTGCCTCGGTGTCAGCGTCTTGATGGAGAGTTTTGGCAGCATATCAAGGAGAATCCACTATACTAACGTGTACTGCAGTACATGTGTCGAGCTGGGTTTTATGGAATTTATGCAGCAGGACATACATCACTTGATCATGCAATGATCACATCATTATTGGAGCGGTGGCGGCCGGAGATGCATACATTTCACCTCAGGACAGGTAAATCGACAATTATACTCCAAGATGTGTCTGTACTATATGGCTTACCGGTCGATGGGTCGCCTGTAACGGGTATAGATGATCAGTTACAAACTGTAGATTGGCAACGGATGATGCAACGTCTTCTTGGTTGGGTACCACTTAACACTAATTTTGATGGAAGTCGCTTAAAAATGAGATCTCTTATTTCTTATGTTACATCACTATACCTGATTAATATTTGGACTGCTGAGGCTGTACTTCAACAACGTGTTAGGTTGTGCTTGTTATGGATGATTGGTGGGATTCTTGCCGTTGATACATCTTGCCGTATTAAGTTGATGTATCTAAAGTTGCTTGACGATCTGGATCGTGTTGGGGATTATGCATGGGGTGCAGCTTCTCTTGCAATACTCTATAGGTATCTTTGCCGGGGTTCACAACAAGGGAGTTTAGTTATCGCTGGTTTGTTGTTAAGATGCCCCACCTTCTGCCACCATCACAATAAACAGTCCACTTATCTAGTGGGATGTTCATTAAATAATTGTACGCTTCAGGTTTAGCTTCTTTTATGAGATCCATGGTGGCAGTGAACTTGCATTCTTGATGTTGAGTTGCAGCCTTCCACATAAATCCCTCGAGCTCCTTATCTGGAAACCTCGACAGAAAATTGCTCTTAAGATGCCTAAGACATAGCCGATGATATACATTCGGCTCCTGCAAAGCAACCAAATCCTCTATACTACGAAGTATTCCAGGAGCCCTGTCAGATATCAAAGTAATTCCTCTGCGATGTTTTACCACAAGAGTCATTAGTAACGATAAAAACCATGACCATACCTCTTTCGTCTCCCTATCAACCATTGCAAAAGCAAGTGGAAATATATGTTCATTTGCATCAACACCCACATCAATCAATAACTTCAAATCATATTTCCCATATATGTGAGTACCATCAATTGATATAGCAGGTCTACATGTTGTAAATCCTTTTATACACGGTTCAAATGCCCAAAATACATACTTAAAGACATTTACCTCCACTGTTGACTGGTCTGCGTGCAACCATTCGACAATTTTTCCTGGATTGTAATGTTTAAGAGCAAACAAATATGTAGGAAGCAAAGAAAATGATTCATCAACATCACCAATATTGTCTTGAATGCACGCCTTCGACCAAGCCACGCCTTTTTGTAAGAGGGTACATGATTTAACGAAAGCATAACTGTATTTATTACATCTTTCACATTATACCAAGGATTATCCCTGATATGGGTTAACAACATAGAGGAAATCATGTTAGTGTCTAAGTTGAAATGATCTGATGCAATTACTGCCATTTGACAAGTGTGTTTTCTGTTGTACTTTCCAATGTTCTATAGATTTGTTGACGTTTTCCTGGCTCTGAGCATCCAATTACAACCAGACTCCCACCACCTACACTTAACTGTCCAATGTTCTTTCTTTGATTCCCACACCTTAAATTCTCTATTGTTCCGCAAGCTCCACTTTTTAACGGCGCTCTTTAACATGTCCTTGCTTTGGAATAACATTTCAGCCTCGAGATCAGATGTGTTATCATCCATCCATATCCTGTACTGAACACCCTTTGACTCGCAGGTAGAAGCAAACACTTCTGGTCGTCCTTGAAGATCATAAAGAAATGGGTTATACTCACTGTACAGTGGTATGTTGGGTACTTCTTCGGCTGAATGTTAGTCATCATCATCACCGCCACTTTCTTCACCAGAACTTGCTATCTCATCAGAATCATATTGGTCATTTGGGATATCACCTTTAGAATCATCATCGCCTTGATCAGCATGATGATCAGCCTCTACTCGAGCTTGTATTTAAGATACTTTTCGTATCTTAGGAAATTCTAATGTCCTGCTAGGTCCTGCACCATCTCTAAAATCATAACAAGGGTTATTGTGATCGGAAAAATTCATCTCAAAATCAGTATAACCCTGGTATTGACTGCTTGACGGTAAATCATTTTGATGTGATGTACATTGTGTTAACAAGCTTGTAAAAGTAGAAAATTCAGGTAACACACTCATTACTTCAGGAAATGGCTCATTTACATGATACTCATTAACCTCCAACGGTTCAGTCTTAATGTACATCTCAAGCAAATTAAGGTTTATCATATAACGCACTGTGTCAGGTGTCGACAAAAAATCTTTCAAAGATTCAGTATCAACAATTGGAAATTCTATGTAACGAGCACAATCCTGCACAGTTGAATGTGGCCATCTCCCGAAAATAACAAGTCTTACCTCATCAGGGTGGTTTTCATTCTAATATGCAGGTTCCTAACCAACCAATCATACTCAGCATCTGGCGACATTTTAACGATGGCACGAGGACGCTCACTATAATCAACTGTGTTATTTTTAGAAATAATTTGCCCGCCCCAGTAAAATGCAACTCTCACACGGTTATCATTCGACACTTTTTAACCCTGTTACAATTAAAATAATAATATCAGTAAGTATGAAACATCAAAAAAATAATAATTAAATATATCAAGAAAATATATGACTTACTAGATTAAGTGGAATAACTAAGAAAACCACTAAGAAAAAGCTTGAAGAAAAAAGCTAAGAAATTTAGTAACATTTGCTGAGCGGTGTACAAAAGGGAGATGAATTACAATGTTTTTGCCACCCTCGGTTATATAGAAAATATTTGCTAAATGCAATAATTGTGGGTACTATTACCACTACTAAAAACGCCATCTATTGTGTATTTTACAAAAAGCTGAAAAGCCGAAAAGCTGAAAAGTCGAAAAGCTGAAAAGCCTGACTATTGATTGACAACTAAAGAAAACGCCATCAGTCGTGGAGTTTTTACCAATATTAAATTATCAAAGAAAACGCCAAGGGCCAAAAATTTGAAAAACTCAAAGAAAAACGCCAGGGGCCATGGAGTTTTCTGAATTTTTACAAAATTTGAAAAACTCCAGGGGGCATGGCTTTTTCTGTATAGATTAAACTGACGAACGTTAACGTGTTAACGTTAAGGTTTACATAGAAAACGCCACGCCCCTTGGCGTTTCTACCATTTTTGGAAAAAAAAATTCTGACACACCATTTTTGGCGTTTCTACCATTTTTTTTTTTTTGTGATTATGAATTAGGTGGCAAGTATTATATTTTTGGATTCACCAGTAGAGACTGGATTCTCCTATGCAACAAATCAAAATGGAAGACGTTCGGATCCTCTACTAGCCAGTGAATCCCTACGCTTAGGGATTTTTACACTCTATACCCATGAAATTTAAAGTATTTACAAGTCATACCTATTAAAAATTACACTACCCATAAAACTAAAAGTATTTACCAACCTACCCATTTATTATTGTATACTTTTGTTATACCTTATAGGTGTATACCTTTAAGGTATACTATATAAATTATGGTATAAAAGTCTGGAGGATCATTTATTACTGTATACCTTTGTTATACCTTATAAATTATATGTGCATACCTTTATGGTATACTGCATAAACTATGGTATACAAGTCTGGATGGGTAGAATGGGTAAATAGTTTAGTGGGTAGGTTGAGTAATATTTGAAAGTAGTAGGTAGTGGTTGTAATTATTTTTGATTTTGTGGGTATTTTTGTAAGTGTCACATAGGCTTATCAATTTCTTCTGAAGGTAACTGCCTTTATTTTTATAAACTTGTGTGTATTCTAATATCTTTTGTACACTAGGCAAGTGGGCATATGTTTTAGTTATTAATTGTTCCTTTGGAGTAATTAAAACATTAGGGATGACATTGGTTTCTGGTTAAAATCTCACAATCAGTTAATGTTCTACTATATAAGTATTTAAACTACGTTTACTGTACTTAACTTGAGATTTAATTTATCAGTGGTTGGGTGAGAAACCGAATTACCAATCAAATCCTTTTTATGTTGGAGGAGACTCGTATGGTGGAATTTTCGTGCCAATCACCACTCAATTGATATCTGATGGTGAGGCTTCAAAGTATAGGATCATTTTTTTTTTTCCTTACTCCACATCTACACTTTAGAATTTCAAGGCAAAAATTGTTAGTCTTTTCCAATTATAACCTTAATAATTAAAAAAATTCTCAACAAAATTTAATAGTCAAACATTAAATAGGGATAATATAGTAAAATATACACTCTATTTAATGATTTTCTTAAGGAGCGTGAAGAAGCTAAAAGCGATAATTAATTTGGAACGGAGGGAGTACTAATTACTAATTAGCAAATAAAAGTATTGCTTAAAGTCTTCTTATATAGGCTTACATGCTATTGTTGTAGGGTGAATGGGTGAATCTTTCTAATATTTGGGCGAATGACAACTCCGTTCAACAGGCCCTTCATGTTCGAAAGGTACAAATTGTATTATTTTGGCTAACATCGTTTACCCCTTGAACTTGACGCCGAATTCCTTTGACAAACCTCCACAACACGGGAAAAAAGGGAACTGTAATACTCCCTTCGGTCTACTTTATTTGATATTTTAGCCTATATTTTTTGGTCCACAATATTTGATCTTTTCGGAAATCAAGATGAAATTTTACAATGTCACCCCTTGCTAATAAATGTCTTTAAACAAAATGATAAATAATAATAGCTTGAATAAGGGCTAATATAGTCAATTACATTGCTAATTAATGCTAAAAATGTGATTTTCTTTATACGCGTGAAAACACCCAAAACATCAAATAATATGGATCGGAGGGAGTAGAATGGAAGCATCGGAACAAGCAATTGCTATATACGATGAGCATCAATAACACCATTCCATATCACGCACACCTTAGCACTAAAAGTTACAGATCTCTTATTTACAGGTAATTAAAGAAAATGGCATACTTAATTAAAGGTTGACAAATTATTATGAGAGCATATATTTAATTGATTAATCATCATATTAATGCTTAGTTTGATTTTCGAAACAGTGGTGACCATGACTTAAGTATACCATATCAATCAACTGAAGCATGGATAAGATCATTAAACTACTCCATTGATGAGGACTGGAGGCCGTGGAAATATGATGGTCAAATTGCAGGGTGGGTTCAAAAATTTAATTTCCTTTTAATGTTATATATTTGAGACTTAGAACTAGATATTCTACTAATTAATATGTTTCTTTCATAATGATCAACATATATATAGGTATACGAGAAGTTATTACAATGGAATGACATTTGCAACAGTAAAGGCAAGAATACAGTATATTTTGTGTATTATTAACTTCAATTTCCCTCTTTGTTCTATATAATTTGTTAGCAAAATCCTTATTTTATTTCAACTTCTGATATATAGGGATCAGGACATACTGTTCCAGAGTGGACTCCGGCTGAATATTTGGCTATGCTAAAACGCTGTTCATCTCTTGAGCCTCTTTAGTAGTTAATTAAGACATTCGAGTTCGAAGCACATGGCCATGGACCAAGTTTGATATTTAAGTGGAGAAAGATAGAAGACTGAAGTTCACATCCATCCTGTTTCGAGGTGGAAAATAAAAGGATTAGATTACATAATGTACCCTCCAGCACAAACAAACATACTGCAAACCATGAAGTTAAAGAAAAGTTGCAAGAGTTATAAATTGTTCAAGGGCAAACGTGTAAACTAGTTGAAACAATTTTGTGGACTTCAATTTTTCTGTCCTTGTACATTAACTAACATATATAACTATACAAATATTTTAAGTCGATACGGGTATGCTCTGTACATTCACCTTTGCAAGGACTCCCCTCTGCTACCCGTGTTGACGAAAGAATAAATCCCAATTAATTACTGATGGCCGGCTATGTCTAACAATATTGGTTATAATAATCTCTAGTCAATAGATTAAAATGAAAGCAAAAGAATTGATTCGACATGACCACGACCGAGACATCAGACACATCTGCAAATATAGTTATAGAGGAATCACAGCGTATAAAATATTAGGATACTCAATTCTGCTATATGTAAATATATGATTTGTATTGTCTTGAACTTAGAAAATCTTGAACCTAACTTATCTGTTTAAGTCAACATGTTTAAATAGTTAATCAGTCACTGTCAATGGTCTTACCTTTCTATAGCTATGAAATTTCTGTGAAATTTATCTAAGTGCCAGAGTTTTAATGAATAGGTTCACAAAGATTCTCTATTCTATTCAAATTTGAGCAACCTTAATTCAGAGCTGAAACAAAACAACATGTTTGATAATGGTCTTTTTTGTCTCCTGAAAATACTATATGATTTAATGAAGAACGAGGCAGAATTCCTGTCAAATGTTCCCAACAGAATTAATGATCTTCAAGCAGAATTACAAAGAATGCAGTGCTTCTTAGCAGATGCAGATGCTAGAAAACCCGAATATGAGACAGTTCGCCACTGTATAGCAGATATTAAGGAAGTTGCTTATCACGTGGAAAATATTATTGAGAAATATAGATACAAAATTGAATCGAGAAAGGGTAAATCAATATTGAAAGAGAATATAGATATACACAACATAGGATTGGAAACTCAGAAAGTTATGTCAAGAATTGATAGCATAAGAGGGAGTATGCAGACTTATGTGGATACTGGAATTAGAGTTTTATGCCAAGGAGAGTCATCAAGCGCTGCATCCGGGAGAAGCCAATGGCTAACAAGATCTTACTCTCATCTTGTTGATGAAGATTTTGTTGGTTTGGAAGACGAGGTGAATATGTTAGTTTCTCAGTTGACTAATGAAAGAAATGATAACAACTCTCATCGAGTCTTTGCCATATGCGGGATGGGAGGTCTAGGCAAGACCACAATTGCCCGGAAGGTATTGTTAGAACTTTCTATGATTACTTAAGAGTGTGCATTTCTTATTGATGTTATTCATATACTCTTAATATGCCTTGTAAATATTTTATCAAGGGCCGATCTTATATTCCAACAGGTATATCGTCACAACTATGTGCGAAATCATTTCCAAGCTTTTGCTTGGGTTTGTATATCCAAGCAATGGGAAGTAAGGGATGTTCTGGAAAGCATCCTCGCCAAACTTGAACCAGAAAACAGAATGGAGATTGACAAGATGATGGATGAACAACTTATTAAGGAACTTTATAACATTCAGCAAAGTAAAAAATGCCTGGTGGTACTAGATGATGTTTGGTCAACAAATTTCTGGAATAGTGTAAAATATGCTTTTCCTGAGGGAATAGAGGGTAGCAGAATTTTGATCACAACACGCAAGAAGGACGTGTGTACACACATAGATCCAACTTGTCTCCTCTATGAACCAAGATGTTTGGATGCTGATGAGAGTTGGACGCTACTTTGTAGGAAAGCATTTCCCAGAATAAACACTCCAGGTAATTATTCTATTCAATGAACTCTGATGAAATAATTTTGTTCAGATAGTTTTAAAAATGCAAGAAGCTTAGTATCAAAAATCAACTAAAGAAGACCAGGAGAATCAGGAAAGGAAACAAGATTAGTAACTAATCAAGTATTCAGTTTTCAAAATACTCAAAAATTATAGGTATTCCCTATTGAAGATGTAATAGCATATACGTGAAATGAAAATTGTACATCTTGTTGTATGTAGATTCAAATTTTGAATTAAAGATGCTTGGAAAGGAAATGGTCAGTGAATGTGGAGGCTTGCCTTTAGCTATTATTGTGCTTGCTAGACTTTTGGCTAGAAGACCAAGAGTAGATGAGTGGAGAAGGATTCACCAAAACCTGGACTTACACTTTGAACAAGATGGAGAAATTCATGGTGTGCTAGCTTCAAGTTACGATGACTTACCATATCGGCTTAAGCAATGCTTTTTGTACTTGGGCAACTTCCCAAAGGATCAAGATATTTCTGCCCGAAGGTTGTATCAGCTATGGGCTGCTGACGGTATTATATCATTGGAAGGTAACCAAGGAGAGGAGATATCAATGATGGTGGCAGGAGAACAAAATCTGCGTGAGTTAGCTCAAAGGTCCATGGTTCAGGTGCAACTAGAGGAAACAGGAGAACAAAATCCGCGTGAGTTAGCTCAAAGGGACATGGTTCAGGTGCAACTAGAGGAAACAGAAGAACAAAATCCGGGTGTGTTAGCTCAAAGGTACATGGTTCAGGTGAAACTAGAGGAAACAGGAGAACAAAATCCGCTTGAATTAGCTCAAAGGGACATGGTTCAGGTGCAGCTAGAGGAAACAGGAGAACAAAATCCGTGTGTGTTAGCTCAAAGGGACACGGTTCAGGTGCAACTGGTGGAAACAGGAGAACGAAATCCGCCTGAGTTAGCTCAAAGGGACACGGTTCAGGTGCAACTAGAGGAAACAGGAGAACGAAATCCGTGTGAGTTAGCTCAAAGGGACATGGTTCAGGTGCAACTAGAGGAAACAGGAGAACACACGGATTTAGCTCAAAGGGACAAGGTTCAGGTGCAACTAGAGGAAACAGGAGAACGAAATCCGTGTGAGTTAGCTCAAAGGGACAAGGTTCAGGTGCAACTAGAGGAAACAGGAGAACGAAATCCGCATGAGTTAGCTCAAAGGGACATGGTTCAGGTGCAACTAGAGGAAACAGGAGAACGAAATCCGTGTGTGTTAGCTCAAAGGGACATGGTTCAGGGGCAACTAGAGGAAACAACTAAAAGGATCAAATCTTGTCGACTTCATGATCTCATGCGAGATACATGTTTGTCAAAAGCAAAGGAGGAGAACTTTCTCAAGACAGTTTCTCATCATCAGCAGCATTTGCATCATCAATCAATATGTCGATCTTCTTCAACTAAAACAACATCATCAAGGTGCACCATACACAGACTCTCAATCACCGTAGGCAATGATGTTGAAAACTATTTCTCTCCTAATGATGAGTCCTTTCAGAATGTTAGATCAGCTTTGTTCTTTCCAATATGCAAAGAAATAGCATATCCCCAACCTATATTCCAAGGTGTATGCAATAACTTCAGAATGTTGAGAGTTTTGCATCTTGAGAAGTTCTCTTTTGAGGGAGATCTACCCAAAGCATTTGGTAATTTTGTACACTTGAGATACCTAAGCCTAAGAGATTCACGCTTACAAAAGCTGCCGTCCTCTGTAGGCGATCTCCAGTACCTACAAACACTAGATTTGAGGGTTAATTTCTTCTCATACATGATTATGCCAAACATTATATGTAAGCTGCAAAACTTGAGGAACTTGTATCTCCCCCCTTCACATCAAAAAACATATGAGTTGCAACTAAGTCCTTTAACCAACTTGGAAATGCTGAAAAACTTTGATACACATGTTTCTCCTTTTAGAGATCTCCTCAAGTTAACAAAACTTCAGAAACTTGGAGCTGTTTTTTCACTGTATTTGAATGAGATGGAAGAAATCATCACATACCTTGCCCCCCGGACAGGGAGACTCAAGGAAACATCCTTCCGCGTTTACTACAATTTTCATTCAGACAAGGAGTTAAATCTTCTGACACGACTGCTAGGTTGTCACCACCTTTGCAAGTTAGATTTAATTGGACACATCAGTAAGCTACCAGAACAACACATGTTTTCACAAAGCCTCACTAAGTTAACCTTGAGAAAGAGTGGACTTGAAGAAGACCCTATGCTCACTCTGCAGAATTTGCCCAGACTATTTACCCTGTCATTACGTGGAAGCTCTTTCATTGGCAAGGTAATGTGTTGCCCTTCACAAGGTTTTCCACACCTAAAAATTCTTAAAATCAAAGGGCTACCAAATTTAGAAAGCTGGATGGTCGAGACAGGAGCCCTGCCTAGTCTAGTTCATTTGGAAATCGACGGTTGCAAGAAACTGAAGATGGTTCCAGATGGATTGGAATATCTAACTAAATTACAGGAGATAGCAATTATAGATATGCCAGAAACATTCAAAAATAGGATTCAAGATGTTCAAGGGGAAGATTTTCACAAAGTTCAACACATTCCTTGTAGGAAAATTTTTGACACAAAGAAGTCTCCCAAGATTAAATCAAAAACGCCACTATCAGGTACTTAATCATAGTTATTCAAATAAGCTGCTTTACATTTCATTTTATACTGAAATTACATGTTGTATTAATCTAATTATATATTTTTGGTGAGACTGTTCCTCTTTATGTCAATACTTGATATGTGCATCAGTTATATCATGAACAAGACCAGGATTATGGTGTGATTGAATTCTCATGTAACTTATTTTCCAGGAGTAAGACAGATGCTTGGCGGATTACTTCGGACCATTTACCCATCTATAGTACCAAAGGAATGGAAAAGGCCATAAGAACTCACATGGGAAGATATTATTACCAAAGGCTAGAACTCGAGGACTCTAGTTAAGGGTGAACAAAGCAGTATGACAAGTGGACATGTATAATAGTATGTGTTTGTGCGCGTGTGTGTAGGTGTTTGTTTGACTAGGTATTGAGCCTTGAATCATGCTTGATAGTATCAGAAAAGAGCTTTACAATGGTAGGAAGCTCTTTTTTGTCTGTTGTGATTTTTTTTTTCTTTCTTTAGCTCTTGTTACTGGTGCAACTCGAACTATTATTAACACGCTTCATGATTACATATGATTTCGAAATTTGAAAAAAAAAACAAAAATTTTAAGGCACTTT
Organism: Petunia x hybrida; assembly: GCA_037355625.1. Taxonomy (NCBI): domain Eukaryota; kingdom Viridiplantae; phylum Streptophyta; class Magnoliopsida; order Solanales; family Solanaceae; genus Petunia; species Petunia x hybrida. Next base: position 1,439,340 of record JBBBVM010000055.1, read on the forward strand.
CTTGCAGTTGGCTGAAAGAAAAAAAAGCACTTCACTTTTCAATTTTGAAATGTTAGAGCATGTACAACATGATTGACTGTCGCTGCTCTGGCGAAGCAGCTGAGATCTTGGACGCACCATTGCTCTAGCAAACTGCTCTGGCCACTGCTCCTCTGCCACGACAGAAACCTGTAAATCTGCTGCTTTGTCAGAGCTCCGGCGACTGCTGCATTGCTGTTTCGTCGCTACAGATCTGCTACTGCTCCAGCGCTACAGATCTGCTGCTGAACGGAACTGCTGCAGCAGCCTGTTGGAACTACTCTCTCTTACCTCTTCTTCTTTATTTATTTTTTATTTGAATGGATGTATACACAATCTATTCCATGAAAATGTGTATACACTGCAAAAAGTGTGTATACAGGAAATATAAATGAAAAAAAGTAAATGTATACATTGTGTAAAACTGAAATCTGAGTGTATACACTATTAAATTAAGAGACCATTTATATGCACTATGACATCGTTTGTACATACTGTATATAAGTTTTAAGTATTATTGGCTACAAAAAGTAAGAGCTATTGAAAAGTAAGGGGGAAGGGGAGTTGACGGACTGTTTTAGTACTTATCCCAATAATATATGCTCTTTAAGAATTAATTCAATGTGGAGCAGTTTTATGTGGCACTTTCTTTCTTATGCTCAGAGCAAATAATAAGGACTATATATTGAAAACCGTTAAATATGATTAAAGAGGCTCAAGTTACAATAATGTAAATCTCCTACACATGTCATTCGAAAGATAAAAAATATAAAAAACAAATTAAACAAGCTAAAAGCTATGTATACTTGACTGGGATGAAGATGAAATCTGTTTGTGTAGGTCATCACTCCAGCAGTATTCTTCGGGTGAGATCAAGCTTTCCACATACGTAATGATATTGTCATATTCTACCTTTCTTTCACATTCTAGCTCATGTTGTGGCCAAACAAGAACTTCTCGCATACTATCAGTCTTAAGATTGCATGCTACAACTTTACCGTTCATAACACAGTATACAACGAAAACTAATTCTCCATTCTGTCTCATAAAAAGGGGTTTTGCTACTTGATAAGATTTTATTTCCAAATTTCTTACGATACATAAGGATGTCCATGATTCTTTAATTCCGTACTCCTTCATGATCCATACCTCAAGACCCTTATCATCGTTCAAGTAAGTCGTACAAAGACATTTGTTCACAACTCCTAAACCTACTAAAGCATTCTCTCTTCCAGAATAAATCTTAGGGATTGGAAAAAGGTGAAACTTTTCAGAGACAACATCAAAATATATTACTTTGTCCTTAGGACCAAGATAATACCACCAGCGATCCTCATCAGGCTTTTCAGCTCCAACTCTAGAGTGAAGTCGTCCATGCATTGTGATCATATCATTGAAGGAGAGAGAGCCAATATCATAAGGGAAGTCGATCTCTCTCCACATTTTGCCTTTAAGACTTGCAATTATAGCATATTCACGACCATAACCTGGGGAACAACTGAATATAAACAACAATACCTTGTAATCATTTTTGGAGGAGTCGAAAACAAGTCCCCCAGCGGCATTCCATTCATGATCAGCCAATATCTTGAGTTCAAGCACTTTAGTACAAACTCTGGTGGCAAGATTCCACAAGAAAATATGCTCGTTTATATTTATCAGTAGGAGACAACCACAAGAGCCAAGCACATGATAGTTGTGTATTCGACCTATCCCAAGGCGTAGTTGTTGTTGTTGCCAAACGTTTATTTCTATTTCAGAACTTATAAGTTGTTGGTTTAAGAAGCGGATCTTATTCGTTTCATGGCGCCATGGAATGAACAAGGCTCCTACTCCTTGATTATTAGAGAGCTCGAATTTTGGATGTGAAATCCAAGAACACCATTGTTTACAAACACACTTGAACCTAAAGAGGGATTGCACTGGTAATTTTGAGAGAATAATTAGAGTAATTTCGATAGGTAGATCAGCCATAGGCTGTTTAATGGAACTATTTCTATGTACTAACTATAGTAGGTAAGCGCCGAAGAGAAGAGAAAAGGCTTAATAGGAGATGTTATGGTGACAAGAGAACGGCTTATTTTTTTTATATATAGTGATGGATGTTTATATACTTTTCACGGTTGGAAAGAGTTTAGGGCTTTGAAAGAGAAGGAACAATAAAAGGGTTTATATACTTTTTTGGGGTTTTTTCATAACTACCTATTGTGTAAGAGTAAATTTCATTTACTACCACTTAAATGTGGTACCATTTTTATATTACAACTATACCACATTTACAATTAGTTCATTATCCAGATATGCTATATTAGGGGGATTATGTGTCTGTTTAACTCCTTAATGCTAGTCCCCTCTTCCTATTCTAACACTACCTAATACCAATCCCTAGTCTTCTATTATATAGCTTTCAGAGACAACGAACTGTTTTATTGAAAATATATGTTATACAACGAGAGGTAATCAATTTAGTAGGGTGTATTAGTTCTTTTAATTTATAGTTGCAGTACTTTTTGTAAAAACAGAAATAATATACTTTGTATGTGAATAATAATAATATACTAATAATATAACATATATTAATAATATAGTAACAACATATATTATTATAGTAATATATAAAATAATATATATTATATTAGCAGTATATCAATATATATTATATTAGTAGTATACTGATATAGATTGTATTAGTAATATATTTATATATTTATTATATTAGTAGTATATTAATATAGATTATATTAGTAGTATTTACCTATTTTAGGGAGGGAGAGGAGTTATTTAGTATATGTAGGACTTATATTTAGGATTATCTCTGGAGGTGGTAATATTGAAATTAATATTTAAAAATATGGTATAAAACTTTAGGAAGTGGTATTTTTGCGAATATTTTATTTTAGTGGGTAAATACAGTTAATAAATCTTAACAGCAGGTGTTTTGAGTATTTTTCCCTACTTTTATTGTATATTTTTTCCTTTCAAAAATATATTTTATTTTTGTAAAGTTAATTTTCCTTTTTATTCACGTCGCCTACTGCTAGGAATGTCATGAGACCTTTTTATAACAGTCATAGCTCTTTTGCAACTAATAAAAGCAACATCATCATACTGCAATCTTCAAAGACTCCCTCACCAAAGACAATTTTGATGTTCAAAACAATTTCTCTCCTAATGATAAGTCCTTTCAGCAGGTTAGATCAGCTTCGTTCTTTCCATATGCAAAAAAACAGCATATCCTGAACCTATAATCCAAGGTCTATGCAATAATTTAAAATTGTTGAGAGTTTTGCATCTTGAGAAGTTTTCTTTTTAGGGAAAGCTACCAAAGCAATTGGTAATTTGTTACACTTGAAATACCTGAGCATAAGACATTCACACTTGCAAAATTGTCGTCCTCCGTAGGTAATCTCAAGTACCTAACAATACTTGATTTGAGGGTGAATTTCTCTTCATACTTGACTATGCCGAACACTATAGGGAAGCTGCAAACTATAGGGTGAATTTGAGGGTGAATTTCTCTTCATTCTTATGATTCTTGATTCTATTCAGCTGCATTCTTCTTCCTCAAACCATTTATGCAAGTTAGAATTGATTTAATCGGATCTATCAGTAAACTACCAGGACACCACATATTTTCACAAGGCCTCACTAAGTTAACCTTGACAAAGAATGGACTAGAAGAAGCCCGTATGCTCACTCCGCAGAATTTGCCTAGACTATTTACCCTGTCGTTACGTGGAAGCCCATTCATTGGCAAGCTAATGTGTTGTCCTTCACAAGGTTTTCCACAAAAGAAATTCTTAAAACCAAGGGGCTACCAAATTTAGAAAGCTGGATGGTCGAGACACGTGGCCTGTCTAATCTAATTCATATAGAAATCGACGGTTGCAAGAAACTGAAGATTGTTCCAGATGGATTGGAATATCTAACTAAAATACAGGAGATCATAGCAATTATAGACATGCCAGAAACGTTCAAAAACAGGATTCAACATGTTCAAGGGGAAGATTTTTACAAAGTTCAACACATTCCTTGCAGGAAATTTTTTAACACAGAGTCTCCCAAGGTTAAAAATAAAAAACGCCACTATCAGGTACTTAGTCATTGTAATTTTCAAATAAGCTGCTTTTCATTTCATTTAATAATAAAATTACATGTTGTTGAAATCTAGTTATACCTTTATGGTGAGACTGTTCCTCTATATCTAAAATACTTGATATATACATCAGTTATATCATGAACAAGACCAGGATTATGGGGTGATTGAATTCTCATGTAACTTATTTTCCAAGAGTAGGACAGATGTTTAGCGGATTACTTCAGACCATTTATCCATCTATAGTACTAATTAAAGGAATGGAAAAGGCCATAAAAACTCACATGGGGAAGATATTACCAAAGGCTCAGGCCCTCTAGTTAAGGGTGAACAAAGCAGTATGGCAAGTGGACATGTATAATATGTGTGTACGCGCTTGTGTAGGTGCTTGTTTGACTAGGAGGCATTGAGCCTTGGATCATGCTTGATAGTATCAGAAAAGAGCTTTACAATGGCATGAAGCTCTTTTTTGTCTGTTTTGATCTTCTTTTTTTCCTTTAGCTCTTGTTACTGCTTCAGCTCGAACTATTATTAACACATTTCATGATTACATATGATAAAAAATTTAAGGCACTTTCTTGCAGTTAGCTGAAAGAACAAAAAGCACTTCACTTTTCCATTTTTAAATGTTAGAGCATGTACAACATGATTGACTGAGTATAGAATCGAACAATCATATCCTTTGTTGGGAAATAATAGTTTACTCCAGGAATATTTACCACAATAATAGACAACATTAGAAGAGTACAACAACACCAAGTTTCTTAACGTAGAAAATCTTTTAAATAAAAAAAGTAAAATAGCCACGTATTGAGAGGAGCAAAATAACTTCACTATAGTGAGAAATATTACACACTGTAGTCGTAGACTACTACACACTCAAAAGAAATAACTCTTTTTATTTTAAAGATACATCACTATGATATTGCTCATACTCTCTATTTTTCTACGCAAAGACTTCAGTCTATGGAATTAAGCAACTACTGCGTTGCTTTTGATTTTTTTTTTTTTGGTGTACATAAACTGATAGCCAACGACCCTTTATATAGAAAATGTTGCCGCTCTAAAGGATCAATCAAAATTCAGTTGGCAAAACTGTTTTGCCAAAACCGTTTTTATTTCTCATAATATGCTTGTTATGGTTTTCTCATAACAGTTACCAACTAGTAATATTTATTTATGGAGTAGGTCCCACAAATCTCCTCCCTTAATTTTGATTTTTTTTCTTCATTCCAAGCAAGGCTCTCATTCTCTGAAAGTCTTCAAATTTGAGTGGCTTTATAAAGATATCTGCAACTTGATCGTGAGACTTCACATATTTGAGCTCTACCTCCTTCTTGACAATGCATTCTCTGATGAAGTGATACCTTGTAACTATGTGCTTGCTCCAATCATGATACACAGGATTCTTTGCAAGTGCTTGTGCGGACTTGTTATCAATGCAAATTGGCGTGGCTTCAATTTGAGGCAAATTGAGCTCCTTCAACAATCTTCTCAGCCAAATAGCATGACACATACAAGACGTTGCCGCTACATATTCAGATTCACAAGTCGAGAGAGTAACAATGCATTATTTCTTAGAACTCCAATTAATAACACAATTACCCAAGAAAAAGACAAAGTCAGTTATGTTTTTTCTATCATCAGTATCTCCCGCAAAATCACTATCACAAAATCCCACAAGACTGAAATCATTAGTAGGAGAATAAAATAGCCCATAGTCAATTGTACCTTTGAGGTAACGGAGAATTCTTCTGGCAACTTTCAAATGAGTTGAGGTAGGAGCTTCCATAAAGCGACTCACTACGCCAACCGCAAAGAGTATATCTGGCCTCGTACAAGTTAGGTATCTTAAGCTTCCCACAAGGCTTTTGAAAAGGTGGGATTCACCTTTTCTCCATCATCAAACCTTCACAACTTTGTCCCACTCTCCATTGGTGTGTTTACAGGGTTGCAATCAAACATCTTGAACTTCTTCAGTATTTTTTTTGTATAGCTTTCTTGAGATATGAAAATGCCTTCCTCCATCTGCTTCACTTCCAGACCCAAGTAATATGACATGAGTCCTATGTCCGTCATATCAAACTCACGGGACATAGCTTTCTTGAAATCTTCAAATAAATTGGGGTTATTACCCGTAAAGATAAGATCATCAACATAAAGACAGACAAGTAAAATATCTCCATTAGTCTGAACTTTAACATAAAGAGCATATTTATGGAGACAACGAGTAAATCCATTATCTTGAAACTACTTGTCGATGCGACTATTCCACGCCCTTGGAGCTTGCTTCAATCCATATAAGGCTTTGTTCAATCTAAGCACTTTATCTTCATGATTTTTAACCTCAAAGCCCAATGGTTTCTCAACATAGATTTCTTCTTCAAGATAGCTATTCAAGAAGGCTGACTTGGCATCTAATTGATGGATCTTCCACTTCATTTGTGCTGCCAAAGAGATAATCAGTCGGATCGTCTCCATGCGAGCAACAGGTGCATAGACTTCATCATAGTCAATGCCATGCCTTTGTTTGTAGCCTTTACCCACAAGTCTTGCCTTGTATCTCTCTATATCTCCATCAGCATTCTTCTTTGCCTTGTATACCCATTTCATTCCAATTGCTCGATGACCTTTGGGAAGAGTTGTTAACTCCCAAGTATTGTTCTTCTCTATTGACTTGATCTCTTCCTCCATGGCTTGTCTCCACCTTTTATCTATAACAGCTTTATTAAAGTTCATTGGTTCACTATCAGCAAAGAGACAATACAAGAAATCAAAATTAGTAATTTCATCTGTATTATCATAGAGTTCTGCAATTGTCCTCGTTCTTTCTGGTGCTTCATTTGAACTTCCTGGAAAGGAAGGAGATGCAATATTGCTTGGGGGATGGAGGTGGAGTTGTGTCTTTTAAGGGTTCCTCAGTCTCTTGTGCTTCTTCTTCATCATCTTCAAAGTATGGAAGAAAATCATATGTATTTTCTTCCTGAGATTCCCAATTCCATGTCGCTTCTTCATAAAATTCAACATCACGACTCACCACCACTTTGCCATTGCCAGGGTTGTATAACTTGTAACCTTTTGAACTCGTGTCATAGCCAACAAACACATGCTTGACACTTCGATCATCAAGTTTAGCTCTTCCTTGATGTGGCATATGAGCATAGGCTATGCTCCCCAAAGATTCTCAAGTGTTTGACACTTGGCTTCCTTCCGCTCCATGCTTCTTGAGGAGTTTGATCTCTAACATTTTTTGTTGGAGATCTGTTGCTCAAATAAACTGCATAAGAAACAGCTTCGCCCCAAAATTCCTTGGGCATGCTTTTAGCTTTCAACATACACCTAGCCATATTAAGAATTGTTCTATTCTTTCTTTCTGCAACTCCATTTTGTTGTGGTGAGTAAGGTATCGTTAGAGGACGACGAATTCCATGAGATTGACAAAAGTCATTAAATTCTTTTGAAGTGAATTCGCCTCCTCTATCGGACCTTAAAGCTTTTATTTCATGGCCAGTTTCCTTTTCCACAAGTGCTTTAAAATTTTTAAAAGCAACAAATGTTTCAGATTTTTGCTTCAAGAAATAAACCCAGGTCTTTCTACTAAAATCATCAATGAATAGTAAAAAGTATTTACTTTTACCGAAAGAAGGTGGATTGATTGGTCCACACACATCGGTATGAATAAGCTGGAGTGGCTTGGTTGCTCTTGACATGGCCTCATTCGAAAAACTCTTCCTTGCATATTTGCCAAGAAGACAAGCATCACACAATTGATTGAGATGGTTGATTGAATGGAATCATCTTTTCTCCTATTGATTTGAGCACTTCAAAATTTAAGTGCCCAAATCGCATGTGCCAGCACCATGACTCATCTTGCACATTAGCCTTCAAACACTTTGCATCAATTGTCTTAAGATTCAAAGTAAACAATCTGTTCTTTGCCATATCAGCTTTAGCAATTAATTTTTCATTTGAATCTCTAAGCCAAAAATGCATATCTTTCATATGAATATCATATCCTCTTTCAAGAAGTTGGCCAAAACTCAGAATATTACTTTTTAGTTTTGGCACATAATAAACATCTTTAATCAACTTGTGGCCATCATTTTTAGAGGAGATTAGAATCGTACCTATCCCTTCAATTTGGATCTTTGATGAATCTCAAAAAGAAACATTGTCTTTCACCCTTTTAATGAGTTCTACAAACTTTTTTTTGCATCCACACATATGATTGCTTGCTCCATTGTCCAAGTACCACGAGCTGCAATCATCCTTGTCACCTTCCTTGAGTGCTAGCAACAATGTTGACTAATCTTCTTTCTTGTCAACAAGGTTAGCTTTCTCTTCAACATTACTACGACATTCCCAATGTATGACAATTGTAACACTCAATTTTAGATTTGTCATACCTTTTGCCATTTGCCTCTTGATAGTAACCACGTCCTCTTCCTCCTCTTTGTCCACGACCACGACCTCTGAATGCTTGAAAGCTTTTTTCTTCATTGTTGAAGTTGTTAACGTTACTTCTTCCTCTTCCTCGGCCACCACGGCCTCTTTCTCGTTCATTTCCTCTAAAGCTCTTTTCACCTCCATCTTTGAAGGATGCATTGGTTTTAAAAAGTTGCTCCAATGACTCTTCTTGTCTCCTTCTGATCTTTTCTTCGTGAGACTTGTAAAAAACCCTCCAGTTGCTCCGTCAACATAAAGTCTAAATCTTTAGACTCCTCAATCGCACACACCACATAATCAAGTTTAGGTGTTAAAGAACGAAGGATCTTTTCTACCACACGAATTTCTTCCACTTCTTCCCCGTACCTTTTTAATTGATTCACAACAGCTTTTACTCTTGAACAATAATCCGAAATGCATTCAGATTCCTTCATTTTCAAAACTTCAAAATTAGCCCCTAGAGTTTGAAGTTTTATCTTCCTCACTTTATCAACTCCCTGAGAGAATTTCGTAAAATCTCCCAAGCTTCTTTTGAGGTGGTAGCATCGGCTACCTTCTCAAACATGGCATGATCCAGACATTGGTGGATGAGAGTGAGAGCTTGTTGATCTTTCTTCCTTATTTTTTACCAAGACATCTTTTTCATTTTGAGGCAGAGCTTCCTCATTATCGGGTATTGTATACCCAGTACCCACTATGTACAACCTCCCACACGTCTTGAGAGCCAAGAATGGCTTTCAATCGTAGGCACTATTTTTCATAATTTTCTTTTGTGAGACGAGGGTATTGAAAAGCGAGTGTACATTATTTGCCATGGCTCTGATACCACGATGTTGGAAAATAATAGTTTACCCCAGGAATATTTCCCACAATAATAGATAAGATTAGAAGAGTACAACAACACCAAGTTTCTTAACATGCAAAAACTTTTTTAACAAAAAAGTAAAATAGCCACGTATTGAGAGGAGAAAAATAACTTCACTATAGTGAGAAATATTACACACTGTAGTCGTAGACTACTACACAAAAAGAAATAACTCTCTTTATTTTAAAGACACCTCACTATGATATTGCTGACACTCTCTATTTTTCTACACATGCTATTTTCTTTCAATCTATGGAATTAAGCAACTACTGCGTTGCTTTTGATTTTTTTGGTGTACATAAACTGATGGCCAATGACCCTTTATATGGAAAATGTCGCCGCCCTAAAGGACCAATCAGAACTCGGTTGGCAAAACTGTTTTGCCAAAACCATTTTCATTTCTCATAATATGCTTGTTAACAGTTACCAACTAATATTTATTTGTGGAGTAGGTCCCATATCCTTTTCGCTCTTCAATGTTATATAATAAGCTCTTTATGAATTAACTCAGAGCAAATAATAAGGAGTAAGGACTCTATACGTTGAAAACCGTTGAATATGATTAAAGAGGCTCAAGTTACAATAATGTAAATCTCCTACACATGTCATTCGAAAGATAAAAAATATAAAAAAAAAAATTAAACAAGCTAAAAGCTATGTATACTTGACTGGGATGAGGATGAAATCTGTTTGTGTTGGTCATCATTCCAGCAGTATTCTTCGGGTGAGATCAAGCTTTCCACATACGTAATGATATTGCCATATTCTACCTTTCTTTCATATTCTAAATCATGTGGTGGCCAAACAAGAACTTCTCGCATACTATCATTCTTAGGATTGCATGCTACAACTTTACCTGTATTAATATGAGATACAACGAAAACTAATTCTCCACTTTCTGTCATAAAAAGGGGTTTTGCTATTTCGTAAGAAGGTTGTATTTCCAAATTCCTTATGACATATAAGGATGTCCATGATTCCTTAATTCCGTACTCCTTCATGATCCATATCTCAAGACCTATGTCATCATTCAAGTAAGTCGTACAAAGACATTTGTTCACAACTCCTAAACCTACTAAAGCATTCTCTCTTCCAGAATAAATCTTAGGGATTGGAAAAGGTTGAAACTTTTCAGAGACAACATCAAAATATATTACTTTGTCCTTAGGACAACGATAATACCACCAGCGATCCCCATCATACTTTTCAGCTCCAACTCTAGAGTGAAGTCGTCCATGTAGTGTGATCATATCATTGAAGGAGAGAGAGCGAATATCATAAGGGAACTCGATCTCTCTCCACACTTTGCCTTTAAGACTTGCTATTATAGCATATTCACGACCGTAACCTGGGGAACAACTGTATATAAACAGCAATATCTTGTAATCATTCTCGAAGGAATCGAAAAAAAGTCCCCCAGCAGCATTCCAATCACCATCAGCCAAGATCTTGAGTTCAAGCACTTTGGTACAAACTCTAGTGGCAAGATTCCACAAGAAAATATGCTCGTTAATATTTATTAGTAGGAGACAGCCACAAGAGCCAAGCACATGATAGTTGTGTACTCGAGCTATCCCAAGATGTAGTTGTTGTTGTTGCAAAATGTAATTTTCTATTTCGAAACTTACAAATTCTTGGCTTATGATGCGGCAATTAGCGTCTCTTTCACCGCTCCATGGAATGGCCAAGGCTCCTGGATTAGGGAGCTCGAATTTAGGATGTGAAATCCAAGAACGCCATTGTTCACAAACACACTTGAATCTTAAGAGGGATTTCACTGGTAATTTTGACAGAATAATTAGAGTAATTTCGATGGGAAGATCTGCCATAGGCTGTTTAACAGAACTATTTCTGTACTAATTGTAGGTTTAATAAGAGATGTTATTATGGCCAGAGAAGGTTTATTTTATAGTGAAGAAATTTGATTCCTACTTCAAGAAAAAGGTATTTTCTCTTCTCTCTATGTTAGGAATACCCTTTTTATTCGCGTTAGGAATTTTAGGACCGTATTGTTTTTAACTAACTTGGAACACAAGTTAGTTCTTTATTAGTTGTACACCACAGTCTTTCTCAAAATATTTGTAGAAAACGTAAAAACAATGTAATATAGGATCTTTTAGCACCATTAGTAATTAAAATGAAAATTTTACCTAGTCAATTAGTGCTTCTGTAATTAGAAGTTATCCGAAAACGTGTATGTCCTAGGGACAAATTCATAACCATCGCTCCATATAAAATAAACCCTTCCCTTCCCTTCCCTTCCCTTCCCTTATTCCCTGAAATTTCTTTTTACACTGGTAAGGGTTGCCACGATGAAAAATCATAGTAATAGAAAAAGTCTGACCTCCTGTTGAAAGGCTAACACAATGTTGATATAGAAAACTAAATTGATTAGGATTTTGTATATACATATTTACTTAATTCATATCTAATTAGATTTATAGTTAAAGCCATATTAAAATAAATTTTTTAGTTAAACTATTTTTTTATTTGTTATTATAAACAAAATTCTACTATCTAAACTTTCAAAGTTAATAAAGTTAGGTTTTCTTTTATAAGGTATGAGAACAAAGTAGAGATTACTTAAATTTTGAGAGAATATTTGTTTTTTGGTTAGTTCAAACACCAAAAAACCTAAGAGTACAGAATGTCGATCTCTTATTGTGTCTAATTCTATCTACTACATAACCCCTCTATAGTTATAAGGAGAATTTTCAAAACTAGACACCCCACAACACAAAATTACAAATGAGGGGCCACATTTCATCCATAGCACCCCTTTATTTTTACATTACACAACATAGCACCCCCTTATTTTTAAAATTACATAACATATCACCCATTTAAACTAAAAATCCTAGGAGCCACTCCCTCACCCTCCCCCACCACTGCCCCGCCACCATAAACTGAGCCGCCACCGCTGCCGCCCGGCGGTGGCAGGTGGCCGGAAAACCAAAAATTCACCGGATTTGCTTATTTTTTGTGGATTTGTTTAAATAATTATTTTTTGATAATTTTATACACCTAAATCTTTCAAAATAATAAATTATACATGTAAATACATAGAAAATTGTGTATGCAAGAAGAAAAATACAAAAATATACACAAAAAACATAAATTTTATACAAAAACATCCATAAAAAGTGCACAAATCTGAAATTTATACAATTTTATTCATTATTCATACACGCATATACAGCTTTATACGAATTTTACAATACATAGAATGTGTTTTATACACTGTCAATACGTACTTATACAGATTTATACATTTTTATACACGTTTACAGAATTGTATAAACTTGTATAAAAATATATAAAAGTGTATAAACTCGCAAATCTAACTTTAAACAGTGCTTCGGGTAGCTTTTACACAAAAGCTTAACAAACATTCCAGATCTATACAGTTTTATACAAGAAAAACACTAATCTAAACATTAAACAAAACTTTTAATAAAAAACAAGTAGATCTCAATGAACTTTTATGATAAAAGTGAAGAAAAAGAAGAAACTTGATAAATAAACTCCTCACCGGAGTTTGGATCGCAATATAAAACGAAAATCAACATTGCTATTCAAAAAGCAAAAAAATAAAAAAAACGAAAAGAAGAAGAAGAAGAAGCTGCGGCGGTGGTGGTGGTGGTGACCATGTCGGCGACGTCGTCAGTGGCTTGGAGGGGAGGGGATGACGGTGGGGCAGTGGTGGAAGGATTAGGGGGGGGTGGCGGCTACATTAGGGTTAATGGGGAAGAGAAGAGAGAAAATGGGAAGGAGAGAAGGAGAAGAGGGGAAAAAATGGGGGCTAGGGTTTTTTTTTTCTTTAAATAGGGGGTGCTATGGAGTGAAAGAAAAAAATAAAAAAAGTAGGAGGGTGCTAGGTCGGGTAAAGAAGGAAAATATGGGTCTTTTTTGATAATTTTCATAAGTGGAGTGTCTCTCCATGTAATTGTCCCTAGTTATAAATTATAACACGTTTTACCTATTATATGTAAAAAAGGGAGATTTACAAAAATATACAACCCAAACATCACATTTACAAAAAATATCAATACTTTATCATTTTACAAAATATAACAATAATTTTTTTACATAGGATATACAAGTTTCAATAAATACCTACAATTTAAGGTTTTATCTCCTTCTTCATACGTTCTCCACCCATCACTGCCCTGGGGGGCTGCTGCCATCACTCACCGCCGCCTGCCAGCCACCACCAGCCGTCAAACAGCCGCAGCCAACGCCACCGGAAATTTTTTTAAATTTTTTTTCGATATTCAAAATGGAACATACAAAAATACACACATATTCACTAAATATAACCCAAACATAAAAACACATACGAAAATACACACAGTTATTCAAAAAAAATATTATATAAAATCAACTTTTCTACTCTAGACATATATAAACACAATCATACAAATATATACACATATATACAATACACATACACATATAAAAAAATGAAGATAGACATTCATGTACAAAAATACAAAAGGTATACATATTTATATAAATAAAATACAAGAATATACTAACACATACACATATATACACATACAAAAAGAGAAAAAGAAAAAAAAGATTGGAGAATAATAGCAGCATCAACGACCAGCTAGTCACTCGCGATGGATAGCAGCAGCGGTGGCGGCCAGTGGCGAGTCGAAGAAAAACAGCAGCAGCGGCGGCGAGGTCGTGAGCAACAGCAACAGATCTGAGAAATACAAGCAGCAGTGGCGGCTCGCCAGTCACCAGCAATGGGGGAGGGGGATGGTCGGTGGGTGGACGGGTGTAGGAGAGGATAGAAAAAGAGAGAGGAAGAAAATTAGGGTTTTGTGGTTGAAAGAGTGGGAAATGAAAAAAATGGTATTCAGGGTAATTTTTTAAAAGTATTATTTTATTTTGTAAATACAGTAAAAGTATTGTATTTTTTATAATTTAGCTTTTAGTGTAGTCATCATTTCTCTATAAAAATATCTCTTAGTATCCTCTTACAAAGGGCCGATAAATACAAAAGTACATAAACCCTTTGGAACCACGGAGAATCCATAAACCCTTGCCTGCCGCTTCCTATATATCTGATATAGTAGAACTTTTATTCTCTTTTTGGTTCTGCACCGAACCGGGGCTGTAATGATGAAGCATCAATATTGCAAGGGCCTACCAGACGAAATTACGATGATTATTCTTTCAAAATTACCTATGCAATCCCTTTTAAGATTAAAGTGTATCTGTAAACCATGGAAGTCTTGGATTTCAGAGCTCTATAAACCAGGAGGAGCCTTGGTGTTTTCAGAGCGCGAAATGTATGGACCAACGTCCATCAGCTTCATAAGCCAACAACTTACAAGTTCTGAAACCAAAACCTGTAAAGAGAGTTACAATGTGTTGGGTTCTTGTAACGGTCTCGTGCTGTTAAGTGTGGAGGAGCATATTTTCTTGTGGAATCCTGCCACCAGATTTTGTGAGAAAGTGCTTCAGCTCAGAAGCTTGAGACAGGATAATGGGTTGTGGTGCGTCGACACTGGGGGACTTTGTTTCGACTCCTCCACAAATGATTACAAAGTACTGTTGTTTTTGCGCCCCTTTTCCCCAGGTTACGGTTATGATCTTGCTATAATATCAAGTCTTAAAGGCAAAAGGTGGAGGCAAATCAAATGCCCCTTTCGTATCACATCACTATGTGTCCCTGATTGGGTTTCAATGCATGGGCGACTCCACTCTAGGGCTTGGGTCGATAAAAAATTGGACAAGTCTAAAGGTCGTGCTGGTTCTCATAATAGACTAATATATTTGGATATTGTCTCAGAAAAGTTTGATATGTTTCCGATCCCTGATGTTGTTTCTGAAAAGTTTGATCAGTTTTCAATCCGGCCCGAGTCTCGAAGTGAGAATGCTATAGTTGGTTTAGGAATTTTACACGAATGTCTTTGTATGACTTACTTGGATTTCGGTAAAGATCTTGAAATATGGATCATGAAGGAGTACGGAGTAAAGGAATCGTGGACTAACTTATTTGTCATAAGGAGTTCCCTAGTTGCCTCGATGAATTTGAAAATAAATTGCCCTTACTACAATATAACAAAGCCCCTTTTCATGACAGAGAATGGAGAATTAATTTTTTGGATTTCTTACGATGGTATTGTTGCATACGATCCAATGAATGATATTATGCGATATGTTATTTTTCCGTTAGAGAGAGCACGTATGAGAGGAATTATAACTGCCATTACATTTGTGGAAAGCTTGATCTCACCCCAAGAATACCATTGGAATGATGACCTACACAGAGAGCTTGCAGACATAAATCTTGGTTAATTTTTGTTTTTTATATCTTACATTTTTGAATGACATTGATGGTTAATTTTTGTTTTTTATATCTTACATTTTTGAATGACATTGATTTCACTTGTAACTTTGAGCACATTTTATTTTAAAATTAGTTTTCGGTATATAGCGGACTAGAAAACATAAGTGATGAATATGCAAAATCAATTCATACTATGTTCTGATATTTCCAACAAACACTACGCCAAGTGATTGTGGGTAGACAAAGGATGAATATACGACACAACTGGCAAGTTCAGCTTTCACAATTCATTTTTGGGTCAATCCAGGGAAACTCTGTTTCTTTTTGCATGGAAAAAGAAATGCTAATGTATAGGTGGGCAATGCATAAAAAAAAAAGTCAATATTTAAGCCCACTTTACGTAGAGATTATGGCAGGGTATGTGTCACGCAACAATCTTGAAGCAGGAGATATTTTTAATGAAACAACTTAGCAACCAGTACTTTCTTTCAGTTGAGAGATCGTCATGGACGAGCTAGACATTTGTAAAATATGTTAGAAATAGCGATCATATCTCATTTTAAAACTGTATTTAAAAAAGAAATCTTTTCTTTATCTTTTCTAGAAGGATGATTGAAAAGAATATACATGGCTATAAATTGTGTTTGATTTACAGATGAATCCAAAAGGCTAACCTCTGTATCATTCTTGAACCATATATGTTGCTTAGTTTACCTCTGTTTCTTCGATTATGTCTACTTAATTGGACCAACTCTCTTTGCTCAATTAAGACCCCTAGATATAATAAAGCCAAAAGACATTAAACAAGTCATGTGATATAGTTTGATTCGACACAGATAATTTGACTCCGCACAGAGTTTAAGAATAAAATGCTCTTAAGACCTTTGAGGGAACATGTTAGATCTGTGGTTATAAGAATTTTTCAGACTTGTGCCGTTGAAATATGCAACAACAATTGTGTGGTAAAATCTTATCATTAAGTATAGAACTAATGAGATGCTAGAGTTAAATTTGGAATCCACGAGTTACAAACACATCTGAATATTGGATTTGGTATGGAATCTTTAAGGTACCAAGCAAGAAAGAACTCTTCTATATAAATCATATGCGTGCTATTTTTAAGGCTATATCACTTGTGCTGGACATGAAATTCTAGAAGTAGCCTTACTTTATAGGATAAAGCGACGTCAGGATCGTAGTTGTTTCTTTTGGTGCTGTAAGGTTGTCAATATTGTCTCTTTTTGTTTACCACAATCTTTGGAGGGTGAGCTCTTCTTTGATTTTACGTCACAAGCGATATAGCATCAGTATAAATTTGGACAGGAGTAATAATTTATATTTTATTAATAATAGAGGCATACGGTTTTATGATATATAGTCCAGCAGGCAGCGACCTGATTTAAATTTTTATTGTAAAAGCTCCTATATTATAAATGACACGACCCGGAATCCGACTCGGCCGTGCGGGCACCCGAAATCCTCGTCGGGCGGACCCTTACCAATTAAATTAGGAAAATAAATATAATTCAATTCATAAATAAAGACAGGACTAAAAAAAACACACCGACATATTGACACCTCTAAGCTGTACGAAAGAAAATTACAGCTTACTACCCAACATACTAGGTTTAGGGCTATCCAGGCTAGACATCTAAGAGTACAGAAGAAGACAAATACCTCATGAAGGGAGCAAAATGCAACTGAAATAATAAACAATAAACCAGTGGCCATCCGGAATAAAAGCTGGCTCACTCTGACAGCTGAAGTCGTCTTCGCTCCTGAACAACGTGGCGAACTCAATCCTGGAGCGAACCTGCCGAAACAAAATAAATAGACAAGAACAAACAACAAACAAGGGTGAGTCAAAAGGACTGAATAAGTGGAGCAGACTAGCCACCTCAAAGAATAGGATAGCTAGTCAGGGAAGAGAAACAGATAAACCAAATTTCTGTTATTTAAATTATAAAAAGGCAGAGCCAGATAATAACTAAAAACACGTATGGAATCACAAACTCATCAACAAGTAGGAACGTAAGATAGCCAGAACATATAGGTATCCCGAACACATCAACAATCAGAAATACATCCTGTTGTGGCGTGCAACCCGATCCATATATTCATCCTGTTGCGGCGTGCAACCCGATCCATATATTTATACCGCTGCGACATGCAACCTGATCCATATATTTATACCATTGCGATATGCAACCCAATCCCCGCAACCCAGAATAACGTTGCAACATGCAACCCGATCCCCGCAACCCAGAATACGAGCCAGAAATATATAAACAAACTGAAATATGTCCACAACATGGTATACATACTGCATATATAAAACACAACACAATACACACAATAGTCAGCATGCGGTGCAATGTAATGGGATGAATGCGGTATGATGCAATGAAGTCACATATGCCTGATACCTATCTCCGGTGCGGGACTCTCATCGTCTACCAGAAAATATATGCAATAATGACCCTTCACCGGCTTGGGACTCTCATCGATTACCGGGAAGTATATTCAATGATGACCCTTCACCGACTCGGGACTCTCATCGATTACCGGGAAGTATATGCAATTATGACCATTCACCGATGCGGGACTCTCATCGCCAACCGGGATGTATATGCAATAATGACCCTTTGCCGGTGCGGGACTCTCATCACCAACCGGGAAGTATATGCAATGGTCAAAACCAGAGTGCAATGCTCATATGCTCAATGCAATACCAACAACAGGGCATAACATACAATATACAATGTAAGTTTAATGCTAAGGCGTAATGAGTACGCCTATCGTCAGCTACACACGCAAGGAACATGTGGTAGAATATCCACAAGGCCAAGGGCCTCCAAAGAAATGGATATAAACACTTACCTCTTCCAAAACTTAGTACGGCTAATAAAAAACCGCTTTATCCTTTAATTTCCTTGCCAATCGATCTCACTCTATTAAATAAGCAGAAGAATATATCAATTTAGGCTAAAGGCTTTATTCCTCACATCTTAGGGCAATCCGGTTAGGAACCTGATACCCTATTCGCATACGCAATACGCAGGCCAGACCTATGTACAGGGTTTAAGGTCACATAACCAAACCCTAAATAAATTACATTTATAAGTTGCGCATAACTCACTGAGTGCGAATATATAATCAATTCCATTATCGGGGCCCATTTGACCCTTTAAACTTTATTAAAACGATGTCTAATACTCAATTTTTACCGTCAAAATATATTCAAACATACGTAATAAACTCAAAGAATATATTAGGATCATTACCTGAATGTTTCGGGGTAAAAATTCTACTTTTCTCCGGCTTCTTTTCTTATTTTCTGGCATTTTTTCTCTTCTGCGTCATTTCATTTCCTCTTCTAATGTTTCTCTTCGTTTTGCTTATCTTGCTACTATTCCTATATACTACTAACCAATTAACCCACCGCCTAACATTTTTGTCCTTTCTCATTTCATTTTTTTTTTATTTTCTTTTCGCAACAAAAATTAAAACGGTACCCTAAGATATACGAAATAATTCCAAAATTTTCATACACGTTATACAAAATATATGTAATATACTCGCGAAGGAGGATCTCAAATTGGACTCCCGAAACTCAAGATGCGAATTTAAATAAAAAAAAATTAAATTATTTAACTTTCGGCATTTTAGCGGAAATTAGCCGAACAACCTCGAAATTCACTTTCGAAAGTTCAAAAAAGTCATAAATAATCATACGAATCTAACGATGCTTTCGGATTTCAAATCAGAGTTCATTCGCCAAAACCGAGCTCGAAAATCTCTTTTTAATATTTATCGACAATAAAAATTGAAACCTTCTTCCGATGCCTACCAAACGAGATCTGATTTAGCTCAAATTTTACAGACAAGTCCTAATAGACCTTACGAATATTTTAAAATTATTGGCACGCCAATCGGAGTTCTAATTTCTGAAACGACTAACCGAGGTTGTTTCATTGTCCTCCACTTAAACTCTCGTCCGTCCCCGAACGAGCCTAAGTCTAGAGAAAAGTTCACACAGATAACAAGAGAATTTGCACGACCTTCATAAGCTGCTCCACGGGCATTATCTCCTGATTACATGATAAGAATTATAACACGTGCACCGAACTCTTTGAATAAAACATATCTAGATAATATGATAACACCATTGTCCGGATTATTCTGGCTAAGATGATCCTTCCTCGACCACGAGAGGAGAGTTCTACATTTTCGAAACAAAGATACACGAAACTCTGGATGGATTAACATGATTCTGCAGACGTATCATCTTGTCGATATACTTTACGATATAGAACAGTATGATGGAACTAAGAATTAGCTCACATTTGATGCAATAGGGGGAGTTTTTGAAGTACCTTGTCACTACACACTACAGAAGATTTGATGCAAGCTATATTATTTTTACGAACGCACTATGCAATATCTCAGTTGATGTTAGTGTTGTTCCGCAAGCTCCTTGTGGGAATGTAATTACTCATATCCTAATGTATGTCAAAGGTTCATCTGAACAGAGTCTATCATATAAGGATAAGGATCATGCAAATATTACTGGATAGTATGATGCAGACCAGGAATGATCTTCAGACTAAACATCTACTTCAGGGTATTGTCTTTAAATTGGAAAGATTATGAATTGAAAAAGTGAAAATAAAAGAGACATGTAATTGGACCATGAGCTGAGGCAGATTACTAGCAACAAAGTTCATTAAATATACACTTATAACGCTAAAGTAACTTCTCAAAGAGTTGAGATGTGAAAGAGATATGCCAATGATGGATGGACGACAAGCTGCACTAGACCTTTTACTCTAAATTTTCATGAAATAAAACAACATCAATATAAAGATCCAGTTCTATTTGAATACAGACAGATAGCCAGAGGAAAACCGGAGTCATCATACAGGGTTACTACTGACGGTGTTCTCATGTATAAAGATAGACTTTGTGTCCCTGATGTTACAGATATACGTGGACAGATTATGATAGAGGCACATTATTCCAAATACATTGTTTATCCAGGTTCGATTAAGATGTACCATGATCTTAAGCAGATTTATTGGTGGGACGGAATGAAGTGTGACAAAGCAGAATTTGTGGCTCAACGTTCTAATTCCCAGCAAGTTAAAGTCGTGTCATCTTTCCAGAATTTATGCTTTCAGCAGATAGGTACGTATATATATGATCAGGTTGCCAGCTTATCTCTAGCATTAATAGATTATTAGTGGGTTTAGCAATGATCGACACTCATTGAAGGTTTCTGTCGTGGCACTAGGTTGGGTCGTGACAAAAGTGGTATCAACGCCTTAAAGATTTAGTATTACCATTCAGTATTTGGAAGAAGACTCCTCCACTTAAAGCACAAACTCATGCAGCTATTTGAATAGGAATAATGCTCTACAAGCAGAGATATCATGGCAGATGACCTCCCAAAATAATCAGAACTCTTACCTCCAAATGAGGTACCATGGTTGCCCATTACGGCCACGGGATCTCTTACTCTCCCACTCTAACTCTTCCCGCTCTAACTTATGGTATGCCTCGTACCTTCGGGCAATATCAAATGAAATCCCAACCTCAATCTCTCGAGCCATCTGGATCTCAAGGAAAAAGAAAGGTCATCAATAAATCTTTGAATCTCTCGATAGGCTCATGGACTAGTTCAAGTGCATATTCAGCCATTTTATAGAATTCAATCTCATATTCTGAAACACAAACAGGCTATCCGACAGGCTACCCTGTCCAATCCACTCAAACTGGCAATACTTTTCATTTCGCTCGCTACTCGAAATGAACTTTTCCACGAATCTAGAAGAAAAACCGAACCAAGTTAGCTAATAAGAGAGTGGTCCACCAATCCAGGGCTGGACCTTGAAACTGAAAAGTAGAATAATCAACAACATACAGCCCGATATAACCAAGAGCCTGAAGGATATGCTGACATCATTGTATTTTAAAAATTTACGCAGGACTTATCTGATGCATGGCTTAAGAATATCAGAAGGTTCAACCGCGTAAAATAATGCAACCTCTTCGGACACTCGGACCGAGCCATTACTCAGGCTAACTAACCAGCCAGAATAACTAGAGGCACAACACATGCTGTCTCCGGAACATAATTCACTGTAGCAATATTAAGAACTGGAAAAGGAGCTCCCTGAGATCGAATGTCTGCACATGCGACAACCTGATATGCTATCCAGCAAATAATAGGTTTTTGTAGTATCTGCGTCACCAAGATTGTCGTGAAAGCATCGTAGAGAGCCAAGGGAACCACAAGGCCCTGCTCCCTTACCCATCGCGAGCTCGTACATCCGTAAGTAGATCGTCAGCACGATAAAAAACTCTCGAGGCTTCGTCAGTGCTAGCCCTAGGCTAGACTGCTTCGTCTTGAACTCATACCGTTCTGCTTCAAATTGGGCTTTTAATGCCTCTTCGGTCACTCTTGTGCCTTTGAACGGCATTGAATACAGAATAATTCTAACTGTTTAAGCAATCATTTCTGATTCGATTCGGGCTTTCGACGCCTCTTCGGTAACCCTTGTGCTTTTGAATGGTATTGAATACAGAGTAACACCGACCGTGTAGGAATAAACAATCATTTCTGATTAACTTTGGGCTTTTAAAGCCTCTTAGGTAACCTTTGTGTCTTTGAATGGCACTGAATGCAGAACAACGTTAATAACCGGTGCACATTTTGCACATCTAATCCTTTAAGTAAATGCAAATAAATCATGTCCAACGCTCCTTGCGGTTAAAAACCCGTTCGGATTCTTTGAACAAGTTGGCCTATCGGACTTGAGAACAAATCGACTAATGACATGTCATGATGCATGATTTCTAGCGCCGCTGCTAAGGAATGAAGTTAACTAAATCAGGTTTTATTATCCTTTCAAGCGGACGGCTCGGGAGCGGGAACGTCTCGGACCAAATGGATTCCAAGTCGTTCCCCCTAAAGGAATTTTTTGATGTGAAGGAAGAGGTGGCCGTAACCACTGCGTGACTTAGAAACTTGCCAGGAGCGGTGGAAGGTATGCATGGTATGCATAAGTTAGAAAATATATAGATTTTGAAAAAAAATGCACAAGTTTGAAATAAATACACATGTTCCCTAAAAATGCTTAAGTGTTGTAAATATGCACACATAGAAATATTTCAAAAAAGAATAAAAGAAAAAAAACAAAACAAACACACATTAGTTTTGAAAAATAGACTTAATAGAAACCAGACAATATTAAATTAAGTAAAGTTATTTTAAAGAACAGATTTAATAATTATATGGGAAGGATGCACATATTGAATAATTTTAAAAAGGAGGAGTAAAAAGAAAAATAAAATAAACAAGTTAACTTTTAAAAATAGGAAAATAGAAACTAGATATTGAAGAAAATACAAAAAGGAATTATGATGTGAAATTGTTTTAAAAGAAAATGATTTAGCAAACTTATGGAAGATTTGAAAATTGTTGAAGTGTGGGATGTGTTGTGCCAAGAATGGGTTAACTAGACAAGAATATTGTTCCCCTAGGCGGACAACCAAGGGGTGGGAACATTTGGAATTGTTGGTTGTACCACGGACCAACTATACCCCAATTGTTCCCCTTAAAGGATTTTTTGAGAGTGAAACGGCCGTGAGATCCACGTAACCATTTATTGTGTGTGCAAGTGTAAAAAAAAAATTCCGGAAGTGGAGGAAATATAAACAAAATAATAATTACAAATAATAAATTAAAAGCATACGCCAATGAAATAGAAAATTAAAGGCAAAATACATACTTTACCACCTAAACTTGTCCCGAAAACACAATAACACACCCAAACTTTGCGGGCGACCTATCACCCCCCTTAACATGTTTGAAGTGGTGTTAATATCACATTAAAGGATGACATGACAGAGAGAGAAATTAAAAGCGAGTGAAGTCAGAAATATGTTAATTATTGAATAAATCTTACACGTGTTAAATTTTTATTGGATATTATATAACTAATACACTTAAACCTTGTTTTCCTCTTTTCCTTTTCTTTTCTTTCTCTGTTTCCTTCTCTTTCTCCAATTTATTTCTCCCCCGTTCCTTACTTCTCCATCACCAAAATACCAATCTCGATTTTATTTTTTTGTTTCGTTTTTACTCTTATAGGCTTGTTAGATATTCGTGGAAGCCAAGAATTTTTACGAAATTTTTGGCCTTGATGTACAGTTATTTGAAGTTTTGAACATATCCATCACCAAAAATATTGTGTCTGATGAAATCAAAAGGAGGAAACTTCATTATTCATTTTCGATGACTCTGTTTCAGGTCTGCGTTTAGTTTTTTTTTAAAAGAAAAAAAGTGGATCTGCCATTTTTTCCGGTGACTAACTTGCCGGAGCTTTCAATCTGGAAAATTGATCGGCGGATTTAATCTTGAAAATTGAACACATGATATCGATTCCATCTCGTTCATGTGTGTGTGTGTGTTTTATAGGTGAAGCATGAATTGAAACAAACAACATTATTTATTGAAAATTCAGAATTGATAGAGAGAGAATTTACCGGAGATTCAAATTGCTGAGGAGAAGAAGAGAACAGAATACCATAGACAAAAATAATGAATGCTAATTTGATGATGGTTTTATTCTGCAATTAATGTGGTGGGCAAGTTTCATGTCGTCAATCTCCATGAATGGAGCAAGAAGGATGGTTTTTTTTTTTTATTTTTTCTTTTTTCTTTTTTCAATCTTTAATTTTTGTTTTATTTTATTATAACATTAAAAAAATAAAATTGTATCTGATGTATAGCCATGTGGCGAAATTATAAGACGAGTGCGACACACCTCCCTTAGCGCAACTGGTTATAGATGTATCAGGTGTGTACTAATACCACTTCGAACATATTAAGGGGGGTGATAGGTCGCCCGCAAAGTTTGGGTGTGTTATTGTGTTTTCGGGACAAGTTTAGGTGGTAAAGTATGTATTTTGCCAAAATTAAACTTCAAACCTGCAAAAGGAAAAGAAAGAAATATTAGTTTTGAGAAATAACGGAAAAAAGAAAATAAGTGCAAAGAATCCCAATTAAAAGTCCGTTATGGTTTGAACCTTGATATCCCCAGCAGAGTCGCCATTCTGTCATTCCCGATTTTGGACTCGACTCGAGGCGAGTCGGGTGTCAGATTTGATTGGGTGAACTCGTTTGAGTTTAAATGTTGGAGTCGCCACCTAATATAGTTTCTAAGGCGTATTAGGTCACCTATTTTGTTTCTAGCCAATTTTAACAATTATCTCCTAAACTTAGTCTACGAACCAGAAATTCTAGGTAAGAGGTTCAAGTAAACTCGAGAGGAAGGGGTTAGGCACCTCTCGATCCCCACCAAATGTGGTTACCGGCCGGACTTTATAATTGGGATTCGAAGCAAATTGATTAAACTAACTAAGCAATAAAACACTTGGATATTTAGACTATGATATACAAATTTAAAAGCAAATACTAAATATTTATTTCTTCTAATAGTCGAGCCTTGTGCCTTGCAAAACAAACGAGTTAGTAGGAATTGCAAATAAAATTAATAGAATGAAATTTAAATAAATCCAATGAGTTTGAATATATTATCTTTTTTGAAAGGGTTGTATTTTGGTAATTTCACCATGATGTACCTCGCAAGAAAATTGTAAAGGAAATAAGTTAATAAATAATAATATTATTAATAATGCAAGTAATAAAAATACAATAATATTAGTAGATAATGAAAGTAATGATAATATTAATAAAAGGATTTTTCTTCTCGTTGTTCTCTTTCAAAAACAAGACATCGTCTCTTGTCCGATTTTCCTCGTAAAATACAAAGAAAATAAGTTAGTAGAAATAGTGATGATGATGATAATAATAATAATAATAATAATAATAATAATAATAATAATAATAATAATAATAATTTAAAACAATAACAACAATAATAATAGTAATAGTAATAATAATAATAATAATAATAATAATAATAATAATAATAATAATAATAATAATAATAATAATAGTTTAAAATAATGGGGGAAGAGATTTTTGTAAAGTGTCGGCTCAAGTGTGTATTGGGTGGAAGTTAGGGATGTCGATACGGTTGCGAACACGCCGGCCGATCGTGTTGCCATTCCAAGTACCGGTCTCGTCACTCCATCACCGGCTCGTTTATAATAACGGCTTATACACGTCATCATAGCCTTTTGTTTTTGGGGGACGTGAGAATGGGACTGTAGTATCTGTTCAAATCAGTAGGCCTCAAATAAATATGTATTTTCCTTGGCCAGTACAATGTTCAGATAGTATATGTCCAAATATCACTAGAGTCCAAGCAGTTTTTTAACAACAGTGCACTCCCGGATAGAATCGTAGGACCTCGCAGCAAAAGAATTGAATAAAAACAGGGTCAGTAACAAATCACATCATCAAACATAAAGCATTGCAAATAGCGAAAAACGACAAAACAAAGGAAAGATCGCACCGGATGAAGTCTCCGGCGAAACAACGATGATAGCAAATGGAATAGCGCCAACGAACAGAGGAGGAGCGACACCAACCCCATCTTGGTGGCGTCGCTACTACTCCTCACTCTCCTTCGATTTTTCTTTTCCAATTAATCAAAGGAACAGTAAGGAACTCAAGAAACAAGTCAGAAATAGGATTAGACTGATTTTGAGAAGAAACATCTCAAATCAAACCACTAATCCCAACCAACGCTACAACTCCCTTTCTCCGATCTCTTTTTTTTTCCCCTGTTGCGAAGGTATTTCCCTTCCCCGGTGTCCTCCGTTTTCAGTCGATTGTGTGTGTGTGTTATTGTACGGCGTGTGTGGGTATATGTATGGCTTCTGTTATGGTAGTGTAGGTGTTTGGATGAAGAAGAAAATGAGTGGGGGAGGCCTTGTGAGGAAGAAGACCCAAACGTGGGTCTGCTCGTTTTTTGTGTGTGTAGTAGGGAAGATGATGGTTTTTATTAGGTGTGTGTGGGGGGGTAAATATTATGGAGAAGAAAGCCAAAAATGTTGGTTTTTGAGAGGAAGAAGAAGACTGTGGGGTCAACTGATTATTTGGGTACTGATCCCCTCCCCGGTTGATTGTGTAAGTATGTATATAGGATTTTTGGAAGGTGATATGGAGAGTGATTTTGGGGGATAATTGGAGATTGGGGAATTAGGGGATTGATTTTAGGGATAGAAAAAGATTTAGGGGATAAAGATGAGTGATTTAGGGAGATGAACTTGGACATAGTTTTTGTAAGGAATGTATTTGGTTAGAATTTAGTCTAGGTTCAAAATGAATGTAATAAAATTTTAAATTATGAAATGAAATTGGTAATGTTTAAATAAAAATTGAACCAATATTAAATTAAAAAGTGCAAAATAATTAAAATATAAATATGTATATATATTGTATAAAATAAGACAAATAAAACCAAAATGCACACATAAAGAAAATTTAAATTAATTGTCACAAATAATTATTAAATGCTATAAATGCACAAAATTACACAAACAGTCACTCTTTGACAAATAACCTAAATGATGTAAAATTACGTAATATAGCCACATTTAAGTATATAATATATAAGTATAAGGTAACACACGTAAATGCATGCCTTTTAATGCAAATTATGCACAAATAATCAAGTTGCACATTTAAATTAAATTATGGCCAATTATGGAAAAAGGAGGGACAAAATTGGGTGTCAACAGGCACGCACTTTGGCTCAACACAGGGAACATCACAAGCGGCTACAAACCGCCTAAGCTCACTAGTGTCGGACGAAGAAGAAGTGGAAATGGACCGAGGATAGAAATAATTAGAGCTTCAGGAAGCTCATCTTCTTATTTGCTTGGCTACTAAAGCTAGACTACTTACGAGTCAAAGTTGCCCAAGAATCGCAATTGAAGAAACAAATATTAAATGAGCTTTATGGAACAACATCCATGCCAATTTGACCTCCCAATAAGAAGGAAACTCTGACAATTTACTAAAACCCTTTTTATAACCCAGATAATCTCATGGGATAACATGACTTTACTAGCGTTTTGAACCAAGAGGAGATACGCAGATCGAATATTACTTACTAATCACTTTGCACCGGAAGAAATGATAAAACTTTTTGACGGTGATGAATAAGAATCCCATCATCCTACCGACACGAGATTTCAAAGAGAGATAGACTGAGTTGACATAACAACAGAAGGTGGCACAACAAGATGCCAAGCAGACAATGCCGCCACTCACTCCCAAATCTCTCACATTTACACCAGAAAAACTAGTAGGGTCTCATAAATGCCAAGAATACATACCAGAAGCTCACTCCTCTACCGCAACTGATTCTTAAATAAAACAACATCCAATTAAACCATGGTAAGATAAACGAAGTCCAAACCGATCGGAAGAATCAAATGTTACTCACATATAATGGAAGAAGAAATACTGGGTATACTACATCTGATACCTCAGCATCCTGCCAGACTGGCAGTTCATAGGACTGCCTCTGCAGCTGAGCTGAGCCACTACACTGATAAGCACTTTCTGAAGAACCATTTCTCCGGCTGATTGAGATCTAAATGAAATCGCATGCGACTGCGCAAGTACCTGATGACAAGAGAAAGAACGAATGCCTACTTCCCAGAGTAAGGGAGAACTCCACCAAAGATGACAGGTTCGTGACGATGATAATACTTTTTCAGTTAAATGTAAGCTGGACAGATTGTTGATAGCTACAAAGAAAAAAATTGGATATGATATTGACAAACTACTGGCGCACTCTGAGAATCACGCTCTACAAGCTGAGATATCGTGGCAGATGACCTCCCAAAATAATCAGAATTCTTACCTCCAAATGAGGTACCATGGTTGCCCACTAGGGCCACGGGATCTCTTGCTCTCCCACTCTAACTCTTTCCGCTCTAAATTATGGTATGCCTCGTACCTTCGGGCAATATCAACAACAATATCAAATGAAATCCCGACCTCAATCTCTCGAGCCATCTGGGATCTCAAGGAAAAAGAAAGGTCATCAATAAATCTTTGAATCTCTCGAAAGGCTCATGGACTAGTTCAAGTGCATATTCAGCCATTTTATAGAATTCAATCTCATATTCTGAAACACCAACAGGCTATCCGACAGGCTACCCTGTCCAATCCACTCAAACTGGCAATACTTTTCATCTCGCTCGCTACTCGAAAGGAACTTTTCCACGAATCTAGAAGAAAAACCGAACCAAGTTAGCTAATAAGAGAGCGGTCCACCAATCCAGGGCTGGACCTTGAAACTGGAAAGTAGAATAATCAACACCATACAGCCCGATATAATCAAAAGCCTGATGGATATGCTGACATCATTGTATTTTTAAAATTTACGCAGGGATTATCTGATGCATGGCTTAAGAATATCAGAAGGTTCAACCGCGTAAAATAATGCAACCTCTTTGGACACTCGGACCGAGCCATTACTCAGGCTAACTAACCAGCCAGAATAACTAGAGGCACAACACATGCTGTCTCCGGAACATAATTCACTGTAGCAATATTAAGAACTGGAAAAGGAGCTCCCTGAGATCGAACGTCTGCATATGCGACAACCTCATATGCTATCCAGCAAATAATAGGTTTTTGCAGTATCTGCGTCACCAAGATTGTCGTGAAAGCATCGTAGAGAGCCAAGGAAACCACAAGGCCCTGCTCCCTTACCCATCGCGAGCTTGTACATCTGTAAGTAGATCGTCAGCACGATAAAAAACTCTCGAGGCTTCGTCACTGCTAGCCCTAGGCTAGACTGCTTCATCTTGAACTCATACCGTTTGCTGATTCATCCACGAAGGTTCACAATTTCCACAAAGGAATTAACAAAAATACTTTTGAATCCTAGACCGACGCACGATCAGAAATAAAGGAAGTGAAACTACCTAAAAGCCATCATAGCCTCTTGTAGATAAGTACGGGCGTCTACATACCCATCAGCGAGACTCTACTAGACAATGTCTTAGTCTGGATAGACTCCAAATTAGGCTATGATACCAACTGACACGACCCAGAATCCGGCTAGGCCGTGCGGGCACCCGACATCCTCTCCTAGACTCGTCGGGCGGACCCTTACTAATTAAATTAGGAAAATAAATATAATTCAATTCATAAATAAAGACAGGACTAAAAAAACACCGACATATTGATACCTCTAAGCTGTACGAAAGAAAATTACAGCTGACTACCCAACATACTAGGTTTAGGGCTATCCAGACTAGACATCTAAGAGTACAGAGGAAGACAAATACCTCATGAAGGGAGCAAAATGCAACTAAAATAATAAACAATAAACTGGTGGCTATCCAGAATAAAAGCTAGCTCACCGTGACATCTGAAGTCGTCTTCGCTCCTGAACAACGTGGCGAACTCAATCCTGGAGCGAACCTGCCGAAACGACATAAATAGACAAGAACAAACAACAAACAAGGGTGAGTCAAAAGGACTCAATAAGTGGGGCAGACTAGCCACCTCAAAGAATAGGATAGCTAGTCAGGGAGGAGAAACAGATAAACCAAATTTCTGTTATTTAAATTATAAAAAGGCAGAGCCAGATAATAACTAAAAACACGTATGGAATCACAAACTCATCAACAACCAGGAATGTAAGATAGCCAGAACATATAGGTATCCCAAACACATCAACAATCAGAAATACATCCTGTTGCGGCGTGCAACCCGATCCATATATTCATCCTGTTGCGGCGTGCAACCCGATCCATATATTTATACCGCTGTGACGTGCAACCTGATCCATATATTTATACCGTTACGACGTGCAACCCGATCCCCGCAACCCAGAATACGAGCCAGAAATATGTAGGCAAACTGAAATATGTCCATAACATGGTATACATACCGCATATATAAACTACAACACAATACACACAATAGTCAGCATGCGGTGCAATGAAATGGGTTGAATGCGGTATGATGCAATGAAGTCACATATGCCTGATACCTATCTCCGGCGCGGGACTCTCATCGTCTACCAGAAAATATATGCAATAATGACCCTTCACCGGCTCGGGACTCTCATTGATTACCGGGAAGTATATGCAATGATGACCCTTCACCGGCTCGGAACTCTCATCGATTACCGGGAAGTATATGCAATAATGACCCTTCACCGGTGTGGGACTCTCATCGCCAACCGGGAAGTATATGCAATAATGACTCTTTGCCGGTGTGGGACTCTCATCGCCAACCGGAAAGTATATGCAATGGTCAAAACCAGAGTGCAATGCTCATATGCTCAATGCAATACCAATAACAGGGCATAACATACAATATACAATGTAAGTTTAATGCTAAGGCGTAATGAGTACGTCAATCGGCAGCTACACACGCAAGGAACATGTGGTAGAATATCCACAAGGCCAAGGGCCTCCAAAGAAATGGATATAAACAATTACCTCTTCCAAAAGTTACTACGGCTAATCAACAACCGCTTTATCCTATTTCCTTGCCAAACGATCCCACTTTATTCAATAAGCAGAAGAATTTATTAATTTAGGCTAAAGGCTTCATTCCTCACATCTTAGGGCAATCCGGTTAGGAACCTGATACCCTATTCGCATACGCGATACGCAGGCCAGGCCTATGTACAGGGTTTAAGGTCACATAACCAAACACTAAATAAATTACATTTATAAGTTTCCATAACTCACTGAGTGCGAATATATAATCAATTCCATTATCGGGGTCCATTTGACCCTTTAAACTATTCATTGAACTTATTAAAACGATGTCTAATATCTCAAATTTTTACCATCAAAATATATTCAAACATACGTAATAAACTCAAATAATATATTAGGATCATTACCTGAATGTTTCGGGGTAAAAATTCTACTTTTCTCCGGCTTCTTTTACTATTTTCTGGCATTTTTCCTCTTCTGCATCATTTCATTTCCTCTTCTAATGTTTCTCTTCGTTTTGCTTATCTTGCTACTGTTCCTATATACTACTAACCAATTAATCCACCGCCTAACATTTTTGTCCTTTCTCATTTCATTTTTTTTTAATTTTCTTTTCGCGACGAAAATTAAAAGGGTACACTACGATATTTTAAATAATTCCAACTTTTGCATACAAGTTATACAAAATATATGTAACATACTCGCGAAGGCGGATCTCAAATTGGACTCCCGAAACTCAAGATGCGAATTTAAATAGAAAAAAAGGTCAAATTACTTAACTTTCGGCATTTTAGCGGAAACTAGCCGAACAACCTCGAAATTCACTTTCGAAAGTTCACAAAAGTCATAAATAATCATAGGAATCTAACGGCGCTTTCGGATTTCGAATCAGAGATTCATTCGCCAAAACCGATCTCTAAAATCTCTTTTTAATATTTATCGACAATAAAAACTGAAACCTTCTTCCGATGCCTACCAAACGAGGTCTGATTTAGCTCAAATTTTACAGACAAGTCATAATGGACCTTGCGAATATTTTAAAATTATCGACACGCCAATCGAAGTCCTAATTTCTGAAACGACTAACCGAGGTCGTTTCAATAAATAACCAATTTTTATAATCCACGTAATTAATTAACAGTGTGTTATGATAGTGGGACTTGCATTTCTGTTTTAGTATTTTTAAAGCTTTAGGTTTCAACTTAAAATTTTGTTGCTTAATTCGAAGTGGGTGTTACAAAATATTATTTCTAGTATCTTCGGAAAGTTCATATCAAAATTTGGTCGCATTTGGAGTTGATTTGAGGTGTTTATAAGATTATTTTTGAATACCCACCATTGTTGAGCTTGAAGCTCTTGAATATGAAAATTTAATTTTTCATTGATTTGAAGTGGGTGTTGCATAAAACTATTTTGAATACCTTTGGGAGGTTCATACCAACATTTGAGGTGCTTCAAAATCAAATTTTTTGAGCTGTAAATTAAAGAAAAAACTTCATAATTAAATTGTATACTACAATAGTATACTATTATAGTAATCATAGTTTACTACTATAGTATATTATAGTAAATTGTATACTACAATAGTGTATTGTTACAATAGTATACTAATAAACTATAACAATATACTTCTATAGTATACTATAGTAAATTGAAGACTACAATAGTATATACTTATACTACTATAGTATACTATGGTAAATTGTATACTACAATAGTATACTGTTAAAATTTATTGTAATAGCATAATGCTATATAGTATACAGTTTATTAAGCATACTGCTATAGTATACAGTTTATTACACATGTACTTCAATTGTATACTGCAATAGCATACTGTTATAGTAAACTATAATAGCATACTACAATAGTATATAGTTTACTACAACTGTATACTTCAAGGGGTATTGTATACTCTTTTGATATACTTTTTTTTGTGTTTCGGAGGTGAGGGGTAGGGGATAAGGGGGGTAGGGGTAGGGTGAAGTAGGGTGTGGGTTGGGTGTTTCACTAGAAGGTAGGGAGTTGGGGTAGGTAGGGGTGGGGGTAAATGGAAAGAAGAGGGCGGGTAGGAGGGGCGTGGGGGTGAGGGGTGGGATGGTGTGATAAAAAACTAATGAAAATATGAAGAAATGTTATTATATTAATTACTATATTTTTTATTCATTTGTATAGTTAAAACTGAGAAAAAAATAAATATTAAAAAAAGTGCAGTAAAGAACTATATGAAATTGATTATATAAAAAAATATTTTGAATTAGAAATTGATAAAAAAGAAGGTTAAAAGAAATGGAGGAGAAAGATAGAAGACTGAAAAGAAAATAAACAAGAAAATAAGGAAAAAGGAAAAAAAGTATAGAAAAAATATAAATTTATCTATTTTGGAGGTTAGGAGCATAGTATTCCCTTAATTCTTGCATTAAAATATGAAAAAATAGCAAATGGGTATATATTGTAAATAATTTATGGGTATATTTGGTAAATAAGTAACTAGTAATTGTTAGACAAGGATAATTATTTTGGGTTGAATGAGTATTTATGTAAATGACCCATTCTTTTATAAGGTATATAGAACAAAGTAGAGATTACTTAAATTTTGAGAGAATATTTGTTTGTTGGTTAGTTCAAACACCAAAAGAAACCTAAGAGTGGAGAATGTCGATCTCTTATTGTGTCTAATTCTATCTACTGCGTAACCCCTCTATAGTTATAAATTATAACACGTTTTACCTATCAACAAAAACATCTCTTAGTTTTTATAAACCCTTTGGAACCACGGAGAATCCATAAACCCTTCCCTGCCGCTTCCCATATATCTGATATAGTAGAACTTTTATTCTCTTTTTGGTTTTGCACAGAACCGGGGCCGTAATGATGAAACATCAAATAAAATATCGTAAGGATGTACCTGACGAAATTACTATGATTATTCTTTCAAAATTACCTGTGCAATCCCTTTTAAGATTAAAGTGTATCTGTAAACCATGGAAGTCTTGGATTTCAGAGCTCTATAAACCAGGAGGAGCCTTGGTGTTTTCAATGCGCGAAGTGTATGGACCAACGTCCATCAGCTTCATAAGCCAGCAACTTACAAGTTCTGAAACCAAAACCTGTAAAGAGAGTTACAATGTGTTGGGTTCTTGTAACGGTCTCGTGCTGTTAAGTGTGGAGGAGCATATTTTCTTGTGGAATCCTGCCACCAGATTCTGTGAGAAAGTGCTTCAGCTCAGAAGCTTGAGAGAGGATAATGAATTCTGGATTGTCAACAGTGGTGGACTTTGTTTTGACTCCTCCACGAATGATTACAAGGTACTGTTGTTTTTGCGCCCTCAATCGCCCAATTACGGTTATGATCTTGCTCTAATATCAAGTCTTAAAGGCAAACATTGGAGGCATATCGAATGCCCCTATCATATCGAATCACTCTGTGTCCCTGATTGGGTTTCAATGCATGGGCGACTCCACTCTAGGGCTTGGGTCGATAAAAAATTGGGCAAGTCTAAAGGTCGTGCTGGTTCTCATAATAGACTAATATATTTGGATATTGTCTCTGAAAAGTTTGATATGTTTCCGATCCCTGATGTTGTTTCTGAAAAGTTTGATCAGTTTTCAATCCGGCCCGAGTCTCGAAGTAAGAATGCTATAGTTGGTTTAGGAATTTTACACGAATGCCTTTGTATGGCTTACATGGATATTGGTAAGGATCTGGAGATTTGGATCATGAAGGAGTATGGAATAAAGAAATCATGGACTTCCTTATTTGTCATAAGGAATTCCTTATTTGCCTCGGTGAATTTTGAAATAACCTGCTCGTATTCAAGCACAGCAAAGCCCCTTTTCATGACAGAGAATGGAGAATTAATTTTCTGGATTTCTTACAACGGTATTGTTGCATACGATCCTACGAATGATAATATGCGATATATTATTCTTCCATTAGAGAGAGCACGTATGTTGAGAGGATTTATAACTGCCATTACGTTTGCAGAAAGCTTGATCTCACCCCAAGAATACCAGTGGAATGATGACCTACACAGAGAGCTTGCAGACATTCAGACATAAACCTTTGTTAATTTTTGTTTTTTACATTAAAATTATTTCTTTTACATTTTTGAATGACATTGATTTGATATGTAACTTGAGCACATTTTATTTTAAAAATAGTTCCCGATATATAGCGTTTTCATTTACTCTGATCATAAGAAAGCACTCGAAATTAAAACTGCTTCAGATATGTTATTGAAGAAGACAAAGGAATGGTTCTTCAATTTCTTTGTGAACAAATCTGCGGACTAGAAAATATAAGTGATGAATATGCAAAGTCAATTCATACTATCCTCTAAAATTTCCAATAAAACACTACGCCAAGTGATTGTGGGTAGACAAAGGATGAATATACGACACGACTGGCAAGTTCAGCTTTCACAATTTATTTTCGGGGCGAACCCAAGTATTTTCGTTGTTGCTTTAATTTGGTTCATCTCTGTTTCTTTTTGCATGGAAAAAAAAGTGCTCATGTATATATTGAAACAAACTGTTAATATATGAAACAAATCATTATTCAACTGAAACAAATCATTATTCATGTATATATTGAAACAAGCTGTTAATAAATTGAAACAAACTGTTAATGCATTGAAACAAACTGTTACTAAGCCCAATTCACCTAGAGGTTATGGCAGGATATGTGTCGCACAACAATCTTGAAGCAGGAGAAATTTTCAATGATGCAACCAGTAGTACTTATTCAATTGAGAGATCATCATGGACGAAACACTTGTAAAATATGTTGCAAAAAGCAATATATCTCATTTTTGAATTCGTATTTAAACGAAAAAGAAATATTTTTATTTTTTCTTGAAGGATGATTGAAAAGAATATACATAGCTAAAAATTGTGTTTGATTTACAGAAGAATCCAAAAGGCTAACCCTCTGTATGTATTTAAAGGGAAAAGACATCATTAACCGGTTACATAACCCTCTAATATTAGAAAAGATCTCTTAGATTCCTTGTTACAAGGGGCCTATAAATACAAAAGTTATTAAATCCTTTCAAACCAAGGAGAGTTCTCCCTAACATGTGTATTCCTACTCCCTCTGGAATTATAATTGCAAAAAATAATATGCAGCTTTTAATATTATAAAAGCATTCCTTAGCTTCCACGTAAAAGGGAAAAGTTACCCTATATAAACCCTTTCCAACCTTGTAAAATCCTTAACCATCACTACGCACAAACATGGCATCAGATGCAAAGACATTAACACTCGAAAAGAAAAAGAAAAAGGAAGAAAAGGCAAGAGAGAAAGAGGTGAAAAAATTCAAGGCTGCGCAAAAAGCTGAAGCAGCCAAACAGGCACAAGCAGCCTCCAAGACAGCTAAGAAGAAGAGTGGAAAAAGGGATGTTGGTGGAGAGGAGAACCCTGAGGATTATGTTGATCCAGAAACACCTCTGGGGGAGAAGAAGAGGCTCTCACGTCAACTGGCAAAGGTTTATAATCCTAGCGCCGTGGAGAGATCGTGGTACTCATGGTGGGAGAAGTCTAATTTCTTCGTTGCAGATACAAACA
Source organism: Petunia x hybrida (assembly GCA_037355625.1). Taxonomy (NCBI): domain Eukaryota; kingdom Viridiplantae; phylum Streptophyta; class Magnoliopsida; order Solanales; family Solanaceae; genus Petunia; species Petunia x hybrida. The sequence goes on from JBBBVM010000055.1 coordinate 1,476,103, forward strand.
GCTCTAAACCAGCCTTTGTAATTGTCTTGCCACCTCCAAATGTGACTGGTGCGCTTCATATCGGACATGCGCTCACTGCTGCCATTGAGGATACTATTATTCGTTGGCGGAGAATGTCTGGATACAATACCTTGTGGATTCCAGGAATGGATCATGCTGGGATTGCAACACAGGTTGTTGTGGAAAAGAAGCTCATGCGGGAGAGGAATTTGACCAGACATGATATTGGTCGCGAGGAGTTTGTATCCCAAGTTTGGAATTGGAAGAATGAGTATGGTGGTACTATACTGCAACAGTTATGTCGTTTGGGTGCATCACTTGATTGGTCTCGGGAGTGCTTTACCATGGATGAACAAAGGTCTAAGGCTGTTGTAGAAGCATTTGTCAGGCTTTCAGATGAAGGTCTTATATACAGAGCTCCACGTATGGTGCATTGGGATTGTGTCTTGCGAACTGCAGTATCTGATATTGAGGTCGATTATATAGACATCAAAGAGAGGACACTTTTGAACGTCCCTGGCTACGATGAACCTGTGGAGTTCGGTCTTATTACATCGTTTGCTTACCCTCTGGAAGGAGGGCTTGGTGAAATTGTTGTGGCTACCACCAGGATTGAAACAATGCTTGGTGATACTGCAATTGCTATACATCCTCAAGATAAAAGATACAGTCACCTTCACGGAAGATATGCTACTCATCCATTCAATGGAAGAAAGCTTCCAATAATTTGTGACGAAATAGTAGATATGAACTTTGGGACTGGTGCTGTTAAGATCACTCCAGCTCATGATCCAAAAGATTTTGAAGTTGGACAGGGTCACAAACTTGAATTCATAAGTATTTTTACCGATGATGGTAAAATAAATAGCAATGCTGGTCCATACTTTGAAGGAATGCCTCGTTTCAAAGCTCGTGTTGCTGTAACCGAAGCTTTAAAGGAAAAGGAACTCTACAGGGGTGCTAAAAATAATGAGATGCGTCTTGGTATTTGTTCAAGGAGCCATGATGTAGTGGAACCTCTTATAAAACCCCAATGGTTTGTCAAATGCAAAAGTATGGCCAAGCAGGCTTTGAATGCTGTTATGGATGATACTAATCAGAAAATGGAGATCATTCCAAAGCAATTTGCTGCTGAATGGAAAAGATGGCTTGAGAATATCCACGATTGGTGCATTTCAAGGCAGCTTTGGTGGGGTCACCGCATTCCTGCTTGGTATGTTTCACTGCATGATGATAAGCAGAGGGAATTTGGTGTCTATGAAGATCACTGGATTGTTGCTAGAAATGAAGAAGAGGCTAGAGATTTGGCTCGTAGAAGGTTTTCGGGGAAGGAGATTGTTGAGGTCACTCAAGATCCAGATGTGCTGGACACATGGTTCTCATCTGCTCTTTTTCCGTTATCTGCACTGGGGTGGCCTGATGATACTGCAGATTTTAAAACCTTTTACCCAACCTCGGTGCTTGAAACAGGACATGATATACTCTTCTTCTGGGTTGCACGTATGGTGATGTTGGGCATGAAGCTGGGAGATGATGTACCTTTTTCGAAAGTTTATTTACATCCAATGATCCGCGATGCCCATGGGCGTAAGATGTCCAAGTCACTGGGGAATGTTGTTGATCCTCTTGAAGTTATTAATGGGATAACCCTCGATGGTCTTCATAAGAGATTAAAGGAGGGTAACCTGGATGCCAAAGAGTTTGAGAGGGCAAAAGAGGGGATGGCAAAGGACTTCCCCAGTGGTATTCCTGAATGTGGTGCAGATGCTCTTCGGTTTGCTTTAGTTTCATACACTGCCCAGTCCGACAAAATCAATCTGGATATCCAGAGAGTGGTCGGGTATCGTCAATGGTGTAACAAACTGTGGAATGCCATCAGGTTTGCCATGAGTAAACTGGGTGAAGATTACGCCCCTCCAACAAAGTTAGCTCCTAGTGAAATACCTTTTAGCTGCCAGTGGATACAGTCAGCACTTAACAAGGCCATAGCAAAAACTGTCTATTCCCTGGAATCTTATGATTTCGCTAATGCAGCAACTGCGGTATATTCATGGTGGCAGTTTCAGTTATGTGATGTGTTTATAGAAATAATCAAGCCATACTTTGCTGGTGACAAGCAAGAATTAGCATCCGCAAGAAGATTTGCTCAAGACACCTTGTGGCTTTGTTTGGATAATGGCTTGAGATTACTCCATCCATTTATGCCATTCATAACTGAAGAATTATGGCAGCGTCTTCCTGCTTGTGACAATTCTGTAAAGAAAGAATCTATAGTGATAAGTGATTATCCATCAACTATAGAGGCCTGGGATAATGATAGTGTGGAATCCGAGATGGAAAAGGTGTTGTCCATTGTGAAAGGACTGAGGTCGAAGAGGGCGTTGTTGCCACCGAAGGAGAGATTTGAGAAGCGAGAAGCATTTGTGCTTTGCCGGGATAATGACACCGTGGAGATCATAAAAAGCCGGGAATTGGAGATTTGTACTCTAGCAAAGTTGTCATCATTGAAGGTCTCAAGTGATAGTGATGCAGCTCCAACTCAATGGTTAACAGAGGTCATTGATGAATCTGTAACAATTTTTCTTGAAGAAAAAGGGACTACTAGTAACCCAGAGGCTGAGTCTCAAGAAAAAGAGAGAGGAGACGAGGAAGCAATATAAGAACCTAAACAATTGTTAATTTATGTTTTATTGTTTAAATGATATTGATTTCAGTTAGCTGTCACTTGAGCCCATTTTATTTCATAGAATAGTTTTTGATATATATATGGTCCTTGTGTGCTCTGAGCATAAGAAAGAAAGTTCCAAGAAAACTGCTCCACATTATGTAATTCTCAAAGAATCGTATAATATTTGATATTGAAGAAGAAAGAAGAAAAGATTCTTCGATTCCGCTGTTTCATAATGTGCTGCTGACTAGAAAATATAAGTGATGATGAATATGCAAATTTATTTCATGTTATGCTCTAAATTTTCCAACAACATGCTATGTCAAGAGATTGTGCGTAGACAAAGGATGATCACGGCTACTATCCTTTATGGTGGCTAAAACCCATGTTATGTTTTTTTCAAGAACAATATGTGGTTCAATGCTTGAAATATACTGAAACCAAAAATTATTAAATTGTGGATAGCTGAATTTTTGAGTTTAAAATGCTGCACTGTTTTATTGACCTGCTCTTATAATCTGATTTCTTTGTCAAATATGCTTAGGCTAAGAACCATTTTGACCCAAATAAACATTAAATTTGATTCAGCACTGTTGAGGAAGGAGTGCAAGGGCACAAGCCTTCCGGATATCATTGGCTGTTTGTGTTTATCTGGCAAAAAAGCATTAGGAAAATTTTGCAACAGAAGCAGAGATCACCAGAGGCAATTATGAGGCTGATAGCTCAGGAAATACTGGGAAGATGTAGTCTGCATAAAAAACTGAGAAGAATTGCGGTGGAGCTAAACTATTATCCTTAAGAACAATGTATTAGATATAGATAGTTATGTAGTAGTAGAATTGCAGTTTAGTAGTAATTGTACGCCTGGACTATGCAGTCAGGAATTTGTGGTATTAGTTCTTGTCACTAATAGTGAAAAGCATTAGGTACATTTATTTTATTGTCTCAGTTTAATCTAAAATTTAGCCACAAAAAATTATAACTAATCTGTGACATTAGTTTGTCAGTAATGGAGAAAAAAAATTTGATATGATTATTTGGTTGTCACAATTTAACTTACATTTTAGCTACAAAATAATGCAAAAGATTAAGGACGTTTATTTTATTGTCTCCATTTATCCCTCTATTTCATCACAAAAATTTATACCTATTCGTGATCTTAGTTTTTCGTCACTAAAAGTACAAACAGTTAAGGGCAATTATGTTATTGTCTCAAGTTATCCTACAGTTAGCCACAAAAATTTTAGATTTATGTGGGACATTAGTTTTGTTTCTAATAGTGCAAACAATTGGAGATGCTTATTTTATTTTCCCTAATTAACATACAATTTAACCAAAAATATTTTATACTTGTTCATTTGGGACCTTAAATATTTTTTACTAATAGTGGAAACAATTATTATGATTTATAATCTACATATATGCGTGAGTCCCTAAAATCTCCTACATTTACCAATAACGTATTTTTTTAATTACTGTTTAGGAACTACAAGCTCCATTACCAATAAACTAAAGTCGCAATGAAATTTTCCATATACTTTTAATTAACTCATAATCATATTGAATAGTTTGGTATATTTATCCGAGCATTTACTATTATTGCACCAAATACCTCGTAGACAATGTAAATTACTTAGCTAAAAAATTTGATAGTAATTTAACTTTCCTTTTCATTTATGTACATGGATTTTGGCAACTCGCTTAGCGTAGAAGAGATAGATAAACGAAAACACACATGCAAAAAGTGACAGTTAAGGAAAAGATATCAATCAATTTATGTTAGAGTTACGCAGAGAAATGTTTTAAAGACAGGGGCATGAAGCGAGGCATAAGTACCGAGACCTAGGCCGTAAGCCTCATAGATCTTAATTTTTTAATTTAAAAATTAAAAAAATCCATAATTACAAAAAAAAAAAAAAACTATAGAAAACATATAAAAAGTTTGAGAAAATGAAAAATGACTAAAGAAGTTTATAGAAACAAGTGAAGATATAAACATTGGCTGTATAGTTTCAAAAAATATGACCAAATAATATTCACTCTAATGATATTTTCAATTATTAAACATGCAATATTATGCCTCGTTATTTGAGCTACACTTGATTTTCAATCTTCTATAGATGAGTAGAACTTGTACTATTTATTTTTAAGGAAATTTATAGATGAACAATGTTAATTAGGATATTTGAAGATAGATTTGCATAGGATCTAATAGGCGAGTCCCTAGCACTTAAGGATAGGCATGCTCAGGCCGTACAGGCGAACGCTTGGGGCGAAACCCTCACAAAACTAAGCCCTAGGATGTTTTGTGAGTTCCCCTCCTTGGGGCTCGAAAGCATTTTAAAACAAAGACGAAGACTATTGGAAGTTTTCCCATGTCATTTTTCAAACTGAGTGAAGATTGCTCAAAGTATTGGAAACTTTTCAAAGTTATTTCTCAGACTAAGTAAAGATTATTACAAATGAGATTTTGATACCATAAGACAATACATTTCATGTAAATTTTACTCTATGTCATCAATACAACTATAACACATTAAACGTCATAACCTAGTGAAGAAAGAGAAAAATACGAACTAACAAAAACTTTATGAACGTGATTGCATATAACAGCCATGGCGCAAACCAAACATATTAATAAGCACTCTAATTTATAAAATCAAATGTGTTATAACATCTGAGGTGAACAGATTGTGAAAAATAAAAATAATAGAAGACAGAATCTCCAAAAAAAAAAAAAAATACACAAAATGTTAGTATCTTTCAAGCAATATACATTTTAATTCAATGTCCTGAATGAGCAAGAGGCACCCTTAGCTAATCCAAAAATTACATCACATGGAGGAGTATTAAAGTACCTTCAAAAGCCAAGCAAACACTAATCAATTAAAGACATTGTAGTTGAGAAATGATACGTGCAAGAACAGATATCTGCCAGTTATATAAAGTAGAAGGTAGTACATATGTCTCACCTAGTCTACAAACGTTCCCTCATTTCAGCGAAAAAATAAGGATAGACATTCGTAAAGTTAAATGCAAGCTTGTAGGCAGTCTCAACTGAAAAAAAAAGTGCATTGTCAGAAATTTTAGAATATATGCCTGTAGCTCAGGCTGTGAGGTACCACTTCACTTTAGACCACTGGATGCTAGGAGGAAACTAAACCGCATAGTTGCCATTTCAGCTAAAGGATCAATACTTGGCAAGAAACTGGGAGAAGACCGACATCATTAGGTGCAAATAAATTGATAGATTAGGTGCAAATGAATAGATAGTTTAATTGAGTGCTTTAAGTTAGAAGAGAATCCAATGGCACCTGATGATATTGTTGATGTTGTACTTGGTATAAGGTCGGGTATATTAAAGGTCTCGGTTATGGTCCAAAAACCCAATACGATTAGAGCAACATAAAGGAGGACATTTGATGTGTTGGCATTTTATGCTTATTGTTGACTCTTTTAGGCTAGTTTTTATATTTATAGCTCTAATATATGCGAAAATCTTATGTAAACCTACATATTTCAGGAATTGATTGATATTCATTGTTATAAAGCCAAAAGGAATGAAGAAAGAACTAAATACAAAGAAAATTGGCTAAAAATTGAAGACATCGAGACAAGGAGACATCAGAACTGGATCAGCCCCCACCGAATGAACGGCTTAATTGATGAAGTCATCTGTCGGAGAGATGAGAGTCCAAGAGTTGAAGATACAAACCACCAATCTGAAAGGACGGCCACCGAATCATGGGCTGAGTCCAAAGGGCGAGCCGCAGAATGATCGACTATTCCGCTGGTGCTCACAGTGAGCTCAAATGATAGGCGATGAGGGCTGCAAATTCCACCGCTAGATGGGCGCCCCGCCGAATGATCACTCCCAACTACGTCCTATAAAAGGGACTAAGCGGTCACGACAAATATAGCTCGATACTTAAAGTCCCGAGGTCAAAGCTCACAGAGAATACGACTCCTAGCATTAATCTAGGTAAACTATCTATCCAATCAACTTCAAGAGTAATTCTTTTGTTTGGTTTAGTTCTATCAACTACTACTTAACAAGAAACTAATAACAAGCATATAGAAAGATAGATTTGATTCAAGAGATGGAAATCCTAAGATTGATTTCCCCAACTCCTCCCTATGTGTTAGAATAATGCTTTAACAAATTCAACTTGGTTCTTCCTACTGAACACTTGCTCCAAATTCACAATTTTCACTTACGTATAACAATTGTAACTTTCACAAACCAATTTCCCAATTAATTAGTGAAGATACATAGGACTACAAGTATGGTTCACAATTAGGGTCAATGGTCACAAATCACCTTATTGACAACCTAAATAATACCTTGGTTTTAGGTTGAAATATTTCTAGGTGTTTAACCCTAACTCATGAATCTATCCTTGTCAATGTAATTCATGAATAATAAATTACAAAAAGTAAAGAAGAATTTAGGAAGAACTCTTGTGTTCTTGGAGTCTCCAAAGCTCTAGTCTCCTTTTTGCTTCTTCCAAGTCTCCCCTTCATAAAGGAGGCAAGAGAAGCTTTTATACCTTGTAGAAAACTAAGCAAATATTCCAAAAATCCCTTAAATTTTCGCACAAAATTTCTGCTTCACGTGGCGCCTGCGTGACACGCGGACTCAATTTCTATAGATAATTCAGCTCGCGTGGTGTTCGCGTATTCGGCCTAACTAAGCTGGAATTTTTTCTTCACTTCTAAGCAAAGACTCTATTTGCTCCCGTGTTACTCGCGTGGCACACGGATCACTTGAAATCTTCAATATCTTCACTTTTAAATCCCAAAACTTACACTTTTTTCCTTAATTCACCATGTTCAATTCCTACAACACTAAACAACTCAATTAGTATCAAATCCTGATAGTTTTGCATATAAACTCTTAAATTTACTATTAGAACATGATAAAAACACCATCTAAGTATAGGTAAAATAGCCAAACATCACCGAACCTGAAAGGTGGAAGACAAAAAGAAATTCAAAAACTCAGCATTTAGGCGACCGTCGAATGTAATCGGTGGGAGCCGAATGATCAGCTGAATGTTGAAAATAGTCCAAAATAGAAATTTTGTAATTAGATTTTTGGCTTTCAAACCTATGCCTATAAATAGTCCATTATGCCTCCAAGGCAAAGTATCTAAGAATAGCTAAGAATATTTGAGTTTTTCTTTTTGAATATTCTTGGAAGGCAAGCAAGGGTTTCTAACAACTTTTTTAAAGGATTCCAACTTCTGATCTATTCCATTACATGATTCTTGCTATTTCATTCCTTACTATGATTGTGTTGAACCCTATTATGAGTAGCTAAGCTCATACGAGGGATTAATCCATAATGACTTGATTATTTTAACTTCAACACTTGTTTTAATATTACAAAATCTATGGGTTAATGTTAATCTAGTTTCTGTTGCTCTTAACATGAAAAGGATTTAAGGTGTGGCCATACTTGAACTAAATCCTACTTTGTCTTCATCACCATAACGAGGTTGAATGTGTTGGTTTATAGAAACTAGCGAGCATTTGGGTATATTGGCTTACGAGCCTACCCTATCTAAAGGGAACAACTTAAAAAGATCATTTCCGCTCGGGTCTATGGACTTGGATTTTATGCACCTTATTATTGGCCCCAATGGGCTTAACTTGGTAGATCCTTTCTACACCTAAAGATTTTAGAGGGTTAAATTTGAAGGTCCGACCATTAATAATTACCTATAAGATGTGTGTGGTTAAAATATATGTGTTAATTTAATAGAGTCTTATTTGAATGGGTAAACTCCTAGCTTCCTCTCCTTGTTTTACAACTTTTTGAATTGTGAGAACGTTATATAACAGTGGTTTGCTTAGTTATTAGTTTAAGCTTTAGTCATAAACAACTTCCAATCCTTATTTAGGAATACTCTAACATTTTATAGAACTCTACTTTATTCTTTTTACATATAAAACACGAGCTAGCTCTCCGAGAAAATCAACCCTGACTCATTATCGGGTACTATATATCTTTGACGACCATCCCTCACTATTAATAGTGTAGGATTTAGCGTGGATCAATATTGAAGTTAGAGGACGCTCTTAGAAGAGCAAAAAAGGATGCTACTGTTGCACAAAATGACTTACAAGAATGACTAAATGCAGATGAAGTTGATGTAGAAACTCAGAACACTCGGATCGAAGACTTAACTTCACAGTTTCATACTCGATCAGCATGTCAATAAAAAGTTTTAAGACAAATTAAACTTCTTACTAGCTCACTGCCATCAAGGTTAGCCGTACTACAACTTTAAATGATAAAGCTTATTATACTTCTCTTTATCATATATATGACACCTAAAGTTGCTAAATTTATTTTGTTGATCTGAACATCTAAAGTTGTAAAGTTCTGTAATTCTTTCTCTTAGCTTGGTGATTATTGGATTCATTATATCTTTTCTTCATTAATTTATATGCTCGAGTAGCTGAGAGTGAATATGCATTCTTGTTCTTTTTTTTTAATTGGATTGTATATCATAGAAGGCTTACAAAAAGAAGAGGGGGGATTTACCTAACCTCTCATCAAATCTTTAGGAATATATTACATGTTGACAATCCTCACCCATGTAATATACCCCAGATTGATTCCAAAAAACAAGCAACTATCTAGACTAACTTACAAAAAAAATTAGATTTATATATCTGATTCTGAAACTGGGGAGTTGCAATTTATCCAATACATAGGAGCCTTTGATTTACAAATTTTTTACGCCTTGAAAGAATAAACTGACGTTGACTTATTCTAGGCAATACCATTTATTGTCTACTAAGCTAGTCCTAAGACTATCAAGTGAAATTTTGCTTAGTGTCATAATGTTAGGTCCCATTGCAATGGAGATGCATTGAAGAAAAAAACCTAGCGCCTCTTTTCTCTCTAGGAAGGGCAATTTCATGGAGACTTGAAGGTAACAGCAGCCCATGGTTGTTTCAGCCGTGGCGCAGCCATCAGCTGAGCCACTTTCACCTCTCTCTCTTCCAAAATATATTCACTTATTTCAAACAACTACAAAATCTAATTCTAATGCATTTTTAATTGTCAAACCTTATGAAATTGTTCATGGGGTTTCCACGCTCAAATTTACATCCAATAAGGTTCAAGAATTCAAGAGAGAAGAAGGATTACATCAAGCATTTATTAGGAAATTCTCGTATGGGCAGCCTGAAATTAAAGATCTACGCACTGTTTTGCCAAATCTTCTTGGTACTAAAGGTCGATGTTTAATTGGTTGGTTAGCTAGCCGAAACATATTGATTAGGTTTGATCAATATGAAGATTATGTAAAAGCGTGCTCTAGGACTGGAAATTACTTATTGTGTAATGAGATACACTATGCATATAGAGTATTTCCATGGACACCATGGTTTAATCCTAAAGAAAAAACGTCTAGGGCTTTGGTTTGGATTTCATTACCTAATTTTTTACCTGATATGTTTGCTAGAAAGGTTCTTCTATCGATTGCTGCTACTATTTCGAAGCCTATAACAGTTGATAAGGTCACCCAAGAACGTTCAAGACCTAGCACTGCTAGGATTAAGGTAGAATTTGATGTCTTGGAAAAACTTTCTAAGCGTGTTAGGTTAGTTATTGTTGATGACAAAACTAGTAAGGTTGAATATTTTCTAGAAGTAGTCTACGATAATCTTCCTTTATATTGTATATATTGCAAACATCAAGGCCATGAAGAAAAATCATATCAAATTATTATAAGAGCAAGTAGTGATGAACTTCAAGATGAAGAGAGCCACTGCCCCGGAATTTGTTCCTTCACCGGCTATTAGTCACTAAGTCTACTCATTTGGTCCATATTAGCACTTTGAATGGTAACAAAGGGAGGGGTAGGGGAGCATGGTTTGGCCCTATGATTGCTAAGCAGTTTGAACCAAATAAATGTGGAACAACTTAAGGAGTATGACATTGGGGATGACCTAAAGGAAGATGAGCAATCTATTATGGATGATGCTAGAGAGATAGCAGCTAAGAAAGCAGACATCTCACCAAGGAAATACAGGAAGAAAACTCACTAAAGAACAAAAAGTGATGACACAATTGTCACAGGTAGAACTAACCCTCCAAGGGCTGAAACACATATCTTATCTTATGCATTGTTTAAATAATTGGAAGAGAAAGTTGCTGGTTCAAGAAGAGCAAGATAACGTGCAAAGATCATATGGGCTACAAGTCATTCAGGTCATGCATAGAGAAGGAGGTGCTTAGATACAAGTTTTTCATTAGTTGTATTTTTTTTTTTATTATTTTAGCATGCATTTATATAATATCATCATAGAGTACAGTATAAGCTCTATGTTGATTCTTTTGTTTTTAATTATTTCCAGCTCTTATTTTTCACATAGCTCTTAGTTAGTTGAGGTGGTGCTTCATTTAGGACCGTAAGATAAGACCTAGCCCCCTTTACTTGTACTCTTCTTTATTGGAGTTTTTATTATTAGAAAAAATTAGTCACCGAGCACCCTGCTTAGTGACCTTCGCTATTAAAAAAAAAGTCCCATTGCAATTATCAGAATTCATGAATACCGTAAGGGCTTGTTTGAAAAGCCACCATGTAATTGGATTTGGGTGTAATTGAGTGTAATTACACAGTTTGGCTTGTTTGTCTGACCAAGTAATTACTTGGTCAACATGGAATTGAGTGTAATTGAGAAGGTGCAATTACACTCTTCAATTCTTAGGGGGGAGCTGAGAATTGGAGGTAATTACACTGTGTAATTACATGGTATTTCTACTGTTTTTTTTGTTATTTCATTTATAATTTTCTTTTCAATTCTATTTCATTTAATTTTATTTAAAAACTTCTTATTTTTTCTTTCTTTCTTTTTTTTTTTTAAAAAAATTATTTTTTATTATTCTTTAGTTGTGATATTACCTTTTTCATGAGTTTTTATATTTTAAATAATCTATTTTTTTTCTTTTTATTTTTTAAATATTTTTTTAAAAATGAGGACTTTAATTTCATTTCTTTCCTACTAGTGCTTCTCTTTTGATGTTAGTCTTCTTGATGATGCTATTTTTGATACTCTTTTTCCTAATTTTTTTTCTTACTACATATTTTCTTGCTTCAATTTCTCTTATTATATATAAAATATTTTCTAATTTGAAGCTCTATATAATTTTTATCATTTCTTGTTGTATTTTTAAATAAATTTATAATAATTTTTATTTTCTAGATAGACATATAAATATGATTAAAAAATTAAGTAATTGTCTTTTATAACTTCATGTGGTATTTAAATAAGTTAGCAAGAAATTTAAACATGTTATTGAAAATTTTATTTACTAATTTAAGTTAAAAATTATTTATAAGAAGAATATCTTTTATGATATTAATTACCAATTTATAGATATTCAATATATATTTTACACAAGAATGTATATTTTAAATACTTAAAAATAAATAATATTTGAAATTTCTTGTAGACACATATATTTGACTACACATTCATACTTATTTGCATGTGCATATTGAATTAATTTATTAATTTTGATAAATAACTTTTATTTTAAAAATTATTTAACTGTGTAATTGCATTGGTACAATCAAACATGACACAAGGAATTACACAGTAATTACAATATGACAAACAAACAGGACTATGTAATTATTATACTGAGTAATTACTAGGCTGCGTAATTACTACCCTAGTAATTACACACCCTAGTAATTACACAGTGGTTTCCAAACAGACCCTAAATGTTTCTTGACTTCTCTCATGCACTAGACCATTTTATGTTCAAATGTGTTGGCTGCTTAACCTTTTCTTAGTAAATGTTTCTTAAATGGTTGATGACATATTGATACAATTTGTTAATCCCTTTGCTCTTTGCAGCTATATGATTTAAATACCATGACTTGGAAGAGTTATTCTCTGAATACGCCTTGTTCATAGTTTAGTGTTCCGAAAATGCATCAAATGTTTCATGAATAGTCTGATGCACCATACCGTTCTTGTGGTTCACTGTTTATGCCTTGCCACTTCTGAATATTACTCCATATGTCACCAGATATACTGCAGCTAAAGAATAAATGGTTAACATATTCAATGTCAGTGCTGCATAATGGACAAGTTACATCATTGATCATTCCCCATGAAGCGAATCTATCCCCTCTCATGTGTAGAGTTTACCATGAGCCACCATTCTAAGGATGAAAATCCACCCTTGTGATCCAAGGTTATGACATACCAAGCTGCTCATATATAAAAATAAGAGTTAGGAAAATAATATTTCCATGATAGATTATTAAGTTTTCATGACTGCTATATATGAGCTGCTCACACCAAGTTTTCATGACTGTTATTAAGTAGTTTTACAGTCATGTTTTAGAATGTTATCAAGGTTGGTGATAATTGTAAAACACTTTTCATTTTGTTGTATCAAACTAGCATCTAACTTTTTATGTTTACTTTTTGTGATGCAGCAAATAATGAACTCCACAATTAGATTATCAACTTGAGGTATATTAAACTTTACTTTTATTTGTTCTAATTAATTATAACTTTCATAGTCTATTATTTCTTACAACAATTAAAAGTATATTTTACAATTATCATGATATCAAAGTTTGTAACTGAATCTTGATTTTTTTTTTCTTTTTGTCAAGTATCAGAAGCTAAAAATTAAATCTAAGACTAGTAGCGAACAAAATGTGACACCATTGATACTTTGAGAAGCAATGTCCACCTTTTAGTCTTAGGTTATTAGTAGTAGTATGTATTAGTTAAGACTTTCATTTTGGACATGTTTTATTTTATTTATTTCCTTTTATCTAAGAAATTCGTAATAAAATAGTATCTGAACATAGTTCTAGTTGTGCTTAGTTATTGGATTATGAGTGTCTTCTCTTAAAACTTCTCTATTTAATATGAGAAAAAATTTCACCTATTAGAATTCTCAAATTAATTAAAAAACAATTTAATACAAATTATATATGTAAGACTACAAAGTTAAAAATGTCGCCGAAAGATATATAATAATCTGTGACTAAAATGGTTATCCTTAAAGGCTTATATTTTAATGACGACTACATCATATATTTCAAGATAAGAAGATTATCGTCATAGATCACATTAGCTAGTCATAAATTAAATACATTCAGTGACAAACATAATCTTTGTCACAAAACTATGTTTGTATTGACTACGAGTTAGCATTTAGTTTATGGCAATTGTAATCGTTTCTAGTTATGGAAGTTTTAGAGGCAATTTTGTTTCGCCGACAAAGGCATATTTTTAGAGACAATGTGATAGTTTCAATGATAAAATTCTCATCCATCTTTATCGTCACTAATTAATAGATTCCGGGACGTAATACTTTTCGTATATAAATAGTCTTTAGTGATGAAATTATATTTTTTTCAACTATGAATTACACATAACTTTAAAGATAATTTATGATGTCACTAATTAATATAATAGTTAACGACGTGGTAGTTTCTTCATCATTAATAAAATTGTTAGTGACAAAACACTATCAATGTCAAAATTCCATATTTTTTTGACAAATAAATTCGTCCAAAAAACTATATATTTTGGGACAAAAAAGAAATTCGTAGCTAATAAATATTGTTTTAGTGACGAATTACTAAGTCGTCTCTATATACTTTTAGCGACACATGCTATAGGGACAAATGATTAACAAAAAAATTTCGTCAATAATAATTTTCAGTGACGAAACATGAACCTTAAGTGAAAAATTAATTTGTCAATGATAACCATTTTGTTATTGTAATAATCTATATCCCAAGACCCTTATCATCGTTCAAGTAAGTCAGTACAAAGACATTCCTTCTAAACTCTTAAACCAATTAAAACATTCTCTCTTTCTCTATAAGATCGGTGACTGGAAAAAGTTGGAATTTTTCAGCGACAACATCAAAATAAATTACTCCCCATATCTCAATTTATGTGGCACTTTTCGCTTTTCGAGATTTAAGCTGCTTGAATTTTGACCAACAGTTCAAGATGTATTTTTTCAAAAAAATGATATGTAAAAATTGTAACTTAAAGTACATTTCAAGTAGTTTTCAAATATATAAATTTTAATATTAAAATATTGAGTTAATCTAGTCCAATTTAGCTTCAAAGTTTAGTTAAATTGACTCTCAAAAAATAGAATGTGCCACATAAATTGAGACGGAGAGAGTACTTTATCTTGAGGACCAGGATAATACGATGACCAACCATCCTCATCACACTTTTCAAGTCCAACTCTAGAGTGAAATCGTCCCTGCATTGCGATCATATCATCTAAGGAGAGAGAGCGTATTGTAATTTGGAATGGAGGGTAGTACTATGAGCTGCAGGAGTAGTACTCGAGCGGATAGTTAGTTAGTTAACAAGTTTGAGTTTGTGACACTTTAGTCCTTATAAGATTTGAGGCAGGGTTATAGTTATTACACATTGATCTCATTTATATTTATAATTAAACACTTTTAGTCCTAGTCATTGTCATTGCCAAGTCAGCTTGTTTCACATTTTTAGCATGAGAGAGGAGGATATATGTAATAAGCATTTTGCCACTTTCAGATTATGAAATGAGAATATTACTTTTCCTACTTAGATTCTTATTTAATCTTCTTAATTCTTTTTCACCTTAGCTCTAATCACAACAGTGGTATTAGAGTTTGATTCTCGCACTGTGGGTAGTTAATGGCGTCTGACATTAAGGAAGTTTTATCTCGACTGGATCGAATGGCAATAGGTGATGCTGTGAAGAATTCAGGAAAGGGAAAGCAGATTGAGCTGAGTGGTAGCTCCTGGGAAGATCTCTATTCTCCGACTGTTGGTCCGACTAAGTACTCAGGTAATTCAAACTAGAATTTCACTCCATTAAGTTACCAATAATCTGTGAATAACTTGAATTAACAGTCGAGCGACAATTTTAGCCCCTGTATCTCGAGCTCCGGCCACCACTAGCCTTGCTTTAAATCACACCTCTTATGCCCCAGCTCAAATCCAAAATCAGCAGATTACTTAATGGATCAACCTAGATCTCATACTACCTTACCCCAACTTTCTACTGCAGCTGCTAGACCCCAATTTTAACCACTACCACCATTTTCACTACCACCCCGACTACCCCCACCACTGCAGTTTTCATTACCTCTACTACGACAATTTCCACAACCTCAGTTTTACCAACCACAAAACTCTATGCACATGAACCAAGCTCAATATCAGCAATACCCCATATAACCCTCCACTTCCCCCTCCTCAACCTAACTTCAGCCTCACTCGTTTGACTAAGGTAGAATTTCCTAGGTTCAATGAGAAGGACTTCAAGTCCTGGTGGTATAAGGTAATCCAGATTTTCTCTTTGGATGAGATACCACCACATCAAAAGGTAAAGGTGGCTTCCCTTCAGATGGATGATGTTGCTATACAGTGGCATCAAGCCTATATAAGAAGTAGACAACATTTGCCCCCACCCAGATGGGGAGAATATTTGTTTGTTGTGGCTGATAGATTTGGGGCATAATATGATAATCCCGCGGCAGCTCTAGTCACCCTGAAACAAATTGGTTATGTTAAAGAATATTAGGATGCATTTAACAGTATTATGACAAGGGTGAACATCATCACAGAGTATGCTATCAACAACTTTTGTGAAAACCTGAAACTTGAGTTAGGATATATTGTTAGGGTTCAGAGACCTTACTCACTTCCTCAGGCATATCAATTAAGCTAGGATGCAGGAGAGTATTTTCCTGAAGAAATCTAAGGCTATGAAGGGAACTTTTGTCAGAGGGCAAGTGAGTACTAATACAGTGTTGAATCAGCCTGTTTATCCTAAAAATAGGATGACTCTGAATCAGCCTCCACAAGTCCCTAATCATGTGTTTAATGATCCTGGAAAAAGAATGAGACTCTCACCAGCTGAACTTAGTGGAAAAAATGCTAAGGGTCTCTGCTATGTCTGTGATGAGAGGTACCTTCCCAGGCATGTTTGCAAAAATAGGAAGCAGTTGTTCTTATTGGAGTTAGGCGAAGAAGATTATGTAGAAGAAGAGCTCAGTGAAGCAAAATTGCCTACTAAATTGATAGAAAACTATGAGATATCCTTTCAAGCCCTGAATGACCGGAGGATTCTCAGAGTGACTGGTTATTGTGAACAGAGGGCACTCAATATTTTGATTGATTATGGTTCTACCTATAATTTCATTGATGTTGCATTGGCCATGAGGATGGGTTGGACTGTAGACCTTGCAAAGTTCAAAGTATCAACGTAGCTAATGGTAACTTTGTGCAAGTAAATCAGGTGCGTAAGGGCTTGCAGTGGATCCCGCAAGGCATTTTATTTCAAACTGACTTCTTGTTGTTTTCCTTGGGTTCCAGTAATATGGTGCTTGGTATCCAGTGGTTATGTACACTAGGAGATATTAAGTTCAATTTCAGCCACCACACTGTGGAGTTTGTTTACCAAGATAAATTGCACACCTTGAGGGGTGTTGTGCCTCAGCTCAAGTCTGTGGATGCTTATGCCATGAGCTCAGCTGATTATACCATTACTCACTGCTTCATGATTAAAGTGTGTGCTTCTGAGGTAGGAGATAAAGTAGAGAAATCAATTAGCTGAACCAGAAGAAATACAAAGGGTTCTGGAAGAGTACAAAGAGCTATTTACTGAACCTACACAATTACCCCCCCCCCCCCCCCTTTTAGAGGAATCTATGATCATAGGATTCCCCTCTTAAAAGGTATTAAACCTGTGAACTCTAGACCCTACAGATACTCTCCCCTGCAAAAGGATGTCATTGAAAAGATGGTGCAAGAATTGTTAGATCAGGGACTCATACAATATAGCTATAGTCCATTTGCATCTCCTGTAGTATAGGGCCATTTTCATCTCCTGTGCAAGAAGGATGGTAGCTGGAGGATGTGCATAGGCCATAGGGCCATGAATCAGCTCACAATCAAGGATAAGTATCCACTACCTCTAATTGAAGAACTGTTAGATGAGTTAGGAAGGACAAGTATATATTCCAAGATAGACTTGAGGTCAGGTTACCATCAAATCAGCATGGCACCTACTGATATTCAGAAAAAACTGCATTCATAACTCATTCAGGTCATTATAAGTACCTGGTTATGCTATTTGGGCTAACTAATACACCTTCCAGTTTCCAAGGACTCATGAACCATATTTTCAAAGACCATCTCAGAAAGTTCATCTTGCTCTTCTTTGATGATATTTTGGTGTTTAGTAAGAGCTTAGAGGAAAATGTCACTCACTTGAATTTGACATTTGCACTATTTCTGCAACATCAACTCTTTGCCAGAAGAGTTAACTGTTCCTTTGTTGTTGATAAGGTGGAGTATCTCGGACACTACATTTCAGCTCAATGGGTGTCTCAACTAATCCTAAAAAGATCCAAGATGTGAGTCAATGGCCTATACCAGTAAATGTTAAATAGTTAAGAGACTTTCTAGGGTTAGCTGGATACTATAAAAAATTTATTAAGGGTTATGGCAAGATTAGTAAGCCATTAATTGATTTGCTAAAAAAGATGGCTTTAAGTGGACAGATGCATCTACCAAAACACTTCAAGAACTGAGAGTGCCCTGACTTATGCACGTGCGCTGGCATTACCTGACTTCTCCACTTCACTCACTGTGGAAACTGATGCTTGTGACATGGGAATTGGAGTTGTGTTGATGCAGAAGGGACAACTAATTGCCTACTTGATCAAGGGTCTCTCTAAACAGAATTAGGTTATGTGAGTCTATGATAAAGAACTACTAGCTCTTGTTATGGTTGTGACTAAGGGGAACCAGTATCTGGTGGGTAGACACTTCACTGTTAAAACTGATAAAAAGGCTTTAAAGTTCCTCCTAGAACATAAGCTACATACAGGTGCCCAGCTGAAGTGGATCACTAAACTAATGCAATACAATTTTGACATCGAATACAAGAAAGGGAAGGAGAACAAGGCCGCAAATGCATTGTCAAGAATTCTTGCTATTAAGCTTTCAGCTCTAACACTATCCACTGTCAGGGCTGACCTCTTACAGTCTATCATGGATAGTTGGAAGCTAGATCCAAAGTTAGTAAGGTTGATTCAGGGGCTAGCTAACACTCAAGAGACATCCCAAGGGTTCACTTTTATAAACCAACAGCTGAGAAAGCATGAGAGGTTAGTAGTGGGGCCTGATCATACACTTAGAGCTAAAATTCTTCAATTATGGCATGACTCTCCTACAGGTGGTCACTAGGAATTGATCACACTTACAGGAGAGTTAGTGCATTTTTTTATTGGAAAGGTCTCAAGGAAGCAGTATGTGACTATGTGAAGAAATGTGACACTTGCCAGAAAAGCAAGTATGACTATTCTGCTTATCCAGGGCTGCTTCAACCCTTCAACATTCCTCCTTTGGCTTGGTGAAGTATGAGTATTGATTTTATTGAAGGGTTGCCTAAATCTAAGGGTAAGTTAGTGATATGGGTTGTTGTAGATAGACTTACTAAGTATGTCCATTTTGTGGCTTTGTCTCATCCTTTTTCAGCGCCTGAGATAGCCAAGCTCTTTATGACTAATATATTCAAGCTTCATGGCATGCCAGCTGATATTGTTAGTGATGGAGACCCAGTTTTTACCAGTAAATTATGGCTGGAGCTGTTTTCCATTCAAGAAGTCACACTCAACACCTCAACATCTTATCATCCCCAAACTGATGGGCAGTTGAAGTGATCAATAGGTTCCTTGACACCTATCTGAGGTGTTATTGCTCAGACTCTCCTATTGACTGGGCTGAGTACTTATCATTTGCAGAGTGGTGGTACAACACTACTTTTCATACCTCTACTCAGACAACTCCCTATGAAGCATTATATGGTAAACCTCCACCCTTGAATCTTCCTTATCTAGCTGGTGAATCTGATATGCCGGAAGTTGATAGAAGCTTAGTAACTAAAGAGTTTAAGCTGCAATTGTTGCAGTTTCATCTTGCTAGGTCCCAATAAAGGATGATTACACAGGATAATAAGAAAATGAGTGACAGACAATTTAAAGTGGGAGCCTGGTGTATCTTAAAATTCAACCTTACAGACAAATGACCATGGCTAACAGTCATTTCTCTAAGATTTGCTCCAAATACTATGGCCCTTATCAGATTCTTGAATGACTGGGACATGTAGCCTATAAATTGTCCCTCCCTGCTGCACTATTGATTCATCATACCTTCCATGTTTCCTTGCTGAAACCTTGCCATGAGGTGCCCACAAACATTTCTCACCCCATCAGTGCTTGATCTTTCTAGCCCCTACTGCCCTTATCCAGCTAAAGTATTGGACAAGAGGATGATACAGAAGGGTAATAAGGCTGTCACTCAGTTACTGATTCAATGGGAGCAGCTGGATGAAACTCAGGCTACTTTGGAAGATGCCAATGCTCTCAGAATAAGATTTTCATCTTTCCTTCCTTGAGGACAACGAAGTTCTTAAGGGGGAAGTACTGATGTGATCTTGTATGGAGGGTAGTACTGTGAGCTGGAGGAGTAGTACTCAAGCGGGTAGTTAGTTTGTTAACAAGTTTGAGTTGGTTATACTTGAGTTCTTATAATATTTGAGGCAGAGTTATAGTTGTTACACATTGGTCCCATTTTTATACTTGTAATTAAACACTTTTTGTCTTGGTCATTGTCATTTCCAAGTCAGCTTGTTTCACATTTTTGGCATGAGAGAGGAGGATATATGTAATGAGCATTTTGCCACTTTCAGATTATGAAATGAGAATGTTACTTTTTCCTAGTTAAATTTTTAGTTAATCTTCTTAATTCTTTTTCGTCTTTAGCTCGAATCACAACAGAGCGTATTTAACAAGGGAACTCTATATCTTTCCACACTTTACCTTTAAAACATGCTATTATAGCATATTCACAACCATAACCTGCGGAGTTACTGAATCCAAAGAGCAATACCTTGCAATCATTCTCTTCTGGTTTCAAAAAAAATCCCCCACAGGCAATCCATTTATAATCCTCCAACGTGTCAAAAGCTCAAGCACTTTGATATAAACTCAGGTGGCACGATTAGATCAGAGAGTAAAATTCATCGGTGGTTATCCAACTTTTCATTCATTATATATAAGTCACTTACCTCGATTTTATTACCTGAAAGTCACTCATCATTGATATGGTTCACTAAAGTAACTCTCGCTGAAAATGGTGTTAAAAAATAAATTTACACCGTTGATGTATATTTGTTAAACGCATAGGCTCCAGTTGGGATCAAATGTACCAACGGGCCATTCAGCAAGCTAAAAGGAAAACAGCATTATGCTATATACTGAATTCATAAATGTCAAAGGGAGAGAAAGAAACAAAGAACTTTTGAGCACACTACTAGAGACTATAGCAAAAGAGCTGGCATGTGTTTTCAATGCGTGAGAGCTGCGATCGATTAAGGTCAAAGCATTACTTTGTGCTTACCATTGCTGGATAGATTGCTAAATCATTACTCCCTCCATCTCAAAATAAGTGTCTGCTTTTTCTTTTTAGTTTGTCTAAAAAAAAGTATCTTTTCTCATATTTGGTAATTTTTTAGTTACAAAATTTGCTTTGGACCACAAATTTAAAAGCACTGGGTCATATTACACACAACTTTAATTTTAAATCACAGTATTCAAAAATCTTTCCTATTTTCTTAATCTCCGTACTAAATTAAATCCTGTTACTCATTTTGGAATTGAGGGAGTAGTACTAAAGCTAGTGGATCTCCGTAATGCAAATAATGGTTAGAAGAAACCCTATATTATGTAACTGTGTTTTACTTCCTAGATAAATAGCTAGTCGAGGAAACTAGGCTTGAAATGTATTTCCACATTTTGTGATTAATAAAAGTCTCTAGTTAGTTAAAAGAAGGTTAAATTTTACAAAGCTGAATTGAATATCACTGTTTCAAAATAAAATAAAATAAAATAATGTTTATATCCAAATCCCAAAAGATATGTTTTTTTTTCTGTTTCAAAATATGTGGTACTTTACTTTTTTAGAGTTAAATTGACTAGTTTTAAAACTAAATTGATAGATTAATATAATATTTTAAATTAAAATTTATACATTCTAAAACTAGATAAAAACTACTATAAATTTTAACTTTTCTCATTTTAATTAATATGGTGAAAAATGCATTTTAAATGATTGCTTAAAATGCATGCACTTGAATTTAAAAAAAAAAAAAACGAAACTTGTCAAGTAAATTGGATACATGGAGTACTTTTATTTGCTTGTTCAGAAGAAGCTAATTTGGATCCCGACAGACTTGTAGTTCACCATTGAATCATGTAAATCCAAGAAATCTTACATCAAAGGTCAATAAACGTTACAATCTTTTCCTAAGAAGATACAAAATAAATCCAAAAATGTAACTCTTCTTTTAAGCTGTCTATCAGAAAAACAATGACACCTTTAAGCGTACGTGTCAAAAATACCAAACAACTGTCACTTCCTTGTATAAAGATCGTGCATGCAATTACACTTGTGTTATATAATCCATGCTCAAATGCATGCATGTGTCCACGAAGTTCTTGAGTTTTCTTCGAGTCTTTTCTTCCCTTTTCTCACGCATTTGGTACTTTCTTGGAGTGTTTTAAGTACTAGGGCTGTTGAAAGAGTTGTTGCATGCAGTTTGAGAATTTGGAGAAATGGCGACGATTGTAGCAGCCGGGGTTGATCGGAATGCGGCGTTGACGCCGGAGGCGCCACTTGCTCCGGTGACTAGTGAACGGAAACTTAGAACTGACTTGGAAACTTCTATTCCAAAGCCTTGTAAGTTCTTTTTAGTTTCTCTTCTGCTTAATTTGTTTATCATGTCATTAATGATAAAATGGAAAAATTAAAATGTAAGATTTCTTAGGTAGAAAACGGTATTTTTTTAACAGATTAAAAAGGAAAGAGTGTCAAACTATATAAGTATTAGTTTGTGCTTGTCCATGTTGGTTGTGACATTTGCAATTTGAAGTTGAGTTTGAAAAAGGAAACTTGTGTTTAATTTGGATTTTAATTTTTTGAGGGGGAAAAAGAGTGGTTTATGGGAGTTTTAAGAATTAATTATGGGTAGAAGTTCAAGATTCCACTTTCTACAGTGCAATTATATCTTCTAACCATCACTTCAAGAATTGTAATCTCACCTCAAAATGACGCAAATGAGACCAGATATTTTGTAATTATGGCATTCTTGCTTGATGATTTTTATGGACAATGTTTAATATGTGGTGTGTATTCAGATTTGGCAAGGGCATTGGTGGCTCCTGATATGGAGCACCCTCATGGAACTCCTGGCCACAGGCACCATGGTTTGAGCGTGATGCAACAGCATGTAGCCTTCTTTGATCAGGATGAGAATGGCATTATTTACCCATGGGAAACTTACTCCGGTAATTTTTGTATTCCGAAATCATATAATGGCAATCTTAATGTTCATAGGTACACCAATGTGCACAATCTTATGTAACCAATGTGCACAATCTTATTTAACCATCCCAATGCATTCAAAAATGACTTGCAAACATAGAAAATAGTATTTCAAAAAACACATTAATAGTATTTGTTTTGAGCCAAATAGATGAAAATTGTTGAGAATTGAGAAAAAATTGTATCTCTCACAGGGTTACATTATAATATAATGCGGTTTTATCCACTAGGTGACTGTTTACTAACTCAAATATATAAACCCCTTTTTGGTTGTCAAATTCTGGATTTACTATCTGCTTGTCACTCGTTTGTCATTACACTTCTGGAAAATATACGTAATCATAATATTTCATTAGTATGTCTTAACATTTAATTATGTTTCATTGACGGTTCTTGTACATTCATTAAGTAGTATGCGATATCATATGATTCTGTTGCCTATCCATCGAGTAACCATGTGCCATTGCCCCTTGGTAATTTTCTCAAGGTTAATTAAAAAAGTAGATAAGAGATTTTCGTGCTCCTTATTTTCTTTTTCATGTTAAACAGGACTTCGTCAAATTGGATTCAATATGATAGCATCTCTCATAATTGCCATTATAATCAATGCTGCTTTGAGTTATCCTACCCTGCCGGTAAGTTAAATCTGTTTATTTTAAGTGTCAACCAAAATCAGAAGAATAATGTTAACGACACTTCTCACTAGTAGATGATTTTCCACGTTTGGTTAGATTGATTGTTGACATACAAACATCTTAAAGTATTAACTCAATATTCATAGACAGGAAATTTGTTCCTCATATCCCTCAAAATGCATCATTATTTTTTTTTAGTAGCCTACACCACCACAGATCTATCATCTTGGAGGAGAAAAAATATTAACTACCTAGTGCTTCCTGGAAATATTAATTGGAATATTCACATCTAGAAATACCCCTTGAAGGAGTTATAGGAACAGGGCAAGATTGTCTTTCCTTTTCCTAGATTTATATGTTTTTCCTTCACTCGGCCCAACCTGTTTGGTAGAGGCGTAATTGCTAGTGTATATTGTCTTGATTTATTAAATGAATATGTGGTGCGACTGCAGGGGTGGTTTCCTTCTCCTTTCCTCCCAATATATATTCACAATATACATAAGTGCAAGCATGGAAGTGACTCTCGCACCTACGACAGAGAGGGCAGGTTAGTATGCAAGGATTCCTCTTTAGGTCATGTCCAGAGCATCCCTCGGGGGTCAAGTTGATCAATTTTCCATTTCTGGTTTCCTCGTTTAGATACATGCCAGTGAGTTTCGAGAACATGTTTAGCATGTACGCTCGCACACTGCCTGATAAGCTTACTCTTGGAGAACTCTGGGACATGACTGAAGGCAGCAGGGAGGCATTCGACTTGTTCGGCTGGTAAATTCTCCGAGTCTCTTTATTCTTACTAGAATGCCATTGTAGTGCTGCCGTTGTACCAGTAAGTTGGAGCCTTATCGTAGCGCTTTACATGCACCTGTTTCTTTCTTGCCATTTGTGTACGAGTTTAACTTCTATATAACACAGGCTAAAAGTATTTAAGTAAACTCATTGAGAATGGTAACCAACTTGCTAAAACTACACTGATCATGTTAAAAATGCTACATTATCAGTATATAACTCATCTACATTAAATTTCTTAAATGTTTTCATGGACTTGTTCCAGGATAGCAGCAAAATTGGAGTGGGGAATTCTTTATGTCCTTGCTAGGGATCAGGATGGTTTTCTATCTAAAGAGGCGATAAGGCGGTGTTTCGATGGAAGTTTGTTTGAATATTGTGCCAAGATACAAATGGAAGCTGAGGGATGGTTGAAGGAAGAATAGTTGTGATACTAACTGTACCTACTAAAGAAAAATTTCAAGACTATTCGAGTATATAAAGCATTGTAATAAGCTAGGCAATAGCCTCGAATTTAATTTGTATTTTCCCTCGTCTTTTGTGTCTCTGTACCAGAATTGGGATTGTGTAGTATCTGGTCCTTGTAAAGCACATCTATAAAGTGAACCGTTAAAGTTTTAAGCACTTGATTGGTTGCACCACCACAACTTTAGTATACAAATATATAACTTACACGACTAGAAATCTAGAACAAATACAACTTTGTTTCAAGTTAGCCACTCATCCAATCTAATAAAAATGCAAGAGATTTGACAACTGCAACTTATGATAGTACAGATTTACAAAATTTACATTGTCCTCGCTATGACGTTTTAGAAATTATTACTACTGAACTTTAATGTTGAAATGACCACGTTATTCGCCTTTTTCTCTATTACACTTAGATTGGGACATTGGTCCTGCTAAATTGGTAGTTGGAAAACTAAGCAAATTATAAAGCTGCTTGATGAAATCCAAGATTGGTGGAAGAAGCAGTTACTAATTGAAGTTATTTACACCAATAATATGTGCAAAGATCCTAATAACTTCACCATTTCATCTTGTTCTTTCACCACCAACATGCAGTGTATAGCACCAAACTACAACCAAAAAAAAAAGGAAAAAAGAAACAAAAACTAATTAGCAAAAATACAATGAAATTACAACTTAAACAAATTAGAGAGATAGTTTTTGAAGAGTACTTGTTTTTCAGCTGTAGAAGAATTGTTTAGTGCAATTGGCCATCTGTACAATACAGAGGGGCGCAAAGATCATATGGACTGGTTGATGAGTGGCAATTGGAGGTGAAAATTCTACCATTGTGAGTGACATGAGTACTAGGATTATTGTCATGTCCTGACGAAGTAATCATATTAGGATCTGCATGGTGATATAGAATATTGAGTTTTACATCTTCATGACTTGTGTCCTGATCTTCATGTGTACCACAAGAATTTGGCTTATTAGTACTAGCCTCTCCAAATTCATCATTCTTTGCAAATCTTCCCCTCACCCTTGGCCTACTGTCTGCTAGTGTTTTCCTGCATGCATACTGCAAAATTTTGTTCCCAAGATCAGACTCGCTTGGAAAATCCGAATATCAACATTTTAAGAAGGATTTATACCGCTAGTGTAAAAAGATTTAACTCAATTTAAGTAGGAGACGGAGACCTTGATTTTCTTGCTGAAATTCCTTTCGTTTCGTTTCTTCAAATATCTATGAATCTTCTTAATTCTATCCTCAGGAGAACACTTGGTAACTTTGTACGGAGGCTCATCCAAACTTGTTATATCTGATGCCAAAGGATTAGAACAGCCAGTAGCACTAACCAAATGTTGACTCTCATTGCTAAGTGCCTACAAAAATTAGAAGTCTTGAATGAAAATTTTGTAATATGAAAATAAATAGAGCAACTATAAATTTTGTAATATTAAAGTTAGCTTCAGCATTAGAAATATTTCTGTCACGTTAATTAAAGTAACTGAACTTTACCAACTATAACAGTACCTGAAGCTCGTTAGAGCAGTTATAAACTCTTGGCAAGGCATCAGGGCAGAACATTCTACCACTCTCTCCTTGAAAGTCCAATTCTTGTACTGATGGAAAATCAGCTCCAAAAAACAAGCCACCAGCTACAGTGGTGCCAGCAGCAGCAGCAAGTATTGCTGAAGAATCAGCTGGCAAAGTGGTGCTGGAGTTTAAAGGTAAGTAGGTTGCAAGTGTATTAGGATCAAGAAGGGGACAAGAAGGAGAAGAAGAAGACGTAGCTACACGCATGTAAGAGGGTACTGATGACAAAGATTCCTCTTCATAGATATGTCCTAATGGAGGTCCCATGAGTGGAACATTAATAGGAGGGTGATGATCAGGAGGGTACTGATCTGTCACTTTGATATGTTGATTGTTAAGAGAATTAATATCGAATAGTTCTTGTTGAGGATGAAGGAAATTAGGGACAGAGAAGTTTGCATCTTGTGTGAACTCTATTGATGCAGAAATATCATTCTCAATTTGATCATCTTGAGTATCAAATATTATTGACAGTGCGTTGTTGTTGTTGTTGTTGTCGTTGTTGTTGGTGGTGGTTCTTGAAGGGCTAATATTAGAGGTAATTGTGTTGATGTTAGTGCCTGTTTCATCATTCTTCTCAATGGTACTATTGAATTTGTTCATGTCAAGATTGGTAGAATAGGAACTCTGTTCCTCATAACTGCAGCAATTTGAGCTAGAAGCAACTTCTGAATTCTGTACATTTGGGAACAATTCAGACTCACAGAAATTCAGAATTTGATCACTAAGGGGGCTTGACATCTCTTCCTGCAAAAACAAATCTACAATATTAAGTCTTTGTCATCATGTTACATCTCATTTTCTATAGTAAAAAAATTGACTTTTGCAACATCTTTCTTCTACCTTTTCCATGCCAGAAGTGGAATCAAAACTCTTATGTATATTAGCTAGTAATCATCCTATTCCCATCTAAAGTGCATAAATGAGAGTTATTTCCCCAGGTAACAGAACACGAGAGATGTCTTAACACCTTCCCTTCTAAAATTAGAGCTCTTTGCATATAAACTCGATCTAAAAGAACACGAATCATCAAGAGAAGGATCACGTCAGTGGGGCCTATTTGTAAAACATGAAATACTTGCATGTAATTTGTACTCCATGTGATTTGTTGGATCAAAAAAGGTATGCAAATGAAAACAAGAATTTAATAGCAAAAAGCAAAGAATATGGAAGTCCATGGCATCTTGATGTTGGTGCAACATTGAGTTAAATACTCCAAATTTAGACAAGCAATGGGAACTTTAGTAGCACTAATATCCCATTATGATTAGCATGTGAAGTGCTCTCTCTGTAATAAAGTTCATTATTTTCTCTCAATCTCTTGCAGAACCAAAGAAAGAATCACTTTACATTGTTGGAAAAAACTTAAGCAATACACTTGAAAAGCTAAATATTCCATTGTTATCGAAAATGGAAATCAATTTTTAGAAGAGGGACTAACATTGCTAGGAGTGATCTACATAGTTATATTTCTAAGTAACTCCGAAACAAAACGAAAAAGAATCTTGATGTGTAATAAACCATATTGTAAAGTTGGAAATATAAATCGAGAATAGAATTCAATGATCTAAGATCTCAAAACCGTTATAACATGACAAGAAAATTTAAGAGAGAAAAACGGGGTAAGAAAAAACAAACCAAAGAGAAAAAACAGCATTCAACTTTCTCAACCTCCATGTTCATAGTTTTTTAAATCTTGTCTAGTAGTACTATTATTTAAAACCTTAAATAAAATCAAATTAATTGATTAAAAAACACTAGAGAACGTACATAACAAACTAGAAACATGCTAAAAAAGAAGTGTGAAAATTAAAATAAGATTTGTACAATGGATAGCTGATGTTCTTGAAGATTAACCATGTTCTCCAACAACATTGTTCTTCTTGTGGAAAGAATTTCTTATTAATTTTTGTTTGACAAAAGTTAATTTGTGATTGTAAATCGAGGACCCCATGAACTAATCAAAGCTCTAGGCAGATAACATGAAAACCATTGTAATGTCTATAAACATGTCATTGGCATTTTTCTTCTTACCTTTAGGAAATTTAAGTTTTGAACCAATGGAAGAGAGAATTCCATGCAAGAAAATAGGAGAGAGAAGTTGTAGAAAAGAGGGATTTGTTTTTGGACAAGAAGGTATAATATGAAGAAATTGTTTTTATTAGGAGGTACTTGGTGGGGGCTGAGGGGTGGGGTGGGTGTGGGGGTGGGGGTATGGGGGTAACCAGAAATAGAAGTTCGTTATATAGGTACATGTCTGACCGTACAATATAGTCACACCTACGATGTCGGTGGGCCATTCAATTTGTGGAACATTTCATGGTTTTTTGACACGTGGATGCTTGTCTATAGAGAAGATATCTAACGACTTCTCTGGTTACCTAATTGTACATTATGACTTGTACTTTGCTCAAATTGAGTTGACCTAAGAGCATCAACACAACATTACAAAGTAGTACTCCTTTTTTATTGAAGAAAGTTGAGCTTTGGTAAAACATTTCTCTATACCTATTTTTTAGAACTATGCATATGATATGTGGAACCTACGACCTGATCAATAACCCCTTCATTTCGTGTCACGTTGGCTTTATTAAGGAGAGCAACACTCCCAACTAAGAATTTATTTTCTCTATACCTATAAATGCTATTGAACTCATAAAGGGGCACAAGAAAAATTTATTGAATCTTTCAATTGTTTATGTCTAAAATTGTTCGTTTAAATAAAAAAATTAGATTTGTTGATGGGTCATAAGCAATACGTTAAATATAAAAGAAAAGAAGTAAAACAAAGAGAAAAAGTAGTAGACAAAAAAGTAAAATAGTTTTATTCCTTGAGAATAGCCGGATTCGGTGAGAATCGCTTTTTTGTACAATACAATGTAGGAAGGACATTTATAGTTATAATTTACCCAGTCCTAGTTATGGTAAAATACAAAGGCTAATGAGGTCGTAGGCCTGTTTACTCAAGGCGGTGATATATACTAAACCATAACTAGGAGACTGTAAATCCTAAGGCGGCGGGATGTATACCTTGCATCCTATGGCCTGCGTTGGCTGAGCAGCTGTGGTTCGAAGAGCAGGCGTGTATCCTCTGTGCTCGGTGACTTATAAGCTAAGTCTAGTCTCGCCAGCTAGACTCGTATCCCCCGTAATTATAGGTGGCGTATTTTTATCCACACAGTCAGTCCCCCCCCCCACTTGCTGAGTGATGTCGTAAGCACTCACAAAGTGAAAGAGGTATGCAGAAAAGGATGTGAAAAGATATCCCACTGACTCTTTGAAACTTGTAGTCTCTTTGACCGAGACTGACGCTTAATCTTCTGGAACTCCACGCGTATTTATTTGATTGGCTAATGTCAACTACATGCACCTTTCCCATAAACGCCTTTTACTGCGCCGAATCATTTCATATCTCCAGGTCATAATTACATTGACCGTTTCATGCTCGATCCTTATCTCTTTCTGCCTATAAATAGGGGTTTCATGATGGATGGAAACCACACACTTTCTTCAGAAACATATTCTCTCAACTCTTCCTTAAGAAAGAATAATTCTCTTCTTCCGAAATGTTTGCCATTGATTCTGGTTTGATATTCCCAGAACAACTCCTTCACTTAGAATGGACAGTATATGAGAAAAAAGTAAACAAATAAAATTTTATAGTTTCCTTCCCCTATGTCTCCATCCATCTTTGGATGAATGGAGTCCCCCGAGTTATGAAGTTTGATTGGGATTCTAATAACGTTCTCTGAAATGTCTTCTTTATGGCATATGCATTGATTACGGTGCGCTCGTTTTCTATCCCAGCGGTTGCTGTGATATTCCCCTTGCCATGCTTGGTTAGAATGCTTAGCCCTTTCAGCATCCATGAGGCTCTTCTTCCAGGATGCCACCGGCATTCAAGTAGCTCATTCAACGGCATTGGATTGAGGTTACAATTCTTGGCTCCGTTCCTTGGCTGGTAAAGGGATTTAGCTTCTCGCCATCAGTTTATTAATGTGTCACTAGGCTCTAAATCTGCTTGTGACTCAAGATTGTCACCTTTTTCGGCTGGTTGCTATTGTAATGCTTCTTCAGCTGCTGGGTGTGGACTGCCTAGGGGAGGAACTCCTTTATAGCATAGGTTCCCAGCTCAAGCCCTCTCGTTTTCAATAAGCTCCTGGTTGTGCTTGAAGATCGGCGGGGTTATGCACTCCCATTTGACCAATAAAGGTTGAAGCGGATCTTCAACCTTGTTTGCTATGACGTAAGAAGGGACTCGCCCGTGCTCAGACGCTTCAGACGAGATATTCAGGCATCGGTTATATCAGTGACCATAGGCCGAAGAATGCTCGGGCCGACATATCGCCTTATGCTAGGAAAAACTCTGTGTTGCCTACTAAATAGTAGCTACAATCCAGATGAAGGATCTTGGTCGCATCAAATTTAGAGGAACTTGCAGTTTTATCCCTTTTGATGCCTTTTAGTTTCTTAAGAACACCTGTAATGAACAATATTGTATTCAAAAGAACTTGATTGTATATTGTGAGCCTATGGGCTATTGATATTAATAAAAATGAACGTTCATCAATATTTTATGCCTACTTGCGTAGTTACTTGTAATGTAGTCAAGCAGCATGTTTTGGGTGCCTTTCTGAGCGTTTGTCTTTCAAAGACGGGTGTGCGCACTATTGAGCACTTCTTTTTGCATCAAAAAGTGAGGTCTTATGTTGCGTCTGTGATAGACAACTTTTAGGGCAAGGCCCGCACCCACAAGGGGACGTCTTTAACCCGTTATATGTAACGGGGCGTTTTTGCATTCATGCTAGAACGTCCGTGCTTGTCCACTCGAGTGCTTAAGACTTTACCAGTACTATGCGGGCGGGCGTCCACACTGATATGTTGGTGTAATTTGTTGAATTGATGATTTCAACTTTACGATTAATGCCTGGTGGCTAAACTAGAAGTAATCTAGCTTTAAACGAGTAGTTTACTCTAATTTTTTTAGCGAAAAGTGAGTGTATTACTTCAACTTAAGTTGTGTCGGGGCTATAAATATTTGGATCGTAGATGCATCTGATCTTGCTTCTTTTTGTTTCTTTTCTCTTTTTTTTTTATTCAACTCACTTTTGTTGCTCTTTCTTTTCATTTATTTTCTTTTGATTTTTATTAACTTCCACACTTTCACCATAACTCGTGCCACCCCCAAACTTAGACTTTTGCCTAAGTTGTACGTCTTCAATGCACTCAATGAGGTAGGGCCAAAAAGAGGGTTAGTACTTTAAGTACTTAGAATTGGTCCGGGTTAATAATGTGGTTGCCAAAAGAAAGGATATTAAGCTCAAAGGGGCTGACTAAGGATATAATGCAAGGGTAGGCTTTTTAGATTACTGAGCGAGCCAAAGAAAATCTAAAATCATTTTTTCAAGTCAAGCATTACCTAGGATTTCGCCTCGAAGCACACTTAGGGTAAGTTCTAGATCAAGAGGCACACGCATGAATACACCAAAACCTCACCACACATGGCACAAGTAAAGCAAGGAAGATGAGTATATTCAAGTCCCAATCAAAGGCAATTAAGCATCCAAAGTTTACTCATAGCCTAATGAGAGCTAATTAGTGAACAAAAGAGCCAAAAGTTGAGTTTAAAGATCATAGATTAATCTACCAACTCAATTTGCTATCAATTTTTCTAAACAAGCTCACATAACAAGGATTAAATAATGGTGGTACCAAACATGCCAAAAGTTGGCCAAGGAGCAAAAATCCATAACTAATCATCGTTATTTACAACTAACTATTAAACTAGTCCTAAAGATGCCCGGTTCAACACAATTACTTCCTTGGAAAAGAACCATGGCAAAGAAAAACCAAGGAGGTTATTTCAAAAATTTTATACAACATGGTATTTACAATGAAAATGGTTGTTCGGACCAAAATGAGGCTTTCGCACCCAAGTGGTATGTCTACGTATCACACAAGGTGAATCAGATAAAAAGAAGCAACATCCCAAGCGTATTTCATGAGAGTACTTTTTTTTTTAAACTAACTAACTACTACTAAATATAAACAAGCTATTAACACTATACTATAATAACTACTAATACTAAATATGCACAAGCTATTAACACAATATTTATACTAATATTAAAGAAATTGATCATCCACAAAAATTTTCACAATTTGCTCAAAAACAAGGACAAGATGAGGGAGATATGTCATAAGCATCAAGTACACGAGCAACATCAATACTACACCCAGAACACAAATACACCCCCAAACTTAAATTATGCACTGTCCTTAGTGCAACTAATAATGTAATACAAAGGGTTTAAGGAACTCCCTGACTAGAAGATCACTCCTCACTGTCGGTGTTGGGGTAGCGAAGCTCATCCTCGGACTCCTCATCTGAGCTAGTGGAGCGACGGAGCGAATTCAGCTTACTCATCATCTTGTTGAGGAAGTTGCTTGTTCTCTTGCCAAAATTTTTCTGCTTCCTCTCCATTTTGTCCAGCCTGGTCTTAATCCGCTCTTGCTCAGCTGCTACTGCCTCCAATGATAACATGCTCGAAGGTCTGGAGGAAGAACCCTCTCCATGTGGGCCTGAAGGAATCCCTACTACTAGCTGTCTAATGTAAGCGTCTACAGAAGAAATTTGAGAGGAAATGTACCTCATGTTAGACGCTCCAGATGCAAGTGGTGGAACTGGAGTGTAAGAACTCCCTGGTGCAGCAGTAGTAGCAGGCGTGGAGAATTGCCCAAAAGTTGGGTCCTCGACATCAATCTGGGAAGGCATCTCAACTTTTCTTTTCTTGCTCTGTGTTACCCCTCCCTGTCCTTTCTTCAGTAATGGATAAATAGGCTTTTCAGGACCCACACTTTTATCAGTATTGCGTATCTCCACTCCGGCATCCATGCATAGTTGGTGAATAAAGCTTCGGAAGAATAAGGTTTTTGTTCTCTCTAGCACCACCTCTTCAATCTCCCCAACAATTATTTCACCAACATTGACCTTGAGCCCGTCAATCAATTGTGCGATCAGGCGAGCCTTTTCAGGAGAGAGATCACTCTCATTGCTCGAAGGCATCACCCTAGTGCACACAATGGATAACCAGATGCGGGCCTCAGCTGTGAAGTCAGTAGATACAATCTTTTGTCCGAATGTGGACCAACCTGAGTGGTTACCCCCTTGAAGCATATCAACCATCCATTGCATACCTCCTTCTGAAGCACGAGCTTTGTATAAAGCATTGTCTACATTCTCGAGCTCATACACCGCATTGATAGCAGCTGCATCAAAGCGCACTAACTTGCCCCTCACAGTAGTCACCAACTCACCACTAAAATCTGTTCGAGTGGCATTTGCATAAAACTCTATGGTAGCATTTGCCTTCTCAAGTGTTTTGGCAAAACAACTCCATCCATTATTTTCAAGCCTTTGGAAGAAGTTGGGGAGTTTCTCTTCCACTTTATCCATATGGATCCCTCTTTCCCTAATGAAGCTCTTTTCAATGTCCCTCTGGAATTTTTCATAGCACGATTTGGATAAGAACCTCGTTCTGTCATATGCTACCTCTTCTCCTCCTTTTGAGTTCCGTTGGGTGTTTTCTTCGGCCATTGTAAGGAAAAAGTACCTACAAAGATCAACGTTGTTAAAACACGATTTGGATACTTAATATATGCATTAATAAAGCTCAGGAGCCAAAGGTTGAAGCCAAAAAATTTTAGCAGCGGGCTGTGATAGCTCACTGTTTCTGCCAGAAAAACGATCTCTTCGCGATCGCGCAATGAAAGGTGCGATCGCGCTGAGTTGTCTAGGACCCCTACGCGATCGCGAAGCAGTGACGCGATCGCGAAGGACAGTCCTGGACAAAGCTTCGCGATCGCGCAAGTAGTCACGCGATCGCGAGGTTGTCTTCTCCAGCAGGAGGAGACAGACCTCGGCTACATCAACCAGAATTTTCTATGTTTTAAGCATCATTTACCGTGCAGACCCACAATTAACACAAGAAAAACATGAGTTTTGGCTTCAATTTGTCGGATCTAACACTAGGGTTTCTAGTTCAATTGAGCATTGACAACTAGTAACCTAACCCATCTTCTTCACAAACAAGTTGTCTATAAGGGTACATCAGACTTCCCCTATTGTCCATTAAAAACCCTTCGTTGTCTTACTCATACAACTACTAATGGAACCAAGAGGGGAAGATTACTTACACATGCTTTAAATCAACAAAATTGGAGATGGAAATTGAGAAATATACCTTGATGATGGAGATGGAATGACTGAGAGGATGAAATATAGCACTCGGAATGCAAAAATAGGGGAAGGAAGTTTGAGAGAACGAGGGGTTAGATAAAATGGGTCGTTTGGTCTCTTGAAACTGCCTTTTAATGCCTGAAACGTTGGTCTTCGCGATAGCGTGCCCCTGTCGCGATCACACTTTTTACTGAGAAGTTAACGTACGCGATCGCGTGTAAGAGATGCGATCGCGCACGTTTGATTCACAGTTAAGCGCGATCGCGTGCTGATGACGCGATCGCAATGAACATTTTTTTGTCCAACTTCCAGTGAGCAGAGTTTCAGTGAGGCGGTCCGCCCCAAACATTAGGCGCTCCGCCTACTGGAATGCAGATTGTCAAATTTCATTGGGCAATCCGCCTCATCTCATTGGGTGGTCCGCCCTACACCCCTATGCAATCCATTTTTCCATATTTATGCTTTAGATTATGTATCTTAACAACAAACAAATGTGGGACTCATGTGAGATGATAAAAAACAACAACAAAAACTAATCAAGCCTAACATGCAATCAATAGACAACTAAAATTTAAAGAGATTCGGGTTGCCTCCCGACAAGCGCTTTATTTAACGTCTTGGCTACACGGTACCCATGATGCTTTTCTCTCCAATTGGTGAACGTGAATTTTCTCCCCAACATGGCTTCATGCTCTTTGTCATGTTCTTTAGGCGGGGGTACACATTTCTGAGCTCTCAAAGCCGGATTTTTCATCTTACACTTCTTTGCCTTCAAGTGAGGGATGTCATTTTGCCTTCTTGGCGTGGCAAATTCAACAATGTACCCATTTTTCTCATCAACGCCAAAATCATCTGAAGGTGCTTGTTCTTTCACTTCTATTGCCTCATCCAAACATAGAGTTGAAAATGAAGTCAATGAGGTCCCAATTGTTTTAACACCAATGAAGCACCAAGCATGACATACTCCCCTTCAAATATGCTAGAGTCTTCATCACAAGAGTTCTTCATTTCTGCTCTAGACTCCAACACAAATTTCTTGTTCACGGCATAATTACCAAATATCTTGAAGATGTGATCGCTTCCATGAGTTGCCATGATTTGACTTGTGCTCTCTTCCATAAATTCGCTCATTTCTAGCATATCATTCACTATTTCTTCATGTTGAGCGTTTGGAAGCTTCAACCACTTCATGCACTAGAATGTTCAAGACACGAGCTTCAAGATCAAATTGGTTCACTCTTTGTCCTAGTTCTTCCTTTTCATGTTTGAGATCCCAACCATCTATATTTAAGTCATGAAGGCATTCTTCATGGACTTTTATTTTTCGAGTTGATCTCGGAGCCAAGCTCGGCTCACAATTTCTTCTTCATCCCAATTGTGTTTTTCTCCAATAATTCTTTCTTGATATTCAAGCACATCTTCCATGGAAGATTCTTCTTGGAACTCAACCTCATCTTCCATGTAAAACCTTTGTTGAGATTTGGCAACAACCTTAGCTTGTTGATCATTGAAAGTGTCAACCAATTGGCTCAATTGAGTCTCCAAGTTGTGAATTGCTAAGCCATTTTGATGGATCGTTTCTTTTATCTCATTGAAGGCTTCGGCATTCTCACAATTATTTTTAAGCATTCGCTCCATCAAATGTTCCAATCTTTCACTTTCATTGCATTCATCTTGTGAAGTCCATAGGTCCATCTCTTCTTGAAACTTCTCTTGGATGCCTTGCCACTGGGGTTCAATTTCTATGTTCATGTTTGCATTTGCCCTATCAAACTCATAAGAATCATTAGCATCATTATAAAAATCATTGGAAGAGGAATAAGGAATATTAGGACAACCGTCCTAGTGGCCATTTTGACCCCCACACTCATGACATATGTCCCACTCAAAGGGTTGAGAAGGTGCACACAACTCGCCCCGAAAATAATTTGACATTCTTGCCAATGGTGAGGTCCGCTACAATAAGGACAAGGAGCACTCATGTATGGATTTTCAATATGGGACCAATTTTGGTTCCATGATGCCATTTCAAGATAGTTATCGCTAATCTAAACTAACTAACTAATGCAAGTAAACACTACACACAAACAAATATTTACAATTTACAAAGAACATTACTACTATTCACAATTTTAACAAGAACGGTTCACAAAGTTTGGAACTAAGCCAACTAGCTCAACTCCTCAAACTACTCTAATACGCCAATTGTTCCCCAGCAACGGTGCCAATTTTGACAAACACTCAACACACACCTCGGCTTGAGGTATGAACGGTAATCGCAATACAATTTACCCAACTACGAGTCGGGGTCGAATCCACAAGGAACAAAGTTATGCAATCAAAGTAGTGGAGGAACTAAACGTATTTGACAAAGCCAAACTAGGATAACGAGGTGATGGAACGATATTAACAACTACAAACTACACTAGGAAAGCAAGTAAAGGTGATCTATGGCCTTCTCACAACCAAGGAAGTCAAGCTTTGAGCCTAGGATACAATTATAGCACGGGGTTATATATTATGGCCGAGTCGTTCTAATGTAATCTCTAGAATCCTTCCGACCTAGAAGGGATTTACCTCAACGGCGCTCGTCAAAGCCATTGTTGAGCTTATAAAGCACTACCCATTACCCGAGGAAAGAAGACCTCTTCCGAGCGTAACTTCTTTTAGATGAGTTAGTCTATGAAATAGCCTATCAACCCAAATCCTCGCTAGCTTCACTATTCTACGCTAACTAATCTCTCCCGGGT
This sequence comes from Petunia x hybrida, assembly GCA_037355625.1. NCBI lineage: Eukaryota > Viridiplantae > Streptophyta > Magnoliopsida > Solanales > Solanaceae > Petunia > Petunia x hybrida. The sequence goes on from JBBBVM010000055.1 coordinate 1,513,697, forward strand.
CTTTAATTAGCAAAGTAGACGGGCAACTTAAGTGTCGCGAGCACAAAAGTCAAGCAATCAAAATAATGGAAGCTAGATAATCAAAACAATGGAAGCTAGATAATCAAAACCCAATAATATATATTCCTAGTCATGATTCATTCATATATTCATGTCCAAAATCATATCAATTAACAATACAAATAGTCATAAAATATATTCACAAAATCAATTCTTCAATAACATCAACAACACCAAATATATTCAATACAAAGCATGAAAATAAAGAAAGGAGTACTAAAGGTTGAGAATTTCTCAATGTGTTGCTCTAAATCTTCACCCTCTTGGTGTTCTTGTTGATGGATCTTTGCTCCAAGGTTGGAAAAATGGCCAAAAGATAAGCCCTAGGTCGTGCAAAGGGTTGAATATATGTTCCCAATTAGGCTGTTGTGAAATTACAAAACTGTCTAGCGCAGTCCAGACGCGCAACCTTCGCGATCGCGTTATTCTTGGCGCTATCGCACTTTACTTATTTTCTCCTCATCGCAATCGCGTTATACATGGCGCTTTCGCGATGGCTTCTGCAGACTTCTTCTGCGATCGCGTGTGACTATGCGCAATCGTGATGAATGATTTTCCAGTCAGAAACAGAAACTTCACAGATTGCCTTGTTTTGACTTGTTTTCATCTATTCATCACTACAGCGTCAATATCCTGTAATATGCAACTAAAACATGGTAAGTGCGCGTATTTAATCAACAATGCACAACAAAAGCTCAAGTAAATCGAAGGTAATGTGTGGCATTTTGCCCACACATCACTCTCTAGCTTTCCGCTCAGTGGATGTGTCCCGTAGTGGCTCTCTTTCGACCATATTTACCTCCGCTTTCAACCTTGTGATACTATCCATATTGGGTGCTTGATTTTCTTTGGGTGTAGTGCTCACTCTGCAAGTCGCCAATCCCGCATGGGGTCGGGTATCTAAAGACTTGTTGCAGCGTTGACGGTACTTCTTTTACTCCGTGTATTCAAGGTATTCCTAAGATTACATCGTATGTGAGGCTGCAAGTCATCACCTGAAAAGGTGTCATGCTCATCTTGTCTGGGGTGTAAATCGGTAGAGCTTGTTGACGCTAGTGATTTTACAGGAGCTCGAGATTATCTGGTGATTCTGCCCTATCTTCTACACTACCTCCCATCGAATAATGTAGACATCACTTCTTGGGTTAATCATAGCTTGTCTGATCTAGACGTCAAGAACCTTGATTGTGACAGCGAGTGCTTCTTGGTGGTCTCTCTCCTCGTCTCCTGAACTGAACACAATTGGGCCAACATGTGGTTCTGTTGCTGTAGTGTTCCATGTTTGGTCGAACCTGGGTGTAGCAAAGACCGCATTGATGCTCCACTTGTCCTTAGGGTTGGGCACTTTGGATCATCTCGCCCCTTCTGTGATCAGGTCCTTAAGGTGCCCTTCCTTCAACAAGTGCTCGGTCTCAAGCATCAGAGCTTTAGAGTCGACTGTAGCATGGTCGTTACTCCAATGAAAATCGCAGTAGCCCGTTGAATTCTTTCCAGTCGCGCTCTTAATAGTGGGTAGCCAGTGCACCCTATAACCTAGTTTCCTAAAATGATTGCCAACTAGCTCTACCGCATTTACCCGCAGCCCGAAATCTTTGAAGCTGAACTATTCTGTACTTTTCTCGTGCGATCCGATTCCTCGGGAACTGTTTTGCTTTCAAGATTCTGCTTAACTCTGAGCCTTCCCTTCCGTTCTCCTTCCTCCACCTCCCCCTTCCGGAGGTGGGCTACCTGCTCGCTTTCTCCATATATCTTCACTATGCTCTAGAGGCTGAGTGAGACCCTATTGTAACTCCCGAATGGCTAGTGAACCTCTGGAGTTCAGGCTCTTGCCAAAAGCTACTACAGCAATATTGTCGGGAATTGGAGGGAGCTCCATATATTTCCTCTGGAATCTCTGTAGGTAGTTTTTCAGCAGCTCGTCGTCGCGCTGCCGGATCTCAAGATATCTGCCATGTGCTTCTCTCGTTTGCGTGCTCCGAAATGTGTCTTTTTGAATAGATCATGCATCTTGGTAAATGACTTGATTGATCCCAATGGTAGCTGGGTGTACCATGTGAGGGAACCTTTAGTTAATGTCGAGCCAAACCTCTTCACTAGAGCGGATTAAATTTCTTCCTCAGAAATCTCTTTGCTCTTAACGACTGTATAATAAGCAGCGATGTGCTCGTCCAGATTAGTGGTTCCGTCGTGCTTGAGGTTATTCGGCGGGCGAAAGTACTTGGGTATGCACACCGGTCCAGCATTCACTTTATATGCATGTTCGTAGAACTTTTTCTCAACTACTACGGTAATCTAGGATGGAGCACCCGACATATTACTGATCTGATCGTGGATGACCTTTAGTTCTTTTAGGATGTCCTGAATGACAGGTATTCCCTCGAGATTTTGATTGCTGGCCACTATAGAGCTTTCAGGGACGGCCTCCATGTTGTGCCTTCGATTTGGGAACAGAAGCTGGTGACTCGTTCACGGGCGCGGGTCCTCGTGGGGACGCTGGCCTCTGGTACCAACAAGCAAAGATTGCTCCCAATTTCTGGATCATGTTTTCGACCAAGTAGGCTGAGTTTTGTTCTACCTGTCCCACCTGGGTTTTGAAGAGACCTACGAGGAAATCTTCTAGCTTGGAGTTGCTTCAGCGTGGTTGATTATCTTTTCCATCACTGCCTACAGAGATTGGATCTCCAGGATCCTTTGCAAAATCGTCTATTGGGTCAGCAGTTTTCTTTGCAACGTTATCGTTGTCGTTTGACATGATTGTTTTTTTCCTTCGTAGAAATCTACAATTGCTTGGTCCCCGTGACCAAAGTGTTTATGCCTAAAATTGGTCGTCTAGGTTAAACAATTAGATTTGTTGATGGGTCACAAAGCAACAAGGTAAATATGAAGGAAAAGTAGTAAAACAGATAGAAGAAGTAGTAAACAAGAAAGTAAATAGTTTTATTCCTTGAGAATAGCCGGATTCACTAAGAATATCTTTTTTGTACAATGCAATGCATGAGAGGTATTTATAGCTACGATTTACCTAGTCCAAATTATGGTAAAATACAAAGACTAATGAGGACGTGAGCCTGTTTACTCAAGGCAGTAGTATATACTAAACCTTAACTAGGAGAGTGTAAACCCTAAGGCGGCGGAATGTATACCTTGTATCCTATGGCCCGCGTCGGCTGAGCAGTCCTGGCTCAAGGAGCAGGCGTGTATCCTCTGACCCCGGTGACTTTGTAATCTAAGTCTCGTCTCGCTGGACTCGTATCCCTGTAATCATAGGTGGCATATTTTTACCTACACGGCAATATCAATAAGTTGATTGTATTTACTCACATACATTTTTCCAAATTAAAAAAAAAAAAAAAAAGATTTTTGAGTAGCTTTAGGAAGAAGAAATAACAAGTTTAACATTATTACTGAAAAAAGACCGGAGTAATATTTTTTAAAATATACCTTTTGACATAACAAGTTAACATTTCAGAAAATTAATTGCGAACTTGCTATTGCTTTTAAAGAATATCGAGCTAGCACATTGGTTTACTGTTATATTCTTCTTATGGAAGTTGTTTAATATTTTGTATACTGATATATGATCAACTAACTCCGAGAGATTCTAGGCTAAATGCCTTATATATTCTGACTAATTCTAGACAATAAAGGTGGATGTGTAGTGTGAGCTTCTCCGTCACTGTCGCACTTCATTCGCGTCTATTATAGTACTTGATCCTTCGTAATCTTTTGAAAATATTATATTCTATTGAGACAAGAAGTATATTTCGTTAAGTACGTAAAACCAGGATAAGTCATGTTTCTGTCAACTCAATTTCCTTTCGTACGTACAACAACAGCGCATATTTTCATTTGATCAGCTTCATAACATAAGTTGCCCATGTTTTGAATCCTCATGTCCATCAAGAATAAAGATTACTTAGATATCTATCTTCCCATCTAACCCTGCCCCTAAAAAGTCAAACATGGGTGTACATACAAAGTCTCACATTACAAGTCGACCAGATAAAGAAGTTATGGTACCTGAATACTACAGTGCCACTTTTTGAGAAAAATCGCGTGAGTTAGGCCCCGAGAAAGAAGACAATATCACGTTTTGTTAAAAGTGTTAAGCAAGCTGACACTTAAGTAGAAACCAATCATGAGAATTTTAGTAATTTCCTGTGTTTCAGATTATTAGTTGTAATCAGTTGATTAGCAGAGTTAGTTATTAGTTAACTAAGTACTTTTGTATAAATAGCCTTCACAGGCTTATTTTCTCAACAATGGAAAAACGATCTCTTTACTAATATCTCTATCTTTCCACTCCTCCTTCTCCGATCATCATCTTCTTCAAGATTAGGATTCTTTCTTAGCTCATTGCAGCTGTAATCACAGCAAAAAGTGTCTTTAGTTGGCTTAATCCAAGGGTTACTAGTTGAGAGATAACGTTCACCATATTATTGATGGACCTAATTCTATAATCTCCAAGATGCACCATCGACCTCGTCCATTAAAAAAAAACAAAAAAGATTCCCAAGCGAAGAAATTGCAATATATATAAATACTAATACGATCCGCTAACCATGGTCCATAGACGGGAGGGTTATGATGATATATAGATTCTATTGTAAACTCCATAAGCATTATGAAGGGAATGATGTGACAGTTTTATTAGATAGACACGACAGAGTAATATCTCCACGTGAATAATTCTTTTCACACTTTCACTAGACAAAATGATGCATCCTACTTTATTCTTAAGCAATTTCTAGTCAAAGACATTTTCTAGTAGTACTAAGCAAGAGCATCCAAATTCGGAAGTTTGTAGGGAGAATTTACAGTAACTCTGATAAGACAACTAATTATTCCTCAACAAGTGTTGAGCGTTTATGTGTGTGAAAAAATTATATTCTATTTTCCCCTTTATAAGAGCGGGCTTTTGGAATAGCATTTGTGAAAGTGACTGCCTCTTGCTGGAGTAATTTCAGTTCGTGTTATGGATAAGAATCTCTTTGTGATAACACTGTTCCGATATTTATAAAACTCAGGGATCTTTTTAGGTGTGCTTTTGATAACTTTTATCGTATACCCAATGAAAGTGCTATTTTTATCGTAGTGTTTTGGAGTTTGAACAAGGTGGGAGGAGGAGACATTAACGAGTCCTAAACATGATTTAAAAGTTGGACAAATAAGTTAAGTTCAGTTTATGGGTCAATAATTATTACTCATAAGGATTATATGGATAGTGTTTAACCTAAATCCGATTTTAGGCCAATTAACAAATAAATTAGTATTTGCGGAGTCACGATCAATAGTTTAAATTAAGAGTTTAGCCGATTTAAATACAGGACTGTATTAATTACAAGATTGTGAATATATATACGCACGATTTTCGATGGAGATTTAATGATAATTAACGATGATATGAAAGTAATACGAAATAATTGAAGATAAATAAGATCAAAGCGCGAATTAAATAGGTAGAAGGAACCGTATTAGATCGCTTGATCTCGGTGAGGATCCCTTGATATTAATTACGCTTGAAGACTTGAGAACGAAATATGCAGTAATGTAAATGATGAACAGTAGTGAGCGAGAGCAAAGAGAGTACTTTATTGATAGTGTAGACAGAGAAGAGAATGTATGTTCCAATGATTCGAAAACAAACGCTATATATAGATTTTACTAGGCAGCCGTTGCGTATGTAACCGCTGGGTAGCCGTTGCCCTTGTAACCATTCATTGAGCAGTTGCGTTTGAACAAATAACTGTTCATTCAAATCGCATCGATTTGGAGAGGCGTTACGTAACTGCCTTGGGCCTGCTCGTGGTAACCGCCTAGCCAGTCATCTGTCCGTTAGATGTCTGTCCGGGAAAACCTCTGCCAGTTCCACGTGGCAGACACATGTCCTGTGCCACGTGACAGACATATGTCCCGTGCCACGTGGTAGACACGTGTCACTCTTTTAAGTGACGATGGTTTTTATCCAATACAGATAACATATATTATCTATATACCACAATACACGTACACGTACACTAATTGCTGCTCCCAACGCACACGCAAGTATACGCGGTCGACAAGTAATAAAGTGATAAGTAGAGTATCGTTCCCACGAGAACTATTCAGACTGGACTCCTAACAAACAATTTCTTAACAACTATTCAGTGATCTTTTTCAATGGTGAGAATTTTATCAACTAAAGAACAGTAATTTAAATGGTGGAAATTCAGTCAAACAATGGGACAAACTTTGGTTGTAAACAATATTAATGAGACAGTCCACGGTCAGAGCTACGACCAATCCAGTTGAGTTTTCCAATTGATTCCACTTCTCAAATCCCGGATTACTAACTAACAGATTAAATGTACCCGTGAAATCCTTTCGATTCTTCACGATTTGTGCATGCTACTCCAATCCCTATATGTCTATGGGTTGAATCACGTGCACGCATTAACGAATTCTGTAATTAGTTAAGCTAGACGAGCAAGTATATGTCTATCCTACTCACAAATCGGTTCCCCGATGCCCAGGTTCACAATCTAGCCCTACTCTTTCTCATTGCGTTCGTAAATTTCCTCTTTCGAGTTCAATCTAAGAACCATAGATAATGCATTATTATTGGGCCCTAATAATTAAACAAGTGAAATCAAAAAAGAATAAATAATCCGTTATGGGATTCAATATATGGAATTCAATCTTCAAACATCAACTTTCATGAAACACTCTAACCCTAGAACAAAAGATTTAGTCACGCATACTCATAATCACAAGACAATAATTTGATGAAATAATGATCAAATAGTTAATAGATGAAAGAATAGGAATAAAACCATTGTTCAATGAAGTATGGTGCTCAACAATTGCTCCAAAGTCTGAACCTCTCTAAAAAACTAAGTAGAAGAGTATTTATAATGTTTGCAAAAGCCTAGCAATTAGTTACGCTTAAGCCTAGACGAAATAGGACTTCCAAAAATGCTCCAGGGGCACTATAACTGGCGCCCCATACCTCAAAACGTGCACAACAAGTCAGAGTCCGTCGAATCTCGCACGCAACGGCCATGCCCCGTACCCCAAAACGCGCCAGAAAAGTGGGCGCTATAGGGGGCGCGCCGTGCCTAGAACCGCGCCAGGCCAATTTCCTGCTTTCGTCGTTCGCAGCTCGCTTCGTTCCGTGCCTTCGTGTGCTCGATCCAATCCTCAATCCAAATTCAATCTTTTCTTGCTCGATTATGTTCTTCAAAGCTCCAATTGCACTTCATAACAACCTACAATCATACGACATAAAATCAGTGCAAAATCACATTCATCAACTAGAAAACGCGCGAATAAAGTATCCAAACATGAGGAAATATTAAGGAAATATAGGCATAAAATGCGAAACATCACCACCCCACACTTGAACCTTTGCTCGCCCTCGAGCACTGACAAATAACTTCCCAACCTAGGTAGAACAGGTCTGCCTATGACTATGGTTGATACCGACCATTGAACAAATGTATACATGACTACTATGGGTCCAACAAACATGCCAACAATATATCAATCCCAAAAACATGAGAACAACCACCCCAAGACAACTCAAATGCACAAACTCAACTCATTGCAACCATGCTCCTACAAAGTCACCCCTACCTACTCAACCAAGAAGCCACGACTTCACCTATCTCATGTAAACCGGGTGCCCTCACCAAAATGAAGCAAGAGAGTGTCCCCCAAATATCACACACAACAATGAATATCAAGAATAGAACGGGGACAATAGCATAGAAAGAATTTACTCACTCTCATGAAAAGCTCACATGTCACACATGATGTACCATAGACTTGCCCGTAGTGTAGGACTCCACTAATGTAGGCTCACTCCAATCGGGATTAACTAGGATTTTAAAGGGTTGTAATATAGGCTAAGAGGCTGGTAGGATAAATATGGGTAATAGTGACTACCTCCCTAAGCATTTTAATACATCATATTCAAGTTAAGCACATATCTCATCAAAGCCACCCAATCCACCCAACCAACAAATTTCTCACACCTTTTTCAACAAGTAGCAATTTTTCTTTCTTTTAAGCACAACACTAGCAAGCATGGATATTCATTTCTCTTCTTTTTTCTTTTTTTCTCAATTTTTTTATCAATTTTTTTAATTTTTTTTTTCTATTCAATTCTTTCCAAACCTTGCCAATGCTCCTTCAACTACTTCACAATTTTATCAAGTATTCCCCTCATTGGTTCCACTCAAAAACCTCCCAATACTTCAACCACAAACTCCACAATAATATAACATTATCAATTAAAGTGCTCAAGGAGTAAAGGGTCAAAAGAAAGCAATTTAGAACAAGTGGGTAGGCTCGCGTTGTGGGTGCCAACAAAAAGGTCAATATGGATCACAACAATCAAGGGTGCATATAAGGGTAGGCAAATCAAGGTAAAAGGCTTATCCAAGAAGGCTTGTATCATCTCCCGACTAGAGCAAACCTAGGATTTCGCTTTGCACACACGCGGGGCAAGTTCTAGACACCAATATGCAACATGGAACACAATAGAATATGCCTCACAACACACATTGCACACAGTCCACAGAAAATGGCTCCATCACAACTCTCAATCAAGCAAATAGGGTGCAACTTGTGAAAAATTAAGCACTAATATACAAAGGTTCACAAAAAAGTCAAGTGAGTGGACTCAAGCATCTCAAGGGGGTCATTCCATTTTTTCCTAGGCATGCATCACACTTTAAAACCAAAAGACACAACAATTAGCACATGCAATAAGTTCAAGTACACAGGTATCAAACAAATCAAAGGCACCTAGCATTCTACCTAATTCTTCGTCTAGGGCCACCTAACAACTAATACCATACTAATCCTAAAAAATAAAAAAAAAATAACCCGGTTCAAAGGTCTACCCGTGGAAAAGAACCGAGGCCAAAAGAAAAACCACGAGGCGGATGACTGTACCACTATCTAAAACTAAGAATAAAATCTTTTTTTTGGAAATTTTCATTAGTTTTCTGATTTCTGTTTAATTGTTTTATATATTTAAAGCAAGAAACAAATAAAGATAAAGTCAAGTGACAAAAATAAAAATTGCTAAAATTAAATTCCTAAGGGTACAATCATCCATAACCTCAAAAACTTGGGAAGTCCCCCACCCCACACTTAAAACTAAGCAATGTCCTCAGTGCGACAAAAAATAAAGTACAAGAGGTAAAGGAACTTCCCCTGGAGGCTCTAGCCCTTGGTGCTAGCATCCTCCATGCTTCCATATAGTATGAGGTACTCAGACTTCCCCCAACAGGTCATCAATATTAGGCAGGGGTGAGGATACCCCACACTTAACTCGACATTACATGAACCTGCAATCCAAAGAAAAATAAAAACTACGTGACACTATAAATAAAATAATACAAGTACAAACTCGGTTGTCTCCCGAGAAGCGCCTTATTTAACGGGCGGAATAGCCTAAATGACACTTCAACTTATCCATTTTGTCATGCCGACGCACATACTTTACCAATTTCCATATAAACACCTGAAGTCAACCATTTTAAGACAAATAAACAGCTCTAACCGTTGACTTGCTTAGGTGGCAACTTTTTAAATGATGTGGCTAAAATGAGTGTCCTTCACCCATCAAATGGAGCCTGAGAATGCTTATTTTAATTTACAAAAAGCTAAAAGTTAATTAAAACTCTTATAATAAAATTAAAAAAAAAAAGGAAAAAACTTTCAGCCACTTTCTCAATCCCTACCCCCCCCCCCCCCAAACACGTTACCCCTTTCTTATTCCCTCTCACTCTCTTCCTTCCTCCCCGTGCTTTTCCCTTTTCATGGCTCCAATTCTTTCCTATTTCCTCTTATCTTAAGCAGGTTCTTTCATCCCTTTTTTGTGTCAATTTTTCTCTATAGCTTTTTCTCTCTTTTCTTTACAATCATCTACATTTTCTCTTTCTTAAAATAACCTGCAATTTTAATTTGAGTTTTTTCTGTGGCTTTCTGGTGAAAAAAATATTACTTTTGTAGATGCATCTATACTTGAAGATGCTGGTATCAATATTGAAATTTTAGGATGAAGTTGAAAGTAAATTTTAATGGGTCTTTGTGCTTTAATGGAATTTTTTTCGGTTGTGGTATTATCAAGCTTGGCAGAACAGAGGACATAAGGATAGGGACAGGGCTGCTCAAACTTCTTCAGTCCTCCATCGCCTGAGCAAATCCCTTATAGTGCTAAGGCATTATTAGGCAGTAAATTTTTTTTTTTCAGGTTAGAAATCAAAATGGGTCTTAGTGAAATTGATGGAGAACATAGCTTTTCTTCTGTCATGTATTTGAGTTTGACTGTTTGGGCTTTGCTTAGCGGTGATGTGACAGTACTTATGGTGGAGGTACGTGTGGATTAAGAGGATGATAGGGTGAAAAGCATATGCAAAGAAAATAGAAACACAGATTTAAAATGAAAAAATAATTTAGAAATTTCATTAATTATTTTTTATTCAAATTCGGCTCCACAAAAAATAGATGTCGAACTATAACAGGTAAAGCATATGACATGTCGTCCATGTCATTGCGGTTGAGCAGCACTCTCAGTTGGAGGTGCTTCTTTGTTAGAGTTTTACTTAGTTGAAGTGTTTAAATGGAAAAGTCTAAAGTATGATTGTCGGGTTGGCAAATGGGGACAAGTTCAGGGATCATTTAGACTATTCTGCCTATTTAACGTCGTGGCACGACGACACTTTTAGCTCACTTTCGGTATTTATGTCTTCTCTTCTTACGACGAACCTTTGCTTTCTTCCTTTCTTTGAGAGAACCCCTCTTCAACTTCACATGTGATGTGCCATTGCTATCTTGTTCCACATTCTGCTCACACACGTTATATGGTTTACTTCCATGTTCTTGTTTGACACATTCGATCACAGAGCACTCTTCAACCTTAGTTATGTGCTCCTTCTCATTATAAACCTTGAAAGTAACCTTTTCTCCATGCGCTCTAACAGTCATCTCTCCCAGCTCCATGTCAATAATTTCCTTCGAGGTGACTAAGAATGGTCTCCCCAAAATGATTGGAGCTTCTCGGTCCTCTTCATAATCTAGAACTATAAAATCAGCAGAGAATGTAAACTTACTAACTTTAAGCAACACATCCTCCAACTTACCATCGGGGCGAGTGAGTGATCCATCCGCCATATTAAGAGTAACTGAAGAGGGCTTGATTGCTCCTAGCCCTAACCTTTCGCAAACAGATAGAGGCATGAGATTTATGCTCGCACCCAAATCACACAATGCACCAGTGATATTACTCCCTCCAATGGTGCAAGGAATAGTAAACCTCCCTGGATCTTGAAGTTTTGGAGGTAGCTTGCTCAAGATGGTGCTACACTCCTCGACTAACTCAACTGTATCTATCTCTTGAGGCTTTTTCTTCTTGATTAAAATTTCTTTTAAGAACTTCACAAAGGATGGCATCAATTCAAACACATCAGTCAAATGAATATTAACTTGAAGCTCTTTCAATATACTCACAAATTTTTGATACTGGGCCACATCCTTCGATGGTATAAGTCTCTGCGGGAATGGTGGAGGCGGCAGAGGTGCCTGCTTTTTCTCTTCTTTCTTCTTTACTTTCTCCACTGTTTCAACTTTTTCTGTTTCAGCTCTCTCCTCAGACTTGGCCATCAGCTCTCCACCTTCAATTAAAGTCACTACAAGACATTGTTCAGGCTCTTTTTTAACAGTGCTTATTTCTCCCATCAACTGCCCCAACTGGTATCCAGGTTCTTTTGAGCATTGGCAAGATCTTGTATGGCTTGTGCATGGGCTGCAGTGTCAGCTATCATTCTCTGCTGGCCTGCCATTATCTGCTTTAGCATATCTTCAACTGAATTGCTAACCTGCAGTGGTGGAGCTGGAAGTGGTTGGTAATTATTTGGGGCTCTCATATTGCCTTGATAATAAGCATTACCAAACTGATTTTGACCTTGCGGCCTGGTTTGATTACCCACGTAATAAACTGACTTTGGATTAGAGGAGCAAACCTCTGTAGCATGATCTTGACCACAAACCTCACAAAACTCTGGAGTTGTTGCACTGGAGCCGCTGGTTGCTGAGTCTGCGGCAGAGCTATCTTGCTAATTTGATTAGAAATAGCATCCATCTTCGCCCTCAGCTCTGAAACTGCATCTAACTGAAGTACCTCAGCAGATTTCTGTGCGTAGTAGCTGTACCATCTCCCTGCCAATCAGGATTACTCTGCGAAAACTTGTCTAGTAATTCATAGATCTGGTCAAAGTTTAAGGCCAGTACTTGGCCTCCAACAGCAGCATCTACCACGATCTTGGTATGCGCAGTCAACCCCTCAACAAAAGTATGTGCAAGAACCTCATTTGATTGGTTATGGTGTGGACAATCTCTCAGTAAAGCTTTGAACTGCTCCCAGGCTGAATACAAAGACTCTCCTTCTCTCTTTCTGAAGGACATAATCTCACTCCTTATTCTAGCTGTTTTGGCAGAGGGATAGAATTTAGCCAAAAATTTCTTAGCTAAAGCATCTCAACTAGTGAAAGACCCAGGCTTTTCAGCCTTTAATCACTTCTTTGCTGCCCCGATCAATGAAAAGGGGAAGAGTATCAATCGAATATAATCAGTTGAGACCCCTGCTGGTGTGTATGTGTCACTAATCTCCAAGAAATTCTGGATATGTTGTTGTGGATCCTCGTGCAATAATCCAGTAAATTGTCCAGTCGCATGTGACAGTTGTATCATGCCGGACTTGATCTCAAAGTGCCCAGTAATTTCAGGTTTAACTATGCTCGAGGCTACTCCCTCCAGACTGGGAAGAGCAATATCTCGCACAGCTAAAGCTCGATCTGCTGCCATTCCTAAAGGTAAGGGTTAAGAGAAACCTAATACCTGAAACAGCACAAGAAATTCAAAACAAAAATTAAACCTGAATAGAAAATAAGTAATCGTCTAAAAAGAAAACAGTAAATTATTTAGTCCCCGGCAACGGCGCCAAAAACTTGTTGCTCCCAACGCACACGCAAGTATACGCGGTCGACAAGTAATAAAGTAAGTAGAGTATCGTTCCCACGAGGACTATTCAGACTGGACTCCTAACAAACAATTTCTTAACAACTATTCAGGGATCTTTTTCAATGGTGAGAATTTTATCAACTAAAGAACAGTAATTTAAATGGTGGAAATTTAGTCAAACAATGGGGCAAACTTTGGTTGTAAACAATATTAATGAGACGGTCCAGGGTCAGAGCTACGACCAATCCAGTTGAGTTTTCCAATTGATTCCACTTCTCAAATCCCGGATTACAAACTAACAGATTAAATGTACCCGTGAAATCCTTTCGATTCTTCACGGTCTATGCAGGCTACTCCAATCCCTATATGTCTATGGGTTGAATCACGTGCACGCATTAACGAATTATGTAATTAGTTAAGCTAGGCGAGCAAGTATATGTCTATCCTACTCACAAATTGGTTCCCCGATGCACAGGTTCACAATCTAGCCCTACTCTTTCTTATTGCGTTCATAAATTCCCTCTTTCGAGTTCAATCTAAGAACCATAGATAATGCATAATTATTGGGCCCTAATAATTAAACAAGTGAAATCAAGAAAGAATAAATAATCCGTTATGGGATTCAATATATGGAATTCAATCTTCAAACATCAACTTTCATGAAACACTCTAACCCTAGAACAAAAGATTTAGTCACGCATACTCATAATCACAAGACAATAATTTGATGAAATAATGATGAAATAGTTAATAAATGAAAGAATAGGAATAAAACCCTTGTTCAATGAAGTATGGTGCTCAACAATTGCTCCAAAGTCTGAACCTCTAGAAAACTAAGTAGAAGAGTATTTATAATGTTTGCAAATGCCTAGCAATTAGTTACGCTTAAGCCTAGACGAAATAGGACTTCCAAAAACGCTCCAGGGGCGCTATAACTGGCGCCCCGCACCTCAAAACGCGCACAACAAGTCAGAGTCCGTCGAATCTCGCACGCAACGGCCATGCCCCGCGCCCCAAAATACGCCAGAAAAGTGGGCGCTATAGGGGGCGCGCTGCGCCTAGAACCGCGCTAGGCCAATTTCCTGCTTTCGTCATTCGCAGCTCGCTTCGTTCCGTACCTTCGCGTGCTCGATCCAATCCTCAATCCAAATTCAATCTTTTCTTGCTCGATTATGCTCTTCAAAGCTCCAATTGCACTTCATAACGACCTACAATCATACGACATAAAATCAGTGCAAAATCACATTCATCAACTAGAAAACGCGCGAATAAAGTATCCAAACATGAGGAAATATTAAGGAAATATAGGCATAAAATGCGAAACATCACTAATCACCAAAAATATTGTGGGATGGATTATACTCCTATCTTAACCAAAGATCTTCATCAAGCTAACAGAATTGAGAAATTTCTTATATGAAGCATTTCCTCTTTATTGGACCTGCATGAAAAAATCTAAATTAGTGGGCCGGGATTAACTCTGAATATCAAGAAGATGATACACAATAAATTACTATCAAATATGCTAAATTAATTTCCAGTTTTAGTTCAGGTGAAAATCACATGAAGTCGCATTAATATATGGGTTTTTTACGCATCTATACACATCTACACCCCTATATTACACAAAAATAGCAATATTTTACAAATTATAATACATAGCAATATTTTCCTAACACATTTTTACAACATTTTATTTTTAATAATTACATTTACACCCACTCTCCTACAAACCCTAAAACACTTTCTCCACTTCCCCTAACCAAACCAGCCGTCACACCCATTGGTTCTCTCAGATTCAAACATATAACTCCAACATCACCCCCGATCCAAACACCAGTAGAAACACCACCACCGCCACCTAAATCTCCACTGGAAAACTCCAGCAGCGTCGATTCCAAGGGGACGATGGCAGAGCCACCACCACCATCGTGATAGTAGATCTAGCTTATCTAGCTCGTCGGAGATAGTAGATCTGAAAATTTCAACTACATCAGCGAGCACCTGAATCGAACAAATAGGCCGATACACCAAAATCTCCTAGCTTTATTCCACCATGTGAATCAATGAGAACATTTCCAGCCAGTAATAAACATACATATATGGTGACGTCAAGTTCCAAAAAGTTCTGGTATAGTTAATTATTGTCCATGATGTTGGTAAAATACCACCAATGATTGATAATTTATCCTTTTCTTATATTTAAATTATATGTAAAACACAAAAGGTATCTTGGTTTCATATCTAAAGTCCAAAGCCAGCTCAACAAAATCGCCGATGTTTAGCCATTTTTTTCCGGCTTACTTTGTTGTTTCATTTTTTTCCAACTTTTTATTATAATAATCAGATGGAAGATGATCACTTTTCTTTATGGAATTTTATTTTACATGATATAGAAACGGAGTGAAAATTTTATTTTACATGATACAGTAAAAATTTTATTTTGTATATGCGTTATATGATATAGAAACAGAGTTGATACAGTCTGAAACGGAGTTGATACAGTCTGAAACGGAGTTGAAACAGTCTGAAACGATGTTGAAACAGTTTGATACAGTCTGAAATGGCGTTGAAACACTATGATACAGTCTGAAACGGAGTTGATACAGCCTGAAACGACATTAAAACACTATGATACAGTCTGCAACGGAGTTGAAACAGTCTGAAATGGAGTTGAAATAATATGATACGGTCTAAAATGGCTAGTGATAAAGTCTGAAACAAAATGTAAAAAATATGTGAAACGACACAAAAAATGTGAAATAGCTAAGTAACAGTGAGAAACAATGCACAAACGGGATGAAACAAGGTTGAAACGGTCTACAAACAGCTAGATACGGTGCAAAAATAGTTAGATACAGTGCTGAAAACAACCTGAACCGGTGCAGAAACAGTTTGATACGGTGCTGCAGAAACAGTTGATACGGTGCAGAAACAGTTAGATACGGTGCTGCAGAAATAGTTGAAACGGTGCAGAAACAGTTTGATACGGTGCAGAAACAGTTGATACAGTGCTGCAGAAATAGTTTGATACGGTACAGAAACAGTTGATACAGTGCTGCAGAAACAGTTTGATACGGTGCATAAACAGTTTGATACGGTGCTGAATGAACTGAAACGGTGCAGAAACGATTAGATACAATGAGATACGGTGAGATACAACGAGATACATTGAGGATGGGATGAGGAAAAGTGAAATTGGGGTAAATGGGAGGAGTATAAGTGAAATTGGGGAAATAATTGGAGTAAAAGTGAAATAGGGAAAAATGGGAGGAGCAAAAGTGATAGTGGGGGAAATAGGAGGGAGAATGTAAGGGTTTGGTATGTTATGGGATATATTGCTATGTTTTTGCTATATTTGTAATTATCTTGTGTTTTCCTCTATATAGGGTAATTTTACTAAAATGTTGCTATGTTTGGTAATTAAGTTCTAAAACTTGTACTTTTATGTAAAAAATGCTTAATATATTGCGATGTTCATCCAAATTAATAGCCTTTTTAAGGATGGATCGGAAGTCCAATGCACAAAACTAATACCAGTATTAAATATATCTAGATTAATTATGTGCGAAATACAAGGATTAAGGTATTAAGGGCCAACTTTAGGAACTATCGTTAGTTGTCATTTTCGAATCGATTGGTAGTATTAGAAAGTAAAATATATTTTTCTGCATACTCACTTCATCACAAATTACTTAAACAGATCCTTTTCGGTATATATACGTCTAAGCATAAAGCCTAAACTTATCCTAAGAGTAGCATAAGTTTCTCGTTCGATGAATCATTTGGCCATTTAATTTACTAAGGGTATCAAACAATTATCACAATCTACCAGTGGCATATCTCTTAACGCTTTTTGGCAATAATCACACTCATATCTTTCCTATTATTAATTACGCTTGAAGAGTAAGAGCTAGGAATTCTAGTAGAGAATTCAAAATAAATCTAGAACGAGTAGTGGAACTTTGACCAGATTAACAAGTTGAGTTAAACTTAATTTTTATTGCATTCCCTTATGTAGAAAATAATCTATATATATATATATATATATATATATATATATATATATATATATATATATGTATGTATGTATTTTATAAAGAAATGTCCTTCGGACTGCCTCCTGGAAATGTAGCAAAGAGATGAAAACAAGCGCTTTTGTCGAGGACTTTGAAGGAAAACATACAACCAATAGAACACAGTTCTCCTCAATATCTGTATTTGTTTCACTAGTTAATGGGTAGTCACGTGATATGTAAATACAAATTATGCTATAAAGTTTACAAGAACGTATATAATTACAAAGGATTGTTCCAATTTTTTAGAAGACTGCTTACTTTTTTCAGAATCTTCACACATAATTCAACGCAAGAGAAGAAAGTTTTATTTGATTCTAATGTGAGAAGAGAAAAGAAGCATTTTTACTTTCTATCTTTGTTGGGAAAGAAACCTTTGGGAGTTCTTAACATATTAGGACTTTTTTTAATTATTTATAAGGAGACACAATTTTTCATACTGTTTGACAATAAACATATCTTTATATAATACAACACACACAGATATATATACATATACAAATAGATTCCACTTCCTCCCATGAAGTAGCCTGTTATTGCTACTTTCTACCGCCTTTTTTAAGCAAAGGTCAGTGCTTAGTGACTAATTTTATTAATAATAATAATAAAGATCTCACTCAGAACAATACAAATAAGGGGGCTAGGCCTTACCTTATTATTCGTAATGAGGCACAACTTCAACTAGCTAACAACTATGTAAGAAAAAAGAACCCGAAAGCACTAAATACAGGTAATCATCATAGAGTCTATAATGACGATCTCTATAATGATATTACAAAGGAGAATGCTAATAAAATGAAGAAGAATACAAATAATTACGGAAGTGTAACCAAATGCCTCATTTTTTCATGCAAGCGAGTTGAAGTAGCGCTTGTAGCCCAAAAAACTTGTTGCTCCCAACGCACACGCAAGTATACGTGGTCGACAAGTAATAAAGTGATAAGATGAGTATCGTTCCCACGAGGACTATGCAGACTGAATTCTAGCAAACAATTTATATAGACTATTCAGGGATCTTTTCCAATAGTGATGAGTTTATTAACTAAAGAACAGTAATTAAATGGTAGAAGTGAATTCAAACAATGGAGCAAGACTTGGTTGTTATCAGTAATAAGGAGACGATCCAGGGTCAGAGTTACGAACAATCCAGTTGAGTTATCCAATTGATTCCACTTCTTAAATCCCGGGTTACTAACTAACAGATTAAATGTACCCGTGAAAACCTTTCAGTTCTTCACGGTCTATGCAGGCTACTCCAATCCCTATATGTCTATGGGTTGAATCACGTGCACGCATTAACGAATTCTGTAATGAGTTAAACTAGGCGAGCAAGTATATGTCTATCCTACTCACAAATTGGTTCCCCGATGCCCGGGTTCACAAACTAGTCCTACTCTTTCTTATTACGTAATTAAATTCCCTCTTTCGAGTTCAATCTAAAAACCATAGATAATGCGTAATAATCGGGCCCTGACAATTACACAAGTGAAATCAAGAAAGAATAAGCAACCCGTAATGGGATTCAATTAATGGAAATCAATCTTCAAACATCAACTTTCATGTAATACTCTAACCCTAGAACGATATATTTAGCTACGCATACTCATAATAACAACACAAGGAATTGATGTAATAATGAAATAATGATGTAGTAAATTAATGGTAGGAAGAAAAACCCTTGTCTTGATGTTATGAGCTCTCAAATTTGCTCCAAAGTCTGAACTCCTATGAAAAACTAAGTAAAAGAGTATTTATAGTGTTTCCATACCCTTGGTAATAAGTTAGACCCAAAACTAGGAGGAATAGGGAGTAAAATCGCGCACAAGGGGCGCTATAGCGGGCGCCCCGCGCCCCGAAAAGCGTGCACAAGACCAGAACCCGCATCCAGGCTTCGTGCCTTGGGCTTGCGTCGCGTGCCAAACGCGCCAGGCCACCGCGCGCTATAGGCTGCGCGGCGCGGGCCCCAGAGCGCCAAGCCAAAATCGCTCTTTTCCGCTCCAAAACTCGGCTCGTGTCGTGCCTATGTGTGCTCAATCCAATCCTCAATCAAAATCCAATCTTTTCTTGCTCAATCATGCTCTTAAAAGCTCCAATTACACTGCATAACAACCTACACACATACGACATAAAATCAGTGTAAAACCACATTCATAAACTATAAAACGCGCGAATAAGGTATCCAAACGTGAGGAAATATTAAGGAAATATAGGCATAAACTGCCAAACATCACCCGCCTAGATTTTGAAAATCATCATGATCTTCCTGACCAATCAACTTCCTCTCCCACTTATCTAATCTTTATATATGATGTAATCACATTTTTTACAACCCTTGGAGTGTTTGTTCTACATGTAGCAGTGGTATCATCACTTGTACTTCTTCTGTGTACTTTCTTCCTAGGTTTCCTTGGCGAAATATCTGCTTCCCTAGCTGCCTTCTCTCTAGCATCGATCATCCAACAGTGATTGTTCATCTTCCTCTAAGTCCTCCCCAATATCATACTCCTTGTATTCTTCGTCATTCATACGATGTGGTACTAAAGTATTTGGCTCAAATTGCTTGGCAACCATTGGACCAAACTATGCACCCCTTGACTTTTTTTGGCTTGTGATTACCAAGCTGATATTAGCTAATTGAGAAGGAACAAACTCTTGGGCAGTAGCTTTCAAACTACTACATAAAGTCTTTTATACAACCTGTTCTTCTTCGTCAACCATTTCTACTCATTTTCTAGCACTTGTTGCACCTTTCTCATGCACAAAGTTTACCTCATTAGTAGAATTAACTTGTGATATAGAGATTAACCATGTGCAATTCCTCGAACAGGTTCAACCATTCTAGCCACCTGAGCATCCATCAATAACTTATCCATTGAGGGATCAACAATAAATTCCTCATTGGTAGTCTTACAAATTTCTAGCTAATCTTCATCATCATCAGCCTGTGACCCCTCAGTATCAGAAAAATTATCATCATGAACTGGGTCAGCAGGATCACCGTCAACATTTATTAGAGCATTATGGTCACTAGGGGTGTTCACAGTTTGGTTAAAACCATAACCAAACCAATATAATCAATTTTTAAATTTTTAAAACCAAACAAAACCAAACCAAATAAAAGTTATACTATCAGTTTAGTTATTATCAGTTTGGTTCGTTTTATCAGTTTTTGAGGAGTAGAATAATATTTAAGATAATAATAATGATAAAAAGAATCTTTCCTTAAAAAATAAATGGTAAAGATAATTTTTCCTAAAAGTGAATGATAAAGAGAAGTACAAGTATGTTCTTATTCTTATACTAGTATTTTGAGCAACTTGAAATTTTAACCTAACTCACCTAAAATATTGCACTCTAGCCACTACAACAAATCTTGGGGAAATTGAAAATAAATATTTAGAACAAAAGAACGAATTAAAGTATACTTATATTAACACAATGTTTCTGCTTTCGATATGTCATGCCTCATATATCAAGTTGAACATGCAATGGTTACTGAAAAAGACGATGTCAAAACTAGAATTTGCTTTGCTTTTAGACTTTATCGGTGCGTCTATGTGTCTGAGAGTCCGATATTTTACCTAAATTAATATAAATTTAAGTTTATTGAATGAATTGGACTCCTTGGACTAAATGAGTTGGTTTCTTTTTAAAATGGACTTAAAAGTTAGTCACTCCTTTAAATGAGTTGGTTTCTTGTTAAAATTGACTTAAAAATTAGTCAAAAAGGTAAAATCTAACAACATTTAATCTACCACAAAATTTATTAAAAATATATAAAATACTTAAATTAAATTTATATATATATATATATATATATATATAAAATTTGTCGGTTCGATTTGATTATTTCTCTAGTTATTTTTCATGAAAACCAAATCAAACCATGTAATGTCGGTTTTTAAAATTTCAAAATCAAACAAAACCATATCCAAGAACATATCAGTTTGGTTTGGTTTGGTTTTCGATTTGGATCGATTTTTTACCAAACAGTGAACACCCCTAATGGTCACCAAACACACTACCTCTCCCAGCTTGCTCCAAATTATTGTCAAAGAAATCTATGAAAAAATCTGCAGCCTTGTCATTACGCAGCTCAACCGAAAAAACATAGGAATTACACATACGTTCAAGCTCTAGAGTTGGTGTTAAATTAATTCCACTATATGAATGTACAGTTTGAGATGATCTATTTTCAGTTGAAACCTTCTCTAATCTATTTTAAGGTTGAATACACTGAGGTAAAGCACTCCCTAAAGCAGTCTGTAAATGTTATTTTCCCAAGAGACACCATTGAAGGACCAGTTTGATTGAAAAGATCTTTCATCTTATTTACTATGCTAGTAAAATCATGAATGGCGCCCAATTGAACTACACGATCACCAAGAAAAAGTTCTTAGTGGTGGTGTTTCCATTTGAAAATTTTCGAGCTTATTTGATGGGGTACAAGGTGGTTGTTCATACCGACCACTCGGCCATTCGCTACTTGATGAGCAAGAAGGACTCCAAACCCCACTTGATCCGGTGGATACTATTGCTTCAAGAGTTTGATATTGAGGTGAAAGAGAGAAAAGGTATCGAGAATCAAGTGGAGGACCACTTATCAAGATTAGAAGAAGGGGGGAGACCTCGTGAAAAAGGAGAAATTAATGATTGTTTCCCGGATGAAAGGGTACTTGCGGTGACTTTGGAGAAAATACCATGGTATGCAGAAATTGCCAATTTTGTGGTTTGTGGAGATTTGCCCGATGACTATTCGTACAATCAAAGGAAGAAGCTCATGAACGATGCTCGTCATTACTATTGGGATGAATCTTATTTGTTTATAATTTTTGCGGATGGGATGATTCAGAGATGTGTTCCCGATGTTGAGCAATGTGAGATTATAAATGGATTCCATTCTTTATCATATAGTGGGAATCATGGTGGCATTAGAACCGCCTCAAAGATCGTAGAGTATGGATTCTATTGGCCTACCATCTGTAAGGATGCTCATGCATTTATGAAAGGCTGTGATAGATGTCAAAGATCCGGGAGTGCGTCAAGGAAACATGAAATGCCTCAAAATCCTATCATGGAAGTAGAATTGTTTGATGTATTGGGTATTGATTTCATGGGTCCATTCATAAGCGCGGGTGGAATGAAGTGCATTTTAGTGGCCTTTGACTATGTATCCAAGTGGGTGGAAGCGGTGGCACTACCAAATAATGAAGCAAGAAGTGTCACAACATTCTTCAAAAAGAGCATCTTCACTCGGTTTGGCACTCCTAGAGCCATAATTAGTGATGTTGGCTCTCATTTTTGCATTAAGGAATTTGACTCACTTCTTGTGTATTATGGAGTCAAGCACAAAGTTGCAACTCCTTATCATCCACAAATCAGTGTTCAAGTTGAAATGTCTAACCAGGAAATCAAGAAAATATTAACAAAGACCGTGAAAGCAAACCGGAAGGATTGGGCCATGAAATTAGATGATGAACTTTGGGCTTATAGGACGACTTACAAGACTCCAATAAGTATGTCTCCCTATAAATTGGTGTTTAGTAAGGATTGTCATCTCCCGATCGAGCTTGAGCATAATGTGTTATGGGTATTGAAAAATTTGAATTTGGATTGGGAGCTAACCTCGAAATCTAGAATGGATGCATTGAATGAGCTTGATGAAATGAGGTTCAACGCATATGAAATTCCTTGTTGTACAAGGAAAGGATGAAGATTGTGCATAATAAGAAGATTTGGAATCGGGAATTCATAGTAAAAAATCTTATGTTGTTGTTTAATTCCCATCTCCAATTGTTTCCAAGAAAGTTGAAGTCAAAGTGGAGTAGCCCGTTTAAAGTTGTTGGTGTATCTCCCTATGGTGCCCTTGGCTTTGGAAGGTGACGATGGTAGGAGTTTTAAAGTGAATGGGCACCGGGCGAAACATTACTTGGGAGTTATGGAAGGTACCAAGATGGTGGCCTTGATAGGGTTGATTGATCCTTGAGCTAAAGGGTCGATGATGTGCCACGACGTTAACTAAGGCGCTTCTTGGGAGGCAACACAAGGTTTTTAGCTTTGTTGTTTTGTAGGTGTCAAGGATGAGAAGCAGCTAGATTGAGACTGTGAATAAATATGAAAGTGTAGGTAACAGGGAGACCGCCCCATACATGGGAGGCCGCCCCTTGAACTTGTGTTGTTGAGTTAGCTAAGGAGACCACCAGAGACCCAAGAACATGCGGTAGCCTCATCAAAAGGGCAGACACCCATTTTTAAAAGAATGGAATTTTTTCTTAGTATCAGATGTGAGGCTCTCTGGACTTTGGTCGCCCTTTTTAACGCCATTGCAGGTTTTGAGAGCCCTTTTTGACACGGAGGTTGCCCCTTGATAGGGCAGCCGCCCTTCTTTTTTAGCCTAAAAAATTTGGCTAAGTGTAAAAAATGAGTCACTCTGGACTTTGAGCAGCCTTTCAGAGCGCCCCTGCAGAGTTGGTAGCCTTTAACTCAACATGCGGTCTCCCTACTATTAGGCGACCGCCCCTTACTTGAAGCCATCATGGCTATATGGCTAGTGCATGGGCGAGCGCCCCTCTTCAAGAGGCGGCTGCCCTTCCTAATTGGGCCTCAACTCATGGGGGTATAAAAGGGACCCTTGGTCTTCTTCTTCCCCTTTTCCTATTCCGATAACCACTGGCTACCCCCATAAATTCTAATCTCGAAAAATAACCACCACACACGCAAACAACAACAAATCTTCACTTCATTCTAGTGCGCTACTTATCCGGTAAGATTTTCCCTCTACTTAGCCTTTTAATTTCTTAGTGTAAATTTTAATATTTTAGGAGTAGGTTGTCATTAGATGTTGAACTTAAAAATCGACCAAGCATGGACTAGAATGGTTGGGGGAAAGAGGAGCGTACCCGGAAATTGATTCTTGTTCTTTAGAGTTGGAGTATTTTGGCCTAGTGAGAGAAACGAAAATGGGTAGTTGTGAACATTACTGTGCTTTAGCTGTTGAATTTTGGAGAATGTGCCCGTGAAAAATTGCTGCAGACGAAGAAAGGGCTACCGCCCTTTGATGGGTCACAACCCTCTCTTCGTGCTCTACGTCTTAAGCTAATGAGGGCTCATTTCCCTTTAGTATATAGAAGAGTGAGGATGGAAGCAATATTCTTCTTATCGGTCTGAAATCTAGTGGGGGACTGAATATTTTCATGGCTAGTAGTAGCATAGTCCTTCCACTCGTTAGTGTGAAGTCGTATCCCGTCTAAGAGGGAGTGTCTGGTTCTTTAAGACCAGCAACGCGACGTTTGCTCTTGATATTCCCTTTGAAATAGATTCATTCATTAAATTGCCGTTTAAGAATTTTTAGGTCAAATTATTTTGTACATCAACTATGCGTACGTCTTTCAAAGAAAATTAAAAAAGTTAATTTAATTGTCAATGCATCCCACCCTATTGTTTTTAATCAATCCCAAACTTGTCTATATTTATTCTCATTGATGACATTAAAAACTACCCCCAGCCCCCAACCCCTCCCCCCAAAAAGAAGGATTAGTTTGGTATATACAACTTAGAGTCAAATTACTTTAATAAAGAAATTGTCAATCGTCTTTAAGAATATTATAAATAGTGAAGAAGAACTTAACAAAGATAGTTTTAAATTGAAAAATAAAACTATAGATGACTATAAAATAATTTCCGAAGACTTATTTCCAAATTGACCAAAAGAAAAATAGTTTTATTAAAATCTTCGTTCTTTGAAGCGAGGTCCTTTTATCTTTTACTTAATCGTAACTTTTTTGAATTTTCAACACATATTTAATCGTAATACAGTACAAGAGAATTACGAGTATGAATCCATTACACATATGACTTTATCAGTTCTTTTAGCTGTTTAGAGGACCTAATTTATAAGTCAAAAGAAAGTTGTAAATTCTAATGTTCCAAACAAAGAAATTCTAATAAGCTGAAGCTGAAGGCACACCATTGTAAGGATCACCAAAAGCTGCCACATTGCCTGGCCTTGAGTATAAAACCTACAAAAGAAGCACTTAATGTTACCACTCAACTTTTGTAAGACAATTTCAATATTTCAAGTAAAGAATGAGAAGGAACAATAGTATTTCACACCATCAAACATATACTAAAACTTATATTCATTCTTTGCTACCTACAAGTATCAGCGAGCACTATTCATATACTGCACATCCCTTGCGTTTCATTACAACTAGTTTTCCGACACGTGCGATGCACGTATATTCCTAATAATTTATATTAAAATTATAAATATTTTATAATAAGCGTGTGTAGTTGCTTGTAAATTAAAGAAAAAAATATAAATTCAAAGTGCTTATACATCGAAATCTTCCCGATCGAGCCAGTAATTAATATTGGAATGATTTTAATCATGCAACAATAATAACAACAAACCCATACCCGTTGTAGTCCCATAAGTGGGAGCCGGGGATAGTGAGATGTATGCATACCTTACCCCCACCAAGGTGGAGAGACAATTTCCGGCAGACCCTCAACGATTTTAATCATGCAAATTTTATAATATATAAAGTATTCAGCTTAATATCAATACATTTTCTTTTATATCTCAATAATATATAATTTAAAAGTGAATGTGAGCAATATTGGCTATGTTTGCAAATGTGACACATCTTAAAAATTTTATCCTTTTTAATAGAAATTGTTGTCTCCTCATTTTTAGAGCTGCGAACAAATCAAGATATTGTTGATGAATGAAAATAGTGATTTGTAAAAGTTGTATAGTAATTCGATCATATGTCTTCCTTAATATTGTTAGAAAATCATTATCAATTATATGGTCTACACCTACACAAAAATAATTAGTTATTTGTGTAAAATAATATTTTTATCCGCAAGTTAACAAAAAAAAAATATTTTTAAAATTGAATAAATTAAATGAATACGTATGAGAGTGTTTTTTTTTTATTTTGTCATATATATCCCAACAAATTAAAAAAAAATAGTTATACATAAAATTTAAAAGAGAATAAACTAATCACTATTGCGTTTATTTATCAAAGTCTGGTCTAAGATTTTGATATTAGACAATAAGTCGAAAACGAAGTAATAACATAAAAAAACACACGTTATATGTAAGATTTAAAAAAATAATCAACTAACAACTATTGGATTTATATATCAACGTCTGGTCTAAGATTTTGATATTTTCTTTGGACAATAAGCCAAAAACAAAGAATAGACAAAAAAATAAATAAAGTATAATTCACTCATTTGGCGTCAATTATATTACTACAATTGTTAGTTTCGATTTTTGCTTATGGTTATCATTATTAAACTTTTTTTTATTAGTTTTAATGAATATGTAGTTACATCTTTGGGCATGAAAAGTTCTTGGAGTAATAGTTGGCTGAAAGGGCATTTTCGTCTTTTGACTTTGCATCTTTAGATGCTTCCTACTTATAGAATAGTAGTAGATTATATGTCATCAACAGTCTTATCTCAAATTTTCATGATCTTTCATACCTGATAATCTCCTAATGTGCACGTTTTGAATCCTGCCGCAGAGTAGACAAAGTAGTACTCCCAAGTCTTGATGAACTTGTCATCGAATCCCAAAGCATGGATTTGACTATTAACAAAGTTAGAAATGCTCAACTATCAGAATCTAGAAATGATCAATTACCTCTTGATCATGAATGAAAATAGTTTAACACAAATTAGAAGGTTCCCGTCTAGTCTTGGTCTTATTACCTTCGGTTCTGCAGGAGGTTTTCCCTCCAGCATCTCAGTGTTTGATAGTAATGAGTTCCTATGTCTTCTAGCTGCACCACACTGCATTCATACCAATTGTAAAACGATTTCAGAATGAAATGCTTTTGAAGATGACAAGCATACATGGTGCAAATCTTTCTTTACCAAAGTCTGGTTGCAGCAGCCATGGCTGATGTTACTCTGCTTAGTGACTGCAGGCATCCTCCAGGAAATATAAACTCTTTGATGAAGTCTATGCTATGCTTGTAATCATCATACCTCTCATCTGGTATTGAAATGAACTAAGGAAAACCGACACTCATGAAAAGCACCATAAAGAATAAAGTTCAAGAGAAGAGTGAAGGAAATAGAAATTGACATATATGAGTTGAAAGTTACTACATCAATTACCTGAAGAAGTAGAATGCCCTCTTCTGCCAGTGCGGATTCACAACAAGTAAAGAATTCCTCCACAAAATCATGACCAATGTGTTCTAACATCTCGCTGAAAATGAAGATTAGTCCAATTATAACACTGGCTTGATAGTAGTAATGCAAAATCTCCAGATGTAGGTTCGTAAAAGCTCACCATGATATAATCCTATCATATTTGTCCTTATTTGGCAATTGGCGATAGTCACATAGGAGAAATGTTATTTGATCCTGTAAAAATAATTCATTGAGTTAAATTGTTAAATAGATAAGGCTAGCTTTAAAAATTGCCATCAATTTGGCTTGAGGTGTTAAGAGACCATGTTCTCATGTGATCCTTGAAAGGACAAATGTAGGAATGCAACATAAAAGAAACATGTAAAGTTAATTTCGCGTTGTTATTATGGGGATTAATCCTGCAGTGAGAGATACTATAAGGCTATTATATTCTCTTAGTGACTTTAGTTTCCTTCTTTTCTGTGTGTATCCATTGAAGAATAATTCCCGAAACACTATTATATTCCATTAGTGTTTTTCATTCTTCAGCTTTTTTGTTGGTCATTGCACTGACATCTTCACTTCTCCATTTATAGAATTTCAAAGATTTCGAGAACATTGTAATCAGATGTTCTTATGATGGGCACCAATTAGACTGAAATATTAGTCGTCTAGAAGCAAGTATTCGAACTCCAATATTTGAGCTTTCATAGATGTCGTAAGCACTACACCTGAAGGCCTGCTTGCTGAACTCTCAACTGTGCATACTTCAGCTGCTCCTCGGAGAGAGTTATACCAGTATATTTACATCCTGTTTGCTTAACAGCTTCCACAGCAAAACCTCCCCAACCACATCCAATCTCTAAAATGTGATGTTCCCTGCTAATTTTTGCCTAAATAGAGTAGAAGAAGAATCAAATAACGGCTGAATTTATGCTGAAAAGGGAAATTTTTGCTTAGTAGGTGGCTTACCTTTTTAATAAGAAGAGAAATCTTCCTCTGCTGTGCAACTTTCAGGTCTTCATCCTCACTCTAGGAAAGATAAGAGAAAATTATATCACTGTGGAGTAATATTGAAGAACAGGAAATGTAACATTACATAAGAAGAAAAAAAGTGCAAACATTTGAAAGTTTAGAGAGCTAACCTTGAATATTGCACATGAGTATTGCATTGTGTCATCCATAAAGAGGGAGAAGAATTCATTACTCTGAACGAAAAAAATAAAAAAGTAGAGTAATTAACAAGTGCACAATATGGGAGCCTATTTTAGACAGAAAGATTACATGAAACTGATACTGGTAAAATCCATGCGCAGTATCGAAGACTTCAATTTCACTACAAATATTTTACATATACTACACACGTTCTTTTGATATAGTATGCACGTTATTTACCAGGTCATAATGACGAGAGATGTTCCGACGGGCTTGAGTCAGAGTATTTCGAGTTGAAACATGTCGGATGAAAAAGTTTGCAGATGACAATGCAGCTGTTAAAAGCAAAGGTGTCCACCAGCCTCTGAAGCCATGGAAGATGATGAAATACATTTACATTTAAAAAGAATATTATGTCTCTTGATTTCAGGTTCAGAAACTATTACCTTTTCTTGCTAGACCTTGTAACAGATGCTTTCAAATCTCTGTTGGCAACAAATATCTACAAAAGAATTCACGATGCTAAGTACCAACCAAAAGCTATTTTCTGAAGATACTGATTCATTTACTCACCATCAAAAGAGTAAGAAGACCTTCATTCTCATCAACAAAAGAGAAATCCCCATGAATAAAAGCATCAGCAAGGCCTAAGTCAGCTCGAGTTGCAACCTGCAAGAGCTTATCCATATATCATAATTTGTCTAGACTGGGAATTGTTTTTGGGGTTTATCACTTGATGACTTGTAGGGGGCAAATGATAATTTCAATACCTTCCAGTAAAACTCTGCGCTATGAACTCTAAGAGAAACTCTGAGAGGACATTTCCTCTTTATTCCTTCAAAGGTGAAAACTGTACCCCCTTCTTCCATTAAGCTGTGTATGGAGAAATCTTTAGTTATTATCCATATATTTTATCGGAAAGAAACTCAAAAGGCTCGGAGTAATATTCCAACGTTTCTGTCATGAATAATCATCACACTTCTGAAGTTATGTTTAATTAAAGGTTCAACATAACACGGAAAGTACAATAGATCACGATTCAAATGTGATTGGTTTTGTAACATGCTTTTCAACATAAAGAGGAAATGGAAATACAGGAGCTTTAAGCCAAAAGAGACTTGGAAAAGGAGTGTATATTCTCAAAGAGATGAGCATTATGTACTTTCTACGTTCAGATAGAAAATATCACAAATGTATTACTCCTATAAAATAAGAAATAAGATAGATGGAAATAAACTAGGTAGTTATGTATCTGCCACCATTTTGGGACTAAAACAATACAAAGTTAAACTATCATCACTTACGTTATGCATCCTGTTTCAATGAAACTTTCGAGAAATCTAGTAACGAGGAGGCGTGCTCCTATTTCAGGCCAGGTCAGCACCATGTGCTTGGGCTTGTTCTGAATACTACATTTCCTTCTAAGCATGCCGTCTGCAGTAGCCACACCTACCTGAGGAGGAGGAAAAGTAGATAAAAAACCACTTGACATTAGATGGACAACAAAAGTTGTTAAAGACTTCAAATTGTTTTCAGAAGTAAAGGTGATACTTCAATTAAATCGTTTGAGCTTGTTTTTAGCAGAAGTAGTATTACCTTTAGCCCATCCTCATTAAAGCCATATCCTGAAATTATTGCAATTCATTAATAAGTAGCAAAGCGCAAAGTAGAAAATACAGTCCGCGCACTAAAGGGACGCAAAGACCAAAGTCCGAACAAATCTTCAACCCAAAATGGACCAAGGACAGAAGCAAGCTACAAGCATTACCAGTACCATTCATTTATTTAACCATTATGTGAAAAAAATCATGTCAAACTCAATTCTCCAGGGCTATTTCACCTAAATAGAAACATGATCATTTTATCCATGAAGAATCAGAATGGTAACTTAACATAGATTCATACTTATAAGCTGCAATGTCCCGGGACTAATAGAGAGAACAACAAAGAGTCCAATTTGAATGCCAATAGTAAGTGTATGCTATCCTTCAATTTTGAGTTTAAAGGAAGTGGCTATTAAATTTATAACAGTTGAAATCAAATAGAAGATTAAGCACGATAGCAGGTCACAAGGAGGATCTATCTTGAAGCAACTCCAAACTTTTCATAAAAGGAAATTTCTACCTTGATATGCTCCACAAAACCATATTCCTCTCTTCCCTTGGATTTGATCTAGCTCACATGAAGCTTTTGATGCAGCAACTGAGGGGACCGGACACCCTGTTGTCCACTTAAGCAACATGTGCTCCGGCGTGCGAGGAGGACTGATGGTTACTAGATAGGGTAGCTTTGTATCACCAAGATTCTGTAAGTTTGGACAGCTCATAATATAAGAGGGCAGTTACAAGAGAAAAGACTCCCCACTAAAGATTCTGTTTTAATTTCTATAAAAAGGTGCTAAATCATTGTATTCCATAACATACCTGGGTTATATTGAGACAATATGTCATGCATGCTCCATTATTCTTGGTCCCAAGAAAATTCCAAGCACTCCATGCTGCCGGGTTGCGAGGCATGAATGTTTTGTCACGATGAAGGAAAATATCACTGTCATAGAGGAATAGAAAATGATTTTGTATTTTGACATCATAAAACTTATTAAGACTACAGCCAGTCCGCCAAGTGCAGTGGCGGAGCCAGCTGCTAGACCGGGGTTTGGCCGAACCCCGCAGCTTTGGCTAAACCATGTATATGTGCCTTGAAAAAAATATTTAATTTGTATTAGTTATTAATTTAGAACCCCCTAATTTGAAAGGACTATAATTGTGAACCCAAAACATCAAAATCTGGCTTCGCGTCTGCCCCCAACTCGCTTCTTTCAAACCAGGCAGCAAGAGAAATAAGTTCAATCAAGAAGATCTACTCTCTTCAACTTGATATTTTGGCCTTTTAAGTCATGCTCATGAATAGAATTTCAGAGGCAGAATTACCAACTAGAATAATCTTGGCTTCCAGTACCATTTTCATATTAGCTCAGAAATTTAGCTGGTTGCAGTTCTAAATTGACAATAACGACCACCGTTAAGACATGAATTTTCACTGAACTTATCCAAAGCACAAAGTAGAGCTCCTTTGGTAACAGAAAATACAAATATTTACATGGATATACGTTTGCTATGCACCTTTTCCGAGAGAAAGACAAACCACATTCGCAATTTCAATATGAAGATTGAACTTGCCAAAGGTGAAACTAAAAAAAAGGGAGAGAGAAGAAAATCAAGTTGTTCATATGAAGGAGAAGAAAGTACCTGTAGACATATTGGAAAGCACCCAATATTCTACTTTCATCAAATGTTGCATCTTTTCCTAACATTCTCAGAGTATTTCGAGCATGTAGCGCGATTACACATCCATCATACACTTCTATGGAGCCATCAGTGCAAGCTATGATACAACCTGCAAGGGCTCTCTTTCTCTTTTGCAGTTAGAATCCCAAGTAGCTCATAACTATGTGATGGTAATGCAAAGCAGCTGATTGAAACTGTTTTCTTAGGTAAACACTAAATCAGCTCTATCAAGATATCAAGAACATGAAAGAATACTCCCTTGTCCCATTTTATGGAACAAACATACTTTCTTTTAGTTTTTAGTCTGTCCCAAAATGAATGATACATTTATGTATCTACAAATCCTATCAAAGAAACAGAAAATGCAGATAAAAATGCTAACAGACATCAATGTAATTCGTCTTCATCTTTTATGGTTTTTACTTTACAAAGGACCTTTTTCAACACAAAGGGATCGTGTTATTTTTCTTCTGATAAATTGCCCTCAGATAATGGCCTATCCATTTTGCAGTGCAGCATTAAAATCCGTATGTATATATGAAGCTATAAACAGACATGGAGACAATTAAAAAGACACAAACGAAAGGCAGACCTTCTTTTTTGGTTGATACAGAATTTACTTCACAACCAGTTCTTAGTTCGCAACCTCTCTTCTCCAGGTTCTCCTTTACCTGCTATGTATACCCTCATCAAATGACTCACAAGGACGATAACATGCTCAACAAATAATTCAAGAAAGAGAAATTGGAAACTTGAAGTTTTCTACGGAGAAACTTTTGCGGTATCTAAAAAAAAAAAAAAAAGATCACCTTGTTCAAATATGCATGTGATCGCCATCTTACATTGAGCAAATGAGGGTGGTCAAAGAGCTGTAAATAAAGAAATAAAACAACTCTTAGAAATAAGGGCAAAAGATGATATATTTAGTCTTTTGCACACAACACATTTAAAATTGGTCTAACTACCTGCAGAAGATGGTGGTCACGACAGAATGTAAGAACACGATAAGCAGAAAATCCCATTAAGACTTCTGAGGTGCAGGACCAAACCGAAGCACACATTGGAATCTGTGAAACATGTGTATATTTCTTGTAGCAAGGTCAGTTAGTTGAATGAGAAAAAAAGTTCTTAAGCTAGTCTCACCAGATAAGCCTTCAGAAATAATTCCGAATAGCCATGTGACTCAATAAACTTCCCTAATGTTTCATTGTGATCAATGTCAAGATTGTCGTCAACTGTTTCAAGGCAACTGCAATATGCAGACAAACGTCGTGAGAAAATAGAGTAAACTTCATTGGAAACAGAATAATTTAGCATTTCTATCAAAATGCATGTTCTTCAAACGAACAAAGGAAAAAATTATGTTTTCTAACAATAATAAATCAAAATTAAACGGGATCGTTTAAACGATGAAAAAGCTATCACACTCGTAAAACTAAAGGATTTAGTGGTACTACCTTATGACATCCTGCTTGAACTTGTTTACTTCTCTAATCATTTTCCAAAAGGATGGATTCAAGACATTCTTTTTCTGTGCAAACAGACTAGAGAATCCATTTGGGGTACCCCATTCATAACCATTGCCTTTTTCCAAGCTGCTCACTGAAAATGACATACTGGATATCTCCATATCAACTCCAAGACTTTCAAAAAATTCCATCATGTTTGGATAATTAGTTGCCTGTCAATTACAGCATTTCAGCTTCCACATATATGCTAGCTAGTCATTTCTGAACGCCCAAAATTAAAACAGGATACTAAGAGCAGAAATGTGAATAAAACTTTGAAACTCACCAAATTCAACTTCTTGGATAACATATTGGAGTGTGTAAACATCCCATCTAAAAACTTGTTAGAGAGACCGCATATTTATTTACTTAATTATGTCTCAACACGCTCCTTGCATGCAGGTTTGATTTTTTTTCATGAGGCAAACATATGTAAACTCTTTTTGATAACGCGTAGTGGTGAGATGCAAAACCATCATATTGGAGTATGTGACTATGGTCATGTTTGGGTGGACTTATAAGCAGTTTTTTTAAGTAGCTTATAAGTCAAAAGTGACTTTATAAGCCACTTTGTGAGAAGTTAGAAAAAGTGGCTTATAAGTCACTTAAAGGCTAATAAGCCCATAAATTTTCAAGTAACCAAACATTTACTAATGGACTTATGAGTAGGGCTCTATCTCAACTATTAGAAAGATCACACATTTATTTACTTAATCATGTCTTATGAGAATCTCACGCTCATGTACACAACTCGAACCTATGACCTATAAATAACACGGCAATTTTATCCCTTGCTCCAAGCTACCCCTTCAAAATGAATACAACATGAGGAGAATAAAAACTGAAATATTGGGTGATAGAAATATTCATTAATTAGTAGATCAACCATGCGGCTAAATTGCTTCCTCTACTTACTTCGTTTAATTACTAATCCTAACGGTCGAGCCATGCTCTTTGAAGATTTTTCTAAAGTTCACTTGCAATGAGAGTATTTAATGGGAATTTCATCTCTGTATGGCCCTTTGATGCGACGCTCTTTAGGTTTTCTCCCATTTTAAGATTTGCTAGTGAACTTCATATAAGTTTGAGATGTTCATATCAGTTTAGTTATACACAACTATTGAGTAAAAAAAATCCATATAATTATATTATTACCATCTCCGTTCCAACTTATGTGGCAAAGTTTGAACCGATACAGAGTTAACAAAAAAAATAAAGACGGTTGAGACTTATGAACATAAATAAGTCATAAATATTTATGTGGTTAGACAATCATTTCATTAAAAGTAAATTATGAACTTTAAAGTAAAATAATTTTCAAACTTAGAAAGTTTTAATTCTTTTTTAAACAGATTAATAAGAAAATATTGTCACATCAATTGAAACTTCAAAATAAAATAGTAGGAGTAATAACTAACTACATTAGGTAATTACATATAAATTTTTAATGAGCACTCATTGATGATAAAAAATGTAAGTGACATAATCTCTGTCACGGGCCTCACATTTCTCAATGACAGCGACACACCTTTGGCCCGTGCGGCGCTCGTAGTCCCACCTGACTACAAGCCAGCCTGCTTCTTGTCCCAGGTTTCTAGGAAGCTTGCCTCATAGGCCTAGCTTCAACTGTGCCGCCCGAAGGTCTCTCCCTTGTGCACATCTCATATGCGGAAACTTTAGTGTGCGCACATCCGGGGTTGGCTTAGGACCTGCCCGTCCCTCGCCTAGCACTAAGTGTCGCTCCTGCGCGCGAAGTGCAATCCTCAAGCCTGGCTCTCGCCTTGTGCCCTGGCACTTGGCTTGGCTTCGCCCGAGTAGGACAACTCTTTAGCCCTTGGCCCTTGTCATGTGCGACGCCAAGGATACCTCCCAATGTCTCCTGACATTGGCAAGCATAGCCCTCGCATCATGCCTTCCTCCTGAGTAGCGCAGCGTCGCGCCACGACTGCGCGTCTAGGCCAATGAGCCCTTGCTTGCATGGTTGAACCCGTGCCATGCTTGCAAGTCAATACACGAGGCTCTCAATAGCTCCTCGAGTACTCAATCGGCACAGAGGTCTTTATCATATCCGAAGACAACCCGCGGGGCTTAGTCTTTCCTTCCTTCAAGCCTCCGCCGCCCGTTGTTCACCCTACGTTGGCCCTCTGGCCACACGCCATCCATAGAGTCGCCTGACTCATATGGATACCTGGAACACTCCTCTGAGATGTCCAGGCAGGCCCTTGAGGTCCTTCCTCAAGGCAGCTCAGTTTGTGCGACTTCCCAATAAAGTGCACGGGGAGGGCTGGTAGGCTGTCACCATGTCTGCCCCCCTTATATATGTCCTTCAAAATTAAACCCCTGTCACGGCACTTGACATTCTTTGTCCAGAGAATCGTACAAGGGTCTAACTTTCCACTCGGACCTCCAAATGAGATGTTGTTTGTTCCTAGAGATTCCTCTTGACTTCCTTCACACCTCCATGAAGTTTCATCTCATTCCCATACTCGTGGAAAGAGATATAGCCCTCAGAAAATCAGCATAATTACCACAATGCCATTGCTTCTTGGCTAAGTCGAGCCCATAGGCAAAAAAGCTCCGATCGGCACCAAACTTGGTATGCACACTCTATAGTATCTTAGGAACAAGGCCCTCACCCTATATTCCAAGATTCCCACTATAGCTCAAAAACGTGCGGCACTGACACTCGTGCCCGCACACAGCTCGCGCGGCTGACACTCAGCCTGCGCCCAGTTGACACTCGTCCAGCACCTTGCTAGCCCTCATCTAGCACATGCCTAGCACTCGTCTAGCACATGGCCCAGGGCTTCCCCTCAAGCCTGCGGCTGACATTCGTCCTGCGCACGACTGGCTCTGGTCCAGCCGACTGACACTCGTTCAGCGCACGGCCGACACTCGGCCGAGCGGCTGACACTCGTGTGGTCCGCCTGTGGTGCAAAGATATTGCGCGCGCAAAGGCATCCAAAGGGCGCCGCGCAACATTCTCCCCCACTCGATCTAGGCATCATCCTCGATGACTGACTGCCTAAGCCCACGAAAACCCGGAGTGTGCCCCCTTGGGATTCTCCATCACGGTTCCCATTTCTAAGGCTCCTTGGATTTCCTCAAGTCCATTCTCATAAAATAGGATTCATGCCCATCACTGCTCCTTCCAAGTTTTGCCCAAGCGTTCCTCTGCATTCCATCTCCGCGATGATCACTTGGACAGTTCCTCCGCACTTGCACCTCCGTGGTGACTAACTGTTGCTTCCTCTGAAGACAACTCCTTTGTTTTGGCATACTTGCCAACCACGCCATAGCTCATATGGCCATAATCCATCCGGCTAGCTCCCTTCGCTTTTGGTGAGTACTTCAGGCACCCTCTGGTGTGGCACACACAGTCCAACTGCGCCTTGCGGCCCTATTCTCCACCTCTAGACGATTTGCTCCCTTCAGGATTTCCCTTAAGCCCAATGCCTCCACATAGGCAAATTCTCCCCCACTCAAGTAGGAGACTCTCCTCAATTTCGATAGACATCCCTCGATGTGGCTTCTTGCCAACCATACTCTCATGGTCCTTTTTCTCTCCTCAATTTCGGTAGGCATCCCTTGATGTGGCTCCTTGCCAACCATATTCTCATGGTCCTTCTCCTCCGTTTCCCTCTGGAAAGATTCCACTTATGTCATTATGTGAACTATATCAAATCCCGATCCCATAACTCGGAGTAATTTGTTGCTTGATCCCATACTCAAGGCAAATCACAGTAATTTGTTGCTTGATCCCATACTCAAGGCAAATCACGACTGATCGACAATAGCCCACACAAAGACACTAGCGGCTGCTCATGCCCAATTCTGCCCTAATTGAACATCCAATCCGGCCTTAGAAACCCACGCTCCACGCCTGGTAACTTTGGCTCCTCAAATGCCCTCGTACCCTCTGGTACTTGGCAAGCTCTTAGGACGTACTCCTCTGAGTACTTCAATTCTCAAAGCGGTAGCTTCGCTGCATTCCCGAACAAAGCTCTTTGTTCTCGAACTATCACTTCCTTTGCAGATCCTGAATTGTACTCCTTGTACTTGGCCCAACTGGTAAGAACGCCTTGTTCTTCCTATATGCGCCTCCCGATTCGGTGTACCTCTGTGCCCGTAGCTTTGGAAGGACTCCATTCTCAAACTTGAAAATCCATCCAATCCGTATCATCACTATCCCCACTTTGATTCAGCACATAATGCCTCACCGCATAACGGTTTTGGCCCATTCCGTCTATCTGCTCCGCGCAGTCCTATATTTGCCTCCCCACGCGAAGTGGTTTAGCTCACCATCCTCATTGTTGCCTCCCCGTAAGCCGGTTTGGCCCATTATCATGTCCCTCAGTCCCCCGGTCCAACACATTTCCCACATTTGCCTCCCCACACGAAGTGGCTTGGCTATCCATTCCAACTTTGCCTC
This sequence comes from Petunia x hybrida, assembly GCA_037355625.1. Taxonomy (NCBI): domain Eukaryota; kingdom Viridiplantae; phylum Streptophyta; class Magnoliopsida; order Solanales; family Solanaceae; genus Petunia; species Petunia x hybrida. The sequence goes on from JBBBVM010000055.1 coordinate 1,551,384, forward strand.
CTTACTAGGAAGGTTAGCTCATTTCCATCACAAACATGGTGGCTGACTCCACCTCATTATGACACTCAAATACCCCGTAAAGACGCTTGCTCTCAAGCCCTTCTTCACGGTTGTCGCGGCCTCCTGGCACGCCCCGCTCTAGCTTTGGCATCACCCAATACATAGAGCTCACATTTAGAGATTACTCTCCCCCGCGATGGTAGGTGCCTTACCCAATCATCCAAAGCGGTTGTTGGTGCTACATTCATGCCAACACCCTGTACTAGCTTGGCTCCTGCCTAGCGTATTACTCATTCATGCAAGCAATGCTTGCCCCATGTTGTAGGCGCCAAGCCTACTCAACCAACATGGTTATCGAGGGACTCGCCTTCCATTCATTACAACCCTTAAGATGGCTAGGCATTCACAATGTCCAACTCCTCAGAAGGACCCAATTCGGTGCTCCTCGGTGCTTAAGTCTTCCCTCTGGAAGGCCCTTTAATTCACGCACTTCTAGCATCTCTTTTATGCTCCACGCATTCCCAATGCCCTCAGGCTGCTCAAGTCATCCCACTGGAAAGACATTCAAATGATGCGCCACTCGCATCTATGGCATGATCTCCATGATCTGCTTCAATATAAATAGCCCACGGCTTGCATCTGTTCACAACATGGTTGCTCGACCTGGAAATCATGGCCCTTTTCCTGGCCACCCGACTCATCGGCATGTCCCTCTCTGAACGAAAGCCCACTATTCGGATGAAAATATTTTTGCATCGCAAATTTCCCCTCTTCAATGTTTCCCCGCTGCTAGCAGAGTTTCTTTACAACTGATGGATATTCCGCAATCAAGACAATTGAGCTCCTGCTAACCGTCTGTCCATCTTTGCAAAATTATCCCAACAGCACGGCACGTTGGCGCTCATTGCTGACCAACTATGCCTCATTTGAAACCCTCTGAAAACAGCCCTATAGGGTCCGTCGTCTCAAATAGCATGTTGAACATCATTCATGCTTCGATATTCTCTCCACAATAACATTCCCATATTGCACTGACAATTCAGCATTCTTAAGCTGTGACATAAACCATGGCCTCACGCGTTTTACCAAAATCGACTCCTTGTTGGAACGGATCAACCTTCCCCGATGGCTTAGCTCATAATGCACTGCGAGCCCTTATGCAGCTACAAATTGTGCTTTGATGGGGTCTCAAAATCACAATGCTCAAAAAAAATTCCTGACAGTGCGTTCCATGCTTTATCCCTTTACCGGCGCAAAGCTCCTGCTTTGGGTGCCAATCCTCTTAGTACCAACCACACCATCCCGAGCATCCTCTGCTCTGATACCAACTGTCACGGGCCGCACCTTTCTCAATGACAGCGACACACCTTTGGCCCGTGCGGCGCTCGTAGTCCCACCTGACTACAAGCCAGCCTGCTCCTTGTCTCAGGTTTCTAGGAAGCTCGCCTCATAGGCCTAGCTTCAACTGTGCCGCCCGAAGGTCTCTCCCTTGTGCGCATCTCATATGCGGAAACTTTAGCGTGCGCACATCCGGGGTTGGCTTAGGACCTGCCCGTCCCTCGCCTAGCACTAAGCGTCGCTCCTGCGCGCGAAGTGCAATCCTCAAGCTTGGCCCTCGTCTTGTGCCCTGGCATTTGGCTTGGCTTCACCCGAGTAGGACAACTCTTTAGCCCTTGGCCCTTTTCATGTGCTACTCCAAGGATACCTCCCAATATCTCCTGACATTGGCAAGCGTAGCCCTCGCATCATGCCTTCCTCCTGAGTAGCGCAGCGTCGCCCCACGACTGCGTGTCTAGGCCAATGACTCCTTGCTTGTATGGTTGAACCCTTGCCATGCTTGCAAGTCAATACACGAGGCTCTCAATAGCTCCTCGAGTACTCAATCGGCACAGACGTCTTTATCATATCCGAAGACAGCCTGCGGGGCTTAGTCTTTCCTTCCTTCAAGCCTCCGCCGCCCGTTGTTCACCCTACGTTGGCCCTCTGGCCACACGCCATCCATAGAGTCGCCTGACTCGTATGGATACCTGGAACACTCCTCTGAGATGTCCAGGCAGGCCCTTGAGGTCCTTCTCAAGGCAGCTCACTTGGTGCGACTTCCCGACAAAGTGCACGGGGAGGGCTGGTAGGCTGTCATCATGTCTGCCCCTCTTATATATGTCCTTAAAAATTAAATCCATGTCACAGCACTTGACATCCTTTGTCCAGAGAATCGTACAAGGGTCTAACTTTCCACTCCGACCTCCAAATGAGATGTCGTTTGTTCCTAGAGATTCCTCTTGACTTCTTTCACACCTCAATGAAGTTTCATCTCATTCTCATACTCGTGGAAAGAGATATAGCCCTCAGAAGATCAACATAATTACCACAATGCCATTTTTTCTTGGCTAAGTCGAGCCCATAAGCAAACAAGCTCCCATCGGTACCAAACTTGGTATGCACACTCTATAGCATCTTAGGAACAAGGCCCTCACCCTATATTCCAAGATTCCCACTATAGCTAAAAAAACGTGTGGCACTGACACTCGTGCCCGCACACAGCTCGCACGGCTGACACTTAGCCTGCGCCCAGTTGACACTCGTCCAGCACCTTGCTGGCCCTCATCTAGCACATGTCTAGAGCTCGTCAAGCACATGGCCCAGGGCTTCCCCTCAAGCCTGCGGTTGACATTCATCCTGCGCACGACTGGCTCTCGTCCAGCCGACTGACACTCGTTCAGCGCACGGCCGATACTCGGCCGAGCGACTGACACTCGTCTGGTCCGCCTGTGGTGCAAAGACATTGCGCGCGCAAGGGCATTAAAAGGGCGCCGCACAATATCTCACATGTTGAATTGATAGAGAGTGTAGACAAAATCTGTAGACTAAATAACTGAAATCAAATGGCAAATTCATGTACTCCTCTGAGTTCCTTCGGGACTTCATCTTCTTGTATACTCTTAAACATTGATGGAGACGGGAGGATTCACAGTGTCCGGGGTGGTTCCCGGTAACCCATAGTCCGCCAAATAAATTCAATATACTTACGTATATATTTCAATAATTAAGTGTAATACTAACAGTTAAAAGCCATAGAAACAAACACTAAAGTAGTGCACTTGCAGGAGTTTTAGCTCAGTTATCCAATCACTCGTGTTCGAGTCATGCTACCATGCCTGTTACTTAATTAAGCTAGTAGTGGTGCACCCATACTTTTCAATTTTTAGATTCACCTCTGGGTCAGGGAGAGATAATTGGTGCAAATGAGAAATGGGTTACATGATTTATGATTATTCCTTTTTCAAGGTGATCTGCTTGTGAAAATGGAGAAAAACGGATGATTTGGGTGGTAATATGGTGGCCGGCGGAGGAGCCATGGTGGCTCCCTTCTGTCTGTGGCGGCATTGGACATGGAAAAAAAATTAATTGTATCTAAAAAAATATATAATTTAGCTTATAATGATAATTAACTAAGTGTAGTTAACGGTAAAGTACCCAATTAAGAAATGATATGTCTATATAATCAATTATTAACCATTATTTTTGCCTCTCACACATCTGTGAACACATTCCCTATGCCATATTATCAGTTAAGAGTGTCGGGGTGATAGGACTTCTGCAAAGATGTGGTGTATAAGTGATAATAATACTCCTTCAAATTTTTTAGTTGTTATACTAGTCATATTATGTGCTTGTGGATATTTTAGCTATTTTACTTTTATTTATGTTTCTTGATTTTAGAACAATTTGGCTCATAATGAGGTGTTTGTACTCTTCAAAAACAATTAATACTAAGGGCATAATAAAAAAAATACTTTAATAGATTCTATCTCAATTTTTTAAGAAGACACATAATTGGACCAAATATATTTAGTAAGTGTGAGTACGACCAAGTATAAGAATGAATTTGCGTGATTTAGTAGAAGTAAACTGGCATGAGAGCTGTGCAGTTTAACTGCTTTTTGTATAGGGATCAAGCAAGCAAATTTAGCTTGCATAGCCTCCCTGTAGCTAATTCTAAGTGATGCAGATAATGAAGGAGTAATGTAAGTTAGAAGAGTTTTGTATCTCTTGCTATGTTTTAAGAGACTGGAGCAGCTCAATAGAGTTGGTGGCCTAAAGTCAAATCTCGATGAGGGGTCCTAATTTTTTTAAATACGTATATACTTTTATTTGGTGACTATTTACTCAAATCTCTATTACCTTTATTACGTCATTTATAGTTACTAATATTAGAGATTGTACTAAATTATTGCTCGCAACAAAAACAAATCACCTTGTCCAAGTTATAAAATAGATTAACCACCTTCCTCTATGCCTTTTTCCATTTGCCAATTATTAAGTATAATATTTTGTGGAAAGATGTTTTAAGAATATATTCTAACTTAGCAAGATCAGTAACTTATTCATCTAAAGAATATTATTTCATATTTTCTGGTAAATATTTTTATTCTTTGCTAAATATTTTTCAACAGCTCATCTTGTTGGGATTGTATTAAAGTTTAATTTTCTTATCTTTTCTCCTTCTTTTTTTTAAAAAAATTTTTGCTAACCGAATTATATTTTATAATTGACGTACTTAAATTCTGATAATTTTGACCGTTTATGCCTTGTTTTTTTACCGGAAGGAGTAAAATTTTTGAAGAAAATAAAGAAAAATAAAACAATGCAATGATCACTTTATCAAAAATTATAACCTACACTCGGCAATCAAACTTCTACCTTTACACATGTTACAGAAAGGTACTTACCATTACCCAAAAGACTATTAGCATAAATCAAGAGAATTTATTTTGATGGCTTATTAAGAAGTTATAATTCTTTACTTAAAATATCCAAAATTTATAATGAAAAAATACAAATAGAAATGGAGCGGTTGCTTCATATGCCATGTGGTCCAGCCGATGGTGTCAAGAGGCAAGGGTATAAATCCTCCTCATATGTTGTACTTTTGCTAAAATGAATGACAAGGCTGCGGTGGCATACGACGTAATTTATACATTTAAAAAAAGGAGTGTTGTTGAAATACTTGCCCAACTCGTCCTCATAAGAGTATATTTATGATCAGTGAACAAAATCAACTCAATGCAGTATGATTTCATTCCCATTAAGTTAATTACTACTAGTCGATCTACTAGGGAGTACGTACTATATTATTCAAAATAAATATGAACGTGTACTTACCCGATTGAAGACCAAAAAACCAAGGTCAAGATCAACTCCATCGACGGTGACAGTTTTGGCATGGCCGCCGAGATAATCTTCCTTCTCATAAATCACAACTTTCACCCCAGCTTTCGCCAACTCATATGCAGAAACTAGCCCACTTATCCCTGCTCCCACTATTGCTACTTTCATGTTTCCCACTTAATTGGCTTCGCCTGCTATAACAATTGAGTTTAAATGAAAAGAGCAAGTGTAAAAAGGAGACAATTAAAAAGTATATGTACTCGACTTAACAAAGTACTCCTATATCAGTACTACAGAGTCAGTGACCTCCTACTCCATTTTTTTTTGACCTTCCTACTCCATTACGAAGCCTTTGCATTATGCTCACAAACTTGTTAATTAAATCCCCATGTAGAAGATAACATATTATAATAGTCTGTTATAGATGTGAAATATGTACGAGAATTAAAGCAAAGCCATATAATTGGTGAGCTAGTGACAACATGATCACATACCTCAATTAGGATAATAGAGGTTTTGGGAGTCGAAGGACCTAAAATGTAGCACTTCAGGAAATGAAAGGATACTAGTATATATAGTAGTACTTAGTAGTATTCCTCTTTGTTTGTTGAAAATCATTACGTGCACGGTGCACACTCCACCAAATTTTTACTTTGGTTTAGAAAATTTTCTGCTAGACTATAAAGTATAACAGAACGATAACATACTATTTTCTTTCCCAAATCCCAAACCAGTGTTTATTTTATTCTTTGGTTGGTTGTCCAAGGTCATTGCTTCATCTCTACTCTTTTTTTTTGGTAAGGCTTTATCTCTACTCTTTGTATTCTCTCTGTGTTGCTAGTAAGCACGGATTTGCATGTCTGATCTGCACCATTAATCAAGGCAAGCTGTGGCCGCTACTTCCAGTTACGTTACGTTACCTTAGTATTCAATGGTTGACTTGCAATGTAAACGTTGACGTGCTAGTTGCATGGATAATGTCGTACTAAATAGAGGGACGTCTCAGATTTTCAGGATCGTTACCTTATTCTTTTCGAGATTAACGAGGTAGTATTATAACGTACGTAGTAAAAGAAAACTTATTAAATCAACCAATGGTTGGATTACATGATATTGACATTACACGTCTCAGATCCAATGAAGAAAAGTTGATACGTTAGGCCATATTATATTTGTAAATAGTCATTTTGTATATTTATATGTAAGTGGGCACGACCCAATATAGTTTAAGTAGTTGGATTTGGATTGAAGGCCCATGTGTATACACTCTGGATATTTTTGGTTTCCAATACACAAGTCATTTTTTCAGAATTTCTCTAGAAGTTTCTCTCTCCGTCCTCTCATTTCCTTTCAATAACTTCAACAGACAAACTAAACGATGGTGATGATTTATCAGGTTTTCGTGGTTTCAAAACATAGGTCCTATTAGATCTCGTTCCCCACTATCGTTCAATCGTACCCTCGATGGTTTCACCAGAATTTCTTGCCGGAGGTTTTGGTATTGGCGGTTAAGATTAGTTTTGTGCCAGTTATACGGTCTATTTTGCGTTATCGGAACTTGTTTCACTTTGGACTGAGCATACTGATTCGGCTAGGATTTTCTTTGAGGTTTTGCCGTCTTTTTGGCCCAATAGCCGGAGCTAGAGTTTGTCACTGGAGCTAGGGTTTCGTTTGTGGACTGATTATTCTACAGTTTTCTGGTAATATCAATCTCAGTTTTCTTAGACATTCATTTGAATACTAGACTGTTGTTATACACCGAATTTTTCCCTAATCGATTAACTATTATTGCATGTTATAATTGAATATGGATAATACTATACCCACTATTAGTACTGGTAGTAGTGGTGGTGTCTTCACCCCCTGATTCATCAAGCCCCTTGTTTATCTATTCCTCTAACATACCTGGTACATTTTTGGTCCATGTACTATTTTTTGGTTCTAGGTATGAGGGATGGAAAACGAGTATGACTGTGTCTCTATCTGCTAAGAATAAGATAGCTTTTGTTGATGGTAGTTGCCCCAAGCCATCCGATGATTCCCCTAAACTTAGACAATGGAATAGATGTAATAGTATAGTGATATCTTGGTTAACCAGTTCTCTATCTCCTGAGATAGCTGTAAAATGTCCAATACTTTGAAACTGCTGAGAGTATTTGGACACAACTAGAGAATAGATATGGTGTAGTTAATGGGACTAAGGTGTTTGAGTTAAAGAGGGAACTTAGTAACACTCATCAGGGTTATATGAATAAACCTGATATATCGTCAACATCGTTTAGTTTGTCTGTTGAGTTATTGAAAGGAAATGAAAGGACGAAGAGAGAAACTTCTACAGGAATTCTGGAAAAATGACTTGTGTATTGTAAACAAAAAATATCCAGAATATATATACTATTGACACCCAATTTTGTCCCAAAATATTCTAATTGATGTCAAAATATTTTAAATAAGGTTAATTTAAAAAATCAAAGGCAGCAAATTAATTTTGAAGAAAAAGGGCTAAATTTGCAATGCATAGCCCAATTTCATTCCACCATTGTAAACCTTTTATATACTAAGCACAACCCATAAATTAAGAAATTTCCCTCGAATCAACTCGATTCAACTTGTTTTTGTAATCCAATGGTACCCAATTGTGTTTTCAACTAGTACAATCAATCCCCAATGATTTATATCAACACCCAATCCATAACAAATCCAAATCAAGAAATTTTCAATCAAATTCAATGGTTTTTCAAACTTTTGGGGTTTTTTGATTTTTTTTTTCAACTTTTGATTCTCAACACCAAATCACATAACAAGGGTACCAAATCAACAGGTAAACATCATAGATCAATCCAGATATCAAACAATCAACAGGTCATCAAATCCAATCCACAATATGATTTTTTTTTTCTTTTTTTGCATTTTTCAACTTTTTCAATTTTTTTGTGTTTTCTTCTTTTCAACAATAACAAACAAGATACTAAGATAGAAACCAACCTAGGCACGAAGAATCAAGGGTCGGGGATTTGTAGAAATAAAACTCGAGCCTTGCTCTGATATCAAATGATATGAACCAAACTATGCAGAAGCGAGATGAAGTAATGGAAGTGATAAAGTAAACACACAACGAGAAAATAGGGGACGGGGAAGGACAGAAATAGAAGAAAGAAAGGATATTCGATTCAAACAAGATTGAATATCCGAGAGAGAGAAAGAAACTTGAACGTATCGGGGATCCATACTAGGATGACATCCACTCGGTTCCAAGTAAAGGAGTCCGTGAAGCCTCAGGCTTTCACAAGATAGGCTCGGCCTATTCTATCTCTATCCTCAATCAAAAACTAACTAATGAATTGAAAGACTAAGAGGAGCTTATATAGTTTTCTCATACATGAGGGTAAAATGACTAAAAAGCCCCTAAGCCTAACAAATGGACAAAAATGCCCCTGAAGCTAATTTTGGAACGCTGCTGATCAATCCTTCATCGCGATCGCGCATGGTAGGGACGCGATCATGCAGAGTACTTTGAGGATTCATCGCGATCGCATGGCACACTTCGCGATCGCACGGTGTATTGCTTTTCCAGACTTCCAGCAAGCTCGCAACTTGGTCTTTTGGCCTTCTTTGACTTGAATCCTGGTTTCCAAGCTATTTTTCAAGCGTTCTAAGTCCCACATGTTGAGCGTAAGCTTCCCACAGCTTTGGATACCAATCCGGATTGTATCATATACTCTCCAAAAACATGGGGTTAAAACAATTCTAACGACATACATCTCCATTTCGATGCCCAATAGTAGGATACCAAGAGAAGAAATGTTTAAAAATTAACACCAGTGACTTTACTTAGTGGATGGGATTTGCTTCAAGAAATATTGCAGAAAGTGAAGTAAGACATGACTACTTTGTTTCTCTACCTATAGTAAATCAAAATTTAATTTAACATTGACACGTCAATATGCATTGAAAATATAACGTTCAGGCCTAACTGCCTAAGTACTCTTCTGATCCAACTATTGAGGCCTCGACTTTTAGTCTATTGGATACTTACTCAAAAGGTTCCTCGACAGTTGAATTCTTGACAAGTTTGCCTAAGACAAGCTTCACAACAAACCGTCAATCAAGTTTAACCGCCAACAGTGAGTTGCCAATTGCGCTCTAAAAGTAAGAGTTTGAGCATTGTTGGCCTAGGCCCAATTTCTGAGCATTGTTTTCTTTGGTTTACACCCAAAAGATTATGGTCATAACTTCCTCCTATAATTACGATGTGGAGTTTGCCTATCTGCCACTTCTCTCATTTTCACTCCCTCTTTCCTCCTCCTACCTCCCAATTCTCTCATTTTCACTCCCTCATTCCTTCTCCACTCCGAATCTGCCGCCGCCAGGCCGCCTCCCCCACTTCCGCCGCCGAACACTTTCCCCGCTGCCGCTGGATAAACTTCTACAGGAGCAACTTTGAACAAAATTTTAATCTATTGATTTTTGCTCATATTTGGATTTTTTTTTTGTTTAAATATGGTGTTTTCTAGTCAAATTTAATACTTTTGTTCATATTTGGTGTTTTTGGTTTAAAAGAGTAGCTTTCCGACTAAAATTTGGCATATTCCGGCCAGATCTGATGATTTTCAGTCAGATCCGGTGTTGTTTTCATATCTCATTGTTTTTTGAAAAAACTACATGGCATAAACATTAACTTGACTAATCAACCGAAAATATAAACACATTTTAATATTATTATAGTGTATAATCGTAAACTAAGTTTATTCCACTTTTTATAGCCACAAATTAGATGGCTATATGTTACATGTATCATGCCTAAAATGGGGGAAATGCCTAAAATGGGAGAAGTGAGTTGTCAGTATTAATTATTCTATAATTATATCAATTAATTATTTACTAAATATTAGTTGTCAAGGAGTAAAAACAAGAAAATATCTCATAATTTATCCCAAATTTTCCTTGTCTCTATCATCCGACATTTTTCGAGCATTACAAGAATATCCAAAAAATATGCATGTTTTATAAACCTAATGAATATCCAAAAAATATACAATAAATATCCAAAAAATACGCACATTTTACAACATAATGAATATCCAAAAAATATGCAATGAATATCCAAAAATATATGCAATGTGTATCCAAAAAATATGCACGTTATATAAATTTGCTGGTATCAATATACCGCATATATGCACACATGTATGTATTTGATATGGATTTTATAATCTGCCTGGTGTATTATTCATTAAGTAGATGTAGTTGTTTTGTATAAATTTATATTAATACATCTTTCAATAATGTAATACACCATATGTATTATGTATATATGCAATAGAAATGTATAAAACGATAAGCTGCCTTTATAAGGTAAATTAATAAGAATGTCATATTTACTGGGACTCCTCATATTTTGGGTTATCTTCTGTAACAAAATAGGTTCATGTCTTGCGTTAATTAAGGGAAGGAATTCATTAATATTAGGATGTCTCTAATTAAGGGGCTAATATATGGCTAGCCTTTGTTGATATTTTACCATGGCTATTTAAATGTAAGGGAGGAGTACTTTATGGCTATTTATGTTTTCTTCCTTTATTTTTTTGGTAGTGTATCTAAGTGCTTTTGCATTATTTCATCTATGTTTTTGCAGTGTTTATGCACTATTTCTCATCGACTGTATTTTTGCATTGTTTTCCATTTTTGCATTGTTCTTAAATATTTTCTGCATTATTTTTGCTTACTTATACAATGTTTCTGTGTTTCTATTTTGTTTCCACACTTTTTCTCCATAATTTTTGCACTTTTCTACATAGTTTCTGCACTTTTTTGTATTTCTTTTGTATACTGTGGCGGTGGCAGCCCGACGGTGATAGAGGGGGTAGCAAGCGGCAAGGGATGATTGGGGGAGGGATGGGAGATGGAGTCTCGGGTTATGCTTTTATAGTATTTTTAACTAACAGTATATAAAAATATTGATATATTTTGTAATACCAATATTGCTATTTTTTTATAATAACGTTGTTTATATTGTATGTAAGTGTAAAAAACCCTAACATAATCATAAACTTTACCGTCACTCAACTATAAAGAGCCTTCCTTTGCAGTTGTTCTTCACAAATTTTCATCTTTCAAAACACAGTGACCTCTCTAAAAGATTCTTCTTTGTTGTGAAAAAAAACCAAACCTTTCTTTTTTTTAAAATGTCCATCTTCCATCCTGGCTCTTTGCCTGAAAAACACTATCTTCATTTGACATGAATGGTGTGTGAGAAAATCGAGAATAAGGAGGCAACAATTATCTTCTTTCTTTGCCCTTCCGTTCTCACCAGGGAGGATGAAGTCCCCCAAGTTATGAAACTTGAGCAGGATCCTAATGGCGTTCTTCAAAATGTCTTCTTTATAGAACATGCACTGGTTACAATTTTCTTATTTTCTAATGCAGTTGTTGTTGTGATGTCTCTCTTGTCAGGCTGAGCCAGGGTCGCTTAGCCCTTTCAGCTGTCATGAGGCTTCTCTTCCAGGTAGCTTTCAGCACATTGGTGGCTTCTTTGACGATGTTGGTTATGATCCATCGCTTGGCTCTGCTCCTTGTGAGTGGTCCGAGGCCATCCTCTCATTTCGATCTGTTCGGGTGGGTAGCTCTCATAATGTCCTTCCGGCAGCTGGTTGTGAGCTGCCTTGAGAGAAAGCTCCTCTCTTATACGGGCTCCCAGTCTCAACCTTCTCCTCTTCAATAAGCTCCCAATTGCACTTGAAGATCTTCTCCGCCCTCTATTGGTTGGCCGGCATTTGTGCCTTGGGTCTTCTTCGAGTTTCTTCATCATAGTCGATGCTCTCTTAGACCAGATGCTTTCGAAGTTCTCTTCACGGGGCATAATGCCTGAGTTTGCTTATGCCCGTGGTATGGGTGTCGGAGGTTTTAAAAATTGTGCGTTGAGAGAGTTCTCAAACCGGCTTGCTACTCGGGTGAGGATTTTCAGCTGTCCGGGAACTAGGAGATTTTTAGGCTGAGTCCCCCGGGACTTTGTAATATTTAAAGAGAACTATTGCAAATGTTACTGTATAAAAAGATTCAATTGTACATTGTAGCTTACAGGCCTTTGATATCATTGAAAACTGTTGTTCATCAATATTTATGCGTGCTTGTATTTTTACTTAAATGTAGTCAAGCAGCGTCATTAGCCTTTCATTTGGTAACCTGGTATGTGAATAATCCATTGGTGGTGGAATGATTGAAATTCCCTTTTCAAGTGAATATTCTAAAGTGAGGAAAAAGCCTAAGTTTGGGGGAATCCATTACATATGTCATGTGCTAGGAAGCCTGGTGAGTTGCTAAGTATAAAAAAAAAAAAAAAGAGAAAAGATTGTGAAAAAATGCAAAAAGAGAAGCAAGATGAAAAGAACTAGTCTACCAGCTATCTTGTGTAAATATTAAAGGTAGACTAGGTAAATAAAGAGCATTACGCTTCCTAGAATTTGAAAATTACAAAAAAAAAAAAGGAAGATAAATAAAGAAAAAGGAAAAGAGAGGGTGAAAAGAGGTCAAGGAAGGATGGAATGCAAGGTTTATATGTTGGTAAGGTTGTTGGTAATCACTATATTTCTGAATTATCACACTTAGCCCCGAACCTTCATTACAAGCCTAATCAAGTCCTAGTTGATCCAATATTTGGTGCTTCTCCATTAATGAAGAGTTACAATATGGGCAAGCCTATGGTACTTTGACTCAGCTTGTGAACATTCTTTGGAGAGTGAGTGCTTAATTATTTGAAGTCCTTCATTTGAATTTGATTGTGAGATACGGACTATTATGTTTGTTTGTTTTTTTTTTTTTTTGGTGAGGATTGCAAGTGGTGATATGAGAGGTGAGAGCTTAGCTTGAGATGAGGTCTGAAACTAAGTAAAGTTGGTTGATGAACCAAATCCACACTTGAGGCTTTATGTCATCATTTGACCATTGTAAAACTTGTGAAGTGGTTCACAAAGTGACTTGTTGAGTATTCATGGGTGAATGTGTGTTGGTACCAAATGAGGTCAAAAGCTTTTGAAAAGATTAAAGAATACAACTTAGCTTCATTGTATGCTAGTTTTAAAGGTGCTTCACTATTCTTAGGTAGAGATTGGTTTGCTTGAGGACAACCAAAGACTTAAATTTGGGGGAGTTGATGCGTGAGCATTTTGCTTACTTTAACTCGCTTAAACATTTGTCTTTAAGTCCAAAAGTAACCAATCTATAGGAAAGATTGATGACTTTTTCTTGTGTTAAAGCCTTACAAAGGAAGAAGAAACCAAGAAGAGCAAGAAACCCAAGAAAAGTGATCAAGTTCAAGAAAGGCTGCAGAAACAATCAAGTGGCGACCGCCCATGCTAAAGGCGACCACCCCTTCCTTAGATGAGAACACCATGCTAAGTACCACACTGGGCGATGGAGGCCCATGCCCTTGGAGAGAAGTTGACTGCTTGGGAACCTTGTCAGGATGCGACTGCCCATGCAGGGGGCGGGCGTCCACTATATATTGCAAGGAAAAGATGTTGAAGAAGAGGTGACCAAATACTCGTATTGCTCATTGCCCTTTCATGGAAAAGAAGAAAAGGCGGTCGCCCAATCAAGGACAGCCGCCTTCTCATAAACTCTAGAAAGGGCGTTAGCCCATGTCCAAGAGGCCACAACCCTTTTTCTTGGTTCAGCTCCCAGAACGCAGCCCTTTGCCAAAAGGACTACAGCCAAACCTGCAAATGGCAATTTTGTAATTATCTTTAGCAAACACTATATATAGCTAGAAGTAGGTTTTTCAAAGGATCTTATATTTCACTTTACTTGAGAGGCAAGATAGAGACAAATACCATTACTTCTTGGTCAAGCCTTCTTGTATTGTGAAGAACAACACAATTGTTTGTAAGAAACATTGGTACCTTACTATTTCAATGCATATTTCATTACTTTCAAGTCTTTAATCATTACTTAGTATGAGTAGCTAAATCATCCACTAGGGTGCTAACGAAACCTTAGTCCAATAATCGAATGGGTATAGCATAATGAGCTTCTAAGCACCTAAGAATACCCAATTTCACTATTTTTGATTCCATTACATCAACTTGAGGTGTACAACTCTAAGTTGAGCTAAGTAGTAGTAGATTTACACAGAAAGGGAAGTGTAGTGACGGTATACCAGGGGTAGGTGTGTTGTATTTACCCCGGGTTAAAGGGTTGAACACCCAGAGAGGGATACCTTACTTGGGACTAGTTGCTTACGCTCAAATCATCAACTCTTAGCACCGAGAGGGCAAGAGTTGGTAGTCTCGACTCACCACTGAGAGAGGTGAGTTGGGTATATGCGAGCAAGGTCCATTGGGTGACCTTGGTGTGAACAAGCTTAGAACTATATCCATTTGATTAGTAGGCTAGGGAGAAGTTAGTGTCCTAGTATTTCTCTAAATTTTCAGCTTAGCTTAATTTACCTTTACTTTGCAATAGTTTCGATTACACTTAAATTTTAGGATTAACTTACTAATACCATTGAGCTCCAGCAAATCCAACTATATTGAGTCTTGTGTTAGTCCATATGTTCGATCCCTATAATTCACTAGGGTAATTGTGAACCCTTGCCATTAATCCGGTCGTGTCATAATTTGGCGCCATTGTCGGGGACTTGGTAGACCATTTAGTTGAATTAGTTTAAGTTCTTGTTATTATTTAGCTTAATCCGAGCACCTTTCACTTTTTGTTTTGGTTTTCTTTGACTTTGTAGGTATTTATCGAAAATGCCGCAAAAGATAGCAATTCCACCTAATTAAGTGGGAGGTGAGGCTAACCCAAAACGAGATGACCCACCACCCCCTCCTCTACCGGTCAATGAAAATGTGGAGGACGTTGGTGTTGACGACAATATTGAAATACTTGATGGAGAGCAAGTAGATGGAGCACAGCCGAATGGTCAAGTTCAAGGAGGTCCAAGAGCTAGAAGAGATGTAAGAAGGGAGCAAGCCAATGATGATGGTTTTTGTGGAGCCATTGTGCCTCCACCTATTAGAACCTCGACTAACTTCCAAATGCCATCGACCGCTATGAATTCACTTGATAATCGAAGTTTTTTTGGAGGAGAAGAAGAAGAGAATCCTAACAAGCACCTCCAAACTGTTCTTGGAATTTGCATTCTTAACAAGCATGCCGGTGTAACCGATGAGGCATTTCGCCTTAGGCTTTTCCCATTATCTCTAAAGGGAAAAGTTAGAGCTTGGTTGGATGGATTGCCAAAGAGGAGTATTCACATTTGGGATGAGTTGATGAAGGTTTTTCTTGATGAGTATTTTCCACCTGGTAAATTTGTAGACTTGAGAGATAATATCTATTATTTCAAACAACAAGTGGATGAGCCATTGCACAAAGTATGAGATAGATTTCTCAAGCTCATTCATTCTTGTCCTGGTTATGGCTTTCCAGATAGAGTTTTATTGGAGACTTTCTATAGACGTCTTGATGACAACAACGTAACTAAACAACCATAAATCATGTTGCTCAAGGAGGCTTAATGGAGGGTACTTTTCAACAAGCAACCGACATCATTAACAAGTTCATAAAGCAATCAAGAGCATGGAAGTCAAGAGTAAGAAGGTCGGGTATATATGATCCCAACAATAATGCAATGACAAAGGCAATTTAATCTCAAGAAGAAAGAAGGCTCAACTTGTCACAATGATTGAGTTGCTTGCATAGAGCCAATTGAATAAAAATCAAGAACCCGTAAAGCAAGTGAATGCCATTGATATCCTCCTAAAGAAGTTCATCATGTTGCCAATTAATCATATCAACCCTATCCGATGGGTTATGTTCCACTACCCAGAGAAGTCATTCCTACCAAAAATACTATTCCAATGCCCACTCCACCATTCCCTCAAAGAAATGAAAGATTGAGAAGAGCTGATCATGCCAAGAAAGTTTGGGAAAAGATCGATTCTACTTCTATCAACCTTCATTTGGTTGATGCTTAAGGACAAACGCCGGATGTGGCAAAGTTTTTGAAAGATTTGGTGACAAAGAAGAGGTTTTTAGAATTTGAAACCATCAAAGTCGCTCACCAATGTAGTGCAATTATGTCCCATGTGATACCCATGAAGATGGAAGACCCTGGTGCATTCACTATACCATGTACTATTGGGAGAAGATACTTTGAGAAATCATTATATAATTTGACGGCAATCATCAATCTTATGCCTTATGCCGTTTACCAGACAGTGGGAAGAAAAGAACCAAGACTGACCTCAATAAATCTTCAAATGACAGATCGTTTTATGAAAAGGCCGGTTGGGGTGGTTGATAATGTGTTTGTGAAGGTAGATCGCTTTATCTTCCCGACAGATTTTGTTATCTTAAATTGTGCCATTGATTATGACGTGCCAATTATTCTTGGGAGACCATTCTTGGCTACAGGAAGTGCATTGTGTGATGTGGAGAAGGGGGAGTTGACATTTAGAGTCAATGGAGGGAAAGTGGCATTCCATATTAGCAAATCAATAAGGCAACCAGTTGAAGATGCACCATGTTCTTATGTTGATGTAGTCGTGGATGCATTGGTAAAAAAAGATAGCTTAACAAGTGAATTTGATGCTTTGGCATCTATGTTATGGAATATGGATGTTGACGATGAAGAAAGTATTAAGCAATGTGTCCTAGCATTGGAAGGATTTGGTACTAAGCCATATTTTCCAAAGAAACTCTCTCTTGATCTTGAGAATCGAAAGGTTCCACCAATTAAACCCTCCATTGAAGAACCCCCTACTCTTGAACTCAAAGTTTTACCAAGTCACTTGAGATATGTCTACCTTGGTCCTAACTCTACTCTACCATAATCATTTTATCCCACTTGAACCAATCCCAGGAAGAAAATCTCTTAGAAGTTGTGAGAAAGAGAATTCGTGCTATTGGTTGGACTTTAGCTGACATTAGAGGCATTGATCCCGGAGTATGCATACACAAAATTATTTTTGAAGAAGGTTGAAAACCTTCGGTTGAGCATCAAAGGCAGTTGAACCCGGTCATGCAAGAATTTGTCAAGAAAGAGATCATAAAGTGGTTGGATACGGGTGTTATGGAACCCATCCAATGTGTGCCCAAGAAGGGAGGTATAACAGTGGTGCATAATGAGAAGGATGAAGCTATTTCCACTAGGACCGTGTTCGGGTGGAGAGTTTGTATGGACTATCGTAAGCTCAATAAAGCTACAAGAAAAGATCATTTTCCCCTTCCGTTCATTGATCAAATGTTGGATAGGTTGTCTGGGAAAGCTTATTATTATTTTCTTGATGGGTATTCTGGGTACAACCAAATCTCTATTAAAGCAGAAGATTAAGAGAAAACAACTTTCACTTGTCCTTATGGAACATTTTCTTTCAAGAAGATGTCCTTTGGTCTTTGTAATGCACCCGCCATATTCCAACGGTGCATGCTTGCTTTAGAAAAAGGGGGAAGACCTCGTAAAGATGGAGAAATTAATGATTGTTTCCCAGATGAAAGGGTACTTGCGGTGACTTTGGAGAAAATACCATGGTATGCAGAAATTGCCAATTTTGTGGTTTGTGGAGATTTGTCCGATGACTATTCGTACAATCAAAGGAAGAAGCTCATGAACGATGCTCTTCATTACTATTGGGATGAATCTTATTTGTTTAGATTTTTTGCGGATGGGATGATTCAGAGATGTGTTCCCGATGTTGAGCAATGTGAGATTATAAATGGTTGTCATTCTTCATCATATGGTGGGAATCATGGTGGCATTAGAACCGCCTCAAAGATCGTGGAGTGTGGATTCTATTGGCCTACCATCTGTAAGGATGCTCATGCATTTATGAAAGGTTGTGATAGATGTCAAAGATCTGGGGGTGCATCAAGGAAACATGAAATGCCTCAAAATCCTATCATGGAAGTAGAATTGTTTGATATGTTGGGTATTGATTTCATGAGTCCTTATAAGCTAGGGTGGAATGAAGTACATTTTAGTGGCCTTTGACTATGTATACAAGTGGGTGGAAGCGGTGGCTCTACCAAATAATTAAGCAAGAAGTGTCACAATGTTCTTGAAAAAGAGCATCTTCACTCGGTTTGGCACTCCTAGAGCCATAATTAGTGATGTTGGCTCTCATTTTTGCATTAAGGCATTTGACTCACTTCTTGAGAAGTATGGAGTCAAGCACAAAGTTGCAACTCCTTATCATCCACAAACTAGTGGTCAAGTTGAAATGTCTAACTGGGAAATCAAGTAAATATTAACAAAGACCGTGAAAGCAAACCGGAAGGATTGGGCCATGAAATTGGATGATGAACTTTGGGCTTATAGGACGACTTACAAGACTCCAATAGGTATGTCTCCCTATAAATTGGTTTTTAGAAAGGATTATCATCTCCCGATCGAGCTTGAGTATAAGGTGTTATGGGCATTGAAAAATTTGAATTTAGATTGGGAGCTAACCTCGAAATCTAGAATGAATGCATTAAATGAGCTTGATGAAATGAGGTTCAACGCATATGAAATTCCTTGTTGTACAAGGAAAGGATGAAGATTGTGCATGATAAGAAGATTTGGAATCGGGAATTCATTGTAAAAAATCTTTTGTTGTTGTTTAATTCTCATCTCCAATTGTTTTCGAGAAAGTTGAAGTCAAAGTGGAGTAGCCCGTTTAAAGTTGTTGGTGTATCTCCTTATGGCGCCCTTGGCTTTGGAAGGTGACGATGTTAGAAGTTTTAGAGTGAATGGGCACCGGGCGAAATATTACTTGGGACTTATGGAAGGTACCAAGATGGTGGCCTTGATAGGGTTGATTGATCCTTGAGCTAAAGGGTCGATGATGTGCCACGAATTTAACTAAGGCACTTCTTGGGAGGCAACACAAGGTTTTTAGCTTATTAGTTGTTGTTTTGTAGGTGTCAAGGATGAGAAGCAGCTAGATTGAGATTGTGAATGAATATGAATGTGTAGGTAACAGGGAGACCGCCCCATACATGGGAGGCCGCCCCTTGAACTTGTGTTGTTGAGTTAGCTAAGGAGACCACCAGAGACCCAAGAACATGCGGTAGCCTCATCAAAAGGGCAGACACCCATTTTTAAAAGAATGGAATTTTTTCTTAGTATCAGATGTGAGGCTCTCTGGACTTTGGTCGCCCTTTTTAACGCTATTGCAGGTTTTGAGAGCCCTTTTTGACACGGAGGCTGCCCCTTGATTGGGCAGTATCCCTTCTTCTTTAGCCTAAAAAATTTGGCTAAGTGTAAAAAATGAGTCACTCTGGACTTTGAGAAGCCTTTCAGAGCGCCCCTGCAGGGTTGGTAGCCCTTAACTCAACATGCGGTCGCCCTACTATTAGGCGACCGCCCCTTACTTGAAGCCAACATGGCTATATGGCCCGTGCATGGGCGAGCACCCCTCTTCAAGTGGCAGCCACCCTTCCTAATTGGGCCTCAACCCATGGGGGTATAAAAGGGACCCTTGGTCTTCTTCTTCTTCTTCCCCTTTTCCTATTCCGATAACCGCTGGCTACCCCTAAATTCTGATCTCGAAAAATAACCACCACGTTACTTTAGTTAAGATTGCACAAACCTAATCTACGAAAGAAGTACAAAGTTCACCTAACTTATTAACACTCATCCCCTCTATTATAAAAGACTTGAGTTTCAAAAAGCTGAAAAAAAGAACAAAACTTTTTTAAAAAATGTAATCCTGGCGTCTTTATACCATCTCAGTACCCAGCTGAAGAAAAGATCTTTTGGAGCTGACTTGATCTTCTTGCAAATCCTACAGTTCAAGGCCTTCAAAGTTGACTTATGTCATCCCCAAATAAAGGATACATTCATCTAGATAAATCCAACACTATTTTTCCAACTACAACTTTAAATATATTTTAAGCATCAATCAAATAACGAATCACGCCCAAACACCTTAAATACATTTTTTTTTTTTTAGATTACTACATGCATCACAATCAATAAGACTTAAACCAGTTTTAGAAAAATATTTATAAAAATAATAAGGAAAAAAAAAAGAAGAGAAAAGTATACATGTTTTTCGATTTCGTATGTATACAGATCTAGTAATACATAAAGTGGATGATTATCTGTGTAATGTCTGCCACTACTAAAGTGCTACGTGAGACAAAAATTATTTTTGTTAATCAGAGAAGAGGACAAAAAATATTAGTATATCCTTTCTTCACCTTATGAGTATTAGGATGAAAATAAAATATTAGAGCAAAAATAGAAGGGAGAAAATTGCATTATAAGATTACATGTGTTCCTTTACTTATAAATTTCGGAATTAAATTAAACAAGAGTAAATGAACATTGATTTTAGCGTGGATTAACCCCTTGAACTCGGGATCAAAAAACCATGACCTACTCTCTCAAGTAGGATTTTAACTTCACTATTTGAAAGACTCACTTGGTTACAAGACTTCTCTCTTACTAACCTAAGACTAACTCTAATCCTATAGTGACCCCTTTCATAATTAGTGAAGTTCCTCCAAGTAACAAGACTTGAATGACACGTACTCTTCCAGAACTTCTATGAAAGCAAATAGTACAATTTGATATACCCTACTACAGATGAACTAAGATTGAACTTTGACAAAACTTAATCTAAAGAACAGGTTATTCACTTAGTTACATATAGCTTAATGACTGCCCAAATACAATTTCGACTCAACACAACTCTTTTCTTTTTGTATTTGTGCGTATCTTCAACAATTGAAATGCTCCTCTATTTATAGCTTTGAAATTTGAGGAGTCTTGAGCAATTAGAACTCCAAAGCCTCCACGAGTTTGAGTCCTAATTGAACTCCTTGATTATCTTCAAGACTTATCCCAATCTTATGCAATCTTTTCTTATCACGTACAATTCTGCAAGATTATCAAGATAAACATTAGACAATAGGATAATAATTAATTTTCTCGCTTAATTGATTTTGTAATATTATTTATTCAGCTGCCGTGATCCAAAGGAACAAGTCTTTGGATCTGTTCATTCGTCATCAGTCAAAACTCCGAGCTTATTCAAGCTAACATTTTTCTCGTTTTTTATGATGAAAAACTCAAAGACTTTGTTTTATATCCTTAATGTCCTGAACCACAATTTTCAACTTACAAGCACCATTAGTAGACAACAAGTTCATCATTACGGCTCAGGTTATAAATTTCACAAGAAAAATCATACTTACTCTTCCCCCTTTTGGCATCATTGAAAAGGTTGCATATGTAAGAATTTTACAAGCAAAAAAAATAAGCAACTCATGGCCTATTTAGGCAACTCAGAATGCAAACACAATTCATCATGAAGCACTACATAAAGATCATATTAGCCATCGAAGATAATTCATTATCATAAAAAGGATTAAACATAAACATACATGAAAATACTACTAAACTATACAAAAACTAAGGATTTTTGAAGACTAGGAACTGTCACGACCATTTTTTCACTAAAAAGAAAAACTTACTAGTTTAAAGGGCGGTGACGATGTTGATAGGTACACAATTATTTTAGAGATTTTCATAGTCGCCACTTGACAAGTTAAAGGTGTGCCAAGTCACCAAAGTGGTGTACCTAGAACACCTATGACTCGTAAATGGTCTGCGTCAGAGTTCCGAGTAAGGATCTCGGTTGACTCTCGGGAAGGTGTTAGGCACCCTCGAGTCCTGTGTCAAGCACAGTTGCTTTATTGACACATTTCGACTCTTGGATTTGTTTGTTATTTTGCCTTTGATTTATTATGGTTCGACTTAGTAATTAAATTGTCTGTTCAAAGTAAAAACTCAAATCGAGATGTAATCGCGCGGGCACTTCACCCGTTCAAAATCTTCCGACTTAAATTAGTTAAATCGCACAGGCACTTCACCCATTCGAAATCTCCTAATTTAAATGAGTTCCATATGAACAAATAATATTTGATTAACTTGTTTCGGCCTAGTACTCGCCTAATCGTGCGAACAAGTTGTAGCCATTGGTTTGCTAATTCTCAGCTCTCTTTCACCATAACAATTATCCATTAAATAACTCTTTGGCTCCATTTCGCAAGTAAATTTTAAAGCCTGAACATTTGCCAAATTATTTTGATCAAGACTATCCATTTTTAGTTGATTTTCAGAAATTAAATAAGAAAATAAGCTGCTTTGAAGACAGTCTTGCAAGAATTGTCCCATTATATTTCTATCAAAGATGACTATTTATCAAAATGCAGCTATTTCTGCAATTTGTTATGCGCAATTTATGATCACTTCAGGTACGTTTCGTCCAGCTTATTTTCTTAAGTCAATTTGCATTCATTTCTTTTATTTAATCCTACACTTTGCCAAGTATATTTCACTATGTTTTGCTTTGCACCTATTTTGAGCATTTCAAGAAAATATTCCAGATTTGCATGCCAAAATTAGTAAGATAACAGATTTGAAATTTTAGTTTAACCTGTTCATTTCCTACTAAGTCATTTCTTCCTCTAATACATATGCTACCCAAAACAATAGACATGAGACCAAACCAAATTTCCTTTATGCATGGTATGCAGATATTGTCTTTGCTCTTAAAATATATTTGTGCGCACATGAAAGTACCAACAATTCCTCATTATTTTACTTCTTAGTACAGCAGCAAAGAGTTGTAAAAATCAAAAACTTAAAGCAAAAACTTTTTATCAAGTCTTTGGACTTAATAGGCATACATTTCATTCTGGAAAAAAAAAAAGCATTGGCACCATACAAGGTTCAAAGGAAATAAAATTACCTTTAATGCAAATCAATCCAAGCAAAGTAGTGACGATCACCAGTGCTAAACCAACAAGGACCAGCGACGAATGGCAGAAAAATCAAACGCAAAACAGCTCCTTAAATCTCATACGTAAAGCTCACTTCTCACTCTCTAACCTTTCTTTTTCTAAGTTTCTTGCTACATTTCTTTCAAGTGTTTCAGATCTGATTTTTTCTTTTCCTCTCTATTTTTTCTTCACTCACCTTTACTATTTTACTCTCAACCTTTTGTAGTGAAAGTATTTTTCAGATCTCCTCACTATGTAAAGAAGTGGAGGTGTCTGTGGGTGCAGAGAAGTAGTGAAAGAGAGTAGTTTTCATTGTCTTTTTTTCAGATGTTCTCTGCCTCTAAAAGTGAGGACAAATGGAAGATTATATAGAAGAAAAAGAGGGGGAAATGGGGTGAAAAAGGGGGGAAAACAAACTGTAGGGACAGCTGGTTGCCTGAAACGACCTCGGTCAGTCGTTTCAGAAGTTAGGACTCCGATTGGCGTGTCAATAATTTTAAAATATTCAAAATGTCCATTAGGACCTGTCTGTAAAATTTGAGCTAAATCAGACCTCGTTTGGTAGGCATCGGAAGAAGGTTTCAGTTTTGATTATTCTGCTCTCCAGTTTTAGGGGTCCGGCCTTGAGTTGGTTGGCCGCTCTCTTATAAGCTAACCTGGTTCGGTTTTTCTTCTAGATTCGTGGAAAAGTTCCTTTCGAGTAGCGAGCGAGATGAAAAGTGTTGCCAGTGTGAGTGGATTGGACAGGGTAGCCTGTCGGTTAATCTATTGGTGTTTCAGAATGTGAGATTGAGTTCCATAGGATGGTTGGATAGCACTAGAACTAGTCTATGGATCTTCTGAGAATGTTCAAAGATTTATTGATGACCTTTCTTTTTCCTTGAGATCCCAGATGGCTCGAGAGATTGAGCTCGGGACTTTATTTGATGTCGTTGTTGATATTGTTCAAAGGTATTAGACATACCATAAGTTAGAGCGGGAAGAGTTAGAGCGAGAGAGTGAGAAATCCCGCGGCCCTGGTGGGTACCATACCTCGTTTGAAGGTAATAATTCTGATTAGTTTGGGAGATCACCTGCCAGGTTATCTCAGCTGGTAGAGCATAATTCTTAAAATACGCTAGTAATTCATTAAGATAGACCCAGATTTTCTCCTTATAGTCTATCAACAATCTGTCCAGCTTCCATTTTCACTGGAAAGGTGTTATTAGTGTCGTGAGCCTGTCATTTTTGGGTGGAGTTCTTCCTTAGTCCGGCAAGTAGACAATCGTCCTTTCTCTCGTCATCTGGCACCTGCACAGTCGCAGGGATTTCATTTAGATCTCAATTAGCCAGAGAAATGCCACGATCCAGTAAAGGTTGAGAGCGTGGTGGCAGTTATTCTTCAGAAGGTAATTATCAGTGTAGCAGCTTAGTTCAGCCGCAGAGGCAGTTTTATGAACTGCCAGTCTGGCAGGATGCTGAGGCATCCGATGTAGTAGACCAGTGTGTTTCTTCTTCCCTTATCTATAAGTAAGATTTATCTTTTCGATCGATCTGGAAATGGTGTGTCTTATCATGTTTCGATGGTTTTCTTGGATATTGTCGTAATTAAAAATCGGTTGCGGTAGAGCGGTGAGTTTCTGATACGATTTATTTTTGGCATTTATGAGACCCTACTAGTTTATCTGATCTAAATGTGAGAGATTTGATGGTGAGTATTGCTATTGCCTGCTTGGCATCCTGTTATGCCACCTTGTGTTATTATGTCAAGTCATTTAACCTCTATCCTCAGAAATCAGTGTTGGTAGGATGATGGAATTCTTATTCGTCACCATCAGGAAGTGTCGTTGTTTCTTCCGGTGTAAAGTGGCTGGTAAGTAATGCTCGATCTATGTGTCTCATCTTGGTTCGAGATTCTAGTAGTGTCATGTTATTCTATGAGCTTGTCTTAGTTATAAAAGGGTATTCTGGTAAATTGTCAGAGTTTCCTTCTTATGAAGAGATTAAATTGACATAGATTTTATTTTATAAAGCTCATTTAATGTCTATTTCTTTAATTGCGGTTCTTTGGTTAGCCTGACTCGGAAGTAGTGTAGCTCTGGGAGCCAAGCAAATAAAAAAGATGAGCTTCCTGAAGCTCTAATTATTTTTATCCTCAGTCCATTGCCATCTCTTCTTTGTTCGGCACCGGTAAGCTTGGGCAGTTGGTAGCCGCTTGTGATGTTCCCTGTGTTGAGCCAAAGTACGTGTTATTGTAACCGGGTAAGCATGTTATTGTTTTGGATATAAGTTTATCCGGGTATCCATTCCCATGTATAGTATAGTGCTGGTTCTGTTTTGCGAATCATCCAGTTTCAGGGAAACTCCGCCGAAATTTTTATATAGAAGTATCATCCATCGGGCGGTGGTGTTTACGGCAAAGGTATGGAGTTGTGAACTCGAGAGTTGCAGCTAGTTGGCAACTCGAAAGGGTAGTTTAGGTCTGCCTATGTTTAGCTTTTAGCTAGGTCTTCTTTAATCCAGCAGGTTGTGCGAGGATGACTATTTCTATTCAAATTAGTTGTATGAGTTTATGCTTTAAGTGGAGGAGTCTTCCTCCAATTGATACCGAATCATAATATTAAATCTCTAAGGCCTTGCTGAAGCGTAAGCTAATTCTTAGTTCCATCGACCTGTTCTATATTGAAAGGTATATCGAAGAGGTAATTATCGGCTGAATCATGTTAACCCATTCAAAGTTTCGTGTATCTTTGTTTCGAAAATGTAGAACTCTCCTCACGTGATCGAGGAAGGATCAGCTTAGTCAGAATAAGTTGGGCGATGACGTTATCATATTATCCAGCTATATTTTTATCCAAGAGTTTGATGTGCGTGTTATCACTCTGATTCTGTAATTATGAGATAATGTCTGTGGAGTGGTTTATGAAGGTTGTGCAAGTTCTCTTATTATCTGCGTAAATCTTGCTTTAGATTTACGCTCGTTCGAGGACGAACGAGAGTTTAAGTGGAGGAGAATGAAACGACCTCGGTCAGTCGTTTCGGAAGTTAGGACTCCGATTGGCGTGCCAAAAATTTTAAAATATTCAAAATGTCAATTAGGACCTGTCTATAAAATTTGAGCTAAATCAGACCTCGTTTGGTAGGCATCGAAAGAAGGTTTCAATTTTTATTGACAATAAATATTAAAAAGAGATTTTTGAGCTCGGTTTTAGGCGAATGAGCTCCGATTCGAAATCCGAAAGCGCCGTTAGGTTCATATGATTATTTGTGACTTTTATGAACTTTCAAAAGTAAATTTCGAGGTCGTTCGGCTAGTTTCCGCTAAAATACCGAAAGTTAAATAATTTGACTATTTTTTATTTAAATTCGCATCTTGAGTTTCGGGAGTCCGATTTAAGATCCACCTTCGCGAGTATGTTACATATATTTTGTATAACTTGTATGCAAAAGTTGGAATTATTTCGAATATCATAGGGTATCGTTTTAATTTTCATCGCAAAAAAAAATAAATAAAAAAAAAATGAAAAAGACAAAAAAAGTCAGACAACGAAAAAGTTAGGCGGTGCAGTGCATACTACATATATGCTAAAACTCTTTGCAGAAGCAGTAAACGATTTCAGAGCAGAGAAAAATAAATGGCGCAGAAATGGAAAAAAATACCAGAAAATGAGAAAATGGGGCTGGAGAAAAATAGTATTTTCACCCTAGAACATTCAAGTAATGATCCTAATATATTATTTGAGTTTATTATGTATGTTTGAATATATTTTTACGGTAAAAATAGGGATCTTAGACATCGCCCTAATGACGTAAATTGATAGTTTAAAGGGTCAAATGGACCCCGATAATGAAATTGATTATATATTCGTACTCAGTGAGTTATGGGCAATTTATAAATGTAATTTATTTGGGGTTTGGTTGTGTGACCTTAAACCCCGTATATAGGCCTGGCCTGCGTATTGCGTATGCGAATAGGGTATCAGGTTCCTACCTGGATTGCCCTAAGAAGTGAGGAATGAAGCCTTTAGTCTAATGTGATATATTTTTCTGCTTATTGAACATAGTGGGATCATTTGGCAATGGAACCAAAGGACAAGCGGTTATTGAGTGGATGTACTAACTTTGTAACAAGGTAAGTGTTTATATCCATTTCTTTGGAGGCACCTGGTCTCGTGGATTTTCTACCACGTGTTCCTTACGTGTGTAGCTGCCAATAGGCATACTCATTACGCCTTAGCTTTGAACTTATATTTTATATTATATCTTATGTCCTGTTATTGGTATTGCATTGAGAATCTGAGTATTGTACTTTGGCTGTGAGTTGGTATATACTTTCCAGCTGTCGATGAGAGTCCCGCGCTGGTGATAGGTTATTATTACATCGTGTTGCATTTGTATGCACATTGCATCATATTGAGGGTAGGAGGATTCCGCCCTCGGAGCAGGAGTATTCCGCTCCATTGCATCATATTGAGGGTAGGAGGATTCCGCCCTCGGAGCAGGAGGATTCCGCTCCATTGCATCATATTGAGGGTAGGAGGATTCCGCCCTCGGAGCAGGAGGATTCCGCTCCATTGCATCATATTGAGGGTAGGAGGATTCCGCCCTCGGAGCAGGAGGATTCCGCTCCATTGCATCATATTGAGGGTAGGAGGATTCCGCCCTCGGAGCAGGAGGATTCCGCTCCATTGCATCATATTGAGGGTAGGAGGATTCCGCCCCCGGAGCAGGAGGATTCCGCTCCATCTATTTGGCACATGTGACACCATTGCATCATACTGCATTCATCCCATTTCATTGTACCGCGTGCTGACTATTGTGTGACTATCGTGTTGTGTTTTATATATGCGGTATGTATACCGTATCTCAGTTTGCCTATATATTTCTGGCTCGTATCTCGGGTTGTACGCCGCAAAGGTATGAATATATGGATCGGGTTGCACGCTGCAACGGTATAAATATATGGATCGGGTTGCACGCCTCGGGAATATGAATATATGGATCAGGTTGCATTCCTTGAAAATATGAATATATGGATCGGGTTGCATGCCGCAACAGGATGTATTTCTGATTGTTAATATGTTCGGGATACCTCTATGTTCTGGCTATCTTACGTTCCTGGTTTTAATGAGTTTGTGATTCCATACGTGTTTCTAGTTATTATCTGGCTCTGCATGGTCATAATTTAAATAAAAGGAATTTTGTTTATCTGTTTCTTTTCTCCCTGGCTAGCTATCCTATTCTTTGAGGTGGCTAGTCTGCCCCACTTATTGAGTCCTTTTGACTCACCCTTGTTTGTTGTTTCTTTCTTGTCTATCTATTTCGTTTCGGCAGGTTCGCTCGAGGATTGAGTTCGCCATGTTGTTCAGGAGCGAAGACGACTTCAGCTGTCAGGGCGAACCAGCTTTCATTCCGAATGGCCACCAGTTTATTGGTTATCATTTCAGTTGCATTTTGCTCCCTTCAGGAGGTATATGTCTTCTTTTGTACTCTTAGATGTCTAGTCTGGATAACCCTAAACCTAGTATGTTGGGTAGGCAGCTGTAATTTCTTTTGTACAGCTTAAAGATATCAGTATGTCTGTGTTTTTGTTTTAAGTCTTGTCCTTATTTGTGAATTGTTATATTTATTTTCCTGATTTAATTGGTAAGGGTTCGCCCGACGGGTCTAGGGGAGGATGTCTGGTGCCCGCACGGCCTAGCCGGATTCTGGGTCGTGTCATTGCCAGACAAACCATTAATGCAAACATTACCCCTTTTATGCTAGGGTCTCACCAACCCAAAAAGAAAGCTGAAATTTCATCCCTTTTGTGCAACACTTTTATCCTATTGTTTGACCATAGGATTCCTTTCTCAATATATTTATTTTTAGATTTTCTATGTTTTAAATTAAAAGCAAAAACTGAACCCAAAAACTAAATAAACCTCCCAAGCACATCCCATAACTTTAACTAGTCCAGAGGGCCTGCAGACTAATACTCCTATGCAAACAAGTCTAAGATCCAACCATAGCATTACTTAAACTCTAATACACAAGATCAGAATCAGCGCAAACTGTAAGCTTAAGACTAAAACTTCACACAAACTTGACAACCCACGATTGAATTGGACACAAATAAACACTTTCAATATATACACAATAACACCCACAAGTGAAATCTCAAATAAACAGTGAGGAATAAGCACTAGCATAGCCAAATATACACATAGCCGGATAAAGGACTTCATGGTTCAAGAAGCTGGCACAAGCACTTTTGGACATATTTCATCATTAAAAGCAAAACAATTTTACCATAGACATGAGACAAGTTCAAACTTTGAAATAAATTGCACAAAACTAATTTCAACTCCTAAACTAAGCATTTATTATTAACCTTAACAGTAAAGTAACTAAACAATAACATAACAGGACACAGGGTTCCTCTGTTTAACCATGTCAAAGCTAAAATCCACCACCACTGGAGCATTGCTGTCCGAAACAAAACAGAGAACCAACTTCGACACTATATCACAAACTAGAAAACATATTTTATTATTGACAGGATAGCCTTAATTTTAAACTGAAACTCTAACAGATTGCACCAAGCCACATTCTTGAGCCAATGAAGACAAACTTTAATTAACGCCTCCAACGACCACTGGTACACATACACATTGATAATAGGATTCAGCATGGTTTCATATACTAAATAGTACACTAAACATGAATTCCCTAATTGAGAACTCTAAGCAACACAAAGTAAGAAAAGTACTTGGGGGTTCTTGTCTAACCCGTCAATCCAACAGCCTCGCCATTGAAACCGTGTAGCTGCAGCATCGCCCAAAAATCCGACAAGTAAATGCCAACGAGCTAAGCTCACCACTGGCTCATTGTCGAACTCGCATTGCCATAAATGTCAATGACACGCCACCACTGTCTCGTCGACGCCAAAGTCAAAGCCAAAAAGAATGGATCAACAGCCCATCCTATACACACGTCGCTGCCTCAATGTCAAGGTCACTTTCGTCACCGCGCTAGCGTTGCCACTGCTGCCTAAAACAGTCCACCGGGACCCTACTATTCTCATCACAGCCTCACAGAAAAAAACCACGCAACCTCAACACCATCACAACACGTCCAGCTGTTATAGCAACACCACACCACTGCCATTACCCGGCCACTGTGTCACTGTGTAATCCCCATCACCAAAACACGATCAACTCCTCACATCATCACCACCACAGCCTCAATGCATTGCTTACCCCACTGTGTCACTGTCATCCACGCCAACACACACGCTGCGACACCATCATTTCAAACTTCCCGTTGTTTTAACACCCAACCAAGCAAGCCCTAGTTCATAAGAAATCCGTCCCCCTCTTCTTCTAACGGAAACGATCCCGTTTGGGGTCGTTTCAGCAAGAAAAAGAGAAGAATGGAAAGAGGAGAAAGGGAAGGCTCCTATACGTATAGCTTGTCCGAAAAAAACTAAAATCGCCGAAGTTAGGGTTTCATCTGAACCTTTAAACATCGATCT
This sequence comes from Petunia x hybrida, assembly GCA_037355625.1. NCBI lineage: Eukaryota > Viridiplantae > Streptophyta > Magnoliopsida > Solanales > Solanaceae > Petunia > Petunia x hybrida. The sequence continues at coordinate 1,581,820 of JBBBVM010000055.1, forward strand.
ACATTGATTCATTAACAATTTGGAGCAATTAAGCTCAAATCGGGATAGAGGAGGCTGAGAGTTCATCTCAATTTGGAGCAATTGAGCCCTAGTTCATTAACAATTTGGAGGATTCATCTACATCGCCGGCGGTGTTTGCTGGCCAGAGCTAAAATTTGGGCAAAGTTCTCCTATTTTGTGGTTGTGTGTTAGGAGAAAAATGGGGGAGTTTGGAAGTTTTATACTATGGGCTTGGACGGGTCAGCTAGATATTGGGTCGGGTTGTGTGATTTGGGCTTGGCCCTTTTTTTTTATTCTAAATAGTTCAAGTGGCCCTTTACACACTCAATTATGTAAACAAGTTGATTAGTTAAACTACAACACTTTGACATAATAATCACAATTTAGTCCCCGACTCACAATTAAACAATTAATCACATCACGTTTCTATCTTTGGTAATTTTTGATATTTCCTGCTAATTACTTCAACTAAAATGCTGACAAAGAATCATGAAAATTTAGTAAAACTAAACCAAAATTAGGATTTGGTGCCAAAATTAGGTGATTACAGGAACTAGAACTAAACTAAATCCCACTGGGTAAGAAGATGGCTTGTGAATTTCAAGGTCCTATGTTAGAAGGACCAGATCCCTGAGAGGTACCCTTAATCATGTCAAACATCTGCTTAAGTATCCCCTCATTCATCTCCTTAGCCTTTGCAGCTTCAATCTTCTAGAAATCCATTTCCTCCTCCAATCTCTTTAGCTTATCCTCTTGAATGTTCACTTGTTGCCTTATAATTCTCACTTTTGTTATTCAGAGGTTGTTTGCTATCACCAACAGTGGGAGGTTCAGCCATAACAGGCAGATCACAACTAAGCAAAGTAGCCACCCCTAACCTTTCCTTCTTGGTAGCCATTTTTACCTCTTCCAGAGGAATATCCAACTTGGCAAAAAAAAACAGTGAAAATAAACCCAAACTGCAGTGAATGCTTCTTCTTCCCAGTAACCACCCTTGTTATCAGATGAATCATGAACCTAGGCTTCATAAGGACCAGTTCCATAAAGCTAGCAATTCATCTCTTTCCTACCTAGTAAACAGAATTTTGTTCACAAATTCAAACAAGAGTTGGTGCTTTGGGTGCATCTCACTCTTCTGCACAGCCCTGGGTTTCTCTTCATTGGGATTTTCTGTAAACTTCCTTGGGATTTCCAGATCAGTTGGGAGACCAGTTAAATCAGGCCAAACTAGCTTGATATAATTATCATATCCCTGTGAAGGGATACCAAGCAGTTCACCCAATTCCTTGGTGTCAAAGCTGATGTCCTTTCCATTAACAGAGGTGGTGACTCTATCTTCACTAATATAGCAGGTAAAGAAAAGTTCTCTAACCATAATCTTTGAGCATCTTCCTGTCATCTGAAGGACCCTGTCCTTCCACCCCTGAATTTCCAATTTTTGAATCAATCACACCATTTCCTCTTCATCTAAATCAGACAACACTCTTCCTTTTACCACATTCCTAGACATAAAATCATTATGCACAACAGGTTGACCACCTGCTTCTTCAGCTCCTTCATATTCACTTTCACTCTCTTCCCCAACAGATTCTCCTGAACCAGATTCTGAGCTTTCATCTACCAAAGTTCTTATTGTGGACCTGGTTCTTCTGGATGACTGACCTGCCCTAGAAGATGTAACAGTCTTCCTATGAGTCCTACTCTGAGATGTTTTACTTTTCTTAGACTGAGGAACAACCTCTTCCTCCTCATCAAGAGAGTCACCTTCCATAACAACAGTTTTTTCTTTTTCAACAACCACAGGCTCTTCAACAGCACCAGAATCAACTACCTGTTTACCTTTTCCTTTTCTACTTCTCTCCATTGCAGCATGTAGTCTTTCATCAGCCAACCTTGCACTTGCTCTAGTAGTTCTGACAGAAAGAGCTGTTCCTTCTTTTGTGCAGAACTTTCTTCTTATTTTTTTCTAAGTGTAGGTTTATAGATCTCACTAATCTTTTTCAATTTAGCATTAATATCAGCCGCCACCTTAGGATCACTCAACCTTTTCTTTTTCAATTTTCTTTTCAACCCTTTCAAGTTCAACAAATTAATTATCGGTGTTTCATCTTCACTATCACTTTCAAACACATCCATCATTTCAACATCATCCATGGGGTCTCTAGGAGCAACCATGGGTGAACCAGTTTCCCTCATACTCTCATCTTCCCCTTGATTCTCTCCTTCAGGTTCAACAACATTAAGAGGCTCAACATAATTTACCTTATATTTAAACAAAATCATGGCCCTTGATAAATCCTCAACCTATTCCAGAATTGATTCAACAGTGGGAACTGATCCTTCCCTCTGAGTTTGAGGTTCAAGTTCATGTTCTTGTTCAGGTTCTGATTCAGGAACTGGTTTTTCAAGATTTTCAGGATTTTGGGTGGTTTGCATGGGTGAAGATAGAATGTTCGATTTTTCAGAACTTTGAGGGTTTTGAGTGGTTTGCATGGGTGATAATGGAGGGTTAGTTGATGGTTGATCATTGGTAGAGGTGGTAGAGTCGGTGTTTGTTGAAAGAGACATAGTTAGTATTCGCTTCAAAAGGTAATTCACAATTCTTTCTGAATGTTTTGAGTAGCTGTGTGAGAAATATGAATGAGAATTGTGGATTTATACAGGAGTGGATTTTGTGGTGGTGAAGGAGTCTCTTCAGTTCTTGATCAGAAAGGATTGTAGTGGATCAAGGATTCTTGAACGTATCAAATTTTTAGCCGTTATGATGATGAGTTCAAGTAGGAGTCTGAATCTAGAACGGTTCCTTGACGAGACAGTTATTCAGAGAGATAGAGGTTGAGTGGGAGTTAACTTAGTCTAGTTACCTATACTTCTCAATCTCTATAATTTTTGGAATAATAAAAGAGTACATACCTGTGTTTCCATCAAGGGAACTGTTCTTTACACCCAATGTTAATCATATTGCATAATCTGAAATTCTAGGAACATAAGGGTAACATCATTTAAATTTAGCATATTCAATTAAAAATCATGCCATAGAGTATACAATTAAGTATGAAATTGAGCTGAAACTTTAAATTGGCTTTAATAAAATTCTTTTTTAAGCCAACTTTTCTAGCCAATTTTTGAAGTAAAGCTAAGTAGACTTAGGTAAATTTAATCATTCCTAATTCTAACATGTTCCTTTTAAAATGATCTCTACTTAAAGCCTTAGTGAAAATATCAGCAATTTATTTTTCAGTGGGACAAAAGGCTATGGTAATCAAAGCCTTCTCATAATTATCCCTCAAGAAATGGTGTCTTATGTCAATGTGTTTAGTTTTTTTGTGATGCACGGGATTCTTTGTCATGTTAATTGCACTAGTGTTATCACAATAGATAGAAACAGTTCCTAAACCAACACCAAAATCTTATAATTGCTGCTTAATCCACAACAATTGTGAACAACATGAGGCAGCTGCCACATACTCAGCTCTGCAGTGGAAAGTGCCACTGTATTTTGTTTCTTGATTCCCAAAGAGACCAAACACTCACCAAGAAAATGTGTCATACCTAAGGTACTTTTTCTATCAACAAGGAAACCTGAATAGTCAGCATCAGTAGACCCAGTAAGATTAAAATTACCACCTTTTGGGTACCAAAGCTTTTAGATATCTTCATATCCTTTGAACAGCTTTCAAATGAGATTCGTTAGGATCTGACTGAAACCTTGCACATAATCCAATACTAAACACAATGTCAGGTCTACTAGCAGTTAAATAAAGCAAAGAACCAATCATGCCTCTATACATTTTTTGATCAACTGAATTGTCATATTCATCAAGATCTAATTTAGTAGTAGTGGCAATTGGTGTATCAAATTTTTTAGCATTGTCCATGTCAAATCTTTTAAGTAATTCCTTAACATATTTTTGTTGGTGGATCATAGTTCCATTTGAAGTTTGTTTGATTTGTAAACCAAAAAAGAAATTGAGTTCACCCATCATGGTCATCTCAAACTCACTCCCCATCAAGCTTGCAAATTCCTTACTTAAGTTTTCATAAGTAGCACCAAAGATTATATCATCTATATAAATTTACACAATTAATAGATATTTGCCTTTTTCTTTTAAGAACAGTGTGCTATCAGTTTTACCTCTTTTGTATCCATGCTGAAGTAGGAATTTAGACAAACGTTCATGCCAAGTACTCTCCTGTGTGTTTTCATGCTGAGGAATAGCTTCTGATGTGGTAACATTACAAGGTTGAGAGGTGGATACAACATTTGTTCCCCCTATCTCTGTGCTACCCTTCTCAGTTTCAATTTGAGGAACTGTTCCTTGTGATTCTTTTCTCACAGATTCTCTACAAAATGATCTCTCCAGATGTTTGTTTAGTTACAGTACAACCAGTAGAAGAGAAATTCATATTATTACCTTTGCCACACAATTGAGATATACTCAAAAGATAATGCTTCAATTCATCCACCAAAAACACATTATCAATGCCATGTGAGTCAGACCTACCTACCTTCCTAATGCCAATAATTTCCCCTTTCTTACAATTATCGAAAGAAACACTTCCTCCTTGAAGAGCTGGGAGTGAAAGGAACAGTTCCTTGTGTCCTATGATGTGCTTTGAGCAACCATTGTTCATGCACCATTTTGTGGTTCCTCACTTTCACTCCAGCCTGCAAAAAGAAAACTAGGGGTTAATTTTAGGAACCCAAACTAGTTTGGGTCCCTTTCCTTTAGCAAAAGGGTGAATTAAATCTCTCCTAGCCCAGAATGGCAATGCTTTCTTTGTGTGAACACTTTTCTTAGCCACATATTTTTGGACAGGTTTATAGGATCTGTTTCTTTGTGTAGCCTTTTTCAAAGATTGGCATTTTCTTTTCAAGTGACCAGTGTTTCCACAGTGTCTGCATAACCAATTTTCAGGAAGAGTTAGATACTTACTCTTTGGATCCCATTTGGGCAATGAGTGAGATTGCATAAACCCAATACCCTTTCTATTACTACTATGATTTTCCTGTAACCATTCTAATGCTTCAAAGGACTTTTTCCACTTGACAGTTTTATTCAGTTCTTCTTTTGTTCTGATCAAGTCCTCTTCTAAAAATCTTATCTTTTCATCTTGTTCAAGCATTTCATTTACTGCACTTTCAATTTTTCTTCAGCAATAAGCTGTTGAGAATTAGCAATGCCTTTACCTTTTTCAACTGTCCTAACTTCTAAATTCTCACACTGTAATTCCTGAACCGTTGATTCAAGTGTAAGGACATGTTCCTTTAGCATGTTATTTTTCCTTTTCAAAGTATCATTTTTTATTACAACCTTTTCGTTTTCAGTTTCTAAACTCTCAATTTCATCATACAATTGATCTTTACAGTCCCTAAGAGATTTTAACTCATTTAGCACAGTGTGAAACGCTTTAACTAATTTCTCCCTAGGTATGTTTTCACATCCTTTTTTAGTTTAGAAAAAAATACCTCAACATCTTCTTCATTTTCTGAATCTTCAAGAGACATTAGAGCAAGCTCATCATCCAAATCATCATCAGATTGCTCATCTTCACTATCTTGCAAGCCAACAACCATTGCTTTGGTTGTTCCACTTTTCTTACGGACCTGTTCCCTGGCCTTCCTTCTTTGCTCAACATATCTCTTCCTCCATTCTTCTTCCAGAACTTGACATTTGCTGATGTAGTGTTCCATGCTTCCATATTTGAAGCATTCTCCAGCCTGTTTCATGTCAGAAGACCTACCCTGTCCACTAGCCCTCCTTTTCTTATTCAAATATCTTTGAACACTTTTAGCTATAAGGACTAGTTCCTTGTCATCAACAGGCTTATCAGCAGTAGTTAAGGCTAAGTTAGGTTCCGTTTTAACTGGTTCACATAAGTTTTTAACCTTTATCCTTAGTTCATAAGTTTTAGATTGCCTATAAGCTCATCTAAGGATAATGTGGTAAGATCCTTACTTTCCGTTATAGCACAAGCCTTAATCTCCCATGAGTCTGGGAGAACTCTAGTTAGAATCTTCTCAACTCTATCCTCAACAGTTAAAACCCTTCCTAAAGAGATAAGTTCAGATGAGATTGTATTAAACCTAGTGTACATTTCAGAAATAGACTCACTTTCTTTTATTCTAAAGCTTTCAGACTCAGCAAAAAGAAGTGTACCTCTAGATCTTTTCACCCGACTTGTTCTTTCACGAGCAACCTGTAAAGCATCCCAAATTTCTTTGGCAGTAGTGCACCCTCGAATCCTAGTGTACTCATCAGGACTAAGTCCACAAACAAGCCATTTCCTAGTTATGGAATTGTTTTCCCATTTCCTCAAATCTTCACCAGTGCATTCTTTTCTAGATTTAGAACCTCATATCCTTCAACATCCTTTTTCATGGGGATCATGGTACCTTCAGTGACTATGTCCCACAGTTCATAATCTTCAACTTGAAGATGATCTCTCATTCTCTCTTTCCACCATGAGTAGTACTTTGCATTGAACAAAGGTGCCCTCACAGTAGACTGACCCTCACCGTTATCTTGTAATGTACTCATTCTAATCCTAGGTGTTAGCAATTTCAAGGATAACCCGCTCGGATACCAATTGTTATTTTCCCAAGATGCACCACTGAAGAACTAGTTTCTTCTATGTGTACCTTTACTTATAAATTGTGGAATTAAGTTAAACAAGAGTAAATGAACACTGATTTAACCATGGAAAACCCCTTGAACTCGGGATCAAAAAACCACGACCTACTCTCTCAAGTAGGATTTTAACTTCACTATTTGAAATACTCGCTTGGTTACAAGACTTCTCTCTTACTAACCTAGGACTAACCTAATTCTATAGTGACTCCTTTCACAATCAGTAAAGTTCCTCCAAGTAACAAGACTTGAATGACACGTACGCTTCCAGAACTTCTATGAAAGCAAATAGTACAACTTGATATACCCTACTACATATGAACTAAGACTGAAGTTTGAGAAGACTCAATCTAAGGAACAGGTTCTTCACTTAGTTCCCTGTAGCTTAATGACTGCCCAAATGCAATTTCGACTCAACACTGCTATAGCTCTTTTCTCTTTGTATTTGTGCGTATCTTCAACAGCTGAAATGCTCCTCTATTTACAGCTTTGAAATCTGAGGAGTCTTGAGCAATTAGAACTCCAAAGCCTCCACGAGTTTGAGTACTAATTGAACTCCTTACTTATCTTCAAGCCTTATCCCAATCTTATGTAATGTTTTTTATCACGTACAACTCTTCAAGATTATCAAGATAAATATTAGACAATAGGATAATAATTAATTTTCCCGCTTAATTGATTTTGCAATATTATTTATTCAGCTGCCGTGATCCAAAGGAACAAGTACTTGGATCTGTTCCATCGTTATCAGTCAAAACTCCGAGCTTATTCAAGCTGACAGTAAATCAATACCTTCACGCTGCAGTGGAGGCATCTACTTTCCATCATTTTCCTCCAACAGTAAGCCACTACCATAGCAAGGCGTTGAGGGACGCGTCACCCTCCTCACAGCCTGCTTTTACAAGGCTTGCTTTTTTAATAAATCTGCAGAAGCCTGCTCTACTGGTGCACCATCATCTTCCCCATTAGATACTTGATTCACTAAAGCATTAAACCCATTTTTAGTTACCACATATTCAATGTTAACTAGAGCTCCTGAAGGTTTCTTGTGCGACAAAGATTGAGTAGGAACTGCCTGGGTACTTTTTTCCTTGATCCTCCTGCACTTTCAAATATTGTTGAAGGATTACACACAATCCAAGAACATACAATTCTCCAAGGATCTAACCGTATTTGTTTCACTAGTCTACAATACAATCACATATAATAACACGAACTGTAAAGATTAATTCACAGTCTAAATCGTACCTGGTTATAGAGTTTGTTCCAATTCGTAGAAGACATTCATTTTTGTTCTTCTTGGGAGTCTTCCATGATAAGAGAAGCAGGGAGGTTTTTCATATTGGAAGAGGAAGGAAGGAGTGCTGGTTTTTCAGGGAGAAGTAACGTTCTCTTCTTCTGAAAGAACGCTTCTTTTAATAAAATCAAGAGACACAACTGTTTAGGACTCTTCCTAATAGTTGTGTCTTTTCCTTCCTTTCCAATTTAATAATATAATTACGAAATATATAATACATTATATATCCTGATTATTTTAACATGGATCCGGATTGACCCACATGGTTGTCCTGAATCCAATTTCCAACATCTCCCACTCACGCATAGTGGGTCAACTCTCATTCTCATTCTGTAACATCCATACATAACGACTAGACAGTGTGACCAGTGCATACTTCGAGAGCTTATTACATCTGTTAGGAATATATAGCATCTCGATTAACGGAACCTCGGAGCAGATTGCAGTATGCAATACCCTAGATCATTTATCACATTCACATCTCTCTCAATCTCTTTGTATCATTTTGAGTTCATCATTATGTTCTTGTCGCAAAGACAAACATAAAGGGTTAACCAATGAATGCAGTTAATGTGATAATACTCATTGATGATCTTCCTCATCTCAAGAATCTCTTAATGTCAATCTGACTTGCTTTTCTAGAAATGTCCTGCCATACCGAATCATCCATGATCTCTTGGCAACACTCTAAGATAGCAAACACCAAATTGAATCTCGAGAAACTGGTCAAAGTCATGAGAGTACAAAGAAACAAAATTACTTATAATTTTCAGGGCTTCACACGATATATAAGTAGAGATTAAATTCGTATCACCCATAGGTCACTTTATGCATACGTGGTATGAATCACGTACCACAGTATTGACTCCTTTCCCGTAGAGCGTATGTCTTTCAAAAATAAAAACTACTGTGCAGATAATAGTTCAGACAACTCATGTCTAACTTTGAGTTCACACATCTACTTATACATTTATCCATCAGAACTCACATCTGGCATTAAGACAAACTGCCACATTTAATTATAAATGATTAATCATAATTCAAACGACATTCATATTATAAACTTCTAGCTAGCTCTCTATTATTATCACTTCTGATAATAATAAGTTTATAACTGTCTCATCTCTCTTAGTCACCTAGACAATAGAGGCGATTGCCTGTGTGAATAGGCCAATCTTTTTGTTTGTCCGACATACATCAAATTTATGTAATAAACATAAAATAATTCTATATATATGAACCAATAACTAGTAATTTAGGCTTCAACTACATTCACTTCAATAATGCAGTTTTATGCAAACATGATTGGGAAAATTAAGATATAAATACATTAATATCTACGCAAATCCAATGACCTCACATATCATTCATAAGCACCAAATGTTATGGGTTTCACTATCGGATCTACTATTGTATAATGCGTCGAGATGTATTTCATGTTCACTTTTCTATGTACAACTATGTCTCTAAGGAAATTATACTTATATCAATATGGTTTGTCTTCAAATGATACATGGGACTTTGTGTAAGCTATTGAGACTTGACTATCACACTTGATTGTCACTAATTCAATAGCATGCTATCCAACACACCCAAATTTATCATAAAGACATTTAAGCCAAACAGCTTTGCACAGTTGCTGAAAGCGCTAAATAAGGCTGATGATTGTTTCTTGCTACACAAACAATATACACCTCGCTATTGTTTAGCAAAGAAGAACATACCCATATTTAGATTTTCTCTCATCTAAATCTCCTTCTCAATCATCGTAATTATAGCCTTTGAGTTGTAGATCCTTTCCTTTACTTATAAGGATAATCACAAGTGCCTTTAAGATACCTCAGTATCCTTTAACTGCTTTCCAGTATTCCATTTCTAAGTCAGATTGATATCCGCTAACTGAAATAACAGATATCAAGCTTCATGAGACAAATCATATTCTTGTGGATTCACGAGGACACATCCTCCCACTGGAAACTTTGTCTCTATAAATAGGAGTATTAATGGGCTTGCACTCTTGCACATTAAATCGTTCAAGAAAATTTCTTATATAAGATTCTTGTGAAAGAGACAACAATCTCTTGGAACGATTTCTTGAAATCTTAACTTCAAGAATTCAATCATATTTTTCAATACTACAATAAGCCTTACGCATATATTGAGAACCCACTTTTTCATAATGGTGTTAGGCAAATGTAGACCAACCAGTTCCAACTCTTGGTTTTGTTTTCATTAACTCCATTTCATGTTCCATTGTTCTAGGTACTTATCCTTAGCAGGGTATTTAAGAGCTTCATTTATCTTTTGTAGCCCTTATTCATCGTATGGAGTAACTATATATGCTTCCCCTTCGATCTCAAATCAACGACGGGGAACATTGGAGACGACTCATTTGTCGAGGTTGAGATTGCTAAAATTGATTTATCAATTGATAGTTACTCCCACTGGGACCATCAATATTAAATAGATTCATTTTTTTAAATCATATTGGTTCTAATTAGAATAGATCCATTATCACCAAAATGACTCTTACTCAAATCTATTTGATTGTTATTAGCGGAAGCAATTTGGTTCACAGTTTTATATATAGACAAGTCTTGACTTATCTCGCCCTACTTAGGAAAAACATTCGCTAACAATGTAACATTGTGATCCAATTTCAGTTACTATGCCACTGTCATGTTGTTCACTTTTTAACAGATAAATCTTGCACTAAAACAGCATCACAAATTGATACATGTCCTTCCCCTTGGAACTAGTTTTTCATGTGGGAAAATAACTTAATGTACAATAGCAGCACAAACCCAATTGAAAAATAAAATTGGATTTTTATTTATCTTTAACTTATATGGGATATAAGCAACTGACTTAGAACAATTTCATAATTTGGATCACATATGTCATAGTGTACTAACTATAATGGAATGTGATGTCACTTTTTAGAAAAGTCAAAGACATGTCTAAAGTCTCAAGAGCCTCTTGCTCTTTAGGACATACTGGATTTTATTGTCACCGTTAACACTTTTGTTAAACTCAAGACAATATTCTCATACCAGTTGGCATATTGATATAAACTAGTATAAACTTATTGAGACAACTATGTACCTTTTTAGAGCCTAAAATTTATATACATACTAATCCTTAAAATAATTTAACTATGTTAATATTTATTTCATATTAGATCCGGAATTGAAAAGTTTACTATGTTCCAAATCATCATCCAAAAGCTAACATTCGATAAATCTAACATAATCAATTATTTAAGGAATACACGTCTTAAACTACTTCAATTCAAGACTAACTAATTATAAATTCTATAACAAATATAGCTAATCAACTAGAAATAGTGACAAACTTTTAAGTTTACAATCTATACAACTAAATCAAATATAATGTCACATAGACAATTTCATAAATTAAATGCCCCTTCACACAATTTTTCTGTAACACATACAGAAACAATGCACACTTTTGTATTCCCAATTTCTATATCCCTTTTCATCCTAGCAACTGAGGTATTATCAAGACTTTTAAATAGGTTACATGCTAATGATCAGTTCACTCCCTTCTCCATGAAAGGTAAAGGGCCTATCATTAATCATTTAGCTTATGCGGATGATATAGTGATATTCAGTGCTGGAAATAATAAAAGCATCAAGTTGATATTAGATCAGGTTAAGGCATATGAGCAGTATTCAGGTCAGAAGGCCAATGAAGAAAAAAGCTTTTTCTGCACCTCTTCAAATGCTTCCCCATCCAGATTAAATAGAATGATAGAAAAAACAGGTTTCAAGAACAAGACTTTTCCTTTTACCTATCTTGGTTGCCCCATATATGTGGGAAGGAAAAAGTTGGTATATTTTAAAGATCTGGTTTCTAAAATTATCAAGAGGTTATCTGGTTGGCATTCTAAATTGTTAACTCATGGAGGTAAGTTGGTACTAATTAAACATGTCCTTCAGGCAATGCCAACTTATACTCTAGCTGCCATGTCTTCTCCAAAAGATACTATCAACATCATTGAAAAGTATGTCTAATTTTTTCTGGGGAGAAGAGAAGGAAAAAAGAAAGTATCACTGGAGTTCTTGGGAGAATCTTTGTAACACAAAACATGAAGGAGGAATTAAAATAAGAAGGTTGGAGGATATTAGTGAAGCATTGGCTATTAAAAGACGGTGGTGTTTTAGATCTCAGAAGTCTCTCTGGACTTCATTCCTTAATGCTAAGTATTGTTCTAGAGTGCATTCTGTGGCTAAGAAGAAAAATTCAAAAGATTCTCACTCGTGGAAAAAGCTGATGGAAGTAAAAGATAAGGTAGAAGCGAACATTCTATGGAGGATTCAAATGGGAGATTCAATTTTCTGGTGGGATAATTGGACTGGTTTAGGTGCACTTGCTAAAATAACACCTGGCCAGCCACATTCATATAAGCTAAGGGTGCATGAATTCATTCTTCATAGAAAATGGAATTTAGAGACGTTAGCTACAGCATTACCAGACCAGTTAGTCCAACATATTGCAAAGTTAGAGATAGGTCCTGAAGATCAACCTGCCTATGCAATCTGGAAACCAAGTGATGATGGTCATTTCTCCACAAAGTCAGCCTGGAAAAGCAACACTGCTTATCGACAAAGGGACAGTTTCAGATATCAGGTATGGAATAATAATATTCCATTCAAAATTTCCTTTTTGGTATGGAGGCTCATTCAAAGAAAACTCCCATTTGATGAAATTATCAGTAAGTTTAGACTTAAAATTGTGTCTAGATGTGTCTGTTGTGCTACTCATGTATGTGAAACAATTGAACATGTCTTTGTTAGTAGTGACATAGCTAAATACCTCTGGAAAACATTTGCAAAACCTCTTGGAATCCCTGAAATATTTGTATCAATTAGACATGCTTTGTTAACTTGGTGGAATAGCAAGGCAAAGAACAAGCCTCACAGAATGATTTTGCAAATCACCCATTTGGTCATCTTTTGGGAAATCTGGAAACATAGATGCTTGTGTAAGTATGGCGATCAAAAAAGAATTGTCTTCAAGGCTATGGAAAATCAAGTTACCTGGAATGTGACTGCAATAATGAGGATGGCCTTTCCTGAGTATGACATGGGGAGTACTTGGCCTGGGATCTGCCAAACTGTTGACAAACTAAAACATACACCAAAGTGGAAAATTGTTCATTGGTACAAACCACCTCCTGTTGCGGTTAAAATCAACACTGATGGAAGCTTTATGAGAGCAAAAGCTGGATTGGGAGGGGTTGTAAGAGATGAAAGGGGGAAGCTACTGATGGCTTTTTCAGCACCGAGTAATTGTACCAGTAACAATGAAGATGAAATAAGGGAAGCAAGGTTTGGTGTGGACTGGTGTGTTAAGAATGGTTACAACAACATAGTTCTGGAGATTGATTCTTTAATTGTTGCTAACATGCTGAAAGAAAGGAACACATATAACATTAAGCTCAAACATGTGCTTAATGATATTTTGCAGATCCTCGACCAAGTAACCTATCAAATATATCACTGCTTTAGAGAAGCTAATCAAGTAGCTGATGGTCTGGCAAAGCATGCTATTGACTTAGAAGATGGTGAAATATTCCATGAGTTTCAACAGCTTCCTCAGTTAGCCAAAGGTCCTTTTCAACTGGATAAATGGCAGCTTCCCACTGTTAGAATGAGATATGCTAAGTCTAATTTTTTTGTTTCCTGATGTAAATATTAGGGTAGTTACAGAGGTCTTGTCTGAACCTCTGTTTTTTTTTTTTTTTTTGTGTACTCAATTGTAGCCTGGATTGTAAGGATGTATGCTTTGAAAGTGGCTATAAATTTATGCCCAAACTTCACTGGGAATTTATTTTAAAAAATTATTGCAATAGAGTTTACTGAAACCTTTTATCCAAATGCCATGACTTTTTGAACCTTATGAGGGTTTACTCATAGTCGTCGTTGGATAAGCCAAAAACACTTTTACTAGAATGAAATGCTTTACTACTCATACAAATTTGAGTTGTAATCATAGTCCACCTTTTGACCAAAAAAACAGTAACTAAAACCCTAGGTTAACCAAGTTTATGGTCTTTAACCTATGTTTATGATCTTCAACCAAGTTTTTTCCATCGTAAAAAAAAACTACTCTATTAGCTTCTGCAATGCATTCATGGCTTTTATATCTTGAAAAACAAATGGATAAAGAGAAATCTTTATACACAAGTTATTAATTCTCCAAAGATAAATTCTGCAATTCTGAATAGAGAACCAACAAGTTTCTAGTGGTAGTACAAGTAGTAGGATGTACTTCAGTAACAATTTCAATAAACCACCAATTATTTAGTGATGCACCTAATCTTTAAATGCCAGAGGAACCAATCCTCTCTACAGTACATCACTTTTGAGTTTTGACTATAATGCCAATCAAAGATTGATGATGTATCCATAGCCTTTCACTAAGAGAATGAACAAAAAAGATGAAGAATCAATCTTTTGTTCATCTCTGTTAAGTTGATTCATGAAAGCAAGTTAAAAAAAATTATTGGTTAAATTCTGGTATGCATGAACTTTCAGAAAGCAGTATTTTCATGCCACTTTCATGACACTGCCATTAAGCCATAACCTTTTGTGCCAAAAATTTTCTTTTGGTTTAACTAAGAGTTCTTAGAAGACTACAAAGACCCTCTTCATCTATTTGCAAATTTTCTTCTTGGACTGAGGTTTCATGACGAAACTTTCAAATTAAATCCAACAAGAAGAAAAAATATATTATTTTTCATGGCAGTGAAAAAATTTCAACAACGGAAACAGAGGAACAAACATATTCGTTCAATTTCACGGTGCAAAATTTCAGCGCAACAGTGCGGAACTCTTAGTGCAGTTTGGAACAATTATACTGAACATATAAACCAAGACTAGAAATCAAATAAACCTGGCTCTGATACCAATGATGGATTACACGCAATCCAAGAACATATAATTCGCCCAGGGTCTAACCGTATTTATTTCACTAGTCTACAATACAATCACATGTAATAACACGAACTGTAAAGATTAATTCACAGTCTAAATCGTACCTAGTTACAGAGTTTGTTCCAATTCGTAGAAGACAATCACTTTTGTTCTTCTTGGGATTCTTCTATGATAAGAGAAGAAGAGAGGTTTTTCATATTGGAAGAGAAAGGAAGGAGTGCTGGTTTTTCAAGGAGAAGTAACGTTCTCTTCTTCTGAAAGAACGCTTCTTTTAATAAAACCAAGAGACACAACTATTTAGGACTCTTCCTAATAGTTGTATCTTTTCCTTCCTTTCTAATTTAATAATATAATTACGAAAAATATAATACATTATATATTCTAATTATTTTAACATAGATTTGCATTGACCCACATGGGTGTCATGAATCCAATTTCCAACAGTTGTGAAGCACATATGTGACCCCCTACTTTACCAGTTACCACCTGCCAACCTGATGGAGTTGTTGTCCCATCCTTATTTTCTTTTCCAAAAGTAGTAGCAGCGTCAAAAGTTTCACCTTTATTACCCAAATTGGACTGCTGCTTCGAATGACACAAGTCATTTGAATTTTGTCACCTTTTTAGATGACGTAGCTGTTGTATCTTCTTGAACAATCTGTCCATGTGCTAAATTTTTCAATACCACAGCTTGAGACAAATTCTGTTACCCATCACTACCTGATTTCTGCTCATAATTCACTTGCTGTGACACCACTATAGCAGACTGTTCTTTTCCACCAGTAGTAGCATCTTTGTTGGATAAATTTCCACCTCTCTTGCATTTAAAAGCTCTCTCGCATCCTCTTGATATTTTTGAATACTTTGATGAACCTGTTTTTCATTGTCTTCCGCCTCATTTATAGCGTTAACATTCTCTTTTAGCTATCGACAATTTTCCAACATGTGACATTGATGTTTACAAAAGGTACAATATGAAGGAAGATTATCATATTGAATCATTTGGATGTATTCTACAACCTTTCCCGAGTTCTCATCGGCATATTGAAGTCTTAACATGATTGGAAAGTTTATCAAGAAGATCAAGCTCCACCTTCACCCTAGACATACTAGGTCGTGATTTTTCTTGAGTCGCCTTGTCAATAGCAATAGGTCTTCCTACTTCCGATGCAATGGAAAGCAATGATCTCTTATTAGATAAGAGCTCATGCATTAGATTCGGCAACAAAATCCAACAAATGCCCTAGAAGTTTCTTCATTAGGGTTAAACCCTTTAGAATATGGGAAAATACTATATTTGAATTCTTCACCACTACTCTGCATAAAGTTGAAAACCCTGGAAGCTGCTAAAACATAATCATCACTATTTTCAAACCATATCAAAACATGTCTCCTAGCAAGCCACTTTACTTAGTAATGACCTTGAACACCAAGATGTTTTGGGAGTAACTTACGTAATTCTTGTATCTCAGGCTGACCATATGAAAACTTCATCACCAAAGCTTGATGTAACACTATCTCTTTCTTAAATTCTTCAATCTTATGTAATGAAAATTTAACGTTTGTGCTTCATAACTAGTTTCTAAAAGGGTTTAATTTCAATGGTATACTAATTTTTTTTTTTTTGTTGAAAAGAAAGATCTTATTATCACCAAACAAATAATACAAATGAGCATCCACATTCGGGATTCTCATGCAATTCAGCTCCATCTCTCTACTCTGTACATTAACACTTATGTATCTATGCTGCGTATAATTGTTCTATCCAGTTTGTATCATTTCTATATTTCCCCCTATTACGTACTATACCAGTCTCACTCTACACTCTTGCTTAATCAGTTTACATACTACACTAGGCAACATCACTTGTCGATTCCATACAGCATTGTTCCTTTCTGAAACGACCTCGGTCAGTCGTTTCGGAAGTTAGGATTCCGATTGGCGTGCCGATAACTTTAAAATATTTGTAATGTCTATTGGAACCTGTCTGTAAAATTTGATCTAAATCAGACCTCGTCTGATAGGCATCGGAAGAAGATTTCAGTTTTTATTGGCGATAAATATTAAAAAGAGATTTTCGAGCTCGGTTTTTGCCGAATGAGCTCCGATTCGAAATCCGAAAGCGCCGTTAGGTTCGTATGATTATTTGTGATTATTGTAAACTTTTGAAAGTGAATTTCGATGTTGTTCGGCTAGTTTCCGCTAAAATGCCGAAAGTTAAATAATTTGACTTCTTTTCTATTTAAATTTGCATCTTGAATTTCGGGAGTCCAATTTGAGATCCGCCTTCGCGAGTATGTTATATATATTTTATATAACTTGTATGCAAAAGTTGGGATTATTTCGAATATCGTAGGATTCCGTTTTAATTTTCGTCGCGAAAAGAAAAGAAAATAAAAGAAAATGAAAAAAGGAAAAAGAGTAAAAAAACAAAAATTGGAACAAATGTCGGTGGCCTAGGGGATTTAATCCCCTAGCACAATCAGATCGATGCATATCAGAAACATTACCAAAAACGCTCAGTGAGGAAAAATTAGAAAAGAGGGAGGAAAAAAGGGAAAAAGGAGTAGAAAAATAGTGGAATTTCTACCCCAAATCTTCAGGTAATGATGCTAACTCATTATCTTAGCTTATTACGTGTTTGAATATATTTTTACGGTAAAAATAAGGATATTATACATCACCCTATTGGCGTAAATTGATAGTTTAAAGGGTCAAATGGACCCCGATAATGGAATTGATTATATATTCGTACTCAATGAGTTATGGGCAACATATAGATGTAATTTATTTGGGGTTTGGTTATATGGCTTTGAACCCTGTACATAGGCCTGGCCTGCGTATTGCGTATGCCAATAGGGTATCAGGTTCCTACCTGGATTGCCCTAAGATGTGAGGAATGAAGCCTTTAGCCTAATGTGATATATTTTTCTGCTTATTGATCACAGTGGGATCGTTTGGCAATGAATTCAAAAAATAACGCGGTTGTTGGTCGCAATGCTAACTTTTGAGAGAGGTAAGTGTTTATATCCATTTCTTTGGAGGCACCTGGCCTCGTGGATTTTCTACCACGTATTCCTTACGTGTGTAGCTGCCGATAGGCGTACTCATTACGCCTTAGCTTTGGATTTATATTATATATTATATGTTATGTCCTATTGTTGGTATTGTATTGAGGATTTGAGCATTGTACCCTGGCTGCGAGTTGGCATCTACTTCCCGGTTGTCGATGAGAGTCCCGCGCCGGTGAAGGGTTATTGCATCACATTGCATTCATATGCATTACATTGCATATCATATTGAGGGCAGGAGTATTCCGCCCCAGGAGCAGGAGGATTCCGCTCCATTGTATCATATTGAGGGCAGGAGTATTCCGCCCCAGGAGAAGGAGTATTCCGCTCCATTGTATCACATTGAGGGCAGGAGGATTCCGCCCCAAGAGCAGGAGTATTCCGCTCTTATGTCAGATATTGAGTGCAGGAGTATTCCGCCTCAGCTTTACATTATATCGGGTGCAGGAGTATTCCGCCCCAGGAGAGTGCAGGAGTATTCCGCCTCTGGTTTATATTATATCGGGTGCAGGAGTATTCCGCCCCAGGAGCAGGAGTATTCCGCTCCAGTTGGTTATCAGATTGGATTCCCCTCGAATGCAGGAGTATTCCGCTTCGGGATGGGATTACGGGCACATGTGACCCTTCGCATCATATTTCGTCTCATTTCATCTCACTTCATTTTATTTCATTTTATTTCATACCATTGTGTAAGCTTGTGGTACATAACTATTGTCCTGCTTATATGTGCATTTCTTATTTGTTGTTATGTTTCTGGCACGCATCCTTGGTTGAGTTTATAAGTTTCTTACGTGTTTTCGGTTGTTATCTGGCTCTACCTTTTTATAATTTAAATAAAAGAAATTTGGTTTATCTGTTTCTTCTCCCTGGCTAGCTATCCTATTCTTTGAGGTGGCTAGTCTGCCCCACTTATTGAGTCCTTTTGACTCACCCTTGTTTGTTGTTTGTTTCTTTTTCTATCTATTTCGTTTCGGCAGTTTCGCTCCAGGATTGAGTTCGCCACGTTGTGAAGGAGCGGAGGCGACTTCAGCTGTCAGGGTGAGCCAACTTTTATTCCGGATGGCCACCAGTTTATTTTTCATTATTCCAGTTGCATTTGGCTCCCTTCAGGAGGTATCTGTCTTCTTTTGTACTCTTAGATGTCTAGTCTGGATAGCCCTAAACCTTGTATGTTGGGTAGTCAGCTGTAATTTCTTTTATACAGCTTAGAGGTAGCAGTATCTCTGTATTTTTTTTCTAAGTCTTGTCCTTATTTATGAATTATTATAATTATTTTCCTAGTTTAATTGGTAAGGGTTCGCCCGACGGGTCTGGGGAGGATGTCGGGTGCCCGCACGGCCTAACCGGATTCCGGGTCGTGTCAGTTGGTATCAGAGCCCAGTTTAGAGTCTATCCAGACTAAGACAGTGTCTAGTAGAGTCTCGGTGATGGGTACGTAGACGTCCGTACTTATCTACGAGAGGCTATGATGGCATTTAGGAAGTTTCACTTCCTTCTTTTCTGATCGTGCGTCGGTCTGGGATGAAAAAGTATTTTTGTTAATTCCTTCGTGGTAATTGTGAAACCCTCGTGCAACAAATCAGCAAACGGTATGAGTTCAAGACGAAGCAGTCTGGCCTGGGGTTAGTACTGACGAAGCCCCGAGTATTTTGATTGTGCTGACGATCTAGTTACGGAGGTCCCAATTGTACGAGCTCGCGATGGGCATGGGAGCAGGGCCTTGTGGTTCCCTTGGCTATCTACGATGATTTTACGAGAATCTTGGCGACGCAGATACCGCAAGAACCTATTGTTCGCTAGGCAGCTTATCAGGTTGTCTCAGATACAGATGCAGATGTTCAGTCTCGGGGAGCTTCTATTCCAGTTCTTGATATTGCTGCAGTGAATTATATTCCGAAGGTAGCATGTGTTGTACCTCTCTTTATTCTGGCTGGTTAGCCAGCCGAGGTAACAGCTCGGTCCGAGTGTCCGAAGAGATTATATTATTTGACGCGGTTGAACCTTCCGATATTCTTAAGAAATGTATCAGATAAACCCCGTGAATTTTTTTTTTTAAAAAAAAAAAATGATGTCAGCATATCCTTCAGGCTGTTGGTTATCTCGAGCAATATATTGTTGATCATTCTTCTTTCCAGTTTCAGGGGTCCAGCCCTGAATTGGTGGGCTGCTCTCTTATTAGCTAACTTGATTCGGTTTTTCTTCTAGGTTCGTGGAAAAAGTTCCTTTCGTGCAGCGAGCGAAATGGAGAGTGTTGCTAGTTTGAGTGGATTGGACAGGGTAGCCTGTCGGTTAGCCTGTTGGTGTTTCAAAATATGAGATTGAATTCTATAGAATGGCTGGATATGCATCAGAACTAGTTCATGAGCCTTTCGAGAGATTCAGAGATTTATTGATGATTTTTCTCCTTTCTTGAGATCCCAGATGGCTCGGAAAATTGAGGTTGGGACTTTATTTGATGTCGTTGTTGATATTGCTCGGAAGTACGAGGCATACCATAAGTTAGAGTGGGAAGAGTTAGAGAGGGAGAGCAAGAGATCCTGTGGCCCTAGTGGGTAACCATGGTACCCTCATTTGGAGGTAAAAGTTCTGATTATTTTTGGAAGTCACCTTCCGGGTTATCTCAGCTTGTAGAGCGTGATTCTCAGAGTGCGCGAGTAGTTCATCAAGATTAGATCCAGTTCTTCTCTTTATAGCTATCGACAATATGTCCAGCTTCCATTGTCAATGAAAATCTGTTATCACTGTCATGAGTCTGCTTATCTTTTGAGGAGTTTTCCCTTACTCCGACATGTTAGCAATCGTCTTTTCTCTCGTCATCAGGCATCTACGCAGTCGCAGGGGATTTCATTTAGATCTCAATCAGCAAAAGAAATGCTACCATCCGGTAGAGGTTGAGATTTTGGTGGCAGTGGTTCTCCAGAAAGTGCTTGTCAGGATAGTGGCTCAGCTCAGCTGTAGAGGCAGTCCTATGAACTGCTAGTCTGGCAGGATGCTGAGGCATCCGATGTAGTAGACCCATGTATTTCTTCTTTCCTTAAGATTTGATCCTTCCGATCGACCTACAGATGGTCTGTCATATCATGTTCCATGGTTCCCTTGGATATTGTTTCTGTTAAGAATCGGCTGCGGTAGAGGGGTGAGCTTCTTGTATGATGTGTTCCCGGCATTTATGATGACCCTACTAGTTTATGTGGTTTAAATGCGAGAGATGTGTGAGTGAGTATCGGTATTGTTTGTTTGGCATTTTGTTATGCCTCATTCTGTTATAATGTCAAGTCAGTCTACCTCTCTTTGGAACTCAGTGTCGCTAGGATGATGGGATTCTTATTTGTCACCATCAGAAAGTGTCATTGTTTCTTCCGGTGTAAAGTGGTTAGTAATTAATACTCGATCTATGTGTCTCCTCTTGGTTCGAAATGTTAGTAAGTCATGTTATTCTATGAGCTTGCCTTAGTTATAAAAAGGGTTTCTGGTAAATTGTCAGAGTTTCTTTTTATTGGGAGATTAAATTGGCATAGAAGTTGTTCCATAAAGCTCATTTAATGTCCATTTCTTCAATTGCGATTCTTCGGTTAGCCTGACTCGTAAGTAGTCTAGCTCTGGTAGCTAATAAAATAAGAAGATGAGCTTCCTGAAGCTCTAATTATTTCTATCCTCGGTCCATTTCCATTTCTTCTTCGTCCGGCACCAGTGAGCTTGGGCGGTTGGTAGCTGCTTGTGACGTTCCCTGTGTTGAGCCAAGGTACGTGTTATTATGGCCGGGTAAGCATATTATTGTTTTGGAAGCATATTATTGTTTGGGTCCAGTTGTCTCATCTTGTTATCCGTTTAACATGTTTATGTTATCAGTTTATCCGGGTATCCATTCCCATGGATAGTATAGTGCTGGTTCTGTTTTTGCGGATCATCCAGTTTCAGGGGAAACTCTGCCGAAATTTTTATATCGAAGTACCATCCACCCGGCGGTGGTGTTTACGGCAAAGGTATGGAGTTGTGAACTTGAGAGTTACAGCTGTTTGGCAACTCAAAAGGGTGGTTGGTAGCTTAGGTCTGCCTACATTCAGCTTTTAGCTAAATCTTCTTTGGTCCAGCAGACTGTGCGAGGATGGTTATTCCTATTCAAATGGCTGCATGAGTTTGTGCTTTAAGTGGAGGAGTCTTCCTCCAAATACTGAATGGTAATATTAAATCTCTGAGGTGTTGATACCACTTTTCTCATGACCCAAAGTAAGGCCACGGTAGAAATCTGCAATGAGTGTCGATCATTGCTAAACCAGCTAATAATCTATTAATGCTAGAGATAAGCTGGCAACCTGATCATATATACGTACCTATCTGCTGAAAGCATAAAGTCTGGAAAGATGACACGACTTTAACTGGCTGGCAATTAGAACACTAAGCCACAAATTCTGCTATGTCACACTTCATTCCATCCCACTAATAAATCTGCTTAAGATCATGGTACATCTTAATCGAACCTGGATGAATAGTATATTTAGAATAATGTGCCTCTATCATAATTTGTCCACGTAAATATGCAACATCAGGAACATAAAGTCTATCTTTATGCATGAGAACACCGTCAGTAGTAACCCTGTATGGTGACTCCGGCTTTCTTTGGGCTATCTGTCCGTATTCAAATAAAACTGGATCCTCATACTGACACTGTTTTACTTCAAAAAATTTAGAGTTAAAGGTCTAGTGCAGCTTGTCGTCCATCTATCATTGGCATATCTCCTTTACACCTCAACTTTTTGGGAAGTTACTTTAGCGTAATCAACTTTGTTGTCGGTATTCTGCCTCAGCTGAAGGTCCAACTACATGTCTCTTTTATATTTACTTTTTCAAGTCATAATAATTCCAATTCAAAGACAATACCCTGAGATAGATGTTCAGTCTGAAGATCATTCTTGGTCTACATCATACTATCCAGTAGTAGTTGTGTGATCCTTATTCTTATACGATAGACCCTGTTCAGATGAACCTTCGACATACATTGGGATATGAGTAACTACCTTTCCACAAGGAGCTTGCGGAACAACACTAACATCAGCTGAGATGTTGCATAGTGCATTCGTAAAAATATAATATAGCTTGCATCATATCTTTTATAGTGTGTAATGACAAGATACTTCAAAAGCTTCCCCTATTGCATCAAGCGTGAGCTAATTCTTAGTTCCATCGACCTGTTCTAAATTGAAAGGTATATCGAAGAGGTGATTATCGGCTGAATCATGTTAACCCATTCAAAGTTCCGTGTATCTTTGCTTCGAAAATGTAGAACTCTCCTCTCGTGATCGAGGAAGGATCATCTTAGTCAGAATAATCCGGGCAATGGTGTTATCATATTATCCAGATATATTTTATTTTAAAAGTTCAATATGCGTGTTATAATTCTGATCCTGTACATAAGAGATAAGGTATGTGGAGTAGCTTACGAAGGTCGTGCAAGTTCTTTTGTTATCTGTGCGAATTTTTCTTTAGATTTAGGCTCGTTCGAGGACGAACGAGAGTTTAAGTGGAGGAGAATGAAACGACCTCGGTCAGTCGTTTCGGAAGCTAGGGTTCCGATTGGCGTGCCGATAACTTTAAAATATTTGTAATGTCTATTGGAACCTGTCTGTAAAATTTGATCTAAATCAGACCTCGTTTGGTAGGCATCGGAAGAAGGTTTCAGTTTTTATTGGCGATAAATATTAAAAAGAGATTTTCGAGCTCGGTTTTTGCCGAATGAGCTCCGATTCGAAATCCGAAAGCGCCGTTAGGTTCGTATGATTATTTGTGATTTTTGTAAACTTTCGAAAGTGAATTTCGATGTTGTTCGGCTAGTTTCCGCTAAAATGCCGAAAGTTAAATAATTTGACTTCTTTTCTATTTAAATTTGCATCTTGAGTTTCGGGAGTCCAATTTGAGATCCGCCTTCGTGAGTATGTTATATATATTTTATATAACTTGTATGCAAAAGTTGGGATTATTTCGAATATCGTAGGATTCCGTTTTAATTTTCGTCGCGAAAAGAAAAGAAAATAAAAGAAAATGAAAAAAGGAAAAAGAGTAAAAAAACAAAAATTGGAACAAATGTCGGTGGCCTAGGGGATTTAATCCCCTAGCACAATCAGATCGATGCATATCAGAAACATTACCAAAAACGCTCAGTGAGGAAAAATTAGAAAAGAGGGAGGAAAAAAGGGAAAAAGGAGTAGAAAAATAGTGGAATTTCTACCCCAAATCTTCAGGTAATGATGCTAACTCATTATCTTAGCTTATTACGTGTGTTTGAATATATTTTTACGGTAAAAATAAGGATATTATACATCACCCTATTGGCGTAAATTGATAGTTTAAAGGGTCAAATGGACCCCGATAATGGAATTGATTATATATTCGTACTCAATGAGTTATGGGCAACATATAGATGTAATTTATTTGGGGTTTGGTTATATGGCTTTGAACCCTGTACATAGGCCTGGCCTGCGTATTGCGTATGCCAATAGGGTATCAGGTTCCTACCTGGATTGCCCTAAGATGTGAGGAATGAAGCCTTTAGCCTAATGTGATATATTTTTCTGCTTATTGATCACAGTGGGATCGTTTGGCAATGAATTCAAAAAATAACGCGGTTGTTGGTCGCAATGCTAACTTTTGAGAGAGGTAAGTGTTTATATCCATTTCTTTGGAGGCACCTGGCCTCGTGGATTTTCTACCACGTATTCCTTACGTGTGTAGCTGCCGATAGGCGTACTCATTACGCCTTAGCTTTGGATTTATATTATATATTATATGTTATGTCCTATTGTTGGTATTGTATTGAGGATTTGAGCATTGTACCCTGGCTGCGAGTTGGCATCTACTTCCCGGTTGTCGATGAGAGTCCCGCGCCGGTGAAGGGTTATTGCATCACATTGCATTCATATGCATTACATTGCATATCATATTGAGGGCAGGAGTATTCCGCCCCAGGAGCAGGAGGATTCCGCTCCATTGTATCATATTGAGGGCAGGAGTATTCCGCCCCAGGAGAAGGAGTATTCCGCTCCATTGTATCACATTGAGGGCAGGAGGATTCCGCCCCAAGAGCAGGAGTATTCCGCTCTTATGTCAGATATTGAGTGCAGGAGTATTCCGCCTCAGCTTTACATTATATCGGGTGCAGGAGTATTCCGCCCCAGGAGAGTGCAGGAGTATTCCGCCTCTGGTTTATATTATATCGGGTGCAGGAGTATTCTGCCCCAGGAGCAGGAGTATTCCGCTCCAGTTGGTTATCAGATTGGATTCCCCTCGAATGCAGGAGTATTCCGCTTCGGGATGGGATTACGGGCACATGTGACCCTTCGCATCATATTTCGTCTCATTTCATCTCACTTCATTTTATTTCATTTTATTTCATACCATTGTGTAAGCTTGTGGTACATAACTATTGTCCTGCTTATATGTGCATTTCTTATTTGTTGTTATGTTTCTGGCACGCATCCTTGGTTGAGTTTATAAGTTTCTTACGTGTTTTCGGTTGTTATCTGGCTCTACCTTTTTATAATTTAAATAAAAGAAATTTGGTTTATCTGTTTCTTCTCCCTGGCTAGCTATCCTATTCTTTGAGGTGGCTAGTCTGCCCCACTTATTGAGTCCTTTTGACTCACCCTTGTTTGTTGTTTGTTTCTTTTTCTATCTATTTCGTTTCGGCAGTTTCGCTCCAGGATTGAGTTCGCCACGTTGTGAAGGAGCGGAGGCGACTTCAGCTGTCAGGGTGAGCCAACTTTTATTCCGGATGGCCACCAGTTTATTTTTCATTATTCCAGTTGCATTTGGCTCCCTTCAGGAGGTATCTGTCTTCTTTTGTACTCTTAGATGTCTAGTCTGGATAGCCCTAAACCTTGTATGTTGGGTAGTCAGCTGTAATTTCTTTTATACAGCTTAGAGGTAGCAGTATCTCTGTATTTTTTTTTCTAAGTCTTGTCCTTATTTATGAATTATTATAATTATTTTCCTAGTTTAATTGGTAAGGGTTCGCCCGACGGGTCTGGGGAGGATGTCGGGTGCCCGCACGGCCTAACCGGATTCCGGGTCGTGTCACTTTCCTTCCTAATATGGTATACAGCTTAAGCCAGCAATGCTTGCACAAATATTCTACATAGCACTCCTTTCACTGATCGAGTGATTCTCCTCCACATGCTCTGTATTTGCCCATCACCTGCTGCTATCCCTAGCCATAATAGGATGTTAGTGAGGCATTGCTGTGAGTACCTGCACTCAAAGAATAAGTGGTCACAAGATTCCTCTGCTTCACCACATAGTTTACACCCTGCTTCTTGACATATACCATATCTTTTTAATCTGTCCAGGGTCCTCATTCGTTTTTGGATGGCTAGCCAGTATATAAATAAGTGCTTTGGTATGTTAAGTCCATTCCATACCCAATGGCGCCAAGGCATTTTTGTGATTTCTCCTTTCCTCCAGTTGTACCCACTATGAATTGTATATCTCCCCCCCCCCCCCCAACTTTTGAGCCAGTTATTCTGTGTATATCCAACCTTGTATAGTGCTGACCCATTTGACCCAGAGACTATCACTTTTTTAAGCAATGTTCCATACGTATTTTGCTATCGCTGCCTCATTCCAAGTAATGGTGTACTAATTTTGTATTGGATTTTTCAGTAGATTAGCATAGGAAATAGGATGTGGTGGCGAAGCAACTCCAATAGGGGTCTGCCCGCCGGCCGAATTGGCCTTGGGAGGCACTGGTTGTAGGGGTGAAAAATCGCCCCACCTAGAGACAAAAGAGGGGATTTAGGGTTTTAGGTAAAAAAATTATGTACGTTTTTGTATGCGGTTAGCTACTTTCCACCACTTAACTTATACTCTTACATCTTTTTCAAAAGAGATATATACACACAACGTAGTATAAGGGGTCGTTTGGATTAACGAGTTATTCAGGGATTAAATGTAGCTTAGTAATATTGGGATTACTATTAGATGGATTGCAATACTAAAATTCTCTTTTATCAGGCGTTTGGTTTGATGTATTAGTAATTGCATATACATGCCATATTTAGATTATGTATTCATTCTATAAATTTCATAAATTAAATTGACCAATATACTTGTTCATTCAAAGATTTTACATATCTAATATTAAGTTGTATTTTTCTCTACAAGCTTGGGCAACAAAAAATATATACACATGGATTTCTCTTACAAGTGTAGGCGCATGATTTAGTGGATTTTGAATTTTCATCGTCAGGGTGGATTCACACTAGATCTACAGTTTCTTCAACTGCTTCAATAGTGTAGACAAGGGATGTTGCGGACTTGGATAAAAGTTATGAGAAGTTTAGCTTTATAGCTAAAAATCAATTGAGGAAATTTTCTATGTTATGGTAGACAACACTTTCTAGTTGTAAGGTATACAACATATTTCAACAGATCTACTATCTAGATTAATTGTTATGAGTTTCTGAGGACTTGAAACGGGAAGGAAAGATTGGGTCTGCATTCAGTGTAAAATTTTGTAGAGGATAACTAAAACTAAAACTCGTGAATGCACAACAAGAAATTAGAGAAATATTAATAGAAATCCGAGTTAGAAGGCTGTGTATTGGATAAAAGCTGACAGCACTTGAAAGATGACACGTATCCACTACGTGGTACGGGCAGAAGTTCCATCGGACAGATATCTAACGGATAGACAATTATCACGAACAGATCCAAAGCAGTTACGAAGCAATTCATCAGTCAACACGATCTGGATGAGCAATTATTAACCTGATCATGTGCAATCATTCAATTAATAGTCATAAAGGCAATCATTACAATCCAGCGGTTACATATCCAACGGATACGTGTCCAGCGGTTACAAAACCCAACGGACGCCTATCAGACCTATAAATATCATTACAAACGGGAAGGAAAGATTGGGTCTGCATTCAGTGTAAAATTTTGTAGAGGATAACTAAAACTAAAACTCGTGAATGCACAACAAGAAATTAGAGAAATATTAATAGAAATCCGAGTTAGAAGGCTGTGTATTGGATAAAAGCTGACAGCACTTGAAAGATGACACGTATCCACTACGTGGTACGGGCAGAAGTTCCATCGGACAGATATCTAACGGATAGACAATTATCACGAACAGATCCAAAGCAGTTACGAAGCAATTCATCAGTCAACACGATCTGGATGAGCAATTATTAACCTGATCATGTGCAATCATTCAATTAATAGTCATAAAGGCAATCATTACAATCCAGCGGTTACATATCCAACGGATACGTGTCCAGCGGTTACAAAACCCAACGGACGCCTATCAGACCTATAAATATCATTTGTTCTAAACCATTGTAACACAACTTTACTTCTTGCCTACAATATCAATAAGAATACTCCCTCGCTCTTGCTCAAATACTACTTTTTACTTATATTCGTCCACCACTTTGTTCTTTAATCTTCTAAGTACGACTAGTACCGAAGAACTCTCCCCGAGGATAAGCGATACAGCGCGGTTACTCCTATCTGCTTTTATTTACGCTTTATCTTTGCTAATTCATGTTTATATCTCGTTCCCGTATCATTTACAAATCTAACGCTGCTTTAGCTCGTCATTTAAACTCTTAATCTAAACTATTGATCGCGACTCTGCAAATATAAATTTAATTGTTAAAGTTATGCCATTTGGGTTGAAAAATGTAGGTGCAACATATCAGCGCCTAGTCAATCGAATGTTCCACGACCATATCGGAAAGACTATGGAAGTGTACATTGATGACATGTTGATCAAGTAAAAAAGAGCAGAGGACCATCTGACGCATCTAAAAGAAGCTTTCCAGATTTTGGTCAGTACAACATGGAGCTGAACCCGGAGAAATGTGCATTCAGAGTCGGATCGGGGAAGTTCTTGGGCTTCATCGTCTCTCAGTGTGGAATTGAAGTCAATCCCGCTCAGATCAAAGCCATTGAATCAATTCCAGACGTACTCCACAATCGGAAAGACGTCATGAAATTGACAAGAAGATTGGCTGCCTTACGAAGATTCATTTCCCGATCATCCGACCGATGCAAAAGTTTCTTCGACGTTTTAAAGCAAAACAAAGAGTTTGAGTGGACCCCTGAATGTCAACAGGCATTGAAGGATCTGAAAAAGTACCTGTCCAATCCACCACTGCTCTCTACACCTTAACAGGGGGAGCAGTTGCTGATTTATCTGGCAGTCTCAGAATTGTCGGTAAGCGCCGTTCTAGTTCGGGAAGAAAAAGGCAAACAACTTCCTATCTATTACATCAGCAAAGCTCTAATTGACGCAGAAACACGCTATCAACCCTTGGAAAAATTGGCATTAACACTAGTAACTGCTGCCCGTAAATTACGCCCTTACTTTCAAAGTCATTCAATAGCTGTGGTAACAACTTTTTCTTTGCGGAATGTTTTGCACAAACCTGAGTTTTCAGGAAAGTTAGTAAAATGGGCTATAGAATTAAGCAAATTTGATATCACCTACCAGCCTAGGGTAGCAATAAAATCACAAGTTTTGGCAGACTTCGTGGAAGATTTTAGCGCTAATATATACCCTGAGGCAGAAAAGGAAGCTGTTCTTTATGCTGGGCAGGCTCCTGGCGCGTGGACCCTTTACACTGACGGCTCCTCGAGCGTCAAAGGGTCCGGTCTTGGATTGGTTCTCGTCGCTCCATCTGGAGAGACGATCAGGCAGGCTGTCAAGTGCCCATATATTACTAACAATATAATGAGGCCGAATATGAGGCCGTTATTGCAGGCTTGGAACTAGCCCGAAGTTATGGAGAAACCATCATCTAACTAAAAAGTGACTCTCAGCTGGTAGTCAATCAGATAACTGGAGGCTTCAGTGCACGAGAATCCAGGATGCAAGTGTACCTCGCCCGAGTGAAAGAACTCTTAACACAGTTCGATGACTGGGAGGCACTTCAGATTTCACGAGAAGAGAACCATGAAGCTGATGCTCTCGCGAATCTAGGGTCAGTGGCAGAGATGGGGGCAGCCAGCTCTTCAGCTGTTGTTCAACTCCTTTACACGACCATGGACCGAGAAAAGTTAGAAGTCAATACCATCAACGCTACTTGGGACTGGCGGAATGAGATAACAAACTATCTTCTCTATGGAACTCTGCTCGTTGACACGAAAGCCGCTCGTAAGCTCCGGATAAAAGCTGCTCGGTATATAATCGTCAACGGCGATCTCTACCGCAAAATGTTTGCAGGACCTCTCGCAAAGTGTCTCGGACCAAGTCAAATCAACTACGTGATGAGAGAAGTCCATGAAGGCTGTTGTGGAAATCATTCCGGAGGCAAGGCGTTAGCCCGAAAGCTGATTCGTGCAGGTTATTATTGGGACAAAATGGAGAAAGATACGAATGAATTTGTTAAAAAATGTGACAAATGCCAGAGGTTCGCACATCTTCTCCATCAGCCAGCAGTCTGGCTCCATTCAATAATCTCTCTGTGGCCCTTCATGAAATGGGGGATGGATATAGTTGGTCCTCTTCCCACGGCACCGAGAGGAATGCGTTTCTTATTGATCATTACTGATTACTTCACCAAGTGGGTCGAAGCGGCAGCATACACAAGGATACGACAAACAGAGGTTGTCGACTTCCTCTGGCGTTTTGTCGTATGTCGCTTTGGAGCACCTAAGGAAATAGTCATGGATAACGGACAAGCAGAATCTACCTAAGTGACTAGGTTCCTCGACGATCTACACATCAAGAGGATCACTTCCTCTCCGTATCATCATGTTGCTAATGGACAAGCAGAATCTACCAACAAAATTATCATTGAATCCCTCAAAAAATGCCTCGAGCAGGCAAAGGGGTGTTGGGTAGAAGAATTACCTGGTGTGTTATGGGCTTATCGCACAACGATAAAAATGAGTACTGGAGAAACTCCTTACTCATTGGTATACGGTGCAGATGTTGTAATCCCAGTCGAAATCGGCGAGCCCAACTTGCGGTATGCACATGCCACTGAAGAGTCTAACTCAGTCAACCTCTCCGAAGAGCTGGACCTCCTCGAAGAACGAAGGGAGTTAGCCCTTGTACGGGTAATCGCCCAGAAAGAACGAATTGAACAATATTACAATCGGGGACTGCGTGTACGAAGCTTCCAGATTGGAGATTTTGTACTAAGGAAAGTCTCCCAGAGCACACAAGAAACAAATTCTGGGAAGCTTGGCCCTAACTGGGAAGGCCCCTACAAGGTAATCGCGTCAGTCGGCAGGGGATCTTATTGCTTGGCACGACCAGACGGCTCCACTGTCCCGAATAGTTGGAATGTGATTCACCTCAAAAGGTATCACTTTTGAGGGGTAAAACGGTTAGTTACCTTATGCTTGCTTTTTACTTTTACGGAAGTTCTTACTTTTATTATATTTTCTCTAAATGGTACTAACGGCCTGAACAAGGTCAGATCCGTTTAGCTCAACTGGTAGAGCTCGAAGTTCTTCAACTTCGCGGCTGTGGGTTCGAATCCCACAACGGACACACTCCTCGTTTGGTTATATGTGTTCTTCTATATGCAGCTTACCTCAACTCTTTTTATGTTATCAATTCCCGTGTTCCAACATAAAAACAAGGAGGGTGGTGAGAGGCCCCTGTAGGCCAGATAAGACCTTCATAAAGGCGAAAGACCTTGCCAAAAGGCGAGTTTTTGAAGTTTTTTTTTTTCAAAATCTTTTACGTGACAAACTTCCACGAAAATAAGAGAAGTCGTTCACAAGGCCAGCGACTGGGCCAGAGCCAATCTACAGAGTCATGCGACGACTTTCGATTATCAAAATGATAAGCAAAGTTATGCGCAAAGGGCAACGATTCGGCCAAAAGTCTAACGACCACGACTCAGTCAGAATAAAAATATATGCGCAGATTATTCACAACTTACGACCTCTTCCTAAGGAAAGGCTAAGTTAAAACATTCGGGCAAACTTTTGGAGACCAGAACTTAATAAAGTTCAAACTTCAAAAAGCTCCTAAACATAAGGCACGAAGGCCACAATACATACAAAAAAAAGATCAAAAATTCAGGCTAAATATAGTCATTGAATAGATCTAAAATCATATATATACACTTGTGAAACGATAAGATGCCAAAAACGGCTGACAGAAGTTTACAGAGTGATCAAAGGCCAAATGGAACCGGCCATACAGAGATCAGAGAGTCTTTACAAGACCTCTATCCACAAACAATTAAAATCCGGCTCTCGCCAGATGAACAAACTTAAAGATTGGGGAGGGGCATCAGCTTTTGGGGCTACGATCAGAACCTGACGCACCAACTCCGTCGATTCTGCCATCGTCCCCTGAATTCTCGCCATCGTCTTCATCTTCATCCTCATCTTCACCTTCAGACTCCTCAGGAGAAAGATTCAGTGCTTGTCTTATTCTGCGGACAGCGCTTTTCGTCATCTGCAGCATCTCTTCAACATTAACCTGCTTAGCTTGAATCTGCCCAAGCAATGAACGTTTAGCTTCGAGCGCAGCAAGCTTGGCCTTTATTTCAGATTGATCGCGCAGGTTTGCCAAGTCTTTGGATAATGCGTCCTGAGCACTCATCGACTGAGCAACCTGATCCTTGGCAGCCTGGAGCTCAGCTCTGGCCCTAACGGATTCTTCGTTAACCCTTTGCAGATTCATCTCAAGAGATGCGCGATCATCAATACCACTGTTCAATGAAGCCTTACATTCTTCAAGTAGACTCTCCAGGCCCTGGGCAAAGGGTGCGAACCCTTCTTTCTCTCTGAAAAGAAGGTCCTTCTCCTTGGTGAGTTCATTAATCTGCTCAAGTCGCTCATTGCTAACATCAGTTAGTCGATTAACTTCACTCCCTAGGAGACCACACTGCTCTGCCAGGATCCTGTTCTCTTTCAGAGCATCCAGCAACTCTTTCTTTACCTCGAGTACTTGATCGATGTTGTTGATCCTGGAGCGGAACATGAGTTCGGCAGCCACCATACTTGATTGAAAAAACAAAGTAAGCAAAAGTTAGAAATCTGAGGCTGAAGTCATTCCTAACACGGAGTGGTAAACACTTACCCGGGCAGAATCATCAGCTATCTGAAAGGCTAGCTCCCCGTCACTCAGTTCCCTCATCACACATTCTTCCCGAGGGCCGATGAGTGAAGAGACAGCCTTGGCTAAGCCACCCGGCCTGGATATGAAGTTAACATCAGGGGACAGTTTCATGGTATGCTTCCTCTCACAGTACTTGGGTTCCCAAGTCTGTTAAGAAGGATAGTTTGGCCCAAACTTGTAACGCACACCCCTAATATCCTTCAATCCGGTTTGGCCGTCGATGACTGACCGCCAAATGAGCCATGTTGTTGATAAGTTGGAATCACCTTCCACTCCGGGATCTATCATGTCACACTCGCGAAGACCGACAGGCGTAGCCCCCTCAGTGGCCACATTTTCCAGGTCCTCGAAACGAAAAACACGAGGACCTCGACCACTATCTTGGGAAGCCTCTTCCCTCGCTTCTTCTTCTTCTTCTTCTTCTTCTTTTTCTTCTTCTTCACCTATCTTCCTTTTCCCTTTGTCCACACGGGAAGGAGCCGCCTTCACCTCGTCATCAACTCGGGGACTCCTCTCGGGAGTACGGGCAGCTTCCTCCTCAACTTTCCTCTTATCACTTTGGAGATAAGGTTTTCGCACAAGGGGTTTATTGGCTTCGATCTCAGTATCTGAAAGATCGATAACCTCCTTGTCTAAACCTTCTCCCTGTGCAGACTCGGGGACTTCGGCAGTAGTCTAGACATTCTCTTCTGCAGACTCTGGCACATTGGCTCTAGGCGAAGGCTCACCCCCAGTAGTTGAGGCTTGCCCGGCAGCAACGGAAGTCTTACGAACAGACCTTTTCCGTGCTCCGCCCTCGTCCTGGCTCTTCTTCTTTCTTTTCAAAGAACCAAGGCCACCGGACAAGAGTTCCTCGCCACCCTCCCTGCGGCGCAATGCCTCCACTGAAGCTAGTATAGATGCGGCCTCAGCATCTGGATCAGCGACAGGCTTTGAAGGCACGTCCTGGGGGGACCAGGAAAGAAGTCCCGTTGAGTGCCCAGACCTGCAAAAGGTATAACGGTCAGACACGGAGAAGTTACAAAGGAAAAAGAATAATCACAAAAGCATACTCTCACCATGAGTTTTCACGATCAGACTCTTCTGCGCAACAAAATGCGCCCATTCTCTCTTTTCAGGAGAGAACTCCTTCAAAATTGCCTCGACCCACATCGTCAGCTCATCAACAGATATGAGCCCGTCGTAGGGTCGCTTGGCCGCTACAAAAAGGAGTCAAAAGAAGTAGACAGATAAGAAGAAGAGAAAGAGCACGAAAAATCTCAAAAATACTCGGGGACTTGCGCTTCTTGTTCCAAACTTCGGAAAGATAAGTCTTGGAGTCGAAAGTCAACGCTGAGGAGCGCACAAACACATACCGGTGTAACCAACCCCGATCACCTGTGTCTTTAGAACTGCGTACCAAGCCCTTGATCCCATGCATCCTGGCGTTCACATAGCCATCTTTGAAAATGTGTATACTATACAAAAAAATAAAATGTTCATATCCAAAAGATTGGTCGGTCTACGTCGCAAACCAATCCAAAAGCGAAACTATTCTATATATACTGGGGCACAGTTGCCCCGGGCAGAGTAAATATTCCCTGCAGAGCCTTTCCAGCATAGGATGCAGGGGTAGTTTACATCCCACCGTCAA
Source organism: Petunia x hybrida (assembly GCA_037355625.1). Taxonomy (NCBI): domain Eukaryota; kingdom Viridiplantae; phylum Streptophyta; class Magnoliopsida; order Solanales; family Solanaceae; genus Petunia; species Petunia x hybrida. The sequence continues at coordinate 1,616,503 of JBBBVM010000055.1, forward strand.
AGGGTAGGTGCACATAGCTGTCCTCCCAGCCCTGTGGGAGGTAATATTCTCCTCTTCAGAGACCGGCAAGAGGAGAATCCTATCATCCCAGCGGCAATCCATCCTAACTCGTGGGATCAGCTCCGATGTGATCCAGACTTAAATCTATACGCCGGCCAGTTGCGCGTAACCCCATAATGATTATTGAAGGCCTTGATATTGCAGTCTGCCTCTAACTCACCCTATTTTTTGGGGATAATCTCCGCAGCAATAGCCTGAGTAGCCCTGCGCCTAGGAGTGGCCGTTGAGGAACTACCAGCCATGTCTACACTTTGGTTTTTTCTAGCTCTTGAAGACATGATTTCAGAAGAGTTAAGAAGTTCGCAAGAAGAATTTAAAGCTGTTCAAAGATTTCCAAGAATTAACAGAGAAGAAATAAAAGCAAGTAAAGGGTTTCTCATTCAGCAAACCCCTATTTATAAGAGAAGAAATTCGGCCCATCAAGTTCCTTCGAAACACGTGGAGGTTATCCAAGAGACCACGATCAGATCCGACCATCAAAAGAAGGAATAGGTTTTCGCCAATTTTTATAGTATCATCATTACTCTAAAGTGCAGCGGTCACTTCGCGATCAACAGTCGACGTGTGCACGTGATTGGGGAGTTTAAAATCATTATTTTTACCCTTGGAACGCGCAGTAGTCACTTCAGAGTGGACTGCAAACGCGCAGGCATGCCAGCTGTAGTTACTTTTTTATACGGCGCATTTAATGCGCACGTCATAAGGGTTTGTCACGTAGCTGATAAGATACATGCGTCACTAAGCTTCGTCACACAAAGGTAGAATTTTACAAAGCAGGAATTCCCGCCAAAATTCATATCCACTCCTCGAACAGATACTCTGCTCGAGAATTGCGGGGACTATCTGTATTGGATAAAAGCTGACAACACTTGAAACATGACACGTGTCCACTACGTGGCACGGGCAGAAGTTCCACCGGACAGATATCTAACGGACAGACAGTTATCACGAACAGATCCAAAGCAGTCACGAAGCACTTCATCAGTCAACACGATTTGGATGAGCAATTATTAACCTGATCATGTGCAATCATTCAATTAATGGTCATAAAGGTAATCATTACAATCCAATGGTTACATATCCAACGCATACGTGCCCAGCGGTTACAAAACCCAACGGACGCCTATCAGACCTATAAATAGCATTTGTTCTAAACCATTGTAACACAACTTTACTTCCTGCCTACAATATCAATAAGAATACTCCCTCGCTCTTGCTCAAATACTACTTTTTACTTATATTCGTCCACCACTTTGTTCTCTAATCTTCTAAGTACGACTAGTACAGAAGAACTCTCCCCGAGGATAAGCAATACAGCGCGGTTAGTCCTATATGCTTTTATTTACGCTTTATCTTTGCTAATTCATGTTTATATCTCGTTCCCGTATCATTTACGAATCTAACGCTGCTTTAGCTCGTCATTTAAACTCTTAATCTAAACTATTGATCGTGACTCCGCAAATATAAATTTAATTGTTAATTGGCCTAAAATCGGATCTAGGTTAAACAGGCTGTTCATTTGGTGTGATTTGCTATAGAATGGAGGCTTTGCTAGTTTGGAGATTTTAGAACACAGCAAATAAGCGAGAAGAGCATGAATGTTTTATCTGAAATGGAGAAACTGGTTGAGTAAGTGGTATTTTTTTCTTTGCATATATTCAACACATCTATTACTTATACCTTTATTGTTATCGCAGATTGTATCGGTATAAAATTATACTGAGATTGGTATATAAAATAATACATGAATTAGCAATCCCGAACTTGAAATCCCGACCAAACAATGTACAACTCAATATTGAGTTCTATACCATGTTTATGCTTCCTTTATACAACATAACAAATTGTACAAACTTTTTTTTTCTTTTTCAATTTTTAATTGTAAAAAAGAATCTATTTTTCACTTGTAAAACATATATAATTTTTTTTATGTAACATAATGATCGACACACCCTTAAACTTATTAATCGAGAGACACTTTTCAATCTTAAAAAAATAAAGTTTCTCAGTCAGCACCTCATCATTTCCAATTTTGATCACTACTAGCTTGATTTTTGTAATCAAGACCACCATTGTCAAAAGCTCGTGCATATCTTCAGATTGTGGTTGGGATTTCAAATCATCAAGTAAACAAGCAACCTTCTGGATAAGTGCATCAAGCTTGTCAACACGAGAAGACTTATAGTTAACTCTTATGCCGAGACTTTTCAGCAAAACGGTAGGCCCTTCATCCTCATTGTTGATCTCTTGCACATTGGCCTCAGTATTCTTATCAGATGTGATGGGCAACTCAGCCACAACCGACTTAGTCTGATCAACAACAACGAAACACCATCCTCCTTAGTCATATCAGCAGGCCCTTAAGCAAAAAAATTGTTGTCAACCTCAATATTTCCAACGAGCATTTATGAAGTAATTAATCGCAACTTCGAAATATAAATTGTATAACATATTGTAGTCTATTAATCAAGCTATTTCTGCAATAATAGGTGTAGACGTCTCGATAAGAGCAGGATCTTCTCGTTGTAAACCAAGCTTATCTTCTTCCAGATTCTCCCTAACTTGTCTTTTACAGATCATGTTTGCATCTCCAAGTTGTAGTATATTAATCAAGGTATTTCCACAATAATAGATGTAGAAGTCTCGATGGGAGCAGGATCTTCTCGTTGTAAACTAAGCTCATGATCTTCTTCCAAATTATCCCTAGCTTGTCTCCAAGATTTTTTTGGCCAGTCATGACAACAAACTTGGATCTTGTTGAATGTTGGGAATTCAATTCAAGTTTAATTGACAAGAGTTTAATCATATGATACAATAAATTACCTTGCATCTTGTTGGAAAAACACTAGTATTTTTTAATATAGAAATTTGAATATACCATCCAAAAAAAGTACTTTAATATTTTTTTTAGTGATATGCAATAACCATTATCTAAATAAGAATCATGTCGATCTGTTGATAGTTATTTGCAAACGCATCAAAATTTTTGCATGAATATGTACTACATGTGATTTGTGGGATTCAAAAAAGTATGCAAATGAAAACGAGTTGAATAGTTAAAGCAAAATATTCATAGTATTTATTAAAAAAAATACTAAATTTAACAAATATAAGAATTAAACTTCAAATGTTCCAAAAATATAATGAGTTCATCGATACTTAAAGGTTGAATCATGTACAACCTAATATTAAAATAGTCTTTCGCAATACCATATTATGTAAGAAACTTTTTTTGTGGTTGTCTATAGTATAAATGGATTATTAATGACCATAAAATGAGATTTTTATACTACATATGCATGTACTCTGAAGTACTACCCATCTACCCATTAAAAATTACACTACACATTTACACTACACATTCATTCCAAAGTATGTACTCAGTCTACTCATTTTCGCTGAATACCTTTATAGCATATTGTTTTTTCAGAATATATCTTATAGTATACCTGGTCTACCCATTTTCACTGTATACGTTCATAGTATACTGTCTTTTCTAGTGTATACCGTTATGGTATACTACATAAATTATGGTATACAAAAGTATAATATCCCTTTTAATTTCCACTATATACCACACTTTTATGATATACTTGGATATATCCAAATGGGTAGGGCGAGTGAATAGTTTCTGAGTATTTTCAGGTAATATGAAAGGGGTAACTAAAAAAATATACAACCCTAACATCAAAATTACAAAATATAGCAACACTATACCACTTTACAAAATATACTAACATTTTTTTACATATTATATATAAAATTCATTTAAAACATACAAATTAGGGTTTTTAACCGCTCCCTTTTCCACTGTTGCAGCGTGGCTTCGCTGCAAGTCGATGCCGTCTAGCCGCCGGCTCCCGATCGCTGGATTTATTTAAAAAAAAAAATTCTGAAAAAGTTAAAGATGCATAAACATACAAAAGATATTTTCATACTTTAAAAAAGACTGGTTTTAATCTTTCAAAATACATAAACATACAAACAAACATAAATATACAAATATATACCGTTATACACCACACCTTCAAGACATACAAAAAGATATATTGACATACATTTGAAACATACATACACATAAATACTATACAAAAATATACAAATATAAATATAAAAATATTTGGACAAACATCCACTTGAAATACACATACACAAATATAATAAAAATATAAAAATTAAACTAGACATTCGAAAAGATTTTAAAGTGTATTTATGCATAAAAAATAAACATAAATACAAAAGGTATATATATATATATATATATATATATATATATATAAACTAGTTTTTTGTCCAAAATATTTTTAAAAATTATATAATTAGTATTAAACATTATTCTAGAACTATAAAGTAAAAGTATACTTGCAAACCTTTCACCATTTGCAAGGAATCATACACATATATTTATGAGTAGAAAACATGGTGCATTCTTCCATATATTTTATAGGTCAAAAATCTGCTCTATACAAATAGCAAATAATTACCACACCGGTTGTCTACTTTCAACAACATAAACAATTTTCGTTCATGTAATCTTCCCCATGTTGGAACCTCAACTCCCATAGGTAGTAAATTTTTGGAGAAAATGTTAGTTTAGTAATTCCTTTACCATGTCAGCATAAATAATTATCTTTGGGAGATATCTCTTCAAAAAGTCTCTTGTTAAATTGATAACATCACCATCTTTTTTGGATTTGAAACATAAATTAGAAAGACAAAAATTTTTGTTATCAAATGTAAATAAGAATATCACATCTAATAGAGTTGATTTGTCCTTTAAAAAATTGAATCTTTAGCACTTGAATATACCTAAAAGGGCAACAACTACATTAATTGTGGTTAGATATAAGTTAATCAAACTTCAAGGAAAAGCGAACAAAAGCCATAATATAAATAGGAAAAACGTACATCCTCTTCACCCAGTCCCGATCTCCCTATTCATTTCTTTACAGTAACTTAAAATGGAATTACTGATTTGTCGTTGTCCATGCAGAACACCACTAATAATTGAGTAACATTAAGCTTTTGCGATGGGTCAAAAGAAAGAGGGGAAAGATTAATGAGGGGGGAAGCAAAGGTAAATAGATGCACATGCAAAGAACTTGCGCTTTTTGAAGAGTTTGATGCCATAAATAACAGAAAATTTAAACATTTTTTGAACAATGCACGAACGCAAAGAAATTTCAAAGAACCTTTATTAGCTTTAACATCATCATAGTTGTATCAATGTTATTATATAAGTAAGCATTACCTTAAGTCTTGTAGGTGATCTGATAAAATTATTGTCGACGTCTCTGTTAAGCTGGTGAACTTTGTTAGTTTTAAGCACCTCGCTTATTATTCCATGCCAATATGCATGTCTAAATGGATCCTGTATTGAAGATGCCAAGTTTCTGCAAATTTTTTATATTACTGCCTATAACTCGAGTTCACTGCTATACTTGCTTTTAAAGTTACTGCTCATTTTTAATTGGAAAAATTGTAACTTTATAAGAATTCATTAATTCAGATAATAAATATTCTTTTTTCTGAATTTATTTACTAAACTCCATCATTCCTAACCCCATACATATTCTATTAATATATTCGTAGTATTTAGTTGTGAATACCAAAAAGATGGACAAATATATTGCATACATTTTATTAAAGTTGAAGGAACCAATGAGTCATTCTAAATTTTTGAACAATACCAAACAATGATGAAGTGTACGTGTTTGTTTCTGTTTTTTTTGGTCTGTTTTCTATTTTATTAAAATTTTCAATTCAATTGAATACTCATTTTCTATTTATAGTGCTGCAAGGACAAAATAATTTTTTATGTTTTGCTTTAAAGATTGACTCTTTTAGAATAGTATGATATGATACTCACAGTAATTATCAATATTGAATTAATGTGTAGGCACGAGTAAATATTGAATTAATGTGTAGGCACGAGTAAATAGTTTGATTTTGATTAGTATTTTCAACCCCCTTCCCCCCTTAAAAATTAGAATTGAGTCGTAATACGTCCGTTTCAGTTCGGGTCGGGTATCAACTTTAAAACAAATCATTCATAAAACCCTCAATAATTGATATTTTTCCCTCTTCTCAGCAGCTACTTTTGCAATGAACTGTTCAAGTAACTCTTCAGTCCTTTTATTTTTTAATTCAATACTTTTCTTTATACATAATAATAATAATGTTCATATATATAGTTATCATATACTGTTTTGTCACTTAATTTATTACGTGTTCATGTTTTCAATTTCCGTACAGTTTCCGGTGAGGTACCGGAAGAGCCCGTGCTTTCGACTAAATCTGGACTTCTTTTCGAGAAGCGTTTAATCGAACGACACATATCGGTTAGTTTTTTTAATACCCTCTATATTTAGTATGTAGGAAAATTTCCATAATTGAAGTAAAAATGTTTAAAATTTGAGTTTTGAGGGCTTTGGTGTAGTGGTAAGAGCGCGACTAGTGATGTATGAGTTAGGCGCTTGTTATAGGTTCGAATCCTGTAGTAGACAAAAGCCTTGTATTTAAGTGCAGAAGGGTAGAGGGGAAGGGACATTGTCTATTTAGTTATGAACCTTGCGCCTTGGCCCTCGTGTATTTCTCGATAGAAAACAACAACATACCCTGTGTGATCCCACGAGTGGGGTATGGGGAGGGTAGGCTGTACGCAGACCTTACCCCTACCTTCTGAGGTAAAGAGGCTGTTTCTGAAAGACCCTTGACTCAAGAAGTTATCAAAACACAAAAGAAAAAGGTTAAACATTTGAACAAATACATATGAATGGGGAATTTTAAAAGTGATTAGTGAAAGAGAGTAATATTTGAGTTAAATGGACCAGAGTAGAGGGAGTTGACTCTTAACAAGTTTAATATTGGGGCATGAATTTTGATATGGATGTCGAGTCGGGGCGAATGCAGAGTATAATCTACGAGTTTGGTTGAACCCAGTAACGTTGGCTCAAACCTTGTACGGTGTGTAGAAATTTACTTCATATGAACAAATCTTAGATCCGGACTAAGTAAATCGAATATTTAGTGAGTTCAATGGCATTCATAATCTAAAATGTTCAAATCTTGGATCCGCCTACGTAGTGAATATTATTGAATGATTCTAGTAAAGAATACTAGAACCCAAAATTATAATTATGTAATTGTGACAAATAAATTATTAGGTTTTATGATGCTGCATTTCTACCAATTAACACAATTTTGAATTGGTGGTCTCTGCTCCTCGAACTTCCACCTCTGCGCCACACCTCCTAAAGTAAGCGTACCGACCTAAGATTATAGCTAAATTAATGTGAAGCTTCCTGTTGTTGATTCTGAAGGCCGCTTTTTTTCCAGAAGAAAATATTGAAAAGAGAGTTTGATGTATTTACATGCTTAAGTCAAGTGGATCATTGGAAAGTTTCCTAGATTCTGTAGGAAGATTTCATCGTTTTTAATATTTTAATGTGGTGTCTTATGACTCCTATATAAGTGATGCATATTCTTTTTTATCAGAAAAATGTTTTTGTATTTTCTCATGTTTGTATGTGTAGGATTATGGTAAATGTCCAATCACCGGGGAGCCACTGACAATGGATGACATTATTCCAGTTAAAACTGGCAAGGTACATATATTTTGAAATTTATTAGCATGATTTGCTTGTAGTTTTTGGCGAAAATGCTGAAGTTTCGTCCAGATGTCAAATGTGTCTCACTATTTGGAACTTATTACAGATTGTGAAGCCCCGGCCGGTGCAGGCTGCCAGTATTCCTGGGATGCTGGGAATGTTTCAAATAGTACGTATTTCAGGTCCTAGGTTTTTTTTGCATTCATTTTCTGTGCATTATTTTGTGACATCTATAATTAAAGGTACAGATATGTGGCCTAGAATCAAATCAACTCCACTTTGGGTCTGTTCTCTGATCATGATTTGGATATAAGTTTGAAACAGTATTTTGGTTCACGTTGTTTGAAACAAAACCTAAACTCGATTCCATTTTCATACTTGTGTTTTTATGCTTTTGGTACTCATTCTTCTATATTGATGTCCTTTTGTATTTATTTAGTTGGTTGTTCTTGTGTCTTTTTTTCTCCCTTTTTGACTTCCTTTAGCACCTATGTAAAATCTTTAATTTTTTTAAATCTTGCACAATTTAATTTGTGTATACTACACACAATTTTATGTTCAGGTCATGCAGTGGTGCTTCATCTCAAACATGTATCTTGTCTTGTAGGAATGGGATGGTCTGATGCTATCCAACTTTGCATTGGAGCAGCAATTACATACTGCAAGGCAAGAGCTGAGCCATGCTCTGTATCAGGTATTATAGGGCATCTTCCAAAGCATCGAGACAAGCTTAAGGAATTTAAAGAGCTCCCTTTCTTTCATATTCTTCTAGCATACACGTTTGCCTCTTATCTGGACATGCTTGTCTCATGTCTTGCATTCTTTGCTGAATTATCTGCCCTGTCTTGGCAGCATGATGCTGCATGCCGAGTAATTGCTAGGCTGAAAAAGGAAAGGGATGAGGCAAGAGCATTGCTTGCACAGGCTGAAAGACAAGTACCCTTGGAAGCAACTACAGCAGAACCCAATGGTGTTGCTTTAAGGAATGGGAACGGAGGTCCTTGATTTTTTTCTTTTTCTGCTTCAAGGTCTATAATATGGCATCTTTCTTTCCGTAGTGTCTGATTTGTTTTATCAACCTGTATCAATAGCTGTGGAGGAAGAGGAGATGGGTGATGTTCGCCCAGGAATATCAGGCGATGTTATTAAAGAGCTTCAAGATTGTAATGCTGCTCTTTCACAGCAAAGGAAAAAACGACAGGTAATGTCTGTGGTAGCATAGAAGTTTACAAATAGAATGGATGTTGCTACTCATGATATTTATTCTTTTTCTCCATCATTTTCTAGCTTTAAAATCTTAAATTCATATATGAACACTTTAAAGTGACTGTTATATGAGCTATGTAGCCTTCCCTCAATCTTAAGTGCATAATGAATTTACCAATTTCCTCTGACATCTAGATACCTGCAACACTGGCTCCTGTGGATGCTGTTGAGAGATATACCCAACTGAATAGTTATCCTCTTCACAAAACCAGCAAACCAGGCATTTTGTCCCTGGATATCCATTATCCTAAGGTATGAGTTCCATTTTTATTTGGAGAATGTTGATTCCTTTTCCATTCTTGTTCATATACGGGACCAAGCTACTGGTCACTTTGATTATGATTGCATCTCTGAAGTCTGAACTACAAAGTGGATATATGACACTTGTCAGACATTCATGCATAGATTGTGTTCTTTTTATAATGCAGACTTATCAGAATATTGATATTGGCAGCTTAAATTTCTTTTGTACTTTTATCAGGACATCATTGCTACTGGTGGAGTTGATTCAAATGCTGTGGTCTTTAATCGACCTTCAGGACAGATTGTATCAACGCTAACGGGTCACACAAAGAGGGTCTGTTGTCTTTTTTCCTTAACTTAGTTGATACGTGTTACTTCATTGTCGTATTCTCCGAGAAAGAACTTCTGATTCATGACATTCTCCTTTGCTGATGAGAGGATTAATGCTTGTTTATACACATTGACCTTACCCGAGAAAGGATTTCTGACTCATAGTCTTCCTTTTGTAGGTTACCAGTGTCAGATTTGCTGCTGAGGGTGAACTAGTAGTTACTGGCTCTGCAGATAAGGTAAGCTGATTAGAACTTAATGAGTTTTAGCAATATATGGCTTCTGTTGGAATGTGTTGTGATTGGAATGTGGGAAGAGTCCTACATCGGTCGTAGAGATGGGCAAAGTGCCCCATATGAGCTTTGGACAATCTTCCACCTTATGAGCTAGAGTGTGTTGGTCCCGGGTGTGTGGGTGCCCGGGTGATGAAATTTATTATGGTATCAGAGCCAGGGAAAGACCCTGGCCTCGGAGGGAACCCCTTTTGAGCACGTGGTCCACGGACCACCCATGCGGTATGGCTGGCCGTGCGGGGGGGGGGGGGGGGGGGGTTGTTGTAATGTGGGAAGAGGTGATGAAATTTATTAGCTTAAAAAATAAAGCTGATTGATTCTCTTTGGCCAGAAGTTGCTATCTTGTACCTATCTTCTGTGTTGGTTTTGGATTCAATTGTATGTTCTTATTCTCATTGAAATGCCAACACATGGTGTCGCCTATCTGGGAGAAACATTTACTTCGCTATGTGTTTCTTCCCCTTTTATGATCTGGACTGGTAATAACCATGTAGAATTAATGAAAGGTGGGTTTACTTGTGAAGAATATCAAAATTATTGGTATCCATGATTTTGAAAGTTATAGCACAGAATCTCTTTAAATCGGAAATATTTGGTGAATTTTTGCTTTGCCAAAAAATTTACTACTTATATATGCTGTAAAGAAACAAACACATAATAAAGTGAAAGGACATGGTGGTCGAAATTGTGTTCTTTAGTTCTCTTATCCCTTCGTTGTTAGGTTAAATATGTTTGAGGTAGGATGGATGTGGTATATATGAAGTATGACAACAACTTCGGTTTCAGATGTTACCTATGAATTTAGATGGGTTTGGTAGCCCCATTAAGTAACAAAGAATTCGTGAAAAGGCTGTTATTGCTTAAAGTTCAATTGCATAACTGGTCCCTGTTTTCTTCCTGCCTTCCATGTTTATGAAAATTCTGTTGACTTTTGCAGACAGTTCGTGTGTGGCAAAGCTCTGAAAATGGAAATTATGACTGTAGGTACACTTTGAAGGATCACAGAGCTGAGGTACTTCATCTTATCATCGCATTGATTAATACTGAAAGTTATGATTTACCTTGGCATCTGAAATATTAAACTAAATGTTACTAGTTATCCTGGTAGATTATTATGCAAATTAAGGTGGACTAGAAAAAACATACTTTTGCTTGGCTCTCAAACTTAGAGTGGTGGGCCTTGTGGTTGGTAGTTTTGATATAAAAGTTTCATCTGAAGAATAGTGAAGATGGAGGTGATCATATCTCAACTAGCAGTTATAGGGAAGTGCTTGGGCTCTCAAACTTGAGGGTGTTCAACCAAGCAGTTCTAGGTAAAGATGCTTTGAGAGTTTGGTAATGTGGTATAGGTCTTCTGGGAAACAGTGGCTGCAGCCTAGTATGGTATGCAGGAAGCAAAGCTTGGTAAATATTTGATGCTCCCCCGAGGTCTTTGATAGTGTAAATGATTGGCGTAATTTGTAGAAAACCATTTTGGTGATACCTTATTCCCTGCCTTCTTTCTTATGCAAATTCTTTTGAGGCGTGAATATTACCTTGACGTCATGTTTCAATGGTAATGCATCTGAAATTTTAGCTCACTATTAGTTATATTGAATTTTCAACTTTAATGTATCTGTAACAATTGCAGGTGCAAGCTGTCACTGTCCATGCAACCAATAAATACTTTGTGACTGCTTCTCTTGATGGCACATGGTGCTTTTATGATCTTTTGTCTGGTTTATGCCTTGCTCAGGTAATTTGCTCCTTTGTCTGTCATTCCCAGAAACATATTTTTGGATTTCTAGAATCATCAGCTTTGAAGTTCTAATGCAGGTAGAAGATGCTTCAAAATCTGAGGGCTACACATCTGCAGCTTTTCACCCTGATGGTCTGATCCTTGGAGCAGGGACTTCAGGGGCTCTGGTCAAGATATGGGATGTAAAAAGCCAGGTGTGTTTTCGTGAAGAGCTGTATAAGTTATTGATGTAATTTCTTATATTCAAGTGGATTTAGTTTTATTCTTTCTTTTCCTTTTGGTGCTCGCTATCTAGGCTAATGTTGCTAGATTTGATGGCCATGTTGGAGCAGTAACTTCAATTTCCTTTTCAGAAAATGGTTATTTCTTAGCGGTGAGTATCCTGTTACGGAATGAACCTATGTTGATCATTCTGTCGCCACCATTAGATGAGGCTCATGATTAAAATTTTAACTAGGGGTTTACTTATGATTTATTGGCAGACGGCAGCTCAAGATGGTGTTAAACTTTGGGATTTACGCAAACTGAGAAACTTCAGAAATTTTTCTCCTTATGATGAAGATACAGCAACTCAAACAGGTATAAGACTAACTGCAGTCTACTGGAGTTAGACAAGCAAGCCATCTTAGAGGACTTGTGTTAATCAAACTGGCTTTACTAATTGGTTTAGAAAAATTACTGTGTACTATGCACTGAGCAGTTTTGCAAAGCGGAGTATCTTGTATTATAGATGAACTATATGTCTGAATATATTATCTTTAAGGATACACAGGCATAGATGAACCATATGTCTGAATATATTATCTTTAGGAGACACAGGAATATATGGGCCATTTTACTTTTTGTATACTTCAGTCTTTTATCTTTCCACTGCTCCATTAACCTGTCAAACTTCCTCTTAGAAATTATTATTTTGCCAACCAATCAAAAAATAATAATAATAATGATTGCGCCAATCCTATCTTAATTTTTCTTTCATTACTGCAGTTTTAATCACTTGTGGGAATTTTTTATGCATTAAAATTGAATAAAACTTCTGCTTCTCCTGTACTTGCAGTGGACTTTGACCACAGCGGAACTTATCTTGCATTAGGAGGCTCAGATATAAGGTAAGATTTCTATGCAAACTTGGTTAACCCTTATAACCTCTGTTGTTCAAGTGTCCTGATTTTGGTTGAGCTTACATGTTGTCCTTTAGTCAACTGGGTTCTGGGGAACTTTAGCCTTCATCACTGAAGCTTTTGGTCATCTTACTTTAGTTATGACCCCAGCTAGTATGTGAATGAGGTGTAATCGTTGTGGTCATTGTTGTTTCTTTAATTATGAACATTCGAAATCCTATTTTGTATTTATATGTTGAATATTATTGGTGCTTTCTGCTGATCCATTAGAATTAATATCAACATACTTTTGTGCTGAATCAGAGTTCATCAAGTTGCAAGTGTTAAGTCCGATTGGAATTGCATCAAAACCTTCCCCGACTTGTCAGGCACAGGCAAGCTTTCCCTGCTCTGCTCTTTTTGCCTATGTGCTCTCGATGGCATCTGTTGCATACCTGTCCTTTTAGATCATTGTTGAGTCTTATATTGTCATGCAGGTAAAGTGACATGTCTGAAATTCGGTCCTGATGCAAAGTACATAGCTGTTGGATCCATGGATCGGAATTTAAGAATATTTGGGCTGCCTGAGGAGGATCAATCAGAGAGTTAGGCTCACTTAGAGGTATTAAAGCAAACAACTGGTCCCACATCTCCTGCTTCAGCATCGATTCGTTTATCTTCCAGGCTGAACAAAAGAGATTGATAGAGATTTATTGTTCTTTCATATGTAACTTCTGTGCTTTTTGTTCAATATATAGCTCCGTCGTTGTAGGGCAAGCTGGCAAAGATATGCCCCAACTTGGGATAATATGGATAGGACTTCTGGTTAGGATGTATCATTTTTATTCATATGTAGCTGTTTTTCGTTCAAAATAGTTCCCATTTAGAACCTGCTTTCAGTAAGTTTAGTGGTGAGGGTTAGAATAGATTTTTCTAGCGATCATTATACTCATGTACTTAGGATTACTTGCAGTGGTGGATAAATCTAAGAAAAATATGTTGGCTTTTATAAAATAGTCATATCCATTTTTTAAAGTTAGACTTGCTGTCTTCCAGTTAAATGGTGCTGATTTGTTTTAGCTTCATGGAAATGTATACATGAAACTATTCTTCAAAATCCTATCAACATGTATACATATCCAAATCAGATAAGGGGAGTTCTTGGGAAAATTCTTTAATGGTTATCTAAGATTAAAGTACTTTCAGTAAATAAATGGTAATACATAAATATCTTAACTGCAAGTTAAATGCAGATAATTTACTATTGTGGTTACATTCCAGGAGTGACAAGGCACAACTTTCTGTATGATAAGAAGAGCCTCCATAGGCTGGAAGGGTCCATATACCATAAAACAATAAGAATGAGGATTGCCTACAACTACAAGCATAATGATCAGCTAACTGACTCCAGACTAACTATAATTTCCTTTCTTGATAAAACCTGTCCATGTTCAGCAGGAACTCTCGAAGATTTGAGGAGACCGCTTCTTGGACATGAAAGAATAAATAATAATCATATTTTCCTAACAAATACCTATTGGAATAACTGGGGTGCAAGCAAGCCTAGACACCAGCATTATAAAATAATAATAACAATATTTCAGGCTTGACACGAGGTAAGGTATCGAGATGCATGTGTAAAACCCCACAGCTGCATCAAGAAAAAGAAATTGTCATACATTGGTAACATCATGTTCAATAAAACAACCAAACAATGTAAGTTTTGGACAAGATCGGTAATACAATGTCGAGAAAGTTGCCCAAATAATAGTTTTCTACAGTATGCTATGACATATAGAGCTTCCGGTTCCAGAGCACCTTACTAGTGAGTATCAAACAGCTTATGCGAGTATGCTTGTATTGGCTTATTTAAGCCGAAACCTTATTCATAATAGGTATGTTTGAGATGAGAGAACAATAACTTGACTTCTAAAAAGCTTTCCAAACACTAGAACAACCTTATAGAATGATATCATTTTCCTATTGTTGCAGCCCTAAGCTGTCATCTTATAATGTAAACAGGAACAGCACATCAGCTGAGAATTGTTTTTCGTTATATTTTCAGAGAGTACTTGAAACTAGAGACTAAAAACTATATTTATGAATAATCAACGGGCGAGAAGGCTAATATTTAAGAGAACATTACCTCAACGTTCTTCAATTCAAACTCTTGATCATGTGCCAAGCATGAGTTCCCAAACGTATCACAAGGTCCACTATTGCCAGATAACCTTAACAACAAATAATCATTTAGCCCAAAAACAAAAAGAAGGGACTTCAGAAAATTGGCAACACGCAAAGAAGAAATCTGCAAGCTGGAGTGCCGAATGCTAGGCAGAGAAACTTACAGATCTCCATCCAAGCATAAAGCAAAATGTCCACCTCCTCCAAGTGCCAGGATATCATTCATGCACAAGCAGAAGTATCTGTTGGCACCTAGTCCAAGAAAGCAACAGATTATTAGCTTACCTCTGTACCCTTTCATGCATTAGATAGAATCTTATGAGTTGTACAATTACTTTGCCGCGACAGGCTTTGAACTAAGCACAGGCAACTTTGCTGATAACTATCGCAACATTTGGCTTTACATTATCACCTAAAGTTAGTTTGAAGCTGGTCTTTGACAGTCACTAGTATATTCAACTACGTTAAATTGAAGATAAGTAACCCGGTCTCAGATGTAATAAAGAGAATTCAATCCAAGAGATACACGAATAAGGGTTTAAGAATCTGATTCAACTCATAAACGAAGCTCGCGGGATGTTTGCTACAAGTCAAGTTGAATGAAAGAAAATTGGACTCAACTCAAGTCTATTTCGAATGAAAATTTTGTTGCAGAACTCAGTCATGAGGTGGATATCTAATGAAGTGCAATAGTTCAGAGTAGCCAATTTCTATACAAAATGTTTAAAAGAATGGACCATGTACTTAATGGGACTACACAGTCAATTCAAGCTTAAACTTTCTTTTTTTTTTAAAAGGAAATTCCCAGTTTTACAAGAACGTGTATAATGGCTTGGTAATATACTTACCAGTAGGTCTGAATAGCCTTGGTTCACCGTATACAGTTGTGAATACAAATGTTTGAATTGTTCCCTGTCATAATAATAGAATGAACAGAAGCTGGTAGTTTGCTCTCTGAATATAGTTTAACATTAGCTCAAATTGATTAAAGAAAGTGAATACTGGCTATTATCACTTCTGTCATATAAAAGGAAAAAGATATATTACTTGGTACTTTCGCTTCGCGGTAGGCTTGAGTGGTGCCTCAAGCAACCCACCAAATACAGCACCTTGCCTATCACCAGTAATCTGAAACAAGCATGATTCATATTGAATATGAGGAAAAAGAAAAGATGCTAAAATCTGGATGCACTGATAGAAAATTTTTGCAGTAACATGGAGGCGAAAATACCAGCAAGCAAGGACCAGAAGTAGTAGCACTCTTGCGAATTAGAGTACGAAGTGATATACCATGTTTTGCAGTGCTGCCCTTCATTCAAATAAACAGAATAGATATGAATATTCAAGAAGAAAGCAATAGATGTTACAGTGGAAACTAGTTTTAAGTCGAAGTTACCTATATAACAAGACCCATTGACAACCTTTCACTATATTAGGAAGGGAAGACTGGAAAAAGTCATACAAGTTCGGAGAAATGAAAACAGAATCATCAATGAGATTAGGCATGGACTGTTCTAAACTGTCTCCATCATGAGCATCTTCAAAAGCTTCGAAACCACTGGCGACGCTCCTTGCAGAATTAGGCTCAGCATTATACCTAGGTGTATATAGTGGTTCATTTTCACCTTCTTCCATGTGATCATTTGGCATCTCTTTGCAATCATTATGATCGTCACAATCTGTGTATCTCTCCAAAGGTCTATCGCGCCATGAGAAACTTTTGCTTCTCCACGTAAAAGAATGTGACTCAAGTGACTTGACATCATTTTGATCTCTAAGTTTACCAAAATTTGATGGTAGAAAGAAAGAAAGTAAAGATGATAGAGATCTTCCCTCTTTGGTGTATGGCCTGGCCTAAACACAGAAACACAGTGTCACAAATAATATGCCAATCAAAGGCTACAAACTACGAGACTTTAGAAAACAGTACTTATACTAAAATGGAAAAGCAAAGGGAAAATTATGCCATAGAACTTCTGCTTGAATAAACAAAATTCCTATTTCAAAAGGACAAAATCAAGAAAAATGTAGTACGTTGCTCAAATTAGCGAAAATTTGCTATCAACAAACTTCAGTTCAAATGTTCAGTGTTCTTTGTTATCAATTTTTCATTCTTAGAACAAAAAAGAGAACAATAAGAAAAACTCGTTGGTGCTGATTATATAACTCCTTAATATCCATTCAGCTCCATTTGGACCTATTTCATTCCAATACTTAATAATTTGGAGGTCTTTAACAACAGACCTTCTCTACATTTTCTGCTGACACAAAAATCTCTAAATGGACTTCAAAGGCTGCTCGCAAACACCTAATGTAAGGCTACCAACACGACTAAGCTCAAACCAACTTGTCTTTTTTCCTCAACAAATAAGAAATACCCTCTTCGTCTCAGTTTATGTAACATTGTTCGACCCAACAAGAAATTTAAGAATAAAATAAAGACTTTTAAGACTTGTGGTTTCAAACATGATATAACATTTGCATGGCTATAAAAACAATTTATCACTAAAGGTAAAATATAATATTTGAAGTTAAACTATTTTCAAATATAAATATGTATCATTCTTTTAAGGAAATAGTGCCACATATGATAATTCCCATCACATAATACGGAGTTCTCTATATCTTTTCTTAAGGTCAATCAATTTAATGCATCAAGGTAGTTTACCTACAATATACCTCTCTAAGGTGCAGTCTTTTCCCGAACCATACATGATCGCGGGATGTTTCATGCACCGGTCGGCCTGCCTTTTTTAATCAATTTAATGCATTTTCATATTAGCTCATTAAAGGATCATAAGATTAATCTTTTTAATAGTCAAACTACAATGACATTGTTTAATAATAACCAGAAAATCTTATAACAACATAAACATAAAAAAGTTCAGGGCATTTTAAAATTTTTAAAAAAGAGAAAAAGGGAAAGAACCTTATGATCAGGTGATGGCTGTTGATCAGAAGAAGATTTAGAAGGAGAATCAGAAAAAAGACGTGAAAGCTTTTCAGAAACTGTATCCTTTATGGCATTCATTTTTTATCTTTTTCTATTTTTAGCTTTTATCCCAATTTAGAAACTTCGAGATTGAGAACAAAAATGAGAATTTCAAAGGCTGATAATAGAAACCAAGATTTGGAAACGTGTAGAAACGGACAATGTGAATGTAAAAAGAGGTTACTTTATTTGAAATTTTGGAAGTTTGCCGTTTTTGGAAATCTTGCAAACACCAAAAAGGAAAGTACTTTGGGTGAAGGAGACAGAAGCCCGCGGGTGAGGGGGGGGGGGGGGGGGCAGGTTTGTCGTAACAGCCGAAAAAATAGAACATCGAATGAAATCAAAAAAGTAAATGAAGGAACAAAAATAGAAAGAATCAAATAAAGGATTACTATTAAGAAATTATGTTCTGCTTATTTTTCTTAAATAAACAAATGTAATGTAACTAATAAATTGAAAAAAATGACACTGTGTGTGGTTGTGGTCATGGTTGTTTGATTTTTTTTGTTTTTTGTTTTTTGGAAGAGAAATTGAATTGCATTTCGTTTTACAATATTTATAATTCAAAATTAATCCAAATCAACCGTGATTGTATTTTCAGAGTTTGATTTTTATTTTTCTCACAATTCTCTTTATTATCTCTTTTTTAACATTACAAATTATTATATACATACATACTAGCCCACTAGGGTTTCATATATACTATAATAACACTACCGAATTTGTTCGTATAATGTCCATAAAACAATATAATCTTGTCTATCTTATTGTCCTTTAAGGAAAACAAAAAGTTACTAAATTGATCAAGTGATATGATCCTAAATATGAAGAATAGGAAATCAAGTGACAATTGATTTTAGTAAAGGAATAGAAGAAATAGGGAAATAGATAAAAGAAAGAAAGAAATCAATCCCAAAATTGTAAATAAATTAAAATATTACAAACAAACTGTAATACCCTAATTAATACAAATACAATCAAAGACCAATATCTGAGGGGCAAGAGACTTGAACTCAAGCAATAGATCTCTCACACAAGAGAATCCAAGAGAGATCCAAGAAGAAGCAAAGAGAATTAACTCACACACACTCTCACAAGAGTATTCTCCATCATCCAAAAACTCTGACTAATGACTAAACCTAGAATTAGGCTATTTGTAGTAGCTAGTTAATTACAAGGATAAATGGACTAAAAAACCCCTAATGTTTATTCTGAAAATCTGCCAAGACATCTTTCATCGCGATCGCGCACGTGGTCTCGTGATCGCGCCATGTAATCTGAAATCTCCTCGAAAATGCACTAAGTCTTTCGCGATCGAGGACTCTGATTGAGTTTTTCTGCACAAACGCGCACTTGGCATCGCGATCGCGAAGCATATCCAGAAAATCCAGAATCCTGCAGCCTTGCATTTTGCTCATTTGGCCATCCTTTTGACTTGGCTCTTGCTTTTCATGCTCTCCTAAAGCACTCTAAGCTCTTGATGTCTCGAGCACGAACCCTCTACAGCTTTGAGTGCTAAATCCGATTGCATCATCAAAGCTATCATTATGGCAAATAAATGTTGAATAGATACAAGATTCTTAAGATCGAGAAGGAATAACATCAGGCGCAGATGCAGAGAAGGACGTGCGGGTTCGGCGGAACTCATTAGGTTTGACGCAAACAATGTACTTATATTAAAAAAATACTAAAGATGAACAAAAATTAAGCTCGGAACTCAGTTACTAAGCGTTAAAATCATTATCCTAAAATTTAGAACCCATAAGATCCTGAATTCGCCTCTGAATAACATGCATGTAAGACGTTCTTTAATTGAAAGAGCCTTGTGGCTACTGATTAAAAAAAAAAAAGGAGAGAGAGAGAGAGAAAAAAAAGGAGGCCCATATATAGATAAGATAGTAAGAAGATTAAAGGGAGGAGGTGTGTCAGTGTAGCTGAAAAATCAAACAAAGAGACGCAAAAGACGTAGAGGGAAAAAAAAGTAAAAGCCTTCGAAATCTAAGATGACATCGTTTTATAAGTTCTCCCGTTGTCACACAATTTTTACTGTTGTCAACATTGTTAATAGACACATAGACACACTAATTAGTCATCACAATCCATCATAGTATTTTGTTGACGTGCTTGACCAGCCATACAGAACACCCCCACCCCCACCTCCCACCCAAAAAAAAAAAAGCAAAAGCAAGAGGTTTTTGCTAGAATTTCTTGCTTAAAGTTGTTGTTAAAGAATATGGATTGGACATCTAGAAAATGGATATAGAAAGTCTATGTTGGAGTGCTCTGAATGTTGAAATGTATGAAGAGTGGACCTAATTGACTCATGAACTCTAGTCTCACTTCATCTTACCTATAAATACAACCTTACATTTCAGTTCATTATACTCTATCTTTATTATCCTTTTAATTTTAATTAGCTCAAATACTCTCATTCTTTTAAGGCAAAATAAAATAAATTATGGGTGTTACCACTTATACCCAAGAGATTACAACACTAGTTGCTCCTGCTAGGCTTTTCAAGGCTTTGGTTCTTGATGCAGACAATCTAGTCCCAAAGTTGATGCCACAAGCAGTGAAAAATATTGAGAATTTTGAAGGTGACGGTGGAAGCATCAAGAAGATGAACTTCGTTGAAGGTTACTTTAATTTTAACTCATTTATAATTTGTTAGTGAATGTTAATCAACTTTTTATATAATCACTTACTATCATTTAATTATTGAAAAGAAAGTGCCAATTCATTTACAACAAATGAGGTAATTCATAGCGACTTTACTTCTAGTCGCCACAATTACTAAGTTTTAACGACTGAATTAGCGACCCTCACTACGAGTAAAGTCTCATACGACAACCTTTCCCCTTTTTCTATAGTGACGACTTCAGCCTCCAACTTTGACAAACTAGAATAACAAACGAAATATTGTACTCCCTAGTTATGTTTCAATTTATGTGACACATTTAGTTGTTGAGAGTAAAACGAGTTTCTTTTTACCGCAATTATCGTTGATTGTTATGACTAATAGTATTTTTTTTAGTTTTCTAAATATGTGTTTATATCTAATACTTGCCGAATAGGTTAAACAGATAAATTTAAAGAAGTGCAAAAAATAAAGCAAATACAACGGAAATAATAAAGAGATGTATTATTTCTTGTGCATAGGCGGACTCGTAGCGAATCGCTTGATAGAAAGAGGGGTATATATTATTTTAGGCTTACCATAATTAATCCCAATTATGGTAAAATATTATGTTTATAGGTCGTGAGCCTGACTACAAAAGGTGGTGATACTAACTAAACCCTAACTAGGAGACTACTAATTTCAATGCAGCGAGATGAGTGCATTTCAGCCTTGGCCCGTGCCTATTGTTCAATCGTTGCTGTGGGGCAAACGTATATCCCCAATGCCCGATAACTTGTAAAGTAAGTCTAGTAAGTGTCAGCTAAACTCGTATTCCCATAATTGTAGGTGGTGTATTTTTAACCACACAATATGTAAATTTTATTTCAAAAAATTTAAATATGCTTTGCCTGAATTCAAAGTAAAAATTTAAAAGTTTACTCTCGAAAGTTGAATTATATCACATAAATTGGGACCACGAGAATAGTATTAAGTACGTACTTTAATTATTATCTACAAAATGACAATGGCCTATGTATAAACTCGAAGAGCAAGAACATAACTCTTCCTTGTTTTGAAATGGCACGCAGGATATCCAATAAAGTACTTGAAACACAAGATCCATGTCGTTGATGACGTGAACTTGGTAACCAAGTATTCATTGATCGAAGGAGATGTTCTGGGAGAAAATTTAGAACATATTTCTTATGAAGTCAGATTCGAGGAATCTGGAAATGGAGGGTGCATTTGCAAGGCTATAAGCAAGTACCACACCAAAGATGACTTTGTAGTAAAGGAAGAAGGGATCAACGAAGACAGAGAGAAAACCATGGAACTTTTCAAGGCTGTTGAAGCATATTTCCTTGCTAATCCTTCTGCCTATGCTTAAAGATTATATCAAGTACTCTTCAATAGTTACAAGTTGTTTTGCATTTTGACTTGAAATTGAGTACTAGGAGTACTTATTAATTTATAGTGTGATTTGACTTTTTTTTTATTTATTAAAACACGACTTGCATTAATTAAATAGTTACGGGGATTACATAAAGAGTTCGTACGGCTATTAAGATGTTCCGTACCCTAAATATTACACATACTACTACTAGGGATAGAAACGGCATATAGTGTTGAACCCTCACGAAAAAATGCACAACAAGTATACATCCGGATGTATTTCAACAAAATGGGACTCCAAAGAATCCGGATGTATTTCAACAAAATGGGACTCCAAAGGATTTCTTTGGAGTCGCCACCTAATTTAAGGATTATTAGAAACCTAAGTTAACTAAAGAGTGCAATTTTATTCTTTATTTAAAAAAAAATTAAATTAAAATCAGAGATTCTAGGTAAGTGGTTCTATTAAATTTGAAAGAAGGTCCCTTGCGGGAGCACTTTCGAAAATCCGCTAAATGCGGTTAATCCGGCGATTTTCACGAATTTTACTTAAAGATAATTAGTTGAGGATAAATTTTAAATAAAGATAAATAGATAATGAATAATATGATATAAATAAGATAACGTTTGATTTATGCCGATACTTAGATAAATAAATAAAAAAATTTAAGATTAATTAAATGGATAATGAGATAATGGTCAATTGATTAATTAATAGAATAAGTAAAGGTTAAATGAAGTTAGATAATTAAATAAAACAAACTAGATAAATAATTGGATAATAATAAAGGAGTAATTAATTGATTGAATAAATAGATAAATAAATAACTTAATTAAATAAATGAATACTTGTCAATTTTAATTAAATAAAGAAGTAAATGATTAATAATTGATTAAATAAATAAATAAATAAATATTTAATTGATTAAATAAATAATTAATTGAAATTAAATAAATTAGATTAGTAAATAAATAAATAAAGGATTAAAATTTAATTGATTAACTAAATAATTAGATTAGATAAATAAATAATTGAATATTTAATATAATGAATAAAAAAGCAATTCATGCGAATTATGACGAGGGTATGATTTTTTAGTCGAATTTATTTTTGCACTCATTAACTGACAAATGATTCTAAGCATCCATAAATTAATTGACGATTCGCAGAGAAATGATACAAAGCATTCATATAAAAAAATAATTTAAGTGATTTACAATAATTATTCACAATTCAAATACCATTTCTATTCTACAAAGCTCCTAAAACATGCTTTTCTAAAGGGGACGGGAAAGAAGGAGTTTAGAAGGTAGAACCCGGATAGCAAATTTCAACGCAAGCCCTGTATTTCACAAGGTTTTCATTTTTTCCGTTTTTTTTTTTTTACATTTCGGGGATATCAAGTTCCGAAAATGCGGAGCGGTTCAAGTAACTTCAAATGCATGTAGCCCATCCTGTTTGTGAGTTTTATTTCAACTCGTCCCAAGTTGTTACATGCCAAAATAAGAGGGAAAATAAAGATTAGAAAAAAAAATATGTAGGTAAGAATGATATAGACAGGCATAAGTAATAAACAAATAGCAGGTTAAGAAGAAACAGTAGTCAAACTAATCAACAAAAATAGTAATAATTGCAACAATTATAGACTACACTAGAATATGGTGGCGCTGAATAGGTAGAAGCAAACGAAGATTTGTAGCTAAAATTCTAGGTACTAGTTGGAAATTCTAGGTACTAGTTGGATTCCAAGATACATGCAAACATGCAAAGGAGCTAATATCAGACCAAAACTACGGTAAAAGAAAGGATTGAAACACTTCTAAAAGAAAATGAGCAAGAATTAACCAAATAAGCTATGACCTGAAAATATGATTACTAAAAGAATAGACATGGATGGCTATCTCAAGATGCAGCATCTTAATCTTAGTCACAGTCACTAGCAATAATCCAATAAGAAATTCTACTAATATTTAATACATGTCAGTAGATTTCCTGCAAAATTAATAATGGACAATGAAATGATAAGCTAAAATGAAGACCATATGTTTTCAGAACAAACTAGGAAACCTTGTCAAATATTTTAGCAAGTTAGATTTTCATACCAAAGAGAGTTAAATACATAATCATAATATGACCTGCTTTATACTAATTAATTATTGTCGAGAATACACCCAAAGAAATAATGCCACTTAAGCTTTCCACTGAAGAACGTCATGAGAGCAAATGAACCTCTACTTACAGAATCATAGCAGACTGTAGCAAATAAGACAGACTTCATAATTGAACATAATACTTAGCTACTTTTAAGTTCAGATTTTTCAGAAAAGGCAATGAATTCAGAAAAAAAAAATCAATTCCAGACTCCAAACAGATAGAAAGGAAGCAAGCTAGCTCTATCCCTTTGGCATTTATCAAAAAGCAACAAACACAGGGAATTTTAGACTTTAACTACGACTTTTAGCCATCAATATTTGACCTGAAATACAGCTTAAATCACACTTAATTGAAACTAAAAGAATGCTCCAACACTCAACTAATATAATTACAGAAGCCTGCTTCCTTTGATTAAAACAGAACCCCATCTAAGAACACCTGCAACACCATTCAGACCTCCTGAACTCCATCACACGCACAATGAATAACCAGAATTGACCCCCCTTTTCTGCACCAACCAGACTCCTCCTATAATACCAAAACACTTACACTACCTCACACTCACAAAACACTCCCTGAAACTCATAAAACCAACCTGCTACTCCCTGCACCTCTAACCTGCAACACCTCTCTACAAGCTCCCTCTAACAGATCCTATACTCCCTCCTGAACAACTCCAGAAACCCCTAGACAAACAAGGAACCAGAACTGAACCAAAACTGGATCACTGCATCACCCTCATCAACTGCCTACCAACCAGAAATCAACTAGGCCACCTCCTAAAGCCACCTACACACTGGAACTACTCACTGACATTTAACACCCACACCTGCTGCCACCCTCTGCATACATCTCACATTGCTCAAAACAACCACCAACCTAATTAACTACCTGCAGCCTATCTTCCATCTCCCTGAGACAACCCCTGCACATAAATACACTAACCAGCTTCTCTCAAATAGAACCCACTAGCGCCCTCTGAATCAATTCGAGAACCTGAAACAGTCTAAATACCAACCCTCACTTCTTCCTGCACACCAACCAGCCTCCAAACACCTTTCTGAGATCAAAGAAACTTCATAAAAAAAAAGACAGGAACAGACCTAAGGAGAAGAAGATATTTAAGACCAAGAAACTGACCTGAAACTTGGGAACTTGAGCATGTACACACTAACAGATTTTCTATCATCCATTTTATCATTTTAGACTAACAAAGAACCATTTTTAAACTTATAATCTGATTCTTCTTCATAAAGTCATAAACTTTAAATCAAACAACCTTACTACAACTTATTAATGGTCTAAATTTCAAAGTATCATCATTTCCATACACCAACAGTCATGAAACTTATACAAATCTCAGAAAAGAAATGCAAAGATTCTAACTTTAACACCTATGATGTTTTAAATGTTCTACTAAGAATCCATCATCATTCATTTCTATTGACAAAATATAGCTTCTTTCAGTTCTGACAATAGAAGCTACTTCGCAAACCATTTTCATCCACCATCCTACGCTAACATTATAAACATGATACAACTGATTTTAATTTGAACCAGTTCTAAACCTTCGCATAGTCATTTAATACAAAGAATGAAAATGGAGGGTTATTACCTTTCTTGGAGCAGTGAATGAGGGGTTAGGATCTGAAGTGAGACGCAACTCGACTAAGGGACACGAGCAAGGTCGACGACTAGATTTACGAAGAAGCGATACCAAGCTTTAACAAGAAATCAAACCATCATATTCACTGAACAAAAATACTTTAAATGTGTTGTGTGTTTTTTTAACTGCTGTTGCTAAGAACCGACCCTAAAATGAACATAAAGAAGATTTTATACCTGAAATGCTAGGGGTTCGGATCTCTTTGAATTCCCAAAAGCGACCCTTACTCCCTTTGCTTTTCCCCTTTGAAACCAAGGTCAAAATAGTATAATCCTCTCTGATTGTACTACTTTCACCCTGATTCAAAGAGAAAAATAGACGTTGGACATCTCACGGCTCGGATTCGATCAAACTTTTGAAAAAACGGATAGGGTTAAAGGGGTTTTGTACTGGTGAGAGAGGGGAACGTGGGGGGGGGGGGGACCATGGTACTGATTTTGGACGATTGTGCTCAAGATTTTGGGGGGGAAAAGGAAAATCGGGTTAGGGATTAAGGGGATCGGGTTTAGGGAAAAACGGAATGGATCGTGAAGTGTGTAATGTTGTAGATATTGTTTACGATAATGGGCTATAATGGGTCACGCCTAGCACATTTCCCCCCCCCCCCCCCCTTTTAGAAATAAACTTAAGTAATTAGGGAATTGCATTTTTTAAAAAAAAATCAATTAATTACTTTAACTTTCAAAATTGATCTTAATTTTAGAATAATTATACTTTAATTGAAACTTCCGGGGCAAATTTGGGTGTCAATATATAGCGCGTTTAAGTTTCTTAAAGATGATAACTTAATACATATACTATCCGACACCTTCGTAGCAAAATACATGCCAGCTTTGTCTTCCATTACTGCTGTTTTAACAAAATCAGGTGGTACCACAAACTGATATATTGAACTTCTTTTGGACGATCAAGGGCTCCCTTGGCTAGGATATGTGCCACTCTATTCCCTTGGCGGAAGTTATGCCTCAATATTGGCATTCCCAACTTGGTCATCATTAACCTGCAATCAGTAACAATAGAAAAATAAGTAGCAGTAGGTTTCTCCAAAAGGTGAATAGTATCTGTGGAGTCGGTTTCTATTTCCAAAGGGAAATAGGCTTGTTGAACTGCTAGTGATAGCCCATAATGAAGGGCCATTAGTTCAACGTGAGTAGGGTTTAAGCCATTTATGACTTTGTGGAAGCCTAGGATCCGATTACCACTGCAATCTCTAAAGACTCCCCCCAATGCTAGCTTTGTGAGTTTGATTATTATAGGCTCCATCTATATTAAGTTTAATGAATTGGTCCTTAGACGGGTGCCATGATACCTTTATGTATTTTGAATTATTTAATTTAGGTTCTTTTGAGGTAAGAAGTTTAAACTCAACAATCCTAGCATGAACTTGGTCGTAAGATATACTCTGGAAAAGATTATGAATATTATTCTGATTACGATTAAGCCACAGATTCCAAGTTGTGAAAGAGAGGAATTCAAGACAATTATAGTAATTGTAAGACATGTTAGGAGTGAGGTCCTTCAACACCGTTAGCCAGTTATCAGTAGCAACTAACTGGATAGAAAAATTACAGGTAGACCAGAATTTTTTTGCTAGGACACAGCCTACAAAAATATGATAGTCAGTTTCATACTCACTCTTACAAATTGGGCAAATGGGGTCAATATTAATGCCAATTTTGCTAAGATAGAAGCGAGTAGGTAATCTATGATGGTTGCATTGCCACAAAAAGAATCTTATTTTATTAAGAGTATCAATTTTCCAAATCCAGTCAAAGTCAACCTTTTCAGGCTGATAATTTTCAATTAGAGCATAAGTGGACTTTAGAGAAAAAATACCATTAGAATTAGGCTTCCAGATAGGATGATCAATGTCACAAGATAAGAAAAAAGAAGTATTGATCATGGTACTAATATCCTCCGGGAGTTCAAAAGAAAGTTTAGAACAATCTAGCTTAATGCCATTAGCTAGAAAAGCGACTTTAGCTTTAGATTCTTCCAAAGTTAAGGGGCCACTAATGCAGTTCCTAAGAGATTGTCTTGTAGGAAGCCAGCTTTGATCCCATAGAGCAGTGTGTTTTCCATCTCCAATAACCCAATGGGTGTTAGGGTTACAAATTTTCCAACCTCTGAAAAGATTATTCCAAATAAAAGAAGTACTCTTAGAAGTGGGCATGTGCATGTATTTACTAGTGAGGACTTTAACCCAAAGGGATTCAGGAGATGAAAGAAATCTCCAAGTTAAGCCTGTAAGCATGACCAGGTTTTTAGTTTTGGCTTTAGAAAGAGACAAGCCACCTAGGAGTTTGGGCTTTGTGATAGAGTTCCAGGAGATGAGATGGATCTTCTTCCTGGTAGAAGTAGTACCCCAAATAAAGGTCTTTCGAACTCTATCAATCATACTAAGAGTTTTGGAGGGAAGGGAATGAAATTGCATGATGTGATTTAGAATGGAATTTAGGGTGGATTTGACTAGGGTTACACGACCAGCAAGGTTAAGGAAGTGAGTTTTCCAGCTCGATAGTCTAGATTGAAGATTATCTAGAATGAACTTGTAATCATTTGGTCTTGGTTTGTTATTCAAGATAGGAAAGCCAAGATATTTACCAAAACAATGACCTGTTTGAATATTTAGGATAGTGCCAAAATAACAGGCCATATTTTTATTGACAATCCTAGAGAAAATAATTTTAGATTTCGAGGTGTTAACCTTTTCTCCAGAGAGATTACAGAAGAGATTTAGGGGTTCCTTAATGGCCAAGACTGATTTTTCATTAGCTTTAGCCATGAAAGTAAGATCATCCGCAAAAAGAAGATGAGAAATCTCAGGACCTTTAGGAGATAATTTAATAGGGTTCCAAAGGTTAGATTCGACCTTATGATTGATATAAATATATAGAAGCTCCAGGCTTAGGATAAAGATGTAGGGTGACATAGGGTCACCCTATCTAATTCCTCTACTAGGATGGAAGTAAGGGGTTTTAGAACCATTAATGAGGATAGAGATAGAGGAAGTAGTAACACAAGATAAGATAAGCTTGGAAATATTAGGGGGAAATATAAAGAAGGCTAGCATGGTACGAATAAAGGACCACTCAATTCTATCGAAAGCTTTCTCTAGGTCTATTTTAACAATCATTTCACCTTTTGCACCTTTCATCTTGTTGAACTTATGGATAATTTCCTGAATTATAATAGCATTATCTGAGGCTCTTCTATTCTTCAGGAAGTTGACTTGACAGGGGGGTTAATAAGGCTGTCAAGATGAGGTTTTATACGATTGGCAATAATATTAGTAATAATTTTGTAAATGGTATTACAAAGGGCTATGGGTCTGAAATTTTTGATATGGACGGCATTTTTAAACTTAGGGATTAAACAAAGATAAGTAGTATTTAAGGAATCAGGAATACTACTAGTATTAAAAGCTTCATGACAAAGGGATTTAACAGAATCGCCCACTATATCCCAGTACTGTTGAAAGAAAAAAAGGTGAAGATCATCGGGACCTGGGGCTTTATAAGGCTTAAAGGAAAAAATAGCACAAGTAATTTCACGATCTAAAAGGGGGCGATCTAAATTAGAAAGGTCCGTTTTAATGTACCGAGAACTATTAGCATTGTTAGGACAATGGGAGCTGGTAACATGATCAGTAGTATAAAGGTCTTGAAAATAATTGGAGACATGATTAACTAAGCACGTATGATAAAAAATGATGTTACCCATGTCATCCTGAAAATGAGTAATAGCATTTTTCCTGCGTCTGTTTAAAGTAGTAACTTGGAAAAATTTAGTATTCGCATCACCATGATTTAGCCAGTCAACCCTAGATTTTAGTCGCCAAAATTCCTCCTCATTTTTTAATAGGTTATTAAATTCAGAAACTAAATTTGTTTCAAGATTTTGAAGAAAACAACTAGTAGGATAATTTGGGGAAGATTGTACAACCATTAATTCTGGCCAGGAGGTTAGCTTTCTTTTTAAAAATATTACCAAAAATATTTTTGTTCCAAATGGAAATCTCCTGCTCAAAAATTTTTGAAGCATCATAAAAGGATCTATTTAACCAAGAGTGAGCAATAACATTTTTAAAATCAGGATGTGAAAGCCACATAGATTCAATTCTAAAAGGCTTGTTATAATTAGTATTAGGCTTTTTATTTAGACAGATCAAAATAGGATGATGGTCCGAATAAGTCTTAGGTAAATGGACAATCGAGGCATCTTTAAACTTAGTAATCCAGTCGTTGTTGGCAAGACATCTATCCAATCGTTCCATGATAAGACAATCCCTATTTTTACTATGGTTAGACCATGTAAATCTAGGTCCCTTAAAACCTAGGTCAGTTAGATTACAATAGTTAATATACTTTAAAAAAGTAGAGGCATTGTTAAGCTTTATAGGTCTGCCTCCACATTTATCCTTTTGATGAAGGATTTGATTAAAGTCTCCCCCTACGAGCCAGGGACCTTTATAAGAATCATAGATGCTAGCAAGGTTATTCCACAAAATACTATGATTTGAACTAGAAGTACTAGCATAGACAATCGAGAAAAGCCATGGAAAATTAAGAGAGTTATGATGTACCTTTATCATTGCATGGACTTCATTACCATTAATATAAATATTAGAGATGCTGACCAAGTCATTTTTCTATAGTATTGCTATTCCTCCAGAGCGACCAATTGCTGAAACTTCAGCGTAGTCACTAAAGTCAAAACGATCTCGAAGTTCATGATGATCTTCCATTTTAGTCTCAAGAAGAGCAATCACTGCGGGTCTATAAACTTCTAAGATAGCATCAAGGTTCCTACGAAAGTTAGGGTTATTTGCACCCCTTACATTCCAAATTATAATATTAACTTGTTTATTCATATTAGGGTTAGAGTTTTGTTCAATAACCATGCCTATCTCAGGATTTGTCTTGAGTGTTGGATTCAAGACCACATCATATTTCCCCACTAACCTTTTGGCTAGGGCTCCCACGTCCAATGAGCATTTGCAAAGAGATTGATGGCCTGTGAATATTACCTTTTTGTCTAATCTTTCCTTGAAGAGGAAGATGGCTACCTCCCTTAGGTTTACAAACTCCGTTTGGCTCGCCCTCCCCCTTAACACGATTTCCTCTAATGCATCCCTCATGTTTCCTTCTGGCTCTGGTTGAATGGGTTGATGTTCTGGAGATGGTGGAGGGGCTAGTGGAGGGGGGTTGTCCATTAGCATTTGAGGCTGTGGTTGGAGATTTTGATCTTGAACGTTCGCATTTTGAAGATTCATCATTTGGAAAATGCCATTCATGTTCATTTGTCCCTGCATGGGTTGATTGAGAGCTAAATCCCACTGAATGAAGGTTGGATTTTGGGAAGGCAGGACACGAGGTGGAAAGAATGGAAGATCCATTAATGGATGATTCGGATAGATCCCCTCGTGCATGAATTGAGGCCACATGTTGTTCATGTAATTCTGCGTTGTTAGGTGCATGCCCTCGCTCACAATTTCTGCAAGATAAGCTGGGTTTTGAATGATCACAAGGGCTTGTTGGCCTTGAATCTCCATTGGTACTGAGATTTCATGGCCCCAAAAAGTCGACTCGAGCCACGACTGAGGAACTAGATTTTGTGGTGGTGGAAGTGTGAAAACAAGTGGAGGGTTCACTTGAGGTAGTGGAGGATCCTGATGATTGTTTTGTGGCTCCATGTTTTTTGTTACTCTTTTTTTTTGTTGATGTTGGATCACTAAATTTTGAATTAGAAGTTGATCTTTTTTCCATTTGGTGAGAGCTTTCATTTCCAGAGAGTGAAGATATATTGTGATCGAGAGAAGAGTTAGTGGACATAAAATGATTATGCATGGACCTTTGCGTGTTTGACTGCTCAAACAAGGAGAGAGGAGGTAAAGATATTGAGTTTATGGGAGAATTAGTTAGAGGAGGGTTATTGGTGAATGTGGCCGGTGCAATTTTGTAAGGAGTTTCAGTTGAGTAGGATAGGGTATAATCCTTGGAAAAAGTGGAACAAACTTTTGTAATAGATTCGGTATTAGATGTAGAATCTGGGGATAGGGACGTGGGGAGTAAGGGTTGAGTCGATGTGGCAATGTGGTCAAAGATTTTAAAATTGGGGCCTATGTTTTTAGTCAAAGAAAGCTTAGGTTGTATCGCCATTTGCATGGCCTCGTCTGACGTGGATTCAACAATTTATTTCGACACTGAGCCAATATCATCCTCAACCATAGTATTATCCTCGGAAACATTTAACAAATTAAATTTATTAGTGGTATTAACTACTCGATAATAAGTTTTAGAATTACCTTGATTTTTAACTAGGGTTTTAGTAGATAAAGGTTTAGAGTACTTACCTGAAGCTTGAGCAGAATTGAACTTTAATGAGGTACCATTATTACCTCACGCAGATGAAGAATTACTAGGCACAACATATGGTTGATGGCCATTAATATTTTTTTTCCTTGGGAAAGTGACAGTGTGCCATTCAGATTCTCCCTCTATAGATTTAAGCTTAAGTTGTGGAAAGGAATGGGAGGAGTTAGGATTGGAGCTAGGAATATCAGTTTGAGAGTTGTAGGGACAATGTTCCTGGAGATGACTTAGTCTCCCACAAACTTTACACAAGATATTTTCACCTTCATAGATCACATTTTGTTTGTGATGTTCAATAAAGACAAAACTTTTCACAGGGGTGTCTAATTGTACCTCAATGCAAATTCTTGCATAACGTGCTCTAGGAGCTGTAGATGTTTTAAAATCCACCTTAAGAAGTTTACCAAGGCTACTTCTAATTTTCCTCAGTACACCTTATCGAAAAATTCTGTAGGAAGGTTTGGGAGCCGGATCCAGATGGCTGTGGATATTAGCTTAATTTGTGTTGTAACATAGTTTGGTTCCCAATATCTAACAGATAGGAAAAAATCATTAACAAACCAAGGGCCTTCAGTTAGAACTTTCTGAAGGCTTTCGTGCTTATGGAATTTAGCAATGTAAAAATCTTCCCTAAGGTCAATCAGAGGGAAGTCTTCATCCAGCTTCCATAGTTTTTGTAATTTCTCATTAAGGTACTGATGATGTAAACGTTTCCCCAAAAGCTTGATTATAACTGAATGGAGCCAAGGTGAGTAAATTCGTTGCCTTTCCTCTTGAGTAAAGGAAATGCAGTCAACTAAGTCATCCTCCACCATTGGTTTAAGTTGCATGTGGGATTGTGAGAGGGGATCATGAAGGATTCTGGAATGAGGGTCATTTTGAGTAGTAGATTTAACTAGGGTATCATAGTAGGTAGGTTTATCAGACATGATGGAATTTTTAGTAGGGTCGTCAGGTGGCTTAGGAGGGATTAAATGAGCATCAATAGTAGCTTCAATGTCGAGGTCCATTGAAGAAGGTGAGCGTTAATGAAGAAGGTTACTGAAGAAAATTTAATGAGCTAGAGAGGGAAAGGGTTAGAGAGGAGGGGGAGAATCTTCAAATTTCTATCTTTCCCTTTCGAATTATTACAGTGTGATTTGACTTATATGCATTGAGATAGTAAAAAACAGGTTAATTATAACTTATAGGCGTATCTGCTTGCTAGCCCGTATCCATATCAGTGTATTTTAAACTTCTTAGACTATATACAAGTTGTCTACTTTATTTTTTAACTTACCAACTATACCTGTTGTAATCTTTTACACGAACCAGCTAGTTTTAAGAAATTTATGACGTACGAGCATAATAGTTGAACTCGCTACAGATCAAAATAACATGGGGAAACTTTAGAATATTTGGACTTGCAAGTACAACCAAATCAAAACGAATTGTTTGGGTAATGATGCGACACAAATAAATTTCGAAAAAAAGATATTTTGACCTAGAATAATATAACAGTGAGAAAGAAAAAGATTAATTGAAACACATCACAAACTTGTGATTTTTTCCTCGGCGACTTATTAATAATAATAACAATAATAATAATAATAATAATAATAATAATAATAATAATTTCAGTACAGATGTAAAGATGAATGAAATAATTCAAAATCGCAACTTCCATTAGGTACGTCCACGGGAAAATATCCACTTAACAATTCGAGGAAATAGAATTCAGTAGACTTTTAAACATTTCTGTTCCATTTAATTTAGTCTTGGACTTTGAGTTTACAATTTGGCAAAAGCAACAATCATATTCAATATTCCATATATCAATTACTTACCATTCCTTTTTCCTTTTTGAGTTTGGCCACTTAATTACCATCGATCATTCACATCATACAATTCATTGAATATCAACGACATGTGTTAATGAACTACGACCATGCATATATCACTTTCGTCGAAAATTCCACATATATTTTTGAAAGATATTTGAATTAGAAAAAAAATTAAAAAGACGAGAATTCTTAATTGATTACTTATCCACCAAACATATACTCCCAACTGTTTAGAAAGTATTTTGATGTATTTGGTGCACATGTAGTCTTTGTGCCGGCTTATAAATTTATCTGCCTTGCGATTTGTTTTGTTTATAACATACGTGCACCCATGCTTTCTTCTTCAAATATTTGCAATACTTTTTTCTCTATGTTTTTTTAAATTTTTTTTTTTTTTTGCATACGATAAGATAATTTTTTGCCAAAAATTTAAGGTCTATGATCATTGACTAATAGACAATATTTAAGGGATTACACATCATCCAAATGTGTTGATAACCTAATGGTCAAAAAGAGACTTTGAATTTAATTACTTCCCTTTGTATTCGCTTTTTCTTTAATGTCCTCTCGAGAGATCACCTTCCTCTCCTTCCCCAATTTCCCTCGGGGTCTCCTTCCACGTTAATGCAAACCTTTCCCTCGTCGTCCCATTTACAGCGGGCGGCGGGCGGAATAAATTCTTCATTCTACCACCAACCACAACGGCCATCAATTTTTCAAAATGCCTCCCAAAATGGGAGTCTTGAAACCATTCCAATTATTGGAGGTAAATATCATTTCTGCCCAAGATTTGGAACCCGTGTCCAAAAAAATGAAAACCTACGCTACCGCGTGGGTCCACCCTACCCGAAAACTAACCACTGGGGTTGATGCCGAAGGTGGCAACAACCCCACGTGGAACGACAAGTTCGTTTTTCGGGTAGATGAGGAATTTCTCCTGCAGGACACATCAGCCGTGCAAATTGATATTTATTCAGTCCATTGGTTTCGGGACTCGCTCGTTGGCTCCGTCCGTGTCCTTGTTGGCAATCTCATCCCTCCCCCTACCCGGCTGCAACACCCACACCATATTGGCATGCGTTTTGTAGCACTTCAGGTTTGTTCCTATTTTCATGCTTTTGCGAATGTTTGTTTACGTGTAAAGTTACATGCATGGACCTCTTATTTTATCTCCTTTATTAATTTCAAAATATAATTTTTGTTTTATGAAATGTGGATTGTCCTCTATATATTCCTCCGTCTCTGTTGTTCGACGTTCCTTGTCTTTTTTATTACATTACACTATTTTCCAAGTTTTACATACTTTGTGAGAGGATTTCAAAAGTTGGTCCTCATTGCTCGATGGATACGTACAAAATCGCTTGATACTTTAAAAAGTTGCATAATACTAGTATGTACTATATGTAATAATGAGATAGCTATGAAGGCACAGATTAATTCCCTTTGTTTTTCTTTTGAACAAATAAAACTACTTGATTAAATGTTACATGTTGCATTCTACTATATATTCACATGATGATTATCCTAGTGCTTCACAATGTTTTGTCGACTAAATATGTGTGAAATTGGAATCTAAATGTGGTTTTCTTTTGATATAGATACGTCGTCCATCAGGACGTCCTCAAGGAATATTGAACATTGGTGTGACATTACTTGGTGGCACTATGAGAAGTATGCCATTATACAGACAATTGAGTATGTCAGCAGTTGGATATCGTGATTTGATGGAAGAAGATGCACATCTTCCAAACTATAACGAAAAAGTAGATACTCAGAATAATAACAAGGGTGATAATGCCAACAACAACAATAATAATGTCACCACGATAAAACCTATACTACGTCGGACGAAGAGTGAACGCAGCGAACGTGTTACATTTGACTGTGCCTCATCAATGGCTAATAGTTCATTAGTTGCAGTTCCCTCAAAAAATAAGAAGGTGGTGCCTGTAGAAAAAGAGAGTTCAATACTTAGTATTTCTTTTGAGCCACCAAAGCACATGATGAAGAAGAAAGGGAAAGCAAGTTCTGTGATAAGTGGTGCAGAGCTAAGGGAGAAACCAAAAGCAAAAGATAAGAAAGGTAAGTCTGGTTCAGTTCTTAGTGATTCAATTGTGAGTAAAGAGTCATCTAGTCTTATAAACAGGGCTAAAGATGATCATAAGCCCAAGTTCAAAGATAATAACAATAATAGGCCCAAAGATGACAAGCCCAAACTCAAACTTATAGAGTTAGAACTTGGGGACAAAGATAAGTCTATAAATGAAAAGAAGACTGGCACTGACTCACCAACTACTAAAGCAGTTGATGAAAAATCTGTTACAATGAAGC
Organism: Petunia x hybrida; assembly: GCA_037355625.1. Lineage (NCBI taxonomy): Eukaryota > Viridiplantae > Streptophyta > Magnoliopsida > Solanales > Solanaceae > Petunia > Petunia x hybrida. The sequence continues at coordinate 1,652,680 of JBBBVM010000055.1, forward strand.
CCAAAGGCTTGGGAATTGGTGACATGCCAAAAGAGAAAATAACAACAGTAATTGGAAGGCCCATTCCAAGGAATGGTGGATTTGATTATGGAGGCCCAAAACGGCCAGCTCATAATAGTAAGTTTGCATTAGGAGGCCCATTTAAGGCAAATTCAATGTGGTCTGATTCAGAAGTTGGGCCTTCACCTTCTGAAGTGGCTGCTTTAATGGCTGAAAAGAAATACCCATTGGAAGAGGAAAAGAGCTCAGTTTTGGATGGTTGGAGCTTAGATGAGAGTGTCGAAGGACTTCGGTCGAAACTCGAGAGGTGGCGAACGGAGCTACCTCCACTATACGACCGTGGTATGGCTTCAAGTAGCTATCACTCGACCGGTCGTCACACGAGAAGACACACTGATGGTGGAAGTGGTTTGTTTTCTTGCTTTGGTAACTTTTATGGTTATGAATGTCAATGCATTTGTGGTAAGCCCAGAAGAAAAAGTTTGAACCCAAAGTTTCAAAGCCCATCAGTTGGAAGCAGGTCATGGCTGTGAAAAGTCCAAGCCCATAACAAGCTATGACCAAAGGCCCAACTGGATACAATAACGAATTGGAAAATGAAGCAAAACACATACTTTGCAATTTTTATTTTGAAGGAGAACATCCTTACTTGAAGAAGCTATCAGGGGATCTGTTGTTGGACAGGACACTTTTCCAAAGAGAAAAATATTTATTATTATTGCACTAATAATGTATTAAATTTTCATTTTGGTTTCTGAAGCAGAACTATCTCATGGTTTGTTGCTGACCTTTCAATGAAAGATATTAGTAATGTTTGAGAAGAATTGATTCTGGATTATTTTTTAAATAGGATTTTTTACACTATATACCCATGAAATTCAAAGTATTTATAAGTCATACTTATTAAAAATTACACCACCCATGAAATCAAAAGTATTTACCAACCTACCCATTTATTACTGTATACCTTTGTTATACATTACGGGTGTACACCTTTAAGGTATATTGCATAAATAATACTCCATCCGTTTAAAAAATGATGAACCTTTGCGGAGTACGAGGGTCAAATTCACTAATTTTCAATGCGAATTTGCAGATCGAATTTTTAAACTTTTTTAAATAAAATTTACATATTTAGAAACTATATGAAAAATACTATAAGTCACAATAGTTAACAATTCAAAATAGTTAAAAAATATTTGTAAAACATGCGATCAAACATAATCTTGTTTGACTCTTCAAATAGTAATAGATTCATCTTTTTTTAAACGGAGGGAGTAGCATACAAGTCTCGATATGGGTGTATACCTTTAAGTTATACTGCATAAATAATAGTATACAAGTCTAGATGGATAGATCGTGTAACTAATTTATGGGTAGGGCTAGTAAATATGAAATTAAACTTATAGGTAAAGGTGAGTAAATATTTTGATTTTGATGGATATTTTCGTAAACCTCCTTTTTAAATATTGTATCACCAAAAAGCATCTTTTAGAGTTTTTCAATTGATGTTGGGTTTGTTGGTCTCCTTTTTAAATATGTCCATGCTTACTTCATTAACTAATAATAACCTAAAGTTGCGTTAGGTTCGACATTCGTTTCTTTAAGCTCGTACATATCGGCTTAAGTGACATCCTAGCAATCACGTGACTTTTCTGGGCATGTCTCTTTTTGCTTTTTACTAATGCTACATGGATTTGACACCCCCCCCCCCCCCCCCCCAACACCAACCCCCCAAAAAAAAAAGTCCTTCATGTTTAATTAAACATAAAATTAAAGTTATGAGCTTAAAGTTTATTATTTTAGGTATAAAGTGGAAAATTATGATACTTTTTATGTGGAAAGTGCATTTGGTTATCAACTTTATCCATTTTACCCAATATCCTATTGTCGGATCTCAATTAATCCAAAAGATTTATTTCAAGTAATACAAAGTTAGATACAACATATGTTCTAATGGTAAACAAAATATATGTTCAATAAATGAGAGAACTTTGATTATTGATCCTTTTTAGAAGATATATCAAAAATATTATAACCTATCGTAATGCTTTGTAGAGCATTGCCAAGTCTGGCAAGATTAGTACAAACATCTTCATGCATAGACTTTAGAACCTTTTAGGTAAGCTTAAAAGTAGCTTATAAGCTTATAAGTTAAATATTTGGTAACTTAAAAATTAATGTGCTTATGAGCCCTTATGTGATTTAAAAAAACCATAACTTCTCAAAAAATGATTTATAAGTCACTTTTGGCTTATAAGCTGCTTAAAAAAGTTCACCCAAACTGACTCTTAGTAGTAATATTTTCTCCTTTAATTATCTACTGATAATCTAAATTCTAGGAATTACTAAATTTGTTAGTATGGTTTTCATGGGTTGCTTGAGTCCTGCTTGTGACAAAAAGTGAGCTGCCCCATTTGCCTCTACGAAGACAACGTTTAATATTATAGAAGAGTGAAGGACACCTGCTTGGGGTCGTGCAGCCTATGGGTCTGTGCCGCCGATTTAATAACATAGCTACTTTTTGTATTTAAGTTGAAAAAATAGCCAGCTTTGTAATATACTTATTAGCCACTCGTACTAATTAAAACTATAGCCACTCTTTGCATATTGTTTTTAAAGTTACAAATTAAAGCATACCCAATTTTTGTAAACCAAGTGGCTTCTTAAGAGTCGGCAATTGAATATAAAGCTATTGTTGCATATCTTGCTTACTAAATACCCACTTTTAGAGTTACTCAATGATAATATAACAAATTTATTTGTACTAAAATGCATGAATTTTAAATTGTTTAATATGAACTTTAAAAATATTTCTAGAGTCTACACTGCTATAAGTGAGATTCTGAGATAGTGTTTGCACATTTTATCAATCAAAGAATCACTTTTACCACTATTATTTGAACAATGTCACCAAAATACTTGAACTATCTAACCCTTATCTATGAGTAACATTATAGAGTTGTAGAAAAACAAGAAAAAGTAACAAAAATAGCCACTCAAATAACCATTTAATCAAAAATACACTGTGAATAACTATGATGAATCACATATAAAATAGATAAGAGTTAAATTTTAGGAAATTTTACAGTGTATAGACATTTGGATTTGTCTCTATCACAAAATAGACACATTTTTAATAATTTATAGCATATAGACATTTAGACTTATTTTACTATCTTTTAATAGCCTTTTTTAAAATCTAATAAATATCCCTCTAAGCATGCCTATTTTTCGGGAACTCCAATTTTAAGTATACAGACAAAAACAAATAAATAAAATCTAACCAAATTCCCTTTATATATCTCATCATACCAAAAAAAACAAAGCGATTTTTTCACTAAGTCGGATAAATCATAGCCGTTAGATCAAAGAAAATATGGAAGATGAAGAAGTAATGGTGGCAGCAGCAGCAACAACAAGCCCAGTTCCATCGGATCATCACAAGCGAAAGTTGGATGAATTGGAGCAGCCCAATGAGCCCAACACAGTCGGGTCGGACCCTAAACCCGGAATAGAATCGGACTCGGTGCAAGTAACGATTGAGGAAGGTGGTGATATTGATGAGTCTAATGCTAAACGACCTCGTTTAGATGATAAACCTAACGGCTTAGAGTTTACTTCCAGTTTACTGAATGTATTGATAGCATAGTTCATATTTTGTATATATTTGCTGCATATTTGGTGTTTTTGTAATTACTTGTTGCATAATTGGTATTCACGGCATATTTTGTACATATCTGATGCATATTTGGCATTTTGTAATTCATCGCATATTTGGTATTCACTGTAAGTATTTATTCCATATTTGGTATTCACTGCATATTTTTTGTACATTGTTGCATATTTGCGTTGGTGTCATATTTTGATGATATTCATATGCAAAGATACTATTTCCCTTGTATTTTCTCCTTTAACGTGATACACAGTGGGTATTCACTTGCTGATATTTAAGGTAAACAATGGTTAATATTAATTAGTAAGATGCCTTCTGATCTTATTTTTGTTCTTGTATGGAAAAAGAGAAGATGTAACCTGATTTGTATTTGGTGAATATTTATGACTTAATAACCTAAAAAAACTGCTTTACTGGGGATATATACTTGCCACAGATTATTGCGTACGTGATTAGTGGGATTCCATAATTATAGGAATCTAAAAACGTTTTTCCATCCCATTTTTTCGCTTCTTTTTTAGTTAACTGAATTGGCACTAGTATTTAGGAGATATTCACGCAGATCTCTTAGAAGTTAGGATATTCATGTACCTATTATTTAGCATCAATTTTGACTAGCCATTGATATATGTTAATATGTCTATTATCTAGTAAGGCTATGTAAGATACTTGGTTAGTTATGAAATTAACCCTAAATTTTATGTTGGGCAGTTGGGCCTGTGCTGGCACAGACATTCGCAACTAGTAACACAATAAAGAAGACCAAGTTGTTTGAATTTGGTGTATGCCATTGGTCACAAATATGTCTGACCAGATTTGTCATATGTCTGTCTTTCGGAAAAAGATTCCTTTTTCATGTGGTCATATTCTTTTTTTTCATGTTTCATTCTTTATTATATTCATGGGGCAATAACTACCCCATGTTTAATTAATATATTTTTAATTACCCAATGTGATATATAACATGTTTGGGAGTTTAGCTTTTTCTCTTTTGCAGTGTATATAGGATTGTATGTTTATACGTTTGTAAAATACAACGACAGTAAGAAAAAAAGTTCATTAGTGAGAGACATCTTGTAAAAATGGTGAATTCATCAAGACTGCTATCAACAATAATCTCCAAGAAGATCATCAAACCCTTCTCTTCTACCCCTTCTACTCAAAGTTTGCACAAGCTTTCCCTTGTTGATCAAGGAATTAGTCATCTATATATGCCCCTTGCTTTTTTCTACCCAAAAAAACTAGTAGATACTATCTCAAACGGACCTAAGCAAATTTCTGAACTCCTAGAAAACTCATTGTCGAAAACCTTAACTTGTTACTATCCATGGGCAGGAAGTTCAATAGATAATGCTAGCCTCAATTGTAATGATGCTGGGGCTGAGTTCATTGAAGTTCAAATCAATTCTTCAATGGACAAAATTATGTCTAACCAAGATTCAACCATCAAAGATTTAACATTTCCTCAAGGTTTACCTTGGAAAAATTCTCCAGATGGACGTGCCTTAACTATAGCTCAACTTAGTCATTTTGATTGTGGAGGAATAGCATTAAGTGTGTGTCTATCACACAAGGTTGGCGATGCATGCAGTGCCCTCTTCTTTTTAAGGGATTGGGCAGCATTAACTCGAGATCCAATTAATGCACAACTGTGTCCATACTTTGTCAAGGATTCTTTAATGCCATCATCACAAATTATTGATGGTCCAATAATGGACATCCCAATGCTTGTGTCAAAGGATTGTATCCAAAAGAGGTTTGTTATATCTGCCTCAAAGCTACGAGCCCTTAAATTCTTGGTTGAAACTGAATCAGGAGTGCAAAATCCAACACGAACTGAAGTTGTTAGTGCACTTATTTACAAATGTGCTGCTATTGCTACTAGCCATGCCAACAACTTTGGTGGGGGTTCATTTCAACATTCTCAGTTAGTCCAAATATCAAATTTGCGAAAAATAATTTCACCTCCACTACCACCAACTTATATTGGGAATATTCTCACAATCTTTTCCACACCAATATATAAGAACGTAGGAGACCTTAGGTTGCCAAAATTAGTAGCCGATTTAAGAAAATCCAAACATGAGCACTCCATCAGAGATAATCTCAAAGAAAATGAGTGGGTTTCGGAGATGCTAGATGCATATAGAATAGGAAAGGAAACTTTTCACCAAAGGAATTGTGATGTGTACTATTGTAGTAGCGTATGTAACATGCCATTCCAATATTTAGATTTTGGATGGGGGATGCCTACTAGAGCAAGTATTGGAATTGGTCCATTTAGCAAGTTCTTTCAATTGATGAGTACTCGAGATGGAGGGATAGAAGTGTTTGTCAACTTGAATGAACAATGCATGTCCACCTTTGAGCATAACAAGGAACTTCTCAAATTTGCTACTCCTGTTACTGAGGACAATTTTCGTTGAAGAAGACGGGAGCTCTCAACAATATGCAAGTAAACAATAAATTATGGTCCTGATCACGAGATCGAGGAGCTTGTTCTAATTTGTTCTCCCAATTATTGGAATCGTTATGGTTCAAAATTGCTTGAACTTTTTTAGTACGTTGCGGCATACTTCCTATCCTTTTCAGATTCCACTTTTGGGTTGTTGTTATTATGCACGTTTTTATATTCGTAATTGCCTTTTGTCGTGATGTTGTTTAATTTCTCTTAGAACAAAAACTTTTTCAACATATATATGCATGGAAAGTTTCGTGCCAATATCAAAACTAAGTTTTAGTTGGATATGTCCTGAGGCTTGATCTTATTGCGCACATTGATTAAGCTTGAGTTGGGGTTATGGGCCGGCGTCGTTCTTATCAGGTGAAAAATTGATGAGTAGCTATTTTTGGACGCTTTAAATGAGTTTCATCCACCGTGTCTGGATTTATCGAGAAATAACAAAATTATCTCCCCACATATTTACAGCCTCTTGGCGTTAAACAACACCCAGACTAACCACAGTATAAACATTTGAGACTCTAAACTAAACTTCAGTAAAAAATCTGGACTTTTGTTCAAAGTTTCAGACAAAAATCGGAGTTTTATATGTAAAGTTCTAGTATTTTATATCGGGACTTTTAACTAACATGTCCAAAATCCCATTATTTTAAATTCAAATTCATATTTAAGTGATCCCAGTATAAAATTAATACTGGGATTTTAAAATTTTGTTTACAAATCTATAAAATACTGATTTTTTTTTTTTTAAAAATTTGACTAGTCTTCAAAGAGTTTTGCACGCTGGCTAATTTTTATTTACCGCGGTGCAAATAGACTACGAGACTAATGTTTACTCTTACTAGTGGCGATACCCATTTACAAATATAATTTTAATTTTAATGATATGACAGAGATGGGTGAAAAAACATAAAAAAAAATGGAGATTTTTCCTAGGAGCATTGTCTCTTATTCAAGTTGTAAAAAGTACTATTAACTGCGCTCTACAAAAGATGACACAACTTAATTTAATTTGTATCACAGTTTAAAAAAATATGATGATTATTGAAATTTGTGGTCCAATATAAATTATATATATTTGTATAGTTAGAAATCATCTCATTACGCGCAAAGTAGAAATTAAAATTTACCGTTAAATTATTTTCAATTTTAACTATGACATTCTTCTTGAAATTGACTAATAAGGAAATTTAGTCATTGTATATATATATAGTAGTCATCAGACGAAACAAGAAATGTGTGGCTCTTATTAAGCGATATAACAAAAATTACATCTAAACTTATACCCTTTTTCACAAAGTAGTATACATTTTAATTCATTTATCAAGTATTATTAACTCAAGGTTACGGTTGTATTTTTCTTTAGGTAAAAAGCAAATGTCTGAAGATTTAGATGACTAATCACAGAAATCTTTGTCGAGTCATGCAACAAAGGAACATGCATGTATCGACGTCCTCTTATATGTAGATCCACTGTTGGTTTCTTTTGACATTAATCTCATTCTAGTAGAAGTCATTTTCCATATATTCCTCCGTCTCTGTTGTTCGACGTTCCTTGTCTTTTTTAGATTACATTACACTCTTTTCCAAGTTTTACATACTTTGTGAGAGGATTTCAAAAGTTGGTCCTCATTGCTCGATGGATACGTACAAATCGCTTGATACTTTGAAAAGTTGCATAATACTAGTATGTACTATATGTAATAATGAGATAGATATGAAGGCACAGATTGCTTCCCTTTGTTTTTCTTTTGAACAAATAAAACTACTTGATTAAATGTTACATGTTGCATTCTACTATATATTCACATGATGATTATACTAGTGCTTCACAATGTTTTGACGACTAAATATGTGTGAAATTGGAATCTAAATGAGGTTTTCTTTTGATATAGATACGTCGTCTATCAGGATGTCCTCAAGGAATATTGAATATTGGTGTGACATTACTTGGTGGCACTATGAGAAGTATGCCATTATACAGACAATTGAGTATGTCAGCAGTTGGATATCGTAATTTGATGGAAGAAGATGCACATCTTCCAAACTATAACGAAAAAGTAGATACTCAGAATAATAACAAGGGTGATAATACCAACAACAACAACAACAATAATAATGTCACCACGATAAAACCTATACTACGTCGGACGAAGAGTGAACGCAGCGAACGTGTTACATTTGACTGTGCCTCATCAATGGCTAATAGTTCATTAGTTGTAGTTCCCTCAAAAAATAAGAAGGTGGTGCCTGTAGAAAAAAAGAGTTCAATACTTAGTATTTCTTTTGAGCCGCCAAAGCACATTATGAAGAAGAAAGGGAAAGCAAGTTCTGTGATAAGTGGTGCAGAGCTAAGGGAAAAAACAAAAACAAAAGATACGAAAGGTAAGTCTGGTTCAGTTCTTAGTAGGGGTGGGCGTTCGGTATTTCGGAACGATTTTATCAAATACGGTTTGGTATACGGTTCTCAAATGGTGGATACCAAATACCATACCAAACTACTTCGGTACGGTTCGGTATTTTGTATTTCGGTTCGGTTTTATTCGGAGTGGTATTCGGTATACCAAACATTAATTTCTTCCATGCTCGGATTCCTACCTACACTAGTTTTTCTATCTGAAGGGTAACATGACATTAGTTGTTGACCCGTGCAAGCTGTGATGATAATTCTGTCTTCTCCTATTGGAGTCATTCCACAACAAAAAACTCAACAACAAAGCCGTCAAGCAACAACATTTCTAAAAATTTTCCAACAATGTCACTGTATATATCATAATAACACTTAAATGCTTTATAGCTTCAGCAGAAACAAGTACAAATCTTAATGTGCATAAATATGCATATACTCTTCTTCACAAACTAGTACTTCAGGAAATCTTTTCTCTGGGATTCGCAGCTCATATAGGCTCTAAAAATATGCTGCAGAACACCTGACAATTAAAAATACTTAAACAAACCCAAAGAGTTGATCGATGAAGACCTGACTATTACTACAACTTCCTATTCCAGATTAGGAGTATATAAAAGTCACATTCAGAGAAGATGAGAAGAAAGAACTTACCGTGAAGAGAAGAAGTGACGACGGCGACGGGCGACCTGCAAACTGGAGGGTGACGACGGGGTGAGTGGTGAGAGAGGTAGCAGCTTTGATGGAAAAGAGAAGTGATTTAGGGTTTGAATGGAAATGAAAAGTGGAAGTTTGTTAGATGGGTAGGCTGAATTTTAGTTGGATTGGGCCATTTCGTTGGGCTGGAGATTCAAACTTGGATGGATTATTAACTTAGTATTGTAAAAATTACAAAATATACCCAAAAAACTTCGAAATTTCGAGACCCTTTTATCATATTCCGAACTGAAATTCCGAAATACCGAAATTTCATACCGAATTCTGTACCGAATACCGAAATACCGATTCCGAAATTCCAAATTAATTCGGTTTGGTGCGGAATTCGGTATTTCGGACTTTATGCCCACCCCTAGTTCTTTGTGATTCAATTGTGAGCAAAGAGTCATCTAGTCTTATAAACAGGGCTAAATATGATCATGAGCCCAAGTTCAAAGATAATAAAAAGCCCAACGATGACAAGCCCAAACTCAAACTTATAGAGTTAGAACTTGGGGACAAAGACAAGTCCATAAATGAAAAGAAGACTGGCATTTACTCACCAACTACTAAAGCAGTTGATGAAAAATCTGTTACAATGAAGCCCAAAGGCTTGGGAATTGGTGACATGCCAAAGAGAAGTGTAATTTTGATCAGTAGCCATTTTTGGACGCGCTCATTGGTGACTATCCACCGTTTTAAAATTCATTGAAGAATAGTCAAAAATTCGCGCGCACACTTAAGCTCCTTTAGCGTTGGAAAAACACCCAGACTAGTCCCATAACAAAATACTGGGACTTTGAACAAAACTTATTCAAAGCCCCAGTATTTTGTTATGGGATTAAAATTCCATAACAAAATAATGAACTAACATGTTCAAAGGTCCCATTATTTTGTTATGGGATGAACTTGTTATGGGACTTCATTCCATAACAAAATAATGGGATTTATTCCCATAACAAAGGTCACATCAAAGGGATAAATCTCATTATTTTGTTATGAGACTTTATATATAAAGCTTCAGTCCCCATAACAAAATGCTGGGGCTTTGAACAAGTTTTGTGCACAGCCCCAGCATTTTGTTATGGGATTGAAGCTTTATACAAAGTCCCATAACAAAATAATGGGGGCTTTGAACAAAATGTTCAAAGCCCCAGTATTTATACTGAGATTTGTCTGGAGGTGGTTATTTCTCAGCAAATTTATTTTTGACGGCTACAAATCAATTAGCGCGTGCCAAACAGGCCCCTACGCGAAATTTTTGCAAAAGAGAAAATAACAACAGTAATTGGAAGGCCCATTCCAAAGAATGGTGGATTTGATTATGGAGGCCCAAAAAGGGCCAGCCCATAATAGTAAGTTTGCATTAGGAGGCCCATTTAAGGCAAATTCAATGTGGTCTGATTCAGAAGTTGGGCCTTCACCTTCTGAGGTGGCTGTTTTAATGGCTGAAAAGAAATACCCATTGGAAGAGGAAAAGAGCTCAGTTTTGGATGGTTGGAGCTTAGATGAGAGTGTCGAAGGACTTCGGTCAAAGCTGGAGAGGTGGAGAACTGAGCTACCACCACTATACGACCGTGGGATGGCTTGGAGTAGCTACCATTCGACGGGGCGTCACACGAGAAGACACACTGATGGTGGAAGTGGTTTGTTTTCTTGCTTTGGTAACTTTTATGGTTATGAATGTCAATTCATTTGCGGTAAGCCTAAAAGAAAAAGTCTGAACCCAAAGTTTCAAAGCCCATCAATTGGAAGCAGGTCATGGCTGTGAAAAGCCCAAGCCCATAACAAGCTATGATCAAAGGCCCAAATGCATACAATAAGGAATTGGAAAATGAAGCAAAACACATACTTTGCAATTTTTATTTTGAAGGAGAACATCCTTACTTGAAGCTATTAGGGGATCTGTTGTTGGACAGGACACTTTTCCAAAGAAAAAATATTTATTATTATTGCACTAATAATGTATTAAATTTTCGTTTTGGTTTTTGAAGCAGAAGTATCTCATGGTTTGTTGCTGACATTTCATTGAAAGACATTAGTAATGTTTGAGAAAAATTGAATTTAGATTTACTTTTTAAATATTGTATCACCAAAAAGCATCTTTGGAGATTTTTCAATTGATATCTCACATTGATTGAGAGATGGTGTTGTTGATCTCCTTATCTTATATGTCTCATGCTTACTTCATTAACCAATAACCTGAAGTTGCGTTAGGTTCATGACTCGTTTTTTTGCGCTCGTAATTGTTAGCTTAAAATGACAGCCTAGCATTGACATGACTTTTCTCGGCATGTCTCTTTTTGCTTTTTACTAATGCTACATGGAATTGACATCCCCTCCCCTTCCCCCAATTACCACCCCCCTTCCCCCCCCCCCCCCAAAAATCCTCCAACAAAAAGAAAACAAAATATAAGACGTCAGCAATATCTTGTCGAACTGTTACATATATGTTCGGACGATATTTGTGTTGAAACTGGAAAATCAAACAATTAAAGTTAGAAAAAGGTTTGTGAATATACCACGAATATTTATCTTTCTCAACTAACATAACTTATGAAAAGAAACTCCACTTTTCATTTAAGTTTAATTAAACATAAAAGTTAAGACTTAGAGTTTATGATATTAGGTAAAGTAAGTGGAAAATTATGATACTTTTTATGTGGAATTTTCTCAATAAAAGGTGCATTTCTTAATCAACTTATCCATTTTATCCAATATCTTTTTGTTGGATCTCAATTAATCCAAAAGATTTATTTCAAGTAATACAAAGTTCGATACAACATATGTTCTAAACGTAAACCTAATACATCCTTTTTAGAAGATATCAAATTATTTTTTTGGAAAACAATATATCCAACACTTTCGAATGAAAATGAAAATATCCAAAATTTCTATCTCTTTTTCCTTTTTCTTTTTAGAAAAATGTGGATAGTGGCAGAAATGGGGAATCGAACCTTCACCAACAAGGTCAATACTCAGATAGTCAACTAACTGTACTATTAAGATTCGCCTATTTTTTTTCCTTTTGGTTCGTGTGTTTTCATCTTTTTCTTTCATTTAGATAACCCCACACCTTATAGTTCACCTTTCGTCTTGATGGTGCCAATTAATATCAATTAAACTTTCTTTTGTAGTGCAGAGTGGAGGTCGTATTTTTTTTTTCCAAAGAGAGATTATATTAATACTAGAGACCAATATATATTTGAGACAAGCGTTTCCAACTATTTAATTAGTAGCAAATTATCTGGGGTAAGGGTGGCTAACGGGCCGGTTTTGACCGGGCCGGGCCGGATTTGGGCCGGAAACCTGCTCGGACTGGTTGAGACCGGTCCATTACCCCTTATTGCCCCCCCCCCTCCCCGACCCGGTTCCGAAACAGTTGGCAAAAAAAAAAAAAAACCGGATGGACCAGTAAAAAAATGGACCGGAACCGGCCGGACCGGTCCAAAAAAAAATAGAAAAAATCACATTTTTCAGCCTTTGGCAACGGCTCTTTTGACCCCCTAGCCGTTGTCCAACGGCCAAAAACGGCCATTTTGACCCCTCTATCACCCCATAACCACCCCTAACTATTTTTTTCCTATAAATACCCCCATTATTTCATCATATTTTTCACACAAATCTTCCAATTCTCTCAAATTTTCTACAATATTGCTATTATTCTACTTTGGCTATTTGTTAAAAGTTTATAATTTGGCTACTTTATCAAGTTCTAATTGAAGTTGCTATCAAAGTTATATTTGGCTATTTGGTGAAGTTTTCAAATATCAAGTATTGGGTCAATTGGAGGCGCTACTTGGTTGAAATATCAATTTGGCGATTTTTGCAATTTTTCGATTATCAAGTATTCAATTAATTAATTGAAGTGGAGGCTCAAGTTTCAACTTCACCTCAATTATACGGTTATATTTGATTGGTCGTTCCTACTTTTTACTCTTTGATAATTTTTTTTGGTCATATATTTATTTTATTTGTTATTATTATGTCTCAAAGAGGTTCAATTGGAACTAGTGGTGGGGGGCGGGCACGTGGTCGCAGGAGAAATAGGGGTAAAGAAATTGCTGGTAGTTCTAGTCAGTTCACCCACATAGATGATTCTCAATATTATCATGATGTTAGCGCTAATAATATACTTTATCATGAAATGTTAGAAACACGATATGGGAATCAAAGCGGGGTTAATTTAGAAGAAACACCTGAATTTCAAGCTAGTCCACCCGAAGTTCAGTCTGACTTGTCTCCTGTACCTACTACTAGAATACCGGTCAAACGTACGGATAGATCTGAGGTGTAGGAATTTGCAACAAAGAATGTTCAATCGCAGACGGCCGTATGTGGGATTTGTGAAAAGGAGTGGGTTTTTAAAACTGGGGGTAATGAGGGTGGGACGGGTAAAATTAGGACCCACTTACAAAAGAAACATCCTAAAGAATGGCCAATGCGGGCGGGTGGTATATATTTAGGGACCGAACATGGGGGAGTAGCGCATGATGAATCTTCGGGTACCCAAACAAGAATTAACCAAACAACAGGAGGGCTTCTTACTTATGATAAACAAAAGGATAGGGAAGCTATTGCTAAACTAGTTGCCCTCGAGGGTTTACCTTATAGTTTTTCTTCTTCTACTGGTTTTGTTCGTTATGTTCAGTCTATATATAATCCATCTTTCAAAGGTTTTCCAAGAACTACTATTAAAAATGATATTATTAAATTTAAGAACGAATATCAGGATTATTTGCGATATATGTTTGATAACTTTGACACTAGAGTATGTCTTACTACGGATATGGGTCGTTCTACTAATGGATGTGATTATATTACTGTTACTGTTAATTGGATAGATCCTAATTGGGTATTTTAAAAACGTATTATTGCTTATAAAGTTGTTGATGAACCACACACGGGAAATTATATTTGTAATAAAGTTTCATCAATTTGTCATACGTACTGTTTAACTAACAAAGTTTTTAGTATTACGGTAGATAATGCTACAAACAACACAGAAGCACTTAGGAACTTGATACCTATTTTGAACCCCCCTTTTGTGGAATTTTTTCATGTTAGGTGTGCATGTCATATTTACAACGGAAAAGGGCCAAATTTGCCCCTCTACTATGGTTTAGGGGTCACGTTTACCCTTCGTTAAAATTTTGGTGCAGCAATACCCCTACCGTTACCATAGTACGCAGATTTACCCCTCTCATTAACGGACCTCCACGCTGGACGACACATGGCTGCCACATCAGTGCCATAGTAGAGGGGCAAATTTGGCCCTTTTTAGTTATTTCTAAAATCGTGTATGGACTAAGTTTCAATACTTAGAGAAAAAGTTTCGATGCTTAGAGGAGTCATTATAAGAGAGAAAAATGTGCTAAGAATGGTAAATAAGATATTTTGAGAGAAATACGGAATTAAAATGACACTCTCTTCGATTTTTTTCCGTAAGAAAGATATACTTTTGAATTTTGTGACAAAAATTATCTTTATTAAAGATAGGACAAAAGTTTAATAATAACATTATTTCCAAATAAATAGATATTTTCTTTTTAAAAAGACTAAAAGGTAAATATGCTACTCCTATTAAAGTAGATAAAGACTTTTTTCATGTATTTCAATTTAAAAGATATTTTTCAATTTATCACAAAAGGTGACTTTTGCTATATATTGACTTATTAACTTTAGTTTAATCTCTTTTCCTTTAATGACATATTTTTTGTAACATTAGAAAAAATAATAATAGAGTTTTATGTACTTAAGTTTTATGTACTTAATAACTACATTGCCCTTCCAACTTTTTCAAGAGCCTCTGTATAATCTTGTATTTTTTATGTATCAAAAAGAGTTTTTCAGTAATGAAATCTTCAAAATTATTGTTATTATTGTTAGTGAAATAAGACTTTTAGTTTATACAAATTTTGTTGTGCTTTCATTTACTTGGCTTACGTCAATATTAAATCCTATTTACAAAGTAATATCTTTTTGGTTTATTTTTTTGGAGAAAAAATTTAAGTGAGGTTAAGTAGTGGTTGGGGGTCTAATTAGAAATAGAAACACTTGTGGGAATACGTGGGAAAATATATAAATCTAACAAAAAATTGGTCTTTTAGCGGGTCAAGAAATCAAAAATGGATCTTGGACATTTTAACCGATTCTTCATCGTCTCTTCCAATTTTTTCGAAACCCTTTCATCTTCTTCCATAAGTTTTCGCCTCCCCCTCCCCTACATCCAACACGTCGTTCCAGTTCAAAATCTTGCCAATTCATTTTTTTCGGAGAAAAAGCTTTAATTTTTTTGATTTTGAAGGGTGTTTTGTCACTACATTGGTTTGGATTTAGCTCTTTTGAGATATGCGTTGTGTTTTCTTCATCTAATAAACTTGAAAAGCTCTGTTTTGTTGCTTTGAGCTGCTCCATTAGAGGTCTTATTTTCAGATCTGTGGTTTTTCAGATCTGTTGTAACAGTTTATCATCAACCAATCCTAGTCGATTGTAGACCTTATTGCAATTAGCAAACCATTGATAGGGCGCTATGCAGTAGCGGATGCTAATTTTTTGAATCATTGAGTGGAGATGGCAACATGTTGGCTTGACATTCTAAGACAAGTGAAATTATCACTTATCTTCGCATCACCTCTAAGAAAAATAATATAGAAAGCGAGATGGGTGTTGATAACACTATTTATTTTATCTTTTGTTTTCTTCTTCCTTCCACTTCGTTTTTTTTTTTCGAAGCAAAAGCTTTAATTTTTCAACTTTGCATGGTGTTGTGCTACTACATTGGTTTGGATTTAGCTCATTCGAGATATGCTTTGTGTTTTCTTCATCTAATAAGCTTCAAAAGCTATGATTTGCTGCTTTAATGTTGCTCCATTAGAGGCCTGATTTTCAGATTTACTATAACAGTTCGTCAACCAATCCTGGTCGATATTACAACTACTAGACCATTGATGGGGCGTTATGCAGTAGCAGATACTGTTTTCTTGGATCAATGGGTGGAGGTGGAAACATATTGGCTTGACATTCCAAGACAAGTGAAATTATCAGTTATCTTCGCAATACCTCTAAGAAAAATAATTTTGAAAGCGAGATGGATGTTTATAAGGCTATATATCTTATCTTATGTTGAAAGAGAGTGTGTGTGTGTGTGTATAAATGTGTGTGTGTGTGTTGTGTTAGAACAACTTTAAGATTAGGAAGAATGTAATGGTTTTGTTTTAGTTGTGCTTGAATTGTTTCTTTAGTTTATAAATGCAAGTTGACCAATTGGAAACTAACGTATTGAATAATCGACCAAGAAGATAACTACATTGCCCTTCCAACTTTTTCAAGAGCCTCTGTATAATCTTGTATTTTTTATGTATCAAAAAGAGTTTTTCAGTAATGAAATCTTTAAAATTATTGTTATTATTGTTAGTGAAATAAGACTTTTAGTTTATACAAATTTTGTTGTGCTTTCATTTACTTGGCTTACGTCAATATTAAATCCTATTTACAAAGTAATATCTTCCTATAAATAGGCCCCTTAATCACTTATTTCATTTAGTTTACTTTGAATATTGTACACATTGAATTAAGATGATATTCTCTTATGAATGAACCTTTACTTTTTGGCTTGAATCAACTGGTGGCACTAATTGACCTTCATTCCAAACTCGACCGGGCTCTTTGCAAGAACTGGGTGTTCTTGAGGACTGTCCGCATAGCATAGGTTGTTTTGAGCTGAATCGAAGGTGTCACGAAACCCGTTCTTCGTGGTTACTTCGTAGGGAGTTCAAGATCCGTCTTGCTCCTTATTGTGTCTTTTTAGCTTCCGCATTTTAGTCCGTATCATCTTGGTATCAGAGCAAGTCTGGGGATGTATATTTACAAACCGTCGATCCTTGTTCATCGTACCTAAGTTAGTTTCTACTTTAGTTTCTTATTTGTTGTTGTGAAAAAAGAAGAAAATACAAAAAAAAAAAAAAAAAAAAAAAATAGAAAAAGGTTGAAAAAAACACCACAATATTTGCTAGTGTTTCTTGGATTGATTGATTGTTATTGGGGTTTGTTCTCTATCAAAAACCCGTTGATTTGGTACCAATATCTTATGATTTGAAGTTGTGAAACAAGATTCGATGATTTTGAAAACCCTTGTTATGAGGAACCCTTGCTATAAATATGATGAACATTGAAATTTCTTGATTTGGATTTGTTGTTGATTGGGTATCGATAAAAATCATTGGGATTTGATTATAGTAGTGGAAAATACAATTGGGTACCTTCGGATTGGAAAAACACCTTGAAAATATTGGAATTTAGGTGCAAAAGGGCTAAAAACCCTTTGTTGAAGATTGCAGAAACCAAGAACAGGCGGAGCGCCTAGTATAGTAGGCGGACCGCCTACCCAACTCTCTAAAGTTTTTTGGCGGACCGCCCCTGCATAGAGGCGGGGCGCCCCTTTTCCTGAAGGGTGCCCGGGTAGATTTTTCATAGGTTTTCGTGTTTTATTTGATTGCATTGCATCCGTTTAGTACTATTAGAGTAACATTCCTACTCGATTAGTACTAATCATTTGAGCCTTTAGGATAATCATGCCTAGTGGAAAATAGAACTCAAAGAAGAATTCGTAGAACCATTTGTTTCAAGTCCGCACTTAAAGAGCTTAGCGTCCATCGAGTCCTATCAATTCCACTCGTCCCGAAGAGTGCTTGATCTTGTGGATTGCTTAGTTGTTGATTAGGAATGTGGTTCAACTACGTGTTCACCTTTGGTTCGAGCTTGAGTGATATATCCCCCACCACTAAATGAGTGTACCCGAGTGACATTCAAGTGAGGTGTGTGTGTGAGATTATTTCACTAACCGTTTTCTTTTCTTGTAGGTACCATGGCTAGTGAAGGTGATGATCTCATTAAGGGAGTGTTGGTCACTATCATGGCCAAGTTGGATGGTATGAGCCTAAGACTTGAAAATCTTGAAAGAAGGACCCCGGGTGTCTAACTTAAAACCGGTGAAGGAACAAGTGGCTCGACTATTACCCCGAAACAATTTTCTGAATTGGTTAGGCAACAAAAGCTAAAGGATGATCTTGCTCGAAATGAGAGTGTGTTGGGCAATCCCCCAACAACTGGGCATTTCCCACCTCTTGGGCAATCCCCAAGGAAATGTCCAACTCCCTAGAGCCCGTAGAAACATTGCACCTCTTGAGCATGTTGATGAAGCTCAAGAAGGGGAGGAGGCCGGGTTTGATGATGTTGACTATGAAGCTCCCTATCCGAATAGGAGAGCTATGAATGGAGACCGGAGAATGAATAGGGGTAGAGGCCGAGGTCGAGGGCTACCCATGGGGAATGTTGGAGGAAATGGTAGAAGGGATTATGATGCTTATGATGACAACTTTGGGGGCCAACCGGAGCCTTACCGAGGGGGTCGTGACAACAATAATCTCAATAGTGTGAAGCTTGCTATTCCTACATTCAAAGGGGGGTAGTGACCCATTTGAGTATCTTGAGTGGAAGTTAACCATGGAAAGAGTGTTTGATACCAATGACATGACCGGGGAGAAGAAAGCTAAAATCTACAATATCTTCCTTTGAATCTTTTGCTTCTACTTGGTGGGAAGCAACCAAGAGGTCAAGAAGAAGGAATGCTTTTCCCGTGAATCTTACTTGGGGTGAATTGATTCGTGTGATGGATGAAAAATATGTGACTCCCCAATATCATCAAGACCAACTCAAAAGGCTTTATGAGTTGAAACAAGGCTACAAAACGGTTGGAGAGTACTACAATGAGTTTGAGCAAATCTGAATGACCTTGGACATGGATGTGGAGGAAGATGAGCAAGTCGTGATTCGATTCAAGAGTGGCTTGAACCGAGAGATAGCCTCTCAATTGAGGTTTCATAAGTTTGATTCTCATCATGATCTATTTGATGCCGCTGTTGAAGCCGAGAAATGGCTCAAAGATGAGAAGTCCACTAGCTATAGGAGTTCTACTTCTACTCCCATGAGTAAGCCAAAGGAATGGAAGACTCCAAACACAAGTGGTGCAAATGCAAATCGAGATGTGAAGAAGACCTATGAGAAGCCAACACCAAAGGTGTGAGATAGTTCTAAAACTCAATTGAACACTCCTACTTCTTCTTCTATTCAATGCCACAAGTGTAAGGGGTATGGTCACTTTGCTAGAGATTGTCCTACTCGAAAGACCATGATTGTTATGGATGATGGGACGGTGTATGAACAAGATAGTGAACCTGAGAATGAGGGAGTGGAGGAGAGTAAGTTGGTTGAGGGTGGAGAGGAAGAGGAAGGAGATGACCCTAACATGTTTCTTGTTGTTAGGAGGAGTTTGAGTGCCATGCTTGTAGAGGAGAGTGAGAATGTGCAAAGAGAAAACCTCTTTCATGCTAGATGCCGTGTGATGGGGGTAAGTGTGCTCAATGATAATAGATTCGGGAAGTTGTGCAAATGTGGTGAGCCAATCTTTGGTCTTACAATTGAAGTTGCCCACTTTGAAACACCCAAACCCCTACTGTCTGCAATGGTTGAGTGAGTGTGGGGAGTTGAAGGTGGTGAAGCAAGTCTTGATAAAGTTCAAGATTGGGAACTATCAAAATGAGCACATGTTTGATGTGGTGCCTATGCAAACTTGCCATCTCTTGTTTGGTAGGCCATGGCAATTTGATAGAAATGTGATACATGATGGCCGTATCAACACCTATACGGTCAAGCATGAGGGGAAAAAGTACGTGCTCAAGCCCTTGTCGCCTAAACAAGTGAGTGATGATTATAGGCGCATGAGGGAGTTGAAAGAAGCGGCAAAGGCTAAGTCAATAGTGGAGACTAGACCTTTGGCCGAGAGCCTAGTTGTGACTCCACTTTTTTCTACCGGTAGCATTTGTGCCATGATTCTACTGGGTGATCTTTTGAGAGGGAATGATGGCACCAAAATGCTCATTTGCCTAGTGCACAAAGGTATGGTCTTATCTTCCGAATTTGATTATTCTTCTAACCCTTTGCCTGGTGCTCTTGAAAATGTTTTGAAGGTTTTTGGGGATATGTTACCGGATGAGATGCCAAGTGGTTTACCTCCATTGAGGGGTATTGAACATTAAATTGATTTTGTCCTGGAATCCCAAATCCCAAACAAGCCGGTCTATAGAAGCAATCCCGAAGATACAAAGGATTTGAAAAATCAAGTGAATGAATTGCTTACCAAGGGCTTGGTTCGTGAGAGCTTAAGTCTGTGTGCCGTGCCAGTAATACTTGTCCCAAAGATGGACGACACGTGGAGAATGTGTGTGGATTGTCTAGCGGTCAAAACAATCACGGTAAAGTATCGACATCCTATACCTCGTTTAGATGATATGCTTGATGAGCTAAGTGGTTCTAGCATCTTCTCAAAGATAGACCTTAGGTCTGGTTACCACCAAATCCGTATGAAATCGGGTGATGAGTGAAAAACCGTATTCAAGACCAAGTTTGGTCTATATGAATTGTTGGTGATGCCCTTTGGCCTCTCCAAATCACCTAGTACCTTTATGAGGCTAATGAATCATGTGTTGAAGCCATTCATCAACAAATTCGTGGTCATCTACTTTGATGAAATTTTGATATATAGCAAGTCATTAGACGAATATGTAGCTCATTTAAGGGAAGTGCTTGAAATGTTGAGAGCCGAAAAGCTCTATGCTAATTTTAAGAAATGTGCCTTTGGTGTTGAAAGGGTAGTCTTTCTTGGGTTTATTGTGAGTGCCCAAGGAGTGGAGGTCGATGAGTCCAAGGTAGATGTCATTAGAGATTGGCTTACTCCCACTACCGTGTCTCAAGTCAGAAGCTTTCATGGTCTTGCTAGCTTCTATAGGAGATTTGTGAAGGACTTTAGTTCCATTGCCACTCCACTCACCGAATTGGTGAAGAAAGACAAGCCTTTTGTGTGGGGAGAGCCTCAAGAGAAGGCCTTCCAAAAATTGAAAAGAAGGTTGAGTACCGCCCCTCTATTGCAATTGCCCGACTTTGGAAAGGCATCTGAGGTTGAATGTGATGCCTCGGGGTGGGAATTGGTGGTGTTCTCATGCAAGATGGGAAACCCATAGCCTACTTTAGTAAAAAATTGAAGGGTGCAACCTTGAATTACTCTATGTATGACAAGGAGTTGTATGCCCTAGTGAGAGCTCTTGCTCATTGGCAACATTATCTTTGGCCTAGG
The DNA here is from genome assembly GCA_037355625.1 of Petunia x hybrida. NCBI lineage: Eukaryota > Viridiplantae > Streptophyta > Magnoliopsida > Solanales > Solanaceae > Petunia > Petunia x hybrida. Next base: position 1,674,110 of record JBBBVM010000055.1, read on the forward strand.
GAATTTGTGATTAAGAGTGATCATGAGTCACTCATACATCTTAGGGACCAAGAGAAGTTGAACAAGAGATATGCCAAATGGGTAGAGTTCATTGAGAGTTTCCTTTATGTGATTCAATACAAAAGAGGAGCCGAAAATGTTGTGGCGGATGCACTTTCTAGGAAGTTTGCTCTAGCCACCACTCTCGCCTCCAAGCTCATCGGTTTTGAGAGCATTAAGTTGATGTATGCTCAAGACCCTAAGCTAAAGAGCATTCATGAAGCTCTTGAGAAGGGAGAAAGAGTTGAGAAGTACCAATGGGTAGATGGCTATATCTTTAAGAATGGCAGAGTTTGTGTTCCCGAGTCCTCATGGCAAATTGTTTATTCGTGAAGCCTATTGTAGGGGCTTGATGGATACTTTGGGAGAAACAAGACCTTGGCCATTCTCATGGAACAATTCCATTGGCCTAAGATGGGATGCAAGTTGAGAAACTTTGCAATACTTGCCTTGAGTGCAAGCATGCTAAGTCCAAGTCGAATCCCCATGGTTTGTATACTCCTCTCCCCATACCTACTAGCCCGTGGATAGATATTTCTATGGATTTTGTTATGGGATTGCCACGGTCTAAGGGGGGCATGATAGCATTTATGTTGTCGTGGATAGGTTCTCCAAGATGGCTCACTTTATTCCATGTAAAAAGTGTGAGGATGCACAACATGTTGTTTCTTTATTCATTGATCATGTGTTAAAGTTGCATGGTGTGCCTCAAACCATTGTGAATGATAGGGACACTAAGTTCCTTAGCCATTTTTGGAGAAGTTTGTGGGGTTCTCTTGGCACCAAGCTATTGTTCTCTACGTCCCACCACCCTCAAACGGATGGGCAAACCGAGGTGGTGAACCAAACTTTGGATGCTCTTCTTAGAGCTATGACCCGAGGTAAGGCCGGGACCTAGGTTGAAAAGTTGCATCTTATGGAGTTTGCATATAACCGTACTTTGCATAGCATGATTGGTATGACTCCATTTGAGTGTGTTTATGGCTTTAATCCTTTGTTCCCACTTGATCTAACCCTTTTGCCTAAGGATGTGATTGTTAGTTTTGAAGGTAAAAGCCAAGCAAAGGCTATGCTTGAGATCCATGCCAAAGCAAGGAAGAACTTGGAGGAAGCCTATTCAAAGGTGGCATCCAAGAAGAACAAGGGAAGGAAGAAGCTAGAGCTCAAGAAAGGAGATTGGGTGTAGGTGCATTTCCGCAAAGAAAAGTTTCCAAACCTTAGGAAAGGGAAGTTGGCACCCCGAGAAGATGGACCATTCCAAGTGCTTTCCAAGATCAACAACAACGCCTATGTGATTGATCTACCCGGTAAGTATAATTTCTCAAATACTTTCAACATTTCTGACTTGGCTCCTTTTGATATAGGGGATGGTGATGCCGGAGAGGAGGAGGCCATGATTTAGAGGACGAAATTTTCCCAAGAAGGGGAGGATGATGCGGGGCAAATTACCTCACCATAAGTCAAGCCAAGATGGTCCAAGATATTCACCTCCACGTGACTTGGAAGGACATGGAAGAGGAGTCCGGAAGAGACTTGAAAATCATGCATTAGAGCACCATGGAAGGAGGACCACCTAGGCTACAAGGAGGAGCATCCGAGGCACACTTTGAGGTGTTTCAACAAGCTACAGAAAGACGCGGACCGCCCACTTTTCTAGGCGGACCTCCCCCTCAACTCTCTGAAGTTTACTAGGCGGACGGCCCCTATACAGAGGGGGCGCCTACTGTTTAGGCGGGGCGCCTACTTGCTGAAAAGGCTTGACGGACTTCCTATTTATTTTCTGTGTAATTCCTAGTATAGCCCTATATGGCCTTTGGTGTTTTAAACCCAACTTGGGGGCTTTTAGTCATTTCATAACATGTAGAGGGAATGGTATAAATAGGCCCCTTAGTCACTTATTTCATTTAGCTTACTTTGAATATTGAACACATTGAATTGAGATGAGATTCTCTTATGAATGAACCTTTACTTTTTGGCTTGAATCAATTGGTGGCACTAATTGACCTTCATTCCAAACCCGACCGGGCTCTTTGCAAGAACCGGGTGTTCTTGAGGACTGTCCGCGTATCATAGATTGTTCTTGACCTGAATCGAAGGTGTCACAAAACCCGTTCTTCGTAGCTACTTCATAGGGAGTTCAAGATACGTCTTGCTCCTTATCATGTCTTTTTAGCTTCCGCATTTTAGTCTGTATCAGGTTTACGCGCTTGGGATTTGGGATTTTGTGTTTAGGTTACATGTAGATGAATGTGGCTTAATGAGTATATTATCAACGACCTAAAATTAAACTATATTTGATGATTAAACTTAGTCAAGTTGATCATATACGGTTAGGGTTTTACAAAAATTTAATATAAAAACCTATATTAAACAATAGAAAATGGTCATTTGATGGTGTACAAATTAGAAAACTATTGACATGGCAAAGTTCTTGCACAATGTACCATAATAATGATCAATAACATTGATAATGAATGACATTTGATGAAATACATGATCTAATGTATAGAAATATGTTAAGGTTCTTGTATAACTAGACCTTGTTCCTTAAACATAGAAGAAGATTTTAATGTGAGAAGCAACCGATGCTTCGATTTACTTGTATGGATTAATTCCATCTCATAACATTGCTAACATATTTATTTAATGTTTAAGGGTTGTTCTGCATATGTATCAAATGTATACAAATGTTAAGGTTGTAGTTGAACAAGACCTTGTTCCCTAAACATAGAAGAAGATCATAATGTGAGAAGCAAGCGATGCTTTGATTTACTTGTATGTTTTATATCATCTCACAATGTGGTTAACATCTTTGTTTAGTATTTAAGAGTTGTTAGTTGTTACACATGTCTCGGTGTTAATACCTCAATTGAATGTTAAATCAATATCGTCAATAATAGACCTACAATCTGTAGATTGTCAACCTATAACACTCCAGATAGTTGGATAGGGACACGTGTACTATTTTATTATTTATCAAATTAGGAGTGGACATGTGTAATATTTTATTTTATATTAATTTTAAGAGGACACGTGCAGTCTTTATTCTATATTTACTACAATTTTACAGTTGGGATAATATACTCAGAACAATGAATTATCAACTTATCAGACTTGGTATTATTTCTTAAATGATTCGTTTAAATTTTTTATATCAATTTTTAAGAGGACACGTTAGTCATTAGTTAATTTCTTTTACGGTGTGGAGTAATATACCTAGGACGGTTAATTATCAAGTTCACAAACTTAGTTTTTTAAATGATTCTCTACGTTTATTTATATCAATTTTTTAGGGAACATGTATAGTATACCTATGACTGTTGATTATTAATACAGTATAATGTTAGTTTTTTCTTTGAATGTATACATTTTATTAATCACACGACATCATATTATTTATTGATGAAAAAGATTAATATTTCGAGGTAGAGATATTCCTTCCAATCTTTGAATGTATGCTTAATAAATCATAGGTAGTTGATTATATATTTTTAGTAGAGTGTTAGTAATTTTATGAATGTATATTTATTTTTATGTCGTATCAAATTGGAAGTGTTCACATATAGTCCTTCTTTATATTATCTTATTTTTCTTTACAATTATCTATTAATAAACTTTCAACAATTAATTATTAATTTAGTAAAGTGTTATTATTTTTTAAATATATATTTATTTTAATTTTGTTTCAAATGAGAAGCTTGAACCTTTCTGCAATAAATATGTTTAAAATAGGCCTACTGCTATTACTAGCGACATCAAGGAGAAATACACATATATTAGTATTATTTTATGAATGAATGAGCTATTTCTCCCTTATAGACGCAATATTAAGCATATAGCAAATGGATACCATGCATCGCTCGCAAATTAATTAACCACGTTCAACGACGTTGTTAACTAACTTGTCATACATAGCGTCTAATCTAAAGAGCATAGGTATTGTTGCACTTGTCATGAATGTCAAGCAAACGTGTTGCCATCCCCACCCATTGATCCTAGAAATCAGCATCCGCTACTGCATAGCGCCCAATCAATGGTTTGCTAATTGCAATAAGGTCTACAATCGACTAGGATTGGTTGATGATGAACTGTAACAGCAGATCTGAAAAACCACAGATCTGAAATCAGACTCTGATGGAGCAGCGACAAAGCAACAAAACAGAGCTTTTGAAGCTTACTAGATGAAGAAAATACAATGCATATCTCAAAGGAGTTAAACCCAAGCAAATGTAGTGACAAAATACCTTGTAAAATCGAAAAATTGAAGCTTTTGCTCCGAAAAAAAATAAAAAATTATAGAGTTTCTTACAAGCAAAAATTATGAAATTGATAGTGAAATAAGGAATATGGAACTAAGATTTGTAAGAGTTTGAAATAAATTGTCTGCTCAAGCACTGAATTTGGTCTATTTTCGAGCTAGAATGAGGTGGAGAAATATTGGGGGTGGGTGGATTTTGGGGGAAGAAATTTTCTATTTTTAGTAAAAAATTATATTTATGAAGATGGACCATTTTGGTCATATTCAGAACTTGAGGGATTGGGACATCTAACTATTTTTTGGGTCTAATTAAGTCCTAAACATGATTAAATAAGAGGAGGTCATCTACCCAATTTTCAAAACTTGAAGGTCATTTTTTTAATGGAAGACTTGAAAGAGGTCAAAGAGCTAAATGTCCGAGTTTCTGTCATAGCTTTAAATTAATTCAGCTTTTCTTTTCATTCAGATTCCATCTTGGTTCAATTTTACTTCTTTTACTATGTACATCCCTTCGAAACGTGTTGTTGAATAGTTTAGATCCTCAATCCTTAATCAAGTTTTATATTGGAATCTTGACAAAATGCAAATTTCTTGGTTGGGAGTATGGGTGTCAAACGGGTATACGGGTCCGGGTTCGCGTTGTAAAATTGTAACCCTGCAGGTTTCGGGTACGGGTTTTTAACGGATACGGGTTTCGGCAAAAAAAAAAAAACTCGTGCGGGTTTGGGTCTTAGCGGGTACGGGTACGGGTATGAGTTCGGGTCTTAGCAAATCGGGTTTGGCTACGGGTTATAATTTTATTTTTTAATAATATTATTTTAAATACTTAAAACAAATTAAAAAAAGATCAATAGGAAAAACTCAAAGAGTTACTTTATTTAAGATACTTGAACTATTAAAGTCTTAAATATTAAACTTCCAAATTTAAAAAGTGCAACATCAAAACTATAATGAAAATTCAAATTACAAATTTAAATATGCCTAATTCTTTGTGTAATTTCTTCCATGTCATTTCCATCATGCTCCGGTGTAGGTGCCATTGATGGTGCTTGATCACTTGACAGAATTTCTTCAAGGTTATCATCTTGTTCTAGTGAGTCTTCAGTTCCTTGGTTTCTTCGCTCCGATCTAATCCAGTCTCGTAAACAAACTAGAACGTCCAAAGCATTATTACCCAAAGAGTGGCGGGTATCACCTATCATTTGTCTTCCTTGGTTAAATGCACTTTCTGATGCAACTATTAAAACTGGTACAGCTAAAACGTCTCAGGCCATTGCTGCAAGAATCGGATATTGCTTTTCATTCTCCTTCCACCATTTCAACGGGCTAAAGTCCTTAGTGCGAGTCTCCAACGGCTTGCTCAAATAAAAATTAAGTTCATCAATGCATCTGCTACTTGTATCGTTGGTAGGAACTCCAGCCCAAACATCAAGTTCTGGAAATCAATATCTAAATCAACGTAAGTTGAATTATTAGCAGCATAAGAACTAGAAGGAGCAACTAGATCAGGTACTTTTGTAGCATCGTTGATTGTGATAATATGAATATAAGTGAGCCAAATTATCATCCAAAGTTGACATACAAGTTAACATAGATGGATATTCTTCTTCTCCAATTTCTAAATAAGTATATACAAGATTTGCAAAATGTTCACACAATTGTTTTTTCATGCAAGGATTCAAAACAGCTGCAATTAGGAAAATAGGTGGAATAGGGAAGAAATATTTTTTGAATTTATCAAACATATCTGATACAGCTTTCATATAATTTGGTTTATTTTTATAAGTCCAAAGTAATTTTGCAATTTCAGCTATATATGATATAATATTAGCAACAGTAGAATAATATGAACCAGAAAACTCAAGAGTAGCATAATAAATTTTTTGTTAAGAATACTAACAATATGGACACAAAACAAATTAAACCATGAGTGGAAAACTTGTGTATACCTTTCTCTCCACGTACAAGTTTTATTACTCAGTTTGGTACGGGTATATCCATTAATACCCCATAATTTTGACGGGTCTTAACGGATACGGGTATTTGTTAAGAAAAAAAAACCCGTTCGGGTAGGGGTATTTTAGGGGTCTACAGGTCCGTGTCCGGGTTTTTGCGGGTCCGGGTGGGGTCGGGTTTTAATGAGTCCGGGTCCGGATTTTGACGGGTAGACCCCTACCCGTTTGACACCCATAGTTGGGAGTGGTCTGGTCTTGTTACTGCTTACCAGACGTTATTCTAGATTACTCATGCCAATAAGTTTCAAATATCGGATATATAGGCCAAAAAAAAAAAAAAAAAAAAAAGCTTTGTATACCTATTTTGCATAAATGTTTTGCCAAAAAAAGTTTTTTTCTCTCAATTATATTGGAGGAGAGGAGAGCGCGACATTGAAAATTGAACTGACACCTAATATTGCTATAGTCTACGGACAAGAAAATTTTCACCAAAACTGTGTATTTGGTATGAAGGAAACATTTTTCAGGAAAAAAAAAATCAATTTACTTTGTTTGATTGGCTTAAAAGTTTTGAAAAACATTTTCTATAACAAATCATTTTACTTTAATTGGAGAAAAATATTTTTTTCTTGTGAAAGCAAAGAATACATTTTCCAAATGTGATAATTCACATTCATTGTCTCATTCCAACACCAATCACCACCCACCCCACCCCACTTCCCATTCCACCCCCACCCCACCCACGTGCCCCACTCCACGCCCCTATCATGCCTACCCCCTACCAATGCCCCTACCCCTTTTTAGATGGTTAGAATTTTTTTTATTATTTTGCAACCAAACATCAAAATATAAATATAAAAATCACTTATTTTCTAGAAAATAGTTTCTAAAAAATCCTTTCCCTTGAAAAATATTTTCCTTCATAAATATACCCTAAGACTAGATGTTTTTTATTCCAAATAAAGTTTGGTTTCTAGGTTTTAGTGGTTGATGTAGTTTGGTTAATTGGCTAACACAGACTCTGCAATTGTAAGCTACTTACAAGATATCGTTGTGCAATAAAACTTATGGTTATGTTTTTTCAAAACATAGAATTTGAGTCCCATTAGAAACAGTACTGCTTTATTAATCAAGGATTAGTCAAGATAAGGCATAATGACCTGAAAGTTTTAAGGATTACTAAATACTACGTCCTAGTAATGCGTTCAAATTTCAGCTTGAAATAATGAGGAGTATCAAAGTATGAGCTGAACTATCTTTTAAGTTGACTCTTTCCTTTTAGTTTAACCATTGGGTATTCGGTGTACATTAATTCAATTGATGCATATTTTTGTTGTGTAGAAATACACCACACCAAAGTTTAATCTTTACAAGTTGTGAATCACATCGAAATATATATCAAGTGACCCTTGTTGGACATGGTTTTACTTAGTTTAATTAGTAGAGCACTTAATTGTATTGTATTCTGTATTTTAGCATCTTTAGGTGTACAGTGTACATTATAAAAAAGAAAAATAAATTCTAGAAGGGTGATTTAGGAACTCCAGTGTAAAAACAGAACCCACTTCCTGAATACAAAATTTCTCTCTTTACGTTTCATTTTCCATTGGAGATTTCTCCATATAATTTCTGTTCTTGTACTTTGATACTAAATGTTGACATGGTATCAGAGCCAAGGAGCTTGTAGATCGTGAGATTCTCTACACGTTCATACCAAAATTTTGGGGATTTGTCGGAATTTTCATCATCGACGTTTGACAGTTTTTTGTGTTTTCTGGCGATCTGTTCGTCTACTACTTCATAACTGAATTTTCCATTGGATTTCATGGCGAATTCTCCAATTTTGCTAAATTTTTCACGGCGTCGCTTCATCTGACGTCGGAGCCTTCTGACTTCGGTTTTCCGGTGGATTTCACGGCGAGTTTTCCGATTTTTCTTTGATTTTCACGACGGCGCTTCATCATTCATTTGGAATATTATTATTTTTTTGCTGATATTTACGGCGGCTTCATCAATTTGTGGCTTCCTTTACAAATACTAGGGACGTTGTGCCTTTCGAGTTCTCGAAAGGCTTCCGTAACCAAATCACTCTCTGCCTTCTCTATTGTAACTGTTAGGGTTTCGCATTGTGTTATCTCTGTTGAAATCTGCTCATCACGATCGCGCAGGGTTACACGCGATCGCGCAGAGGAGACTTGAGAAGCTAGCGTGAAAGTGCCCGAGCGACGCGATCGCGCATAACAGAAAAGAGATTCAGTGCGACAGTGCCATTTATCACGCGATCGCGCAAGAGCGCATTTGGACTGCGCTGGACAGTTTTAGAATTTCACATCAGCTGAATTGGGAACATATAAATAGCCCTTTGCACGACCTAGGGCACATCTTTTGGCCAATTCTCCAATCTTGGGAGCCAAGATCCATCAACCAAACACCTAGAGAGTGAAGACTTGGAGCAACCCATTGAGAATTTCTTGATCATTTGTATTGCATATATTTGGTGTTGTTGATGTTATTGAAGACTTGATTTTGTGAATATATTTCATGACTATTTTTATTATTAATTGGTATGATTTTGGACATGAATATATGAATGATTCATGACTAGGATTTTATATATGTGGGTTTTGATTATCTAGCTTCTATTGTTTTGATTGCTTGACTTTTGTGCTCATGACACTTAAGTTACATCTCTACTTTGCTAATTAAAGACTCGAGAGAGATAAGTTAGCGTAGAATGGTGAAGCTAGCGAGGATTTGGGTTGATAGGCTATTTCATAGACTAACTCATCTAAAAAAAGTTACGCTCGGAAGAGGTCTTCTTTCCTCGGGTAATGGGTAGTGCTTTATAAGCTCAACCATGGCTTTGACGAACGCCATTGAGGTAAATCCCTTCTAGGCCGGAAGGATTCTAGGGATTACATTAGAATGACTCAGCCATAATACATAAACCTCGTGCCATAATTGCATCCTAGGTTCAAAACTTGTCTTCCTTAGTTGTGAGAAGGCCATTGATCACCTTTACTTGCTTTCCTAGTGTAGTTTGTAGTTGTTAATATCGTTTCATCACCTTGTTATCCTAGTTTGGCTTAGTCAAATAGATTTAGTTCCTCCACTACTTTGATCGCATCACTTCGTTCCTTGTGGATTCGATCCCGACTCCTAGTTGGGTAAATTATATTGCGATGACCGTTCATACCTCAAACCGAGGTGTGTGTTGAGCGTCGTCAGTGGCATAGAGGGATGCTAATAGGTTTATCTTGCAAAGGCAAGTTAGGGTTGGTAAATGCGACTGTCACCAAGCCTAGTGAGGATTCTCCTCTTTTTAAAGCTTGGTGTAAGTGCAACAGTATGGTACTTGCCTGGATCCTTAATAGCCTCACACCCGAAATTAGAGACAATGTTATTTACACTGAATAGGCAGAAAAATTATGGAAAGATATAAAAAAATGATATAGTCAAGTGAATGGTACCAAAATTTTTCAAATTCGTAAAGAATTATCCACTATTTCTCAAGGGTCTTTGAACATTGCTTCTTATTTTTCTAGAATCAAGAAACTTTGGGAGAGCTGGATTTCTCTATCACCTATCCCAATTATGTGTGTGGATGTAGGAGAAATTTCAGCAGCTAGAAAAAAGAACAAAGGGTTCATCAATTCTTGAGAGGTTTGAATGAAAATTATTCAACCACTAGGAGGAATATTTTGATGTTAAATCCCATCCCAGATGTTGACAGTGGGTACTCGATGCTCATTCATGATGAAACTTAGTATGAAATTCCTTCACCTTTCCCCTCATTTACCTCAGACTCTGCTGCATTTTTCTCTGCTCCTTAGAAGGTAATTCCTAATCCCTCATATTATCCTTCTCAATGAAATGTGCAACAAAAGCCGTACAATCAGAGGGTAAATTTTGAGTCAACCACGCAGAATAAGGTGTGTAGATACTGCAAAAAGTCTGGTCATTTGATTGACGATTGTCGCAAATTGAAGAGGATAAACAGCTACAACTCTAATAATTCTACTCCACCCAACTTCAAGAACTCGACTGCTTGTGCTCAAGTCTCAGAATTCTCAACCATGGGACCGAGAGGCATTCTGAATAATTCTACTTCCTCCACACAATTTGATTCTAAGGGACCTGGGATCACAAAGGAGCAGTATGATCATTTAATATCCCTACTTCAACAATCCAAGCTCTCTCTTCAGGAAACTCAACCTTCTACTTCCTTTGACAGTTTTGCAAGTTTCAATGATCTCTCGCTGATTTTGTTTTTGGTTTATTTGCTTGCAATTTCATCAAGTTAGATAATAATCCTTGGATAATCGATTCAGGGCCACCAAATAATATGACTCCACTTAAATCTCTCCTAACTACTATAATTCCTCTACAAATCCCTTATTTGATCACTCTACCCAATGGGTATAAAGTAAAGGTTACCTCGACTGGTTCTCTTTCACTTTCTTCGGATATAGTTTTACATGATGTCTTATTAGTTCCATCTTTCCAGTATAACCTTATATCTCTGCATAAACTACTTGATCAGCTAAATTGTAATACTTACTTTACTTCTTCTTCTTGTGTTCTACAGGGCCCTTCACTGAAGAGGCCTCTGGAATTTGGTAATCTGTCCAATGGCTTATATGTGCTACAATCTGGGTTTGCACCAACTCTCTCTACTTTCACAACACTTTCTACTTCTTTTCCGTTACAATCTGTTGTAGCATCTGTTAATACCACTTCTAAGAATAGTGTTGCTGATGTTGTTCATCCTTTACCCATTGTAAATACCATTTCAATGAATAAGACCGGTGCTTTCCTACCTGTTAATTCTGATTTTTCACAAGTTAAATATTTGTCTTTGCATGCTAGTTCTGATAAGTCAGCCTTACTTTGGCATCTTCGACTAGGTTATATGCCTTATGGCAAACTGAAAACTATGCCCTTCCTTAAGGACAAACTTCCTATTTCGCAGCCTTTCCAGTGCACTATCTATCCAATGGCAAGACAACAAAGGCTCCCTTTTCATGAGATCGCCATTCACTCCACTCATCCTTTCCAGCTAATTCATGTTGACCTTTGGGGTCCTTACCACACCAAAACTTACAATGGTTTTAAATATTTTTAACTATTACGGATGATTTTACAAGGGCTACTTGGACTCATCTTCTTTCTGTCAAGTCCAATGCTTTTTCTCTTATTAAATCCTTTGTTGCTTTAGTTCAAACTCAATTCAACACTAAAATTCAGACAATTAGGTCTGATAATGTATTTGAATTGGGTAGTAGCAATGAAGCCATTGCCTTCTTTTCAGCTCAAGGTATTTTGCATCAAACTTCCTATCCATATACACCGCAACAAAATGGTGCAGTAGAACGGAAGCACAAACATCTACTTGTGACTTCAAGAGCTCTTCTTTTTCAGTCTAAACTGCCTTTAAAATATTGGGGGGGGGAATGTGTGTTGGCTGCTACCTATCTGATTAATCGGTTTCCTTCCCCCTACTACACAATAAAACCCCTTATGAATTATTGCATGGCTCTCTTCCTTCTTATGCCCACCTTAAGTCCTTTGGATGTCTCTGTTTTGCTGTTGTTCCTTCTCCTTTTAGGGATAAACTTCAATCCATGACTATTTCCTCTATTTTTTTAAGTTATAGTTCTGGCAAAAAGGGGTACAAACTTTTAAACAATTCCAACTTTTCCATTTTTTACTCTAGGGATGTTGTCTTCCATGAAGACATTTTTCCCTATTCTAATCCCTCCTCTGCACCTTACTTTCTACAACAACCTATTTCTTCTGATGTCACTAATTCTCCCTTTTTCAATCCATCTGATTCTTCTACTTCTCCCTCAAGTTCTTCCATTCCATCTGTTCCTCCAGTACCTTCCTCCCCTTCTCATGTTCTTCCATCTAGAAAGTCTTCCAGAGTTACCAGTAAACCTTTTTACCTCAATGATTATGTGTGTTCTTCTATTTCTTTGTCTAAAGGTATATCTACTTCTGAAATTAGCTTGAAAGAACCTAAATTTAATCAGCAAGCAGTCTCTAATTCTGCTTGGCAGGAAGCTATGCTTAAAGAATTTCAGGCCTTGGAGGATAATCATACATGGGACATTGTCCCATTGCCTTTTGGTAAGAAATCTATATCTAGCAAATGGGTCTATAAAATAAACAAAGAGCTGATGGGTCAATTGAACGGTATAAAGCAAGGTTAGTTATAAGAGGGGACACTCAAATTGAAGGTATTGATTTCAATGAAATATTCTCTCTTGTGGTCAAATAAACTACCATTACGTGCCTTCTCACTGTGGCTGTTAAAAAGAATTGGCCAATCTTTCAATTGGATGTCAATAACGCCTTTTCACATGGTGATTTAGATGAGGAAGTCTACATGAAAATCCCTCAAGGTTTATCTGTTACTTCTCCTGATCCTTCTATTGTTCTAGCATGCAAACTTAATAAATCATTGTATGGGCTTCGTCAAGCCACTAGATAATGGTATTCTAAGCCATCACATGCCTTGAAGTCCAAGGGTTTTACTCCAAGTCTGAATGATTATTCTTTGTTTCGCAAGAAATGTGGTTCTTCCTTGACTATAGTGGCAGTATATGTTGATGATATATTACTCGCTGGAGATAATATCTATGAGTTGTCTGGTTTAAAGAAATTCTTAGATGACCATTTCAAAATCAAAGATTTGGGTAAAGTACATTACTTCTTGGAGCTTGAGATTATTAAACATCCCCAAGGCTATGTTGTTACCCAATATAAGTTCACTAAGGATCTGTTAGCCGAGTTCCATTGCTTAGATATTACACCTGTTGTTGCTCCCTTGGAGTTACACTCCAAATTGTTGGCTGATTTTGGAGAGCTACTTCCTAATCCCTCTGTATATCGAAAATTAGTTGGGAAGCTTAATTTTTTGCAGCATACAAGGCCAGATATTTCTTTCACTGTTCAGCACTTGAGCCAATTCATGGCTTTTCCTCGTGTGCCTCATCTTGAAGCTGGCCTCCACATCCTTCGATACTTGGCTGGCACTGCTGATTTTGGTTTATTACTGAATGCTAATCTGTCTTTCTCTTCGCTTGGTTTCAGCGACTCTGATTGGGCGAGTTGTGTTCAAACTCGTAGATCTGTTTCAGGTTATTTGTTATTGCTAGGTGGTTCTCCTGTATCTTGGAAATTCAAGAAGCAGCATATTGTTGCTTTATCCTCTGCTGAAGCAGAGTACGGGGCTCTTCGATGCTTTGTTGCTGAAGTGTGTTGGTTGGTGCGTCTTCTTGATGAATTGGGTGTTTCCTCTATTGTTCATGTTTCTTTATTTTGTGATAATCGTGCAGCCATACATATTGCAAAGAATCCCATGTTTCACGAGCGCATGAAATACATTGAAGTGGACTGCCATTTTGTTCGTGCAATGTTGCAGCTTGGTCTTATTTCTGTTCACTCCATCTCCAGTCCGAAGCAGCCTGCAGACATTTTCACCAAGCCTTTGATGGGTATAGCCTATCATGGTATTCTGTCCAAGCTAGGAATAGTGCATTCCTAGCTTGAGGGGGTGTTGGACATGGTTTTACTTAGTTTAATTAGTAGACTACTTAATTGTATTGTATTCTGTATTATGGCTTCCTTAGGCGTACAGTGTACAATATAAAAGAGATAAGTAAATTCAAGAAGGGTGATTTAAGAATTCTATTGTAAAAACATAACCCATACAAAATTTCTCTTTCTACATTTCATTTTCCTTGGAGATTTCTCCATATAATTTCTATTCTTGTACTTCGATTCTAAATGTTGACAACCCTCAATAATCTCACTTGTGCATGACACTTAATTTTCCTTGAAACTATTATCCTACTCGTGAGCCCTAGTCAACACTCAACAGGGCAGGAGATTGGCCCCTACCAACTTCCTAGATTACCATATCTAGTGATCCGTTATATTTTAATGTTCTCTATAGACATGTGTTTTCCTTTATTACAACTACAATCTACCCCTCGGTGGAAATGCCACTTGTCATGCCACCAACAATAAGCCCCTGTAATTTTATTTGGGAAAATTCATCTGTTTGGATTCTTCTTTATCTCCATCATGTGTTCGATATATGTGTTAGAGCATCAACTAAGGATTTCTGTCGTATAAGAAGCTTTTTCTGCTAAATTTTTTTTTTATTTTCAGAACTTTCAAATTCGAGACCTCTAAATTTATTTTTATTTTAGTTGTGTTTGTGCAGTTTTTTACTACTCTCCGTTTCTTCCATAAAGTAGGTTGGAAGGTGTGGCCGCAATTACCTTAATTGATATACATTAATGTTGGGTAGAATACGTTTATTATGAGGAATGGATGGTGATAGTAAATGCTTTACAATTAGTTATTTTTAGTCTAGACAAAATTCGTGTAATTTTGAGATGCATGTGTCTCTGCACGTTAACCCCTTTGTTTATTTTTTATGTCACTTTAACCTTTGTACAAAAAGTACAATATCAACCCCTAATTCTTGTTAGTTATATCACTTTTTACTTCTAGGATTTAATATAATATTGAATAGGTGTTCAAATTGGTCTTTAATTTGCTTAAAGTTAGTACTCCCCGGTCCATTTTATTTGATTTTTTAATTTATTTTTGTTGGTCCACAATATTTGATCTTGTCGGAAATTAAGATGAGATTTTACAATATTACCCCTTGCTAATAAATGACTTTAAACAAAATGATACGTAATAATAGCTTGAATAAGGGCTAATATAGTCAATTACATTGCTAATTAATGTTAAAAAGGTGATTTTCTTAATACCCGTGAAAACACCTAAAACATCAAATAATATGGACCGGAGGGAGTACTGTTTAGTGTTATCCATCATATCTAGTGGTTGGAGTTACGGCTAGCTGCGCTATGCCAGCATATATAAGCAAAATCCGTTTGTATATTTAGTTTCCATAACAGATATTAATGCAAGGAAATGTGGTCAATGTGTTGAAAATGTAGTGGTTTCTGGGAAGTATTAGGAAGTCATTATGTTCATTAAATGAATTAGCCCCCAGCTATTTAATTTGTTTTGTCTATAAAAGTAAATTTTATGAGTCGTCACTCAACTATTGTTTATCTCCGATATACATTAAAGTAATTATGGTTAGTTCTTACTTAAAGTTTGCCGAAAAAATGACGTGGCATTTTCAATTACCAAAATCTATCTTAATTATAGCTTATAATATAATAATCCAACTCTTTAACCCATTACATAATTCATAACAGACCCAGACGCAGACATACCAGTGTATTTATTTGCTAGGTCCAACATTACTGTCGCAATATTTTTTTGATCTTAATATCAAATTTTGTTGTATAACTTATTTGTGCCTAAAACTTGCTTAATAGGAAAAACAATTAAGTTTGTATCGAGCCACTGGCAATATTGAAATATCAAAGAACAATAAAATAAAAGCAAAAAAATAGATGTTGCATTCCTTGAATAATAGAGAATTCTAGTCGAATCTCAATGATGAACTACAATAGTAGAGAGATGTATATATATGCTTAGGTTTATGTTAAACCTAATTATGGTAAAATACTTATTCTAATGGCCTTTGATCCATTACAAAAGACGGTTACACGAAGTAAAACCTAGATAGGAGACTAATATTTATAAGGCAGCTAGAGTACGCTTATTGGCTCTGGGTCCGTGCCTGATGAGCAGCCGTGGCTAATGGAGCGGGCGTATGTCCTCAACATAAGTTTGCTTGTTGGGCAAGCCTGATTCTCGCTAGCTGACCTCATACTCCCATAATGGTAGGTGGCGTATTTTTACCCACACGACTTTTGATAATACTTCTAATTTACAACTACTTTTTTGTTGTACACAAAATTTTGCTTTTAAGATTTTCGTGAGCAGTTCAAAGTTCTTTGTAATCCTGAGTACTTGAGTACTTGACTTCATATAGGCTTCTTAATCCTAAATACAATGACAACAGGCAATAAATGATATTTCGATTTAGCTGCTACCTTATGTTAAGTTAGCTTATCTAAATTCATTCCAGTTGTGAAAAAATTATGATTTTGCATCACTAATAAATTATGCTGTTAAAAAAAATATGTAGATACACAAAATTTTGCTATTAAGATCATAAAATGTTGCAACAGTAATGTTGAAATTAGAAAATAAATGCACTGGGTATGACTTGATCTGAGTCGAGTAGGATTTATGTAAGGATTTTTTACATAAAAGTACAAGTTTTAGCACTTAATTACCAAACATAACAATATTTTAGCAAAATAACCCTAAATAGAGAAAAATGCAAGTTAATTACAAATATAGCATATTATGTCAAAAAATATTGCTAGTTTTATTTATTTCTTTATTTTGGTACTGTTTGGGGGGCGATTTTGTAATTTTGACAAAATTTGTTCTAATTTCCTTATTTTCTCAGTTTTCCCGTTTTTTCCACTGTTTCAGCGTTGTTTCTCTCCCCTGCCTTTGTATCATTCGTGTTTCTCAACCGCTTCTCCCTACTTTTTCTCTCCCATTTTCTTCCCCACTTTCTCCACTATCATATCTGTTTGTGAAGCATTTCGTAACTGATTTTCAGTGTTTAAATTTCGAGTTTTTTCCATTTTTTAGGGTTTGATTTTAGGGTTTCATTTCAATGTCTAATTCTAGTTCGTCTTCTAGTTCTAGGGAACTTAGGAGTAAAACGAAACATGATACAAATGTAAATAAAATTGGGTCGAAATCAGTTTTAAAGGTAAAAGTTCCTGTGTTTAAGCCGAAAGAAACCCCGCAACAATTGAAGCGTGTGACGCGGTCGTCTACCTCTCCTACTACGGGTAAAGGTAAAGCTAAAGTTTTGGTTGATGCTGATGATGATTTTGAAGAAGATGCTCGACCGTTGAAGAAAAGTCGGATTTCTGTGTTGGCTGATGTGGCATTACAGGTAATTTTATTTCTATTTCTGTTTTTTGTATCAAATTATTAATTTGTCGTTTGTTGTTGCATTTTTTATAATTTAGTGTTTCTAAAGTGTATTCATTGTTTCTGTAGTTTTTTCTATTTCTGCTGTGTGTTTCATTGTTTCTGTAGTTTTTTCTGTTTCTGCTGTGTGTTTTATTGTTTCTGTATGTTACTATTACTGTTTCTGTAGTTTTTTACTTGTTTGTTTAGTGCATTTAGTATTTGTTTAGTGTATTTATTGTTTCTTTAGCATATTTACTGTATCTGTGCCTTTTACTGTGTTGCTTTGGTAGGCTTTTCGTTGTTCTTTAGCATATATTGTTGTATCTGTGTGTTTTACTGTTTCTGAATTGCATTTTACTGTTGCTGTATTTTATTTATTGTTGCTATAGCTTTTTTTACTGGTTCGGTAGGCTTTTTGTTGTTCCTGTATCTGTGTCTTTCACTGTTTTTGACTTCCATTTTCCTGTAGCTGTAGTTTATTTACTGTTGCTGTTGTTTTTGTACTGGTTCTGTATGTTTTTTTACTGTTTCTGTCTTTTCTTGTTTGTTGATTGTATCATTGTATGTTACTTTTGCTTATTGTGTGCTGTAGTAGTTTTTTATTGTGTCTTCTCTTGTTTCTGCATTGTTTTTTAATGTTTCTGTATTGTACTTACTGTTTTTTAACTGAGTTTGTTTTTTCCTTTATAGGCTGTATCGTTTTATATTCCGCAGAATTTTTATTGGAAAGAGTTTCATCTACGTCTAATTACGGATGGTGATATTGGAACGAATTTGAAGGATGTGTTAAGCCCTGTGCAGTTGGGAATGTTCAAAAAGACCTGTTTTGGTGATTTGTTACAGTTAGAAAGTTTGCCCGTTCAAAATCAGTTGCTTCGGTCTTTGCTGGTGCGTGAGATTGCGTCCTCCACGCCTTGTACGTTTGAGGTTTGTGTCAATGGTTCACGTTTGCAATTTGGATTGCGTGAGTTTGCAGTAGTGTCTGGTTTAAAGTGTTCTGGCGATACTCTAAGTTCTCTTGATACGAGTGGTCCAAATCGGTTGATGAGTAGTTACTTCCCGACTGTGGAGAAGGTGTCTCATGTAGATATTAAGAATGCTTTTATTCAACGGAAGTGGATTGGTGATGAGGATGCTGTTAAGATTGCAGTTCTATATGTTATTGTGAATTTTGTGATGTCGGTATCTGATGTTCAAACTGTATCTAAGAAATACTTCGATTTGGTTGAGTCTGGTCTTTACAATAACTATCCATGGGGTATTGATTCGTTCAAAGAATTGTTTGATAGTATTCACAAGAAGGTTAAAACTATTAGTACATATTTTCGGGTGGTAGGTTTGGCTTCTGCGTTGCAAGTATGGTTTTATGAGTGTTGGACAAACATTCCGTCATCAGTAGCTATGCGCGTTAGGAGTCGAAGTCCTCGTATCTTGAACTGGAAAGTGACGAGTAGTCTTTCAAAGTATAAGACAATTTGTAAGATTTTAGAGGACCCAGTGAACAAGGTATACTTTCATTGTTTTGTATCTGTTTTCATTTCTATTGTATCTGTTTCATTTCGATTGTATCTGTTTCATTCTTCAGCAACAGTTGGCTGCATATTTTTGTATCTGTTTTCATTGATTTGTGTACTGTTATGTATGGTGCAGCCTGTTTTCCGGCCTATGCAGCCAACTGTTGCTGAGTTGGCCAGATTTGAGTTGATGGATGATACGGTCGCACCTGTTGCAGATGCTATGCAAGATTCTAGTGAGGATGATATTTTGCTCCACCGTGTAGCGTCTGGTCCCTCCTCTTCTGCCGCTTTTGTTGACATTCTTCCTGAAACTGTTGCAAAGCAGGCACAATCGAAACCTGCGCCGCTGTTTGAAAATGATGCTAAGATTGACATATTGACTCACTCAGTTGAGAAGGTATGTTTAGTTTTTAATATTGAGTCATTCAGTCACTTGAATATTTGTGATACTGTTTTTTGGCACATTCTGATACAGTTTTTGTTTTTTGTTTCAGCTTAGCAATGATTTGGAGTTATTAAAGGGTCATGTGAGGATTATTCGTGTTTATGTGTTTTTACTTTGTTTAAACAGTTAGAATTATTGTCATATTGTTTTTCCTTTGTTTCTTTTGAAGGTTGATGATCAGTTTAATAATGTCAAGGAATTCTTTGGTGAGGAGCTTAGAAAAGTTGTTGATGCAATTAAGCTACTTGCGCAAGGACAGGTATTAATTTTTGAAGAAACTGTTTATTGTTTCTTGTCGATGTAATGTTCGTTTCAATTACCTCTTCTTTTTTTTTTTTATACAGGGTACTCAAAGTGGTGCAGATAATCGTCAAGGTTCACCACGGACACCACCTGCTAGTGGTGATACAGAGAAGCTCAATTCTGATGATGTTGATGCTACAGAAAAGTTTCAATCCGATGTTGGTGATACAGACAGTTTAAATGTTGGTACGGCTAATGTTACGGTATGTAGGTTATTTCATTTATGTTGAAACAACTAGATACTTTTAGATACAAACAGCTACAGATAGTTTCAACTCGAAACAGTTTAACAAGCCAATGAATTTGTACATCTACCAATTATTTTTTGTTTTATTTTTTTAGCCATGTGCTACTGGTGGAGCGACTAATGTAGCAAGCGGCAGCGGAAAAGATGTTACTGTGTTGTCTGTTGATGGTGGAGGCAGTCATGTTGAAAGAGTTGTTATTAGAGAACGTGTTCCAATGGCTGCAACAGTTTCAACCAAGGTTCCTTTGACCCCTTCATTGCAATTCCCAAACTTTGACCTTGGTTTGAATTTCAGCCAAGATTTTCTAAAGACTCCTAAACCTGATGAGGTGCGTGCATTTACCTTTTTTTTTTCTCTATGTTATTTAAGCCTTTTGTTTCTCCCTTGTTTGTAAACTGTATTATATATTTGTACATTGTTTCTGACGTTAATTTTTTTTTTTTGTATTAGTTTATTAAAGGTTATTCTGTTGATGGTGCTTCATTTTCTAAGAAAGATATTGCCGGACCTTCGTTTATATCGGATGATTTCTTTGATAATTGGACGCCCGAGCAGTTTGCAGAGATGGACCGTAACATTGCCGACATCATTAAGAATGTGAAGAAACAATTTGAAATCAACCCTGTTGCTGGACAACCTGGTGCCACTGTTTCTGAAGCAGCCACTGATACTGTTGAAGCAGATGCCGCCGCCGCTGTTGCTGCAGATGCTTATGATACTGTTGCTGCAGAGCACGGTGCTAGGGTTGCTGAAATGCCTGCTGATACTGTTGCTGCAGATCCTAGTCCCAGTGTTGCTGAAGATGCTTCTGCTACTGTTGCTGCAGAGCATGGTGCTCGGGTTGCTGAAATGTCTCATGATACTGTTGCTGATGAAGAGCTCATTGAGCACGATGCTGATGATTCTGATATTATGTTGGTTAGTGACCATGAGAACAAGGATGCTAGCCCACGTGCGGATACTAGTACACCATCACAAGCGTTGGTAAGGGTGAAGCGTCCTGGTAAATATGATGTTTCACCTTTTCTGCGTGAGTTTGCTTCTGGTGCTAGTGCCAATTATGTTTCACCCAAACCTTTGATGTTGCAAAGGCATCCATTTTGTGTTCCCGTCACAGAGGATGTTGATGAAGAATTATTAAATCGGTTTGTATCATTTGTTGATGATCTTGCTAAACGGAAAAAAGGAAGGTTTGTTCCTCTTCAATGCTTGTTTATTGTATCATTTATCATGTTGATATTTTTTTAATTCATTTTTGTTTTGGTTTTTATTTTTAGGATTTGTGCCTATCCAAAACTGACAATATACTTCCATATGAGTTTCAATTCGGAGTCGAAACTGTGTCAACTCGAATGTGGTTCTATATTCTGTTGCATGGTGGTCATGCGTTGCAGGATTCAGTAAGTTTATTTTGTTTTTCTTTTTAGTCTTTGTGTGTTTTGTATCTTTACTGTATCTTTTCTGTTTCTTCTACTGTGTGAGGGTGTGTTTCTGTTTCTTTTATATTTGTGTGTGTGCATATGCTCCTATACTGTTTCTTTTTCTTTCTCGGTGTATCTGTTACTGTAATTTTGTTTGTTTCTTCATTGTTTCTGTAATGTATCATCTATTTATATCATTAATATTTTTTTCAATGTTACAGCATCTTAATGTTGTTTTCTACTACTTGCGTAAGCAAGGAAAGTATCGACCGAAGACTGAATTATCCTTCACTACTACTGATTGTTGGTTTAAAACGACGATCGAGATTGTCTATGACAAGTATGTGAATAGTGGCAAGGATGTTTCAGCGCTTTCTGATGTTGATTCTGTTGCTGGCTACATTAGAGGCTGCAAGATCCTTGGAAATGTGCCTTGGGTAGAGGTTGACTATGTTTTGCACCCGATTAACATAAAGTCTCTGTGTCATTGGGTGTTGGGTGTAGTATCATTCAAGGATAGGTCCATTGGGATATACGATTCAATGACTGGTGCGGGTACTCGTCATAATGCAGCTGTTGTTGAAGTTGTTGAAAAGATTGCCGAGTTGTTGCCACGGTATCTTGTACTGACTGAATTTTACCAGTCAAGGCCCGACATTGATATTCTTACAAGTGAAGCATATGCTGATGCAGATCTAGATGATCCTTTTGGGTTTTTCTTTGTTCCAGACCTTCCGCAACAGAGTCATGGTTCTCTGTATGTTTATTTTCCCTTTCTTTTCCCTGTATGTGAATCACATCTGTTTCAGAATTACTAATTGTATCTTTTCTCATATTTTTGTCACTGTTTCAGGGATTGTGGAATGTTTGTCATGGCGTATGCGGAGTACTTTATTTCTGAGACTGATATCACAAGTGTGCCTGATTTTGATATAGATCTTTACCGTGGCCGTCTTGCAACGCTGCTTTGGGATTATGGCAAAAGGAAGATTGATTTAGATGCAGTGAGCGCATGTGAAAATCCTGGGCGTCTTGCTAAGAGAAAAGGCGCCATAAAGCGTCGTTTACAAGTTGCCAATCCCAACCATTAGTTCTGTTTCTTTTGTGATGTTTCTATATTTATGTTTGAAGTAGTAACCGTGTCTACTTTAGTATGTTGTTTGTTCTGGATGTTGTTTGTTCTAGATGTTGTTTGTTGTACTCACTATCTATGTAATGACAGTTTCGGAAGGTTTAAATTTTACAGCAACTCTCTTTTATTTTTGTCCCTTTTTGAAGTGTGAAACAGTTTCATACAATTATTAACTGTATCAGATAGCTAAGTTGACATAAAAACAGTTGAAATTATCTTCACTACCTCAGCAACAACGTGTGAAAGTGTATCACTTCTAACTAGTCAGATTCAATAACAAAGAAACAGTAAAACACAATTGTGAAACAGTTTGACACAATTATTAACTGTATCACATAGCTAACTTAACACAGAAACAGTTGAAATTATCTTGACTATCTCAGCAACCACTTGTAAAACTGTATCACTTTTAGCCATTCAGATCCAATTTGGAAAAAAAATAAAACATAAAGGTGAAACAGTTTCATACAGTCATGAAACAGTTTTCATACAGTCATGAGACATTCTGCTACAGACAGCTAAATTTATTAAAAGTTCACGCAGCAATTGTCAAACTGTATCACTTCTAACACTTCAGATTCAATGACAAAGAAAGAACTAAAAAAAGTTCTATTTGGGCTTCGGAGGATGTGTGCAAGTTTTTCTGTTGTGTCCTTCGCGACCACAATTTGCACACGTAATCTTTGTCCTTTTTGCATGTACTTCCCATTGTGGTTTGTATCTAGTAGTTTTTGGCCTTCCTGGTGGCCGTCTAGCAACTGGCGGGAGTAGTTTAATTTCTGAAACAAATGCTGGAATCTCCCATCTGCTTTCATCTGGTATCGGATTAACATGGAACTCGTATGTCTTTACCAGGGACTTTGTTGAGTAGTAGTTACAGCTGTAATCTTCTTCTTCCAGGCCTTTGTACTTTAGAATAGCCAAAGCATGCACACAGGGCAGTTCTTCCATTTGAAATTTTCTACAACAGCATGTCCGTTCATTCAGATTAACAATGAATTTTTTTTCACCGTCATAGATAGCTGCTTCATTTCCTGTTGAATGTATCTACAACACACAGGATGATACATTTTTGAAACAGAAAATACAAGCAAGATACAGGATGAAACAACTTAGATACAGTAGAAATGAAACAGTTTCTATTCTACCTTTAGCTGCATAGCTTTGCTTCTGTATCCATCCAATATTTTGTTGTACTTGAATCCAAGAGGTGTGAATGTCTCATGTGATTTCTTTCTGTTATCATCAGTCCAAGTTCCAATCAGTGAGCGCATGTACTCCATAAATGCGACTACAGGCATATCACGCGCATCCCTGTTGACTGCATTCAAAGATTCTGCAATGTTTGATGTCATTGTAAACCCCCCTATTTACTGTTGAATGCGCCCTTGACCATTTCTGGTATCCAGCATTTAGCAAGTATGCTTTGATACGTTTATCCATTTTTTCCACACTGTTCATGTATGTGTCAAATTCATGTATGGTGTATGCCTTTGCCATACTGAAGAATGTTTCATGGAGCTTGTCTTCACATTTCTTGAACTTAGTCTTGAGGATGTTCCACAAGTGTCATATGCATGCATAGTGTGGGACCTGAGGATATATGATTGTAGTAGCCTTAATTATGCTTTCATTACGGTCTGACACAACGCACATGTTTTCTCTCTCACCGTAAGCATGTTTGAACTTTTCAAAGAACCATTGCCATGAGGCATCGTTCTCTGAATCAACAATTGCATACGCAAGCGGCAATATGCTACCTATGGACAGAAACAGTAAGATAAATATTTGAAACAGTGCCACACAAGTAGAAATTGTAACAGTCTGATTCAAATAGAAAGCTTAAAGTTCTCAAAGAAACTGATAGCAAAAATCTGTTAATATTTTTGATACAAAGTGAAAGACTGTGATACAGATAAAACATGATTTAATAGAGAGAAATAGATGGCTTTAAAAAGTCTGTGGCAGAGTTCAAACGGTTTGATACAAAGGTGATACAAAAATTGAAGCAGTCTGATACAAATAAACCATGTGTCTGAAAAACCCTGATACCAAAGCTGGAAATAGTTTGATACAAAAGTGAACCAGTCTGATACAAATAAAAGATGATGAAACAGATAATATATGGTCTTAAAAATCTTGATAACAAAGTTCAAACAGTCTGATGCAAAGCTGAAACAGTATGAAACAAATGAGAGATGCTGAAATATTACGACACAAACAGTTGAAACAGTATGATACAACAGGTACTGTTAGAAATCAATTTACCTGCTGCATCTAATGTACTTGCTGCTAGGAATGTTCCTTTGTGCGCTGCTTTTAGGAAGCTACCATCAACAACTACGATTGGTTTGCAATGTTGAAATCCCTTTATTGAAGCATTCAAAGCAACAAAAGCGTACTTGAACAAATGGTCCTCACTTGCATGTAAAGCAACAACTGACCCTGGGTTTCTCTGCTCTAACATATAAAGGTAACTTGGCAGCTTCTTGTAAGATTCAGTTGGGTCTCCTCGTATCATTGCAATGGCCATTTCTTTTGCTCTCCAAGCCTTCATATAATCTATGTGTATACCGTAACACCTCTGCATTTCATCCATTATCTCTTTAGGCTTGTAGGTCGACTTTGGGTCATCAACCCTGTCCTTGACAATCATACCAATCATTCGTGATGTAAGCTGCGCTTGCCCATAAACTCTTTCTTTGTATGGACATGTGTGTTCATTGGTGAATTCTCTAACTTTGAACAAACTTGATGAATTCAAGCTTGACGCCCTAAATTTCCATTTTCAATTTTCCCCTTTGCATATCAGGCAGTAGCTGCAGATACAGTATGATACAGAAAGTGTTACATGATACAGAAAGCTTCAGAAATTAAGTAACAGATACAAAATTGTACGGTATTATACAAATACAATTTCTAACAGCCATGTATGATATAATCAGAGATGGTAGAGTTATAAATCAGATACAATGTGATACATAATTCACACATTGTATCTTACATATAAATTGTTATTGCTTGAAACAAAATACACATTTCAGATACAATATAGAAACTGTTTGTTCATGAAACAAACTCATGACACAGGTACACAGAAACAGATACAATGATAGAATGTGGAATAAATTGATACAAAACAAAAATACTGATATCAAGAACATTTCTTAGAGTACTTATGATACAGTTACACAGAAACAGATACAATGATACAATTTGAAATAAATTGATACAAAACAAAAATACTGATATCAAGAACATTTCTTAGAGTACTTATGATACAGTTACACAGAAACAGATACAATGATACAATTTGAAATAAATTGATACAAAACAAAAATACTGATATCAAGAACATTTCTTAGAGTACTTATGATACAGTTACACAGAAACAGATACAATGATACAATTTGAAATAAATTGATACAAAACAAAAATACTGAGATATAATACCTTGTTGCGCTTGATCTCTCAACCTTAAACTGAACCTTTTCTGTTATTGCAAATCGTTTCATGGCCATTACTACAGTGTTTTGTTAATGTACACTTGGCCCTCTACTATCTCGTTTTGCAAGCTATTGGTAATTACTGCAACTTCTTCTACCTCGTGCTCATCAGAAGTTCCTTTAATCAGTAGTTCTACCGTTTCAGCACTACTGATAAGCATATCATCAATGTTCGTGTTTATATTGGAACTGTTTCTGTCAGTATCAACACAGTCTCCCACTGTATCACGACTCCTTATGCTTTGTCTATCACTCCAGAACCCTTGATCCTCAACAATATCTTCCAGTGTGATACAAAGTGGATAGATTTCTATTCCTTTTTTCTCTATTTTCAATCCTGTATACACTAAAACACCCATGTCATTGTGTATTTCTAAACCCGGAATTTTTTCCATTACCTTATACTTTATTTTAACAATTTTTCTCGTCAGATCAATGTTCAGTTGCTTCGCAACTGTATCACGAAGCATCTGAAAGTTTGAATCTGGATTTATCGCGATTGCATCAACTACAAAATCAATATAATTGTCGAATTTGTCCCATCTTCCACTATGTTTTAGTAGAATTTGTATTTGTGCCATATCGATTGTAAAGTTTCGATTTTGATATGTTTAAATTGTACAGCACTCGTAACAGCAACCAGAAACAGAGGCTTGACAGCTGCGACACAGAGCAGAAACAGACGCGAAACAGAGCAGAAACAGACGCGACACAGTGGAGAAACGATAGCAGCTTTGTAGAATTGTTGATCGAAAACAGAGTACGCTGTGTAGAAACAAATAGAAACAGAAAAGTAACGATTTTCAATAGAAACGGAGAAGTAACGGACACAGTGGAGGCAAAGCTAGAGAGAGAAAAAACAGAGAGAAAACAAGAAGGGTTTTAGTTTCTGTAAATAGAGTTGGAATAAAGTATTTATACATTGCTATTTTGCTAGGAAAAATATTGCCATGCATTGTAATTAGAAAAGTATTGCTATTTTTATGTAATTAAGGGTGAAAATTTGTATATTTGTGTAAAAATCCCTTTATGTAATGACTAATGAGTCAAAGAGTAGGATTATTATAGAGTTAATTACATTTATATACAATTTTGAAGTCTTAATTATAAAAAATATCAATATTATTCATATTACAAACATAACATTATTTTTTTATATACAAGTTGCTATAAACAACTAAAAAGGGAAAACCCTAGTCTCCACCTTACATCCCCCTCCTCCGCAGCCCCATACCGCTTATTGTCCACATTACCATCGCCAGATTGTCGTCGCCGAGGTCTGCAAAAATAGTTAGAAATATTCCAGATACATCAAAGTAGTGCAAAAACAGCGTAGGAACTGTCAGAAATAATACATAAATAGTGCAGAAACAGGCAGAAACAATTCAGAAAATAGTGCAAAATTATGCAGAAACAATGTAGAAAAGTGCAGAAATGCAGATTCAACTCAGAAACAGTACCGAAATAGTGCATAAATAATCCAAAAATAGTTAGACACAAACTAAAAAACAATCAAGAAATAGTTAATTACAGTGCAGAAATAGTTGGATACAGTGTAGAATATTGAAGATACAATAAAACAAAAATATGAAATAGAAATCAGATCTGGCCGGAAAAATACTAGATCTGACTAAGAAACATAAAGATGACCGAAAAACACAAGATGTAGCTGGAAAAACACCAAATTTTACTTAAAAATCACCATATTTGAACGAAATAACAAACAAATATGGGTAATCGGGGTACGAGAGATGATGGAGAAGGGTGGGAGAATATGAAATATGTTTATTACTGAAAAAGTGACTTGGTGACTGGAGTTAGGTGTTGGCCGAAATTTTGAAGCTAGATCTATGCCGATTCCACGAGAATTTGGGAGAAGTTGTAGAAAAAATAGAAAAAAGGTGTAGAGAGGAATTGGCGGCGGTCCGATGGAGGTCCGCCGGTGGAGCGGCGGTGGGTGGGAGATGGTCGACAGAGGCGGATAGTCATTGGTCGGGCCCGAAGTGGACGAGGAGGGAGAGAAAATGGGAGAAATGAGAGGAGGAGGCCAAAGTTCTGTTATGTCTAGGGTTTATATATACTTTGCTATGTTTTGTAATTAAGTAGTAATTTTTTCCTCTATATTGCGTAATTGTATCAAAATATCTCTATATATTATAATTAAGTCCCCTAATTTATACTTATGTGTAATTTTTTCATTGTTATATTAACCTATAATTAAGATAGATTTTGGGAATTGAAGATGCCACATCATTTTTTCGGCAAGTTTTAAGTAACCGGCCATAGTGATTTTAGTGTATACCAGAGATAAAGTGAGTGACTTTTGGTAACAAATTAAACAAAAGCAACTTTGAAGTAATAAAGCAATAGTTGAGTGACAACCCATAAAATTTACTCATATATCAATTGATCACTTAAAATTTGAAGATCGGTGTGCAAGCAATGGTGGGTCGATTCTCTTTAGTGAAACTACCATGTCAAGTAATTGTAATATAAAATATTCAATCATTTAATTATCCATCAGTTCCAAATTAGTTGGGATAAGTTATCAATCAATCCATGTGCAATCAATGCATGTCTTCTAAAAAAAAAAATAGTCTCTTTGAAGGGTTTATAAAAAACCGAAGAACAAATTAAGGGGGAAATCATAAAAATGAAGGGAACATGGTGTAAATTTTAAAACAATACATATTATAAGGGTAAAAAATGAAAAGAACTCTAAAAACTCAGGTGACATATCAGTCATGTCCTGAGGAAAAGTCCTCGGTAGTCATGCGCCTATTTAAGTATAAGGGATTTGGGGTTATGTGGGGTAAAATCTCTAAGTATAACGATACTACCTCTCGTCTACTTTAAGTGTCATTTTTAATTTTTTTTAAATAATTTAAAATAAGTCTTTACAAAATTAAAAAAGTATTAATTATTTTTTCTCAACTTACCTTAGCTCATCCCAATAGTATTTACTTCAATTTACAAAAAATAGAAAATAGATAAAGGACAATGTAGTAAAATGATCATTTATTAAATGGAATTACCTAAATTTACTGCATTTCAAAAGGGGTGTACACCAGTTAAAGATGACACTTAAAATAGACCTGAGGGAGTACCACCTAACCCTTAATCTTAACTAATTAGTATTATCTATTTGGATCTTTTGCTTTCAAATTTTTCAATACATACTGTTCTTAGCAATTTTCACATTGATTTTAAAAGATTGTAGGTCTTCCATAACGAATTTCTTCCATATAATTTTGGGTCTACGTACTCATTCTTTTTCTTTTTTTTTTGGAGCAAATTACTAGACCAGGTAAGTTGTGGTTTTCAGGTCACACTTACCAGTTCCAGTGTGTGGTTAGCTATAGAACCCAACCTGTATATAAATAGCAACATAAATTAAACTACAATAGAGGGGGACATAAACCTTACCTCCGAAGCTATGATGGTAGCCTATGGGAAATGGAGTAGAGTGTAGCATCAAAGACCTTCTCACTAGCCTAGGATAGGTGAAACACCTATATACAAAAAGAACCTAAGATGATAAGTGAGGGAGACTCTCCCTTTACAAAAAATGGCTATACTATGAGTTAGATCTAATTTAATGAACTAAAAAGTGGTGGTATACAAGTCTTCATTTTGGCTATCACTTAAAAAGTAGTGATAGCCTATTAAAGAGAATACTATATACATCAAAAAGTGTGAGATCATCATCAATAGGCCAAAGCAGAAACAATGATCCTTCCAGAAGTGAGTAACTTGAGCAGAATATAAGAAACAACAATAACATGAAGCAGAAGCAGAGTGCACTATAAAATCAACACTGCACTATTGAAAGCAACAACGAGTAGCATTTCCAGAAATCATTCCTTTTGAATACCTTTAATCATCATAATGTTGCACATAGCAAACAGTGCATACTAACGTCTAAGTAGTTACTTATAATATATGGAGAAGATATACAATGGGAAGAAGTTGGTCTAGTGGTAACTATGACTAATTGAAATCCCCTTTATAATTTTATATAGAGTATATGGGTAAATGTTCATACTTGTTGCATATGAATGATGAAATAGTGCAAAAAATTTCTTATGGATTTTTATGTGGTAACGTAATGGATCGAACCACTAGTATCCAGAGTTGTGAGATGCAGAGATTAACCAAATTGTTTACAAAATTCAGTGATTATTAAGGAAGAATTTATCAGGTTAGTCTTGTATGGTAGAGTACTGGTAATTCTTTTCCCCTTCGTTTAGTGAAATAATGAACCTTTTTTTTTTTTGGTTTCCCACCCGGTGTTTGGTATCCTCATTAGAGTCCAACTAATTCGGATTCGCGCCGCGTAAGGCCCATTTCTGGGGAAGCGCTCCCTACCAGGATTTTTTCCATTCTTAGGACTCGAACCCGAGACTTCTGATTAAGGGTGGAGAAATCCTATCCATCCCACCACATTCCTTGGTGGTAATAATGAACGTGTTAATGGTCAATAAATGTTACTTATGACAATTGAAAAGCTACAAGCTACTGACCAT
Source organism: Petunia x hybrida (assembly GCA_037355625.1). Classification (NCBI taxonomy): domain Eukaryota; kingdom Viridiplantae; phylum Streptophyta; class Magnoliopsida; order Solanales; family Solanaceae; genus Petunia; species Petunia x hybrida. Next base: position 1,704,410 of record JBBBVM010000055.1, read on the forward strand.
GAGTCCACAGGTGAACAGATATCAACTAGGGTGAGTTGGGCTTCATTTTGTTATCATGAATTAAGAAACATGGTTGGACAAATGGAGGCAAAATAATATGTCATTAATGAGGCAGAGAAAATAAACGCACAAAATACTCTAATAGAACCTACGTTAGATATGACTCTTGGATGTGGCCTGGCCTACCCTGTTATTGTTGTGTATTAGCCTAAATCAAATTAGGATAACAATTGAATTTGTACATGTATCAAAGTTGGTAAAGGACAAGTTAATTACTGAAAATAGATGAACAATAAAAATACAAAGTAAATGATTTCAATATGATGCCTTGAGATTACAATTGGACAGTGTTTTGTCTAATAAAATGAATGCTATTTATAGATAATGGATTGAAAATAACTAAGGGCATTAATTATCCCATTCTTCCACATCTAAATCTTGGTCTGCCCACGATCTTACCCATTAAATGCTGAGTTAATGGGCAGAGATCGTGGGGCGACTCTTGCGCTGGAGCTAAATTGCCTTCCCGAGGCTAAGCTTGTTCCACCTCGGGGTGACGAGCTATTTTTTCTCTGAAGCAATCATATTATGAGGCTTACAGCTGATCTTGATCCGGCGGCTTCGTGGCTCATTCCACCTCAGGAGCCATGTTGCTAGCCCCGCGGCCAATTTGTGAATCTTGCAGGAGGTATCCCGAACCTCACGCTTTGACTGTCACGTGAGCGAGTCATATTTCTTTCAATATAGATAATCCCTCCACTCCTCGATCGAACAATTGCTAGAGTACCCGAGGAGTGGAATGAAAAACAAGAGGGCATGCGCCAAGTAATTAAAAAAGGTAGCCATTGCTTCACCTTCCCATCCGTTACACACGGCGACCGTTGGAAGGGTTGCACCGGTTCGTCCTCCTTTCCATGACAATGATGACTTCTCACCTATAAATACCCACTTGATCACTCCACCATTCTCACTTTATCTTCTTCCAACTGATTCCAAAGCAAGAAAAATTTCTATTTGTTCTTCAAATGTGTAATCAAAGTCGTAAATACAAGTTTCTTTGCGAATAGAAATGTCTACCACCAATTCTGCTCAGAACTCTAGCGGTCATTCCGACGACGAAATTCCTGACGCCACGGCCACCGCCGTGATCATTGGTGGTGAAATAGTCAATTTCAACGACTCATTAAATTTTATCACACCACCTGCAGACGATAATGAATCAACGTCTGAGGCGGGGGGTTTGATAACAAATGTCGCAAAGCCACCGCTGGACGCAATAAATTTGATAAGTAAGTGGCGGAGATGATGAGATTAGCGAAGCTGAAGGGGGTGAGGAGGAGTCCTCGAAATTAAAAGAAATTCCCATTGAGAATGAGCTCGAACCTCACCACAGCATCCCCTCGAGCATCAACACAGAAAACGATTTCAAGTTAAAGGATCAATCTGCTGCTTAACAAGTGAAAAATAGGAATGTCCCGGTGCAAACTATGCCAACTTTGATTACCCTATCCCACGTGGTTCTTGTTCGGGAAGACTACAAATGGGGACCCGAAGTTCAAATCGCTGTCCCACACCTGAACAATAGCAGCTCCGACCAGTCGCATGGCTTTCTTTTGTTTAAACCTACCCGTTCACGATAGGATTCTCCCTCCCCGTGCATGAGGTGATTGACACATTTTGCTAAACATATAATCTGTGGTTGGCTCAGCTAGGCCCCGGGCTATAAAGGGTCATTGGATGCCTTGATCATCTGTGCCGAAAGGCTGGTGTACCTTTCACTTTCCAACATCTGATTTCCTTTTTCTACCCCATCTTCCACAAGGGTGGGATTGTGATTCTGAAAAATCAGGGCAAATACTCCCCGATAACAAAAAGTGAGGACACGAGGGACCGAGGTTAGGCTGATTGTTGTGTCCTCCTTCCAACCCATCTAATATCCACCGAGCCCGGGTTCCCCGAGGTGTGGAACACCAAATGTAAGTGACCTTCTTTCAGTTTTTACTTAATTTCTATCCCCAACTCCTTTGATTGTAATTCACTTTATATGTTCTACCTTCTTTTGCTGCCAACAAAGATCCCATCGAGCCCCCGTCCAATTTGACAGATTGGGTTCAAGCGATAATGGCAATTCGAACACGGCCCAACAGGACTTGGGTGAGCATCGACGCTGAGGAGGAAAACCAATGGGTGTTTAAGAGACACTGTGAGTTTCTTATCACAATTTGGTCCCTTTGAGGAGTGTTCGAGGTCTCTACTTTCGTTAATTACATTCTTTCTGTTATAGGTTTCCCTTGCAAGGCAACCACTTCCAAACCCAAGGAGAAGAAGAGCAGAAAAGAAAGAAAGAAAGAAAGAAAAAGAATTTCTCGATATTAGTGCTAGCTTGGCCAAGATTACGAGCTTGGCTGGCACTATCCCAAAATCCAAAACCTCGAAGGGTTCATCTGGTCAGGGACCCTCTTCCAAAGATGATGACGACATATTTATCAGTCAGTTCACTTCTTTTACAACATCTTCTTCTTTTGCCTTTAAGCCCCCAATCTATGCTCATGTAGATCAAAAAAGGAAGAGGGCGGCTTTGGAGAAGCCAACTCGAGTTGTGCGCCCTCAAGTTGAGGCGAAATCTGGTTCAGGCGCCGAGCTAACTGCTGAGCCGTGGCGAGGCCTAAGGGATGAGCCGAGTGATGAAGGCTTCGAGGCCTCTAAGGAAGTTGAGGTAGTAGACCTCGAGGGGTCTGACTAAGCTGCCGCCAAAGGCAAGGGCAAGGCTAAGTTAGGCGAGCTCGAACTTCCTCCCTCCACCGAAAAGAAGGTGGTGCCGAGCGCAACACGAGCTAACTCCAAGCCACCCACTGCTTCAACCTCTAAGAAAACTACGATGAGGGTTGAAATCCCATCTGGCTTGGACCTTTTCTGTCACGACCCATTTTCTGAACGAGCTGCGACCGACACTCTGTACCTGTACTTGACCGAGCGAACCCTTTAAACTTGACTATGATATTCTATTTCTTTCAAGACTATGCAAATAATGTAATCTTTAAAACAAAACTTTAATAAAGAAATTCTGAGACAAAAATCATCTTGAAATTGATCAATAAAATAAATAATTTTTTTATATACTATGCAAGATCATGCAAAATGGACAACCACACCCAACTGTTAGATGGTTTATGAATCCTCTAAGAACGTTATACCTGACACTACGACTAATATTAAGAAAATATGAAACACATAATCTCCACGAACAAATGTGGAGCTCACCAATCAACTGGGTAGTGGGAGGATATCCTAGCTCATAGCCTGCTTGTCTGCAAAATCCATGCCTAAATTGACATAAGCCAATGTAGGTTCCCATGAATAGAATGTCAATACACCACGATGGTACTTAGTGAGTCTCAACGACCTTCCCCCCCCCCCCCCCATACTAAAGCAGGAACGAGACATTTAGAAACATGATATGCAACGTAATTTCATATATATATATATATATATATATATATATATATATATATATATATATATATATATATATATATATATATAGATATTATTTCTTTTATTTTCTGGGGAATACCAATTAAATATGACATAACATGATTTCATAACGTCACCGTGTGATCGGCACGGGTTCGATCCCCACATGACTAAATAGGCCCCTTCCCTGTGCAGCCACACAATTGCAGGTGATAGCATGCTGCACGTTTTTGTGCCTTGGCCGTGTCAGAAAAATCTTATCATAAACTCCAACTTTGGCACGAGTAGTTTCAAGGTCAACATTAACCACTAAAGATCACGAAACTCTTCTCAGAATATCAAGGTAACTCCCAAAGATATTTCTATAAAATTTTCTGAGACAACTAAGGTCCAATACATTCCTTGAACATTATCAATGAACATAAATTGTAATAGTCTTGAGTAAAACATGACATGAATATATGCAGGAATTATTCAATATATTTTCAAATATTCTTTAATCCATGAAAAACTTAACGTATAATATAACGTAAATTAAACATAACAAAATATGAACATAATTTTGTATGACTCAACGATAAACTCTTGAACGTTAACTAGAACAAGGTTTAGCTAATATGCACTCTCTCGCTCTAATTAAGCACATATTAGCTCTTTAAAACAATTTATCAAACACTTTGTAAGCGGGATTTTGTGAGTAAAAACCTCTTTAGTAAATGGTTATATCGACTCACCTCAATTCCTCCTTCAGCCTCAACATAAGCTCCAATTCAAACAATTCACGTCAACGATCAACTATGGCAATCAATAATTCATGTAATCAATCCCAAAGTTCTCATCGTTTTCTCAATTGAATACTTCGGTTCAAACTCTAACTTTCTAGGCTTTGAGTAAATTCTTGTTCTTTTGGGAATTTCTATTTTCTACTCTCATATATAATCTCAATCCATAAAAATATCTAGAAATAGAATGAATAATTTACCTTGAACGTAGAAGCCTAGGTTCCTCCTTGAAAACTGTTTATTGGATCCTTGAAAAGGTCATCAGAGAGGTTACAAGTTTGTGAGTATTACTTTTGCTGCGAAGCTGATGTAGTGAAAGCAATTTATCTCGAAATTTCTCCAGAAGATAGCCTCATATATGGTGATGTTCGCTGCTACTAATTCTCTAGTGGAAGTTTTTTTTACTGAAGTGGGGTCTAAGATCCCAACTTGACTTCGCATCACTGTACCAAGGGTAAAGTCACGTGATAAGTTTAAATATTATTAAACATTGCTAGCTTTGGACTTGCGTGTCTCGTCCTTTAACCTTTGGCCATTTAAGTTAGCTTTTGCTCTCCACTTTCAACATAGTTAACTATTTATACCCCACCCATGATAAATACTTTAAAATACTTTTACCTTATACTATATTCTCAGACCTTGCCATGACACATGAAATGAGTTTATTTAAATTATTTTTCATATCAACAAAGTCCTGGAATTTAGAATTTAAGGAACGTTACATTCTCGCCAGCTCAATTAATGTTCCTCAGTACCTCCCCCAACTATTCGGGCTGCAAGAGGAGGCCCATGTCATGACACTTTTCCTGGGAACGCTGGTAGCTCGGTCCGCCACTAGTGCAGCTTGGGTAAGTTTTTCCATTTACTGCTTTCTTTGTACTCAACATCAAATCCTAACTCTCCCTTTGTTTTTGCAGAGCCTCGCGTATTCGCTCAAGGCTATGCAACATGAGGTTTCTCGAGCAGAAGAGCTTGGCCAAGTGAAGATATCCTTGAAGAACCAAAAAGCAGAGTTCAAGACTGAGATCTCCACTTTGAAGGCTCAGTTGGCCAAATCCAACACTGCGCTGGGCAATGTGCGCGAGTGAAGTGACCTCGGTCAGTCGTTTCCAGAGTTGGGACTCTAATTGGAATACCGATAGTCTTAAAAGCTTTGTAAGATCCATTAGGACTTGTCTGTAAAATTTGAGCTAAATTGGACCTCGTTTGATAGGTATCGGAAGAAGGTTTCAGTTTCCGTTGTCGGTAAATCTTAAAAAGAGGTTTTCCAGCTCGATTTTGGCGAATGAGCTCCGTTTTAAAATTTAAAAGTGTCGTTAGGTTCGTATGGTCATTTGTGACCTGTGTGAATTTTTGAAAGTGAATTCCGAGGTCATTCGAATAGTTTCCGCTAAAGTCCCGAAAGTTAAAGAATTTGATCATTTCCGTTTAATTCGCATCTTGAGTTTCGAGAATCCAATTTGAAATCCGTCTTAGAGAGTATGTCACATAAATTTTTTATAAATTACTTGAGAAATTTGGGATCATTCCGAGTTTCATAGGGTTCCGTTTTAATTTTAGTCGCAGCAGCAAAATTTTTTAAAAAAAAGAAAAGAAAGAAAAAGGAAAAGGAAAAGATAAATAAAGAGAAAGGTGGTGGCTTAGCTTAACAGCATAAAAGCATAAAACGAACAGAAATATTATGAATGAAACGAGAGAACGCGAAGGAGAAAAAAAAAGGTAGAAAAGAGAGACCCCGAAACATCCAGGTAGTGATATAATTAGTTTGATTATGTAATTTTGAACCATGTACATAGGCCTGGACTGCGTATTGCCTATGTGAATCGGGTGTCGGGTTCCTGACCGGATTGTTCTAAGATGTAAGGAATTAAGCCTTTAGCCTTATTTGATTTATTTTTCTGCTCATTGAATAGAGCGGGATCATTTGGAAGTGAATCCAGAGGACAAAGCGGTTTTTGAGTAGCATTGCTAACTTTTGAACGAGGTATGTGATTATATCCATTTCTTTGGAAGCCTTTGGCCTTATGGATATTCTACCACGTCTTCCTTGCGTGTGTAGCTTTGGATTTACATTGTATATTATATGTTATGCCCTGTTGTTGGTATTGCATCGAGCATATAAGTATTGTACTCTGGTTGTGAGCTTGCATATACTTCCCAGTTGTCGATGAAAGTCCCGCGCCAGTGAAGGGTCATTGTTGCATATACTTCCCAGTAGTCGATGATAGTCCCGCGTCGGTGAAGGGTTATCTTTGCATCATATTGAGGGTAGGAGTACTCCACCCCGGGAGCAGGAGTATTTCTCTCCTTGCATCATATTGACGGTAGGAGTATTCCGCCCTAGGAGCAGGAGTATTCCGCTCCTTGCATCATATTGAGGATAGGAGGATTCTGCCCTAGGAGCAGGAGAATTCCGCTCCTTGCATCATATTAAGGGTAGGAGGATTCCGCCCTGGAGTAGGAGGATTTCGCTCAATTCATTTTGCACATGTGACCTCATTGCATCATACTACGTTCATTTCATTTTATTGCACCGACTGTTGTGTATTGTGTGACTTAGTGCAATATTTTATGTATATGTTATGTAGTCTCTGGTTGTTGATATGTTTCTGGCTCGTATCCTGGGTTGTTTATGAGTTTATGGTTTCTTACGTGTTTCCAGTTATTATCTGGCTCTGCCTTTTTGTAGTTGAGATAAGGTGAATTTGGTTTATCTGCTTTTCTTCTCCCTGGGTAGCATATTTCTTCTTTGAGGTGGCTAGCCAGCCCCCACATACTGAGTCTTTTCGAATCACCCTCTGTTTGTTTCTTGTCTATATATTTCGTTTCGGCAGGTTCGCTCCAAGATTGAATTCTCCACACTGTTGAGGAGCGAAGACGACTTCAGCTGTTAGGGTGAGCTAGCTTCTGTTAAGGATGGCCACCAATTTTATGTTATTATCTAAGTTGTATTTTGCTCCCTTCAGGATATGTTTATACTTCACTTGTATTCTTAGATGTCTGTCTGGATAGCCCTAAACCTAATACATTGGGTAGTCAGTTGTAACTTCTTCTTTATAGCTTATGTATAATTATGTTCGTGTCTCTTTAGGTCTTATTTCTTATCTGTAAGTTGATTTTATGTGTATTTTTGTGAATTCAATTCAAAAGGGTTTGCCCAACGGAAGGGAAAGATGTCGAGTGCCCGTACGGCCTTGGCAAAAATCTGGGTCGTGTCAGCGAGGCTGCTGCTGCTTTTGAGGCCCAAATTCAAGCATTAAAAGATGGCCATAGAGCTGAAAGCCTGAAGCTGACCAAAGAGGCCCAAGAGCTCTGAGGTGAGCTAGATCGAGCCAATGCCAGGCTTGTGGAAGTTAATGAAGAATATCGCAACAAGATGGCCGGGCACATGCTCAAGATGAATAGGTTAGAAGGTCACACAGTGACGTTCGAGGCCGATATTGAGCGCCTATGGGGCAGGGAGGCTGCTATGGTAGCAAAGCTCGAGGCGAAGACTACAAGGACTGAACTGGACAAGAGATGGGCTATCATCCAATCTTGGCTGAAGGTTCTCGAGCAGTGCAAAGCCGGGGAAATAGACTTAGACAATGAGATTGTTAAAGCCAAAAGTGACATGACTCAGGCCTAGGCCATCATAGATGAGCTTCCTTCAAGTGAAGGCTCGGGTGATGAGGAGACCGAAGGTGATGAAGAGGAAGAATAAAATGAAGATGGGGTCTCCAATGGTGAAGATGGTTTACCTCGGGATGATGACCCCGATGCTTAGCTATTTTCCTTTCTTCTAGCTTTTGTTTTGTTATGGCCTCCAGGCCTAAATTTGTAAATAACTTTTGAGACCTTGGGGTCTATTTCAATGAAGTTCAACTTTTCTTTCCAAGTGTTAGTCTTTATCTTGTTGAGAAGTACGACTGAACACTTATACTCTTTGCTTGAAAGACTTTAATAAAATTTATAACAAATCGATGCTAGCTTAGAGCGATGTCTCGTTCCCGTACCGAGGTATAGAGAAGCAATCTTAATTGAATAATATAACTTTGGGATTTAGATATTGTAACAAAAAGATATCGAATCAAATTTATTTCAGTGATAATAGGCCGTAATTGGCATTTACATAAAATCTGGTCGTAGTTGGACTTAGGCAAATCTTTTGAACAGCCACTATCGGGCAATAAATACAATAACACTAGGTTAATCTTTGGACAACAATCCCCGGTGTAAAAATTGATAGTATTTGGGTCCGTTTATAGTCCCTGGTATGAGAGACTCGAGTCAAATTTGACTGCACACCATCCCTTCCATCCCCCAGTATTCGGGTACGAGTGAAAAGGACTCGACCACTGTACTCATTTTCTTCCGCTTCTTGAAAAGGTCAAGCAAGGAAAAATGAAGGGTTAGTTGAGTCATTCAACCTAAGCATAGAAGCAGCGGCTCGGTGCCAAAGGTGAAAATTTATTAAAATAAGGTAACCTACCTTAGTATTAGAAGTAATACCACTTTAAATTAGAAACATTTCAATTTGAGGGTTCCGGATCGCCTTTCATATTTTCCAACTGATAGGACCCTTTGCCAACAATTGCCTTACCCGATAGGGTCCTTTCCAATTTGCTACAAACTTGTCAGCATTCTTTTCTTTGGTTGTTTCATTCGAGGCCTTCCAACACATAGTCTCCAACTTTGAAAGCTCTTAGTTTAGCTTTCCTGTTGAGGTAAGTCTCGATTTGCTTTTCTTGAGCCGCCAACCGACCAAAGCCAATTCTTTTCGGCCTCAAATCTAATATTATGTGCATTGCTTGTTGATTTGACTCTTTGATAGCATGAGCATACCGAAGACTTAGTTTGCCAACTTATACGAGTATCAGCGAATCTATCCCGTAGGCAAGAGAAAATGAGGTTTTACCCATGCTATTTTTTTCAGTAGTTCACATTGCCCATAACACCCTGGGTAACTCATCAGGCAACAGGCCTTTCTCTTCATCAAGCATTTTCTTGATGTTTTCAATGATCACCCTATTTGAAGATTCGGCTTGCCCATTTGTACTTGGATGATACAGGGTTGACACGATCCTCTTTATACCACATTTTTTTAGAAAAATTGTGACATTCGAGCTGATAAATTGAGGGTCATTGTCACATGTTATTTCCCTTGGGAAATCGAACTGGCAGATTGTATTTTTCCAAATGAAGATAATTACCTCTTTCTGCCTAACCAAAGCAAAAGATACCGCTTCTACCTATTTAGTGCAGTAATCAGTAAGCACGAAGACAAATCAAACACTGCTTTTAGCTTTTGGGAGTGGCCCAATTATGTCCATCCCCCACTCCGTAAAGGCCCACAACGACATGACCGAATGTACATGTCCGACGACTTGATGAATTATTCAAGTGTGACGTTGGCATTTGTCACATCTTTTCAAAAAGGCCTTGGCATCCGTGCCGATATCTGGCCAATAGTACCCTGCTCGAAGCAATTTACGCACTAAGGCTTTTCCTCCAGAGTGGTTACCACACTCGCTCTCATGCACTTCTCTCATTACGTACTCCATTTGCCGTGGGCCTAAGCATTTGGCCAATGGGCCGCTATACAACTTTTTATCAAGTGCCCCCAAATAATTGAGTATGAAACTACTTGTATTCAAAGCTTTTTGGCCTTCTTCTTGTCTGCTGGTAGAGACCCCGAGTTTAAGTAAGAAATGAACTTGGTACGCTAGTCCCAAGTGTTACTCACCGAGTTAACCTCTAGCTTAATCTTCTCTATAGCAGATGTGAGGAGAGGAACAACCGAATCAGTCCTCGAGTTTTCTTCTTCGACAGCAGATTCTAGATTGGCTAAGGCATCTACTTTAACATTTTCCTCTCGAAGGACCTGTTTAACTTTCCACTCTTGAAACTTGGCCAAAATTTATTGAACCCGAGCTTAAAACTGTTGCGTCCTGGACTTGCGAGCCGAATAGTCCCCGAGTATTTGATTACCACTAGTTGTGAATCACTCCTCAACTCGACTCTTTCTACCCCTAGTTCCTTAGCCAGCTCCAACCCTGTTACGGCGGCCTCGTACTCAGCCTCGTTGTTGGTCACTTGCTTAAACCTAATGGAATGCCTTACTTTTTCAACTGTTGGGGCTACCAAAACTATACCAAACCCAAGGGCCTTTTGAGTTAGTAGCCCAATCAGTATAGAGTGTCCAAACTCTATAAGTTGGCCCCTTAGACATTAGATTTTCTTTCTCCGTCTCAAGTATCTTGGTACTAAAATCAGTCACGAAATCTGCCAGCACTTGAGACTTTATGGTTGTTCGAGGCTGATAAATTATGTCATATTCACGCTCGACTACCCACTTAGCCAACCTTCCCAACAACTCAGACTTATCAATATATTTTTCAAAGGGAAGGTAGTGACAACGGCTATGAGGTGACATTGAAAGTATGGCCGAAGCTTACGAGAAGTGACAACTAAGGCAAGTGCTAATTCTCTAAATGTGGATACCTGGTTTCAGCGTCGATGAGTGTCTTTCTCACGTATATTGGTTGATGTTTCCCTTCCTTCTCTCGAACCAGGACTGTGCTCACGGACACCTCCGATACGGCCAAGTAAACCAACAACATTTTTCCATCTTTCGGTTTGTCAAGCAACGATGCGTAAGCCAAATAATGCTTTAATTCTTTCAACACTTCTCTGTACTCGGCCAGGGTTCATTCGAAAGACTTATTTAAGACTGACAAGAATTTGTGGCATCGCTCGGAGGACCTCGAGATAAATCTACTCAAGGCAGCGATTCAGCCAGTTAAGAGTTGAACTTCTTTAGTCCCCGAGAGTACCTCGGAGATTTCCTCAATGGACTTGATCTTTCAGGGTTCGCCTCGATTCCCTGCTCGGAGACGAGGAATCCCAAAAAATTTCCCGAACCAACTCCAAAGGCACACTTTTCGGGGTTCAACTTTATGTTATACCGCCTTAGGATGGCGAAGGCCTCTCTTAAGTGGTTCAAATGATCCTCTATCCGAACCGACTTCACCAGCATGTCACCTATGTAAACTTATATCAAATTCTCGATATAATATTTAAACATGCGACACACAAACCTCTGATACATCGACCCACCATTTTTTAGGCCGAACGGCATCACTTTGTAGCAATACGTGCCTCGGTCAGTGATGAAGGAAGTCTTCTTTTCATCCTTCGAGTCCATCAAGATCTATTTATTGTACCCTGAGTATGCATCCAAGAAGGTTAATATTTTATGTCCAACCATGGAGTCTATCAACCTATCTATTTGTGGCAACGAATATGAATCCTTGGGGCAAGCCTTGTTCAAATCCGTGTAGTCCACACACATCCTCCATTTTCCGTTCTTTTTTGGCACGGCCACAACATTGGCGAGCCATTCGAGGTATTTAACTTTTCTCATGAAGCCATTGTCTTGTAGCTTCTTTGTTTCCTCCTCGATTACTTTTCTCCTGATGTCAGCATGTGGCCTTTTCTTTTGCTTCACCGGAGTGTGGTGAGAATCCACGTTGAGCTTGTGAGTCATAATCTCAGGATCGATCCCAACTATATCGGCGTGGAACCAAGAAAAGCAATCATCGTAGGACATAGATAATGCAACTATATCCCTTTTTGACTACGGGTCCAACTCCGAGCTAACGAACACTTTTCTATCTGGGAAGTCCTTTGCTAGTGAAAATGATTCCAACTCCTCAATAGTTGAATCTTTGGCTTTTTGCTTGTAGCCTGCTTGCCCCAAGTTTGAATCTTTGAAACTTGGGAATTTAAGTTTTTGAAGTTGTGTTGAAAAAGAAATTTTGCAACTTGAAATTATGTTTGGACATACATTTTACTTTAAAAAAAAAAGTTGAAGTTTGTGAGTGGGAAAAAGTATTTTATTCAAAAACTCCCAAAAATCAGTTTTTGGGAATTTGGAATCTTGGTGTTCAGAATTTGGCCAAGTTTTATAAACAAACAAGTTTTTCCAAAAAAATCATAAAATGTGACCCCAAAAACTATAAACAAACGGTGGCTTAAGTTTCTATTTTTGATTTCAAGTTTCTATTCTTGATGTCGGACGAGCTTATCACGTGTCATGTTGGAGAGTTTAGATTTTTCTCTTTTGCAGTGTATATAAGATTATGTGTATATGTTTGTAGAATACAATAACAGTAAGAAAAAAAGCTCATTAGTGGGAGACATCTTGTAAAAATGGTGAATTCATCAAGACTGCTATCAACAATAATCTCCAAGAAGATCATACAACCCTTCTCTTCTACCCCTTCTACTCAAAGTTTGCACAAGCTTTCCCTTGTTGATCAAGGAATTGGTCATCTATATATGCCCCTTGCTTTTTTCTACCCAAAAAAACTAGTAGATACTATCTCAAACGGACCTAAACAAATTTCTAACCTCCTAGAAATCTCATTATCGAAAACCTTAACTTGTTACTATCCATGGGCAGGAAGTCCAATAGATAATGCTAGTCTCAATTGTAATGATGCTGGGGCTGAGTTCATTGAAGTTCAGATCAATTCTTCAATGGACAAAATTATGTCTAACCAAGATTCAACCATCAAAGATTTAACATTTCCTCAAGGTTTACCTTGGAAAACCTATCCAGATGGACGTGCCTTAACTATAGCTCAACTTAGCCATTTTGATTGTGGAGGAATAGCAATAAGTGTGTGTTTATCACACAAGGTTGGTGATGCATGCAGTGCCCTCTTCTTTTTAAGGGATTGGGCAGCATTAACTCGAGATCCAATTAATGCACAAGTGTGTCCATACTTTGTCAAGGATTCTTTAATGCCATCATCACAAATTAGTGATGGTCCAATAATGGACATCCCAATGGTTGTGTCAAAGGATTGTATCCAAAAGAGGTTTGTTATATCTCCTTCAAAGTTAAGAGCCCTTAAATCCTTAGTTGCAACTGAATCAGGAGTGCAAAATCCTACACGAACAGAAGTTGTTAGTGCACTTATTTACAAGTGTGCTGCTATTGCTACTAGCCATGCCAACAACTTTGGTGGGGGTTCATTTCAACATTCTCAGTTAGTCCAAATATCAAATTTGCGAAAAATAATTTCACCTCCACTACCACCAACTTCGATTGGGAATATCCTCACAATCTTTTCCACACCAATATATAAGAACGTAGGAGACCTTAGGTTGCCAAAATTAGTAGCCGATTTAAGAAAATCCAAACATGAGCACTCCATCAGAGATAATCTCAAAGAAAATGAGTGGGTTTCGGAGATGCTAGATGCATATAGAATAGGAAAGGAAACTTTTCACCAAAGGAATTGTGATGTGTACTGTTGTAGTAGCGTATGTAACATGCCATTCCAATATTTAGATTTTGGATGGGGGATGCCTACTAGAGCAAGTATTGGAATTGGTCCATTTAGCAAGTTCTTTCAATTGATGAGTACTCGAGATGGAGGGATAGAAGTGTTTGTCAACTTGAATGAACAATGCATGTCCACCTTTGAGCATAACAAGGAACTTCTCAAATTTGCTACTCCTGTTACTGAGGACGATTTTCGTTGAAGAAGACGGGAGCTCTCAACAATATGCAAGTAAACAATAAATTATGGTCCTGATCACGAGAGGAGCTTGTTCTGTTTTGTTCTCCCAATTATTGGAATCGTTATGGTTCAAAATTGCTTGAACTTTTTTAGTACGTTGCAGCATACTTCCTATCCTTTTCAGATTCTACTTATGGGTGGTTGTTATTATGCAGCTTTTATATTCGTAATTGCCTTGTGTCGTGATGTTGTTTAATTTCTCTTAGAATAAAAACTTTTTCAACATATATATGCATTGAAAGTTTCGTGCCAATATTAAGGGATTTTTACAATTTATATCCATGAAATTTAAAGTATTTACAAGTCATACCCATTAAAAATTACACTACCAATAAAACTTAAAGTATTTACCCAATCTACTCATTTATTATTGTATACCTTTCTTATACCTTATAGGTGTATACCTTTAAGGTATACTGCATAAATTATGGTATAAAAGTCTGGAGGGTCATTTATTACTATATACTTTTGTTATACCTTATATGTGTATACAGTGGCGGACCCAAGATTTTTGTTAAGGGGTATCAAAATATAAATAAGTTAGCATATGAAAAAAATTAAGGGGACTCAACATATAGTATATACACATATAAATTTTTTTTTAACCTATCTACACATTGTATTTTTTCCGCGAAAGGGTCACTATAAATAGGTCTAAAGTATTTACAAGTCATACCCATTAAAAATTACACTACCAATAAAACTTAAAGTATTTACCCAATCTACTCATTTATTATTGTATACCTTTGTTATGCCTTATAGGTGTATACCTTTAAGGTATACTGCATAAATTATGGTATAAAAGTCTGGAGGGTACTGTATACCTTGTTATACCTTATATGTGTATACAGTGGCGGACCCAAGATTTTTGTTAAGGGGTATCAAAATATAAATAAGTTAGCATATGAAAAAAATTAAGGGGACTCAACACATAGTATATACACATATAATTTTTTTTTTTTTACACATCTACACATTGTATTTTTTCCGCGAAAGGGTCACTATAGATAGGTCTGTCTATGTGTGTATACATTTATGGTATACTGCAAAAACTATAGTATACAAGTCTGGATGGGTAGAGTGGGTAAATAGTTTAGTGGGTAGGTCGGGTAATATTTGAAAGTAGTGGATAGCGGCTGTAATTATTTTAGGTTTTGTGGGCATTTTTGTATGTGTTCCCCAATATTAAACTAAGTTTGAGTTAGATATGTTCTGAGGCTTCATCTTATTGCGCGCACTTAAGCTTGAGTTGGGGTTATGGGCCGGCGTCGTTCTTACTAGGTGAAAAATTGATGAGTAGCTATTTTTGGACATTCTAAGTGTGTTTCATCCACCGTATCAGAATTTATTGAGAAATAGTCAAATTATCTCCCCGCACATTTACAGCCTCTTGGAGTTAAACATCACCCAGACTAGTCACAGTATAAACATCCGAGATTCTAAACCAAACTTCGGTAAAAAAATCTGGAATTTTGTTCAAAATTTCAGACAAAAATCGGAGCTTTTATATGTAAAGTTCCAGTATTTTATATCGGGACTTTTAATTAACATGTCCAAAATTCCAGTATTTTATACTGGAATTCATATTTAAGTCATCCAGTATAAAATATTGGGATTTTAAAATTTTGTTTACAAATTTTTAAATTGACTAGTCTTTAAAGAATTTTGCATGTTAGCTAATTTTCATTTAGCGCGGTGCAAACAAACTACGAGACTAAATATTTACTCTTACTAGTGGCGATACCCATTTACAAATATAATGTTAATTTTAATGATATGACAGAGATGGGTGAAAAAACACAAAAATAGGAGATTTTTCCTAGGAGTATTGTCTCTTATTCAAGTTGTAAAATGCGCTCCACAAAAGATGACGCAACTTAATTTAATTTGTATTGGAGTTTTAATAAAATATAATAACTATTGAAATTTGTAGTCTAATATAAGTCATATATATTTGCATAGTTAGAAATCATCTCATTACACGCAAAGTTAAAAGTTTAAAGTTTAAAGTTTAAAGTTAAATTATTTTCGATTTTAACTATGACATTTTTCTTGAAATTGACTAATAAGGAAATTTAGTCATTTTATACATATATAGTAGTCATCAGACGAAACAAGAAATATGTGGCTCTTATTAAGCGATATAACAAAAATTACATCTAAACTTATACCGTTTTTCACAAAGTAGTATACATTTTATGAAGTATTATTAACTCAAGGTTACGGTTGTATTTTTCTTTAGGTAAAAAGCAAATGTCTGAAGATTTATATGACTAATCACAGAAATCTTTAACTGTCGAGTCATGCAAGAAAGGAACATGCATGCAGTATCGACGTCCTCTTATATGTAGATCCACTGTTGGTTTCTTTTGGCATCAATCTCATTCTAGTAGAAGTCAATATTTTCCATATTTTGAACATATATGCTATTGCTATATATCAATATCCTTCCTTTCCGTCTAGCTAAATTTGTTAAGGCAATCTCGAAGGTGATTTTTACTACACTGTGAATGTTAACAATGCAAGGATTGGCACTTCAAATGATCAAATCCATATATTTTAAGAAGCAAAAACTTGAGATTACTCGCAAATACTTGGAAGTATATATAGAAAGTTGTAACTTTAAGCTAAAATTCTTTAAGGGGTGGTTTAATTTGGCTCATATTTTAGTTATAGGGATATTATAATGGGGGAATTAGTTGTTGATGTGCACATATATATTAAAAGGGGCAAGGAGGCTAATTAATAGTAATGGAGGGATGATGTTAAGTATGCAGTGCTCAATAATCAATATAAGGAGAGTGTTATATATGAATTACTCACTTTAATAGGGGTATTTTGACCTTTAAATAGTTTAAGTGTCTCATCACTAATTATACTTTGCATTCTATCTCTTATAAAATAAGGAGTATACAAGTTTTCGTATAACCTAATGCTACCGAGATTTCAACATAAATAGCCATAAACTACATTGGCCTTACACCTAAATAGCCTTTAGACTATTTCCACAAATGCTAGCCGTTTAGTAGCTTATATATTAAATGAGAATTAGGTTTTACCTAATTTTATTCCTAAAAATAGGTATATTCATGGTAAAATCTAAGCAATGGAAATATTGGACAATCCCTAAAGATACCATCCGTATGCAAATGTCTATCTACTTTTAAACTAGGAGAATCCCATCTGCAATATGCTTCTCCCTCTTTGTTTATTTGCTTATATAATATAAAGAATATATAAATATGCAGAAAGTATATCCAACGTTATGCAGAATATATACCCAAAATATGCAGAAAATATACCCAAAGTATGTGCAAAATGAATACAAAAATACGGATTATTAAAATAATATGCAGTATGTATAACAAAGATAATATATACCAAGTACACATAACGTATACCCAAAATATATGAACATTTCGTTTGATTTTTTTTTTACTTTTTAGTTTTTACTGTGCATAGATAGGATCGCATAGATATGGCTTTTTTCTTAAAAGTAGGAGATGATTAAGTTATTTTTATTGTGGCAAAATATTTAGGAGATATTCTATATTAAAGAGGAAATATATCTCCTAAAAAATTGATAGGACCCATCAATTCCCCAAAAATAGGCACCTAAAATATTTAATATTTCATTTAAATGAATGGCTATTAAATGTTGAATACATATATGGCTAAATATTTAGAAATCATAAAAAGGGAAGAATTTGTTTATTTTGTGTTTATCACCTTTATGAATGTCTATGCCATGTAATTTTTCCATAATTTTATGCCACCTACTAAGTGGGCATAAGTTATGAGACGATTATTATTACTCGTCTACTCAAGTACTACATTATATTATGCGGGATTTTAAATAGAAATGTAAATGTTAAGACTTATTTGAACAACAAGTGGTCGTGCCGGAGTGGTTATCGGGCATGACTAGAAATCATGTGGGCTTTGCCCGCGCAGGTTCGAATCCTGCCGACCACGTTTATAGTTTTTGAATTTTTTAACTTAATTAAAAGATTGCTATAACTCTTTTTATTTGAGAACGTATAATTTTTTAGTCAGTTCTTAACTTGATACTGTTCATGCGTCTATCAACAGTTTTGTACTTTATGAATTGGAGTATACAACCCAAGAATATTAGAAAACATTTTGTTTGCTTACCCAGGGGAGTTGACAATTTGTACAAGAGCTTTCGTCAATGATCTTATGGCATTGTTTGTTTCAAGAAAGGCTTAAAACAACTATGCTTCAATTCCAAACATGTTATAATCGAGCATATAAACCATGTTTCTGAGATTGAAAGAAAATAATATTTGGACTATATGGAACAGTAGTTTTGCCATATTCCATAGGAAATTTTTTGAGTATATGATTCTCAGATTAAGCGAATTCGTTGAAACAAAAAGAATTTGATCTGGATTACAACTACCCGTGGTACACACTTGATACAATTTTATGTACATAACAACAACATCGGTTCATATTCACAAGCTAATAAACTAGATACCACAAAAGTTCACACGATCATGAAGAAAGTTCGCTTAAGGTTAGTTTAACTAATGACATACTCTTTGGTCGAAGGGGTTCCTATTGCAGGATCTTGCTGCAAGAAGCTTTCTTCTGTCTTCTCAGCTAGTCATTAGACACACCTTGATATTTACAAGATAGGATCTGCTTACTCGCCAGAACAGAACAATGAGCGCGATATGTTCTAGTTTATGTGGGCTAGATTATGTCATCAAAATCGCGAGTATTATAGAGCAACAGAACCGGGGAACAGTTTGCCAAAAACCCACATTCATCTGCACGAGAAATAATCTATCATCAGCTGAAAATTAAGCTAAAGGTTGCTGAGAGTAAAAATAATAAGCCAATAGCTGCATACTAAATCAAGTGCTAATTTCTTCAACAAAACAAACCATAGGGCACACTGAAGTCCAAAACGACGATTTAGAACATGTAAATGAATGAATTCCACAAAGAACAGAGCAAGGTATCGGACAAGTAGCACTTCAAAAGATCCATAATTATTTCTATGAAGTTCACGAGATCCGCAATCATCAAGAAAGCATACATTAGCAGGTGAGTGAATTACATTTACTTCCACTTTTTTTAAGGAAAGAAAATGTAAGCCCTCTGGGTAATGGTATTTTTTTTTTTTCCCCTAACTGAAAAATCCCAGATGGCCCAGTTTGAAACTTGATGAATAACGGGCACACCCCTCTATCCTTCTCTACTTAAATACCAAGTTTTTGTGTACAAGGTTTGAAACAGTGACGTGCACCTAACCATACTTCACATGTTGTATTCAAACCACTATACCAAAGCCTTGGAGGCCTCTTTGACTTATGATATAGAGCACATAAAGGGGAAGAGTCGCGCACTCTCAAAAAATGGTGCAAATGACATTTACCAACTAGCGTCTTGATTGCCTTTAAGATAAGGTCTCAATTGTTTAAGGTATTTCAACTGAAACATTTGAACTCCAAAAATGAGAACATTAAAAATCTTCAAAGTACGCAGAGTACTCCTTAACGCGTGGCAAATATTTGGTATTAAAGCAGAAAGAAACTAGTAAAAGATAGCATTAGCAACAATCTTCTTTAGACCAGTTAATGCAGTAAATAATTCAAAAGATTATACGCAGCTATATTTGGATCTTCTTATGACACACAGCACAATGAGTAAAATGTACTACCAGAAAAAGTATACTGAACAGAACTGAAATCCTTCTTGATCTTAAAGGACATTTAATTCAAAATCATTCAACTCAAGTTCACTTAAATGCTTCTGAAATGCATTTACTACAAGCATATTGTATGCAAAGTGAAGGGGTTTCAAGTCTCTTGCATAGATTGTATAATTGTAAAGCAAGCAGACTGACGTAACCAAGAGGTTGTCAGAGCTACACAAAATTAAGACTGTCAGCTACTAAATAGCTATGAACAGAATCACTCGACAAATACAAAGTACCAAGGACTTCGAAACAGCATAAGAAGAGAAGGCCACAAGCAGCTCCAGCAAGATGACGACCAACTAAAGAATCTAATTAGCAAAATCAGCACTTCAGGAAAATGTTATTATGGCTGTGAAAATCTTAAACTCTACAGGATTAACTGACTATTAATGTTTGTTTACCTCAGTACATGATGTGTCAAAAATGGCTAAGCTGCTCCCATTCAAAATTGCAGCAATTCCTATAAGTTAGTCAATTGCAGATGGCAAGCTTCCCGTTGCAATCATCAGCCACTCCGTAATCAATGCTGAGCTCTCTTAGGGGAGGGATATTCTCCATTGCAAAGAGCATAAGGTGAGGGAAAGATACACTATTATGATCATACAGCACAGGTTGTACTAGAACATTGGGGCTTGAACTGTGACTCATGTAACAGGCTACATTCCTCATTCTAGATACATCCATCGCAAAATCCAAAGGAGGAATAGAGGGATATTCTGGTCGCACATAATTAGAATCTATTTGGGACAAATCTCCCCATTCCGCCCATCTCTCAGCAAAACGACTTGGATAGATTAAAGTATCACCATTCATTGTAAAAATTTGAGCTTGCTCTTGTGTGAGTACAACACCAGTATATTCACAAATAAAAGATCCTACTTGGATGAGGTCCAACGACCTAACTCCCCAACCAGTCTCCCTAGACCGAAACACTTCAAACCTGTTCCGCACTCCTTTCTGACTAACTCGATTCCGACAAGTTGGAGGACACAGACAATGTGGTCCACATTCAAAAACTACTGGCTTTCCTTTCAACAAGATACCATTGATATCATATGCAAAGTGTCCACCATTTTTCATTGCACAGAAGCAATTATCTGCACACCCATCGGTGCACTCACAACCTGAACCATTTCCCACATGCTGATACACATATGGGGGAAATACAGTCTTCACCAGATAATCATAACAAATTGGATCACGTTCATTATCAATATCGTTGAACAAGAATACAGGCACATTTTCCTTTTTCCTTGATATATCAAGAGTAATGTATCCCATAGGCCTTACCTCCAACGGTCTGGTCCTAAGACTCTCCGCAAATCTAAGAATAGCACTTCCCATGTCTGGCTGATTCTCAATCCTAACAATCTTAAACTTGTACACTCCAAAACCAGACCTACCCACATCAAACCAGTATTCCAAAATTCTATACAGTCCATCATACACATACACTTTACCACTTGCACTACCTGCATATTTAAAGCCACGAATTACCCTCACCTCAATTCCATAGTGCATGCTCCTCTCCAACGCCAAATTCCCACCTTCCAATTTTTGATGCATAACTTGTCGTCCATTCTTATCCTGTCCACCTTGCCCTGTATATATAATCACATCCCCAGCATCTTCATCATCCTCATAACCCCCCGAAACAATTATACTCGTGGCAATGGGCTCTCCATTTGAGCTGGCCCTTGCAGGAAGATAATCAATCCCAGCTTGAGGCTTCCCATGTAATCCAACCATACAAAGCTCCATCCGATACAAGAACAAGTCCCCGATAATCACACCAGGGATCGCACCAACAATGCGCTTATCACGATTCAGCCAGAGTCCATGCTCCCTCATCATTTGCGATGCCTTTAAGTCCCCTCTGGATTTACCCAAATGTTGTTGGTTGGCTTCATCCTCTATGATCGCAAGAACGCGTAGAGAATCATAAAGCATTCGTGTTTTTCGAACTACGTCTCGAAAATAACTTTCATCCTCCGGCTTAAGATCTGTCACTCGAACCAACTCCGATGACCGCTTCTCGTACTTCCTTTTTGCAACGACAATATCCGAAACCTGAGAATTATGTGCGTCATCAAATGGGCAATTAGAGTCACTGGTGGATAAATTGGTAATATGGGGTTCATAATTTTCTTTTCGAGTTTAAGTTACATACGCCGACAGTGTAAAGAACTTTTTACTCTATTAGCTCATCCAAAGGAATCTACATGTAAGCCTCCATAAAGAATGGGATTTGTAATCTTGAAAATATAACCTACCGGTTTAAAATTATTTACAAACTGACATTGTATATAATTTAGACTCTTTACCGAATAGGCAAGTTACCTATAAATGTAACCTGAAAATATAAATTTTCTTTACACTGACAATGTAAATAACTTAAACTGCTTTTTTTTTTACACTTGACGGATGACGGTGTATATAACTTAAACTCTCCTACGAAAAGGCAACAGTGTATATATATATAACTTAAACTCTCCTACGAAAAGACAATTACCAGTAAATGTGACCTGAAATATAAAATTTCTTTCACTGACCGTGTCCATAACTTTAGCTATTTTTTTTTTACACTTGACGGATGATGGTGTATATAACTTAAACTCTCTTACGAAAAGGCAATTACCAGTAAATGTGATCTGAAATATAAAATTTCTTTACACTGACCGTGTCCATAATTTAAACTATTTTTTTTACACTTGACAGTGTTTATAACTTAAACTCTTTTTTTTTAAAAAGACAGTAACCCATAAATGTGACTCGAAAACGTAAAATTCTATTTACACTGACAGTGTACATAACTTAAACTACTATTTTATACACTTAACATGCATATAACTTAAGCTCTTCTAAGAAAAGGCAATTACTAATAAATGTGACCCAAAAACATAAAATTCTATTTACATTGTACATAACTTAAATTACTTTATTTACACTTGACGTGTATACAACTTAAACTCTTTTAAAAAAAGGTAATTACCAGTAAATGTGACCCGAAAACGAAAACTCCTATTTATACTGACAGTATATAAAACTTAATCTCTTTTTTGCTGTAGCTCTTTACACTTAGACAGTAAAAACGAAATGTCACCTGAAAACTGAATTTTATATTGACGGTGTATGTAACTTAATCTCTTTTTTCCTGTAGCTCTTTACACTTGACTGTGTATATAACTTACACTCTTTTAAAAAAAAGGAAAATGTGACCTAAAATAAAATTTTATTTACACTGATGGTGTATATAACTTAGCGTCTTTATTTCCCACACAAACTAATTTAACAAAAAACACTACCTGAGTATCATTGCTGACAGGAACAATAGCTCGAGAATCCGGGTCCGGGTCGGGTTCCGGGTCGATTACCGGGTCAGGTTCCACTTGAACATCACCATTTTGTTGTGAAAAAGCAGTTTTAAATAACTCAGAAATTCGATTAAATTCAGAGTAAACATTAGAAGACCCATTTGAATTTTCAAACTTAATAATTGAGGTACCTGATTGTGAATTAGTAGTAAATTGAGGGGTTAATTCATCAAGAGGTTCAAGTTTAGGGATGATTTTGGTAAAATTTGTTGTGGGTTCACTATTTAGGTCTTGATGAAATGGTACTAGTGAACCCATTATTTAGGGTTTTTTGAAATGAAGATTTTTTGATGAAGTTGGTACTACTTTTTGGTCATGGAAATGCAAAAATGGACAGAGGATTTTGTTTAGAAAGATAGTAAGAGAAAGTATACTTAATTGAAAATAGTGGAATCTTTTTTGTTGGGGTGTGTAACTACTATTCGTATTTTATGTGACGGTATTTGACTCAACATGAGATTTTATATGATTGTGTTTAACTGATTGCGAGATCTATAAAAGAAGGATTTGTTGAAATCTGAATGTACATCATTTCATTAACATTATAATATACAAATCAAATGTGTGAGTTATAATCGTTTATGATGTGTCAACTGTGCGAAGTAAATAGCCGCACATGTATTTTTGCATTACAAAAATTGACACATGTAATTAAAATTAAGGTTTATATTTAAAGAAAAAATCTATAATTATTAAATAATCCTCATTTGTAGTAAAATAAAAGGAAATACCACAAGATATAGACAAGAAATATAGAGAGAGATAGAAATTTTCTTATTTATTTTCAAGTGTTCAAGTGTATCCTTCAATGGTGAAGAACATTACAATTTATAGGATGAAAAGATCATCCAAAAGTTATAATATTAAGTGGCCTAATTAATAGGTACATGTAACTCACAAAAGGTTCATTGCATAGCAAGTAGCGGAGAAGTGAATGGACAACCACAATAAAGTGGATTTATAACACTACCTTTTGGATGTCTATTAAAGATAATGTGCCTTGTTAAAACCGTACTAGGAAAAACTATGTGGGAAAAAGCCTAATGAAGAAAAAAGAGTATACACATCATGTAACACGCACTGAGAGTTGCCTCATTGAAAACCTTACAAGGAAAACCTATGTGGGACAAAACTTTGTTAAAGAAAAAAGAGTACAATGCGTATTTTTACTCCCCTGATGACAACATCAATTAATATCTTGAATACGACATATTCCAATCTTGCAAATCAGCCTCTCAAATGTTGAGGTTGGTCATGACTTAGTGAACAGATCCACCAAACTATCACTACAGTGGATTTTTCAACCTTAATTTCATCATTCTTCTGAAGAACGCCATTGGAAAGGAATTTTGTTGAATGTCTGTCTCCTTAATCGTATATCTCTTTAGCTGAATTATCCATACAATATTTCATATAATGTTGTTGTGATCTTCGTCTTCAAAGAAAGGTCAAACTGTTAGAATATGTTGAGTCCTTGATCTCAATCAATACATATTGTCGGCCAGCTTCATACATGGCTATTATATCTTCATGATTTGAAGATGTAGCTGCAATAATATATTTTGTAGAAGCCATAATATATTTGTACCTACACAAGTAAATAAATAGTCTGCTGATATCGGGCTTTATGTTGATCAAGCAGATATCGTGTATTCTTATAATGTCTTTGAACTGTGGAAGAACTATATCTTTTCAATAAGCTTATAATAAAAGTTATAACCAGTGGAGTATATTTGACAAGATACTTCAATGCACTCATTGCATTAAAATATGATATTTATATGTCAAGAAGCTCGCTAAGGTGATTTTACCACATGTGGCCGGATTACTTTAATTCGTATAAGAATTTCTGGAGCTTTATTGAATAGGTTTCCCAGGAATCTTTAGATGCTTCAGGCATTTTGAATCCTTCAAAGATTTTCATAAATGTTTTTCCAACGAGCCATATATATATATATATATATACTATAACAACATTAATTAGACGAATATCAAGTCTTTCATGCACTGGCAGACTTATAAGATACCTGAAGGTGATGGATCCACCAAAGGAGAATAAATCTCCATTTAATCAATGTCAGATCTTCTCAAAAACCTTTGTGCTACAAGTCGTGATTTATATCAAACGACTTTATTTTTTTCTCATTTTATTTTGCACAAATATTTAGTTGTGTTTCACTGGCTTTGCACCTTCAGGTGTTCGAACTATAGGTCTGTAACTTCACATTTTTCAAGTAAAGTCAATTCTGCTTGAATGTGTTTTCTCCATTTTGGTTGTATTCCTAACAGACTTAAGCTCAAGATTCTCATCATTATTTATACTACTGAGCTTTATAATATGCAAGATATCGTCGACCATAATTTTATATCGGTTCCCAATGCGCATAACATATTGAGATCTCTTCATTTTCAGTATTTTTAGGTGCCTAAACCTCTCCTGATGAAGTTTCATTAGGTGTTATGTCGTTGGTTCTTCTAGAGCCCTGCCTCCTCATTTGACCATATTAAAATATTTCTCCTTTCCTTTTTCAAGAATTTTTACCTTTGTAACCGAATGGTCTACCACGAATCAGGCGTGCCTTAGACTCATCTGCATAAATGGATTGTCCTATTAGGACATCAATGGAGCATATCAGCTGTAATATAATATTTAGCTTTGGATGAATAATGTGCATGGTAGTGACTTGTATTATCTTTAAATGAGGATCATACAATAATAATATAATTCATTTATTGCTCAACTTCTTTAATTTTCTCCCCCTAATGTTAGGCAAAACTAACATTTGTTTCCAACCTTATATGAGTTCCATCTTTGTGCATTGTGGTAGAACAATTGATAATATACCGCACATTAAAATTATTAGATGGACAGCTATATGGTCCACATGGCAGGTGAATGGGCTCATATTCACCTTTTATACATTCCAGAAGTGTCGGGATCCTTATCTCAAATTTTATTTGGTCTTAATTGATTTATCATGAAAACAAGCAGCACAAAGAGGATTTTTGAAGAAACCCGATTCTTCAGTATATACCTATGCAAATTCTCAATTATTTAGCCCATCATTTTTAACCGGGATGGTCCAACCAGTCATGCCAACTAATAAAATTATTCATTTTAGTAACGTGTTCTAGTTTACTATAGCATTGGTTTTGGTCTCAATAAACTTCTACTCTATTGTAGCATGTATGTATTTTCAACATGCTTATATGTATGTAGTACAAGCTGGAGGAATGTGCAGGTAACCCTTTATTATATATATATATTTCATACCCGTTATGATTTTACTAATATGAGATATTAAACCTTCTTATATTTGTAGTCTCAATATGATGCCCATTTTGGCAAACTTTGAGACATACTACAGTAAATATTTCATTATTTTTATATTCTTCCAGATAGTAATAAATTGGCTCTTCCAGAGCTCTCATTTAATTTTGTACTACCATATATTTCATGACACCATCCAAATGGTGATTATCTCCTTCAAGAAGAAAATCATTTAATTTTTCTCATGGTCAAATCATTATAGGCAATATCAATTTCTTGTTTCACTTGCTCTTATGTAATTCATAATAGAATATAATTTTGACGTACGTTCTGTCCGTGGGCAATGACCATCTATGTCATAATAAAGGACATATTCATTATTCTCGAACCTCTTTTGGAGGTGAGTTGTGATATTTTGATCAACCATGATGGGCACATCCATATTTATAAACTTTTATTACATATTGCCATATTCACTCTCGGGAATGGGTCTATATTCATAATATTTATCACAAATTATCTCACCATAATCATTTGGATGTGTCTCATATTGATCACATGCTATAATTTGAACGGTTAAATTCAGACCCTTATTATTCTCTTATTTATTTCACAATGATGACTGTTATTTCGTCCCTTGCTACGTCCACGACCATGGTCTCTACCGTGATAATTATTTTGTCGTCTTTCAGATATACAATCACTTGCCTTTTTTTTTCAGACATATTATGTGTTGCTACTACATTTATATATGGAAATGGAGCCTATATTGTGCTCCCACATTCACCTTAGGGAATGAAGCATATTATTTTGTCGTGGTCATTATTATGCCATCAATATAGTACACTAGTACCTGAACTCAACGTCTTACCATATTAGGCCATAATGCATGATTTCATGCTTTTCATTTTAATGGAGCATTTGAATGTATTATTGTAATAAGTCATAGATTTAAATGAATTCAAATATAAAGTGTAAAGAGACTTAACTTACCTTGATCTCTCTAAGAAGATTCTATGTTACAAATCTATAACTTAGCCAACACATTAACAAAGATTTGAGCAACAAATATTAAATATATTAAGATGTGATGAACCGTAGGGATAAAAGTTATCTAAACAAAAACATTTGATTTTCAAGAATCCTATATTAGGAATTTAGGAGTATGTATTTTGAGTGCCTCATATATTTTTCTCTTATGTTTCGTGTATTTTACAAAATCATTAGAAGTTTGACACATATGCCCATTATTCTGATGAAGCAAGTCTGGAAGAATTTACACTGTCTTAAACCTGTTTACTGTAATGATGTTGCTAAGTTCTCCAAAAACCCAGAAAACATGGACTAGAATTGGGTGGGACCATTTTCATATGTCAAGAATTGTGTTAGTAACACCATCTAGACAATAAAAATCTCGAAAAATGGATGAATAGGAAATAGTATTATATTGACCCTTGCTAATCTCAAAATATCATGCCAATTATTAAATAATATAATGGAGAGGTTCTTCTTCACTTTAAATTGGGAAGAAGAAATTCATCGATTGCTTATCCATTTATTTAACACTTGTCACTGTAATATAGCTATACCAATTAAGATTTTATATATATATATATATATATATACATACTAGTTTTGGCAACGCGCTTCGCGCGTGTAACTACTTTCAATAAGTAAACATAGAAATGTAATTACATAAAATATGAATAAAAAGAAAAGATTGATGAGACCAATAAATGTAGATGTATGTTTCCTACGCAAAAATTTTTATTTTTTTTTAAATTTCTTTCAATAAATTCATACATTTGACTTTTGAAAAATGCATGCTCAAATTATAATATGTCTTCAATAATAAACAAAGCGAATCGACGATAGAATTTTACAAAGAGAGCCTTCACTATGAAATCCAATACTCATAATTACGCTAATATAAAAGAGGAAGAGAAGGAATTGGGAAGAACAAATAAGTAGAAGATCATATTCATGAACATGTTAATTAGTTAGCACTTAAACATATATATTTTTTTTCAGATTTCACTATTTTTTTGGCCCTTTATTCATTTTTCTTGTTTTCTTTCCTTTTATTTATAAGAGTCTTCTCCCTCCCTCTTCCATTGCATACCAAAACATTATTAAATCTAAAAAAATTCTTAATTTAAAACTTATCTAAAAATTGGTCTTCTCACTTAATTTTCCACCATTCTTGAACCCATTAAAGTACCATAATATTCCAACATCCGTATTTTATTTTTAATTGTCCAATCACCCATTAAAAATGAAGATTGTATATTGTTATTGTGATGAGCCAGCGGTTCGAAAAATATCTTGGACTAACGCAAATCCAGGAAGGCGTTGCTTCGGATGCAAATATTATGGGGGGTAGTTCTTAATAATTTTCTTCTAATTTTTGAATTTTTTGAAGTTACTAATTTGGTCGAATATTTTAGGTAAGAGGCGGAGTTCCATGTGGTCTTTTTCAGCGGTACGATCCAGAATTTTCTGAACACTCTAAGGTGGTTATTGTTGGCTCGTTGAAGAAGAAGAATGAGATAGAGAAGAGGAGTAAATATATGAAGATTATGTTGGTTATTTGCCTTTTTTCAAATTTATTGCCTGGGTTTGCAAATAGAATCAAATGCTAATTATTTAGGTTTTGTGTTGGTATTGAAGTAGATTCCGAAGCAAGTTTGTATAGTGTTTTATCTGACTTTTAATTTTTTAATTTTTTATTTTATTAATTTTTATCTTTTCATATAATTAAAAATGACATGGCAAATTAATAAATTCTACGTGTGTGCCACATGACACATGTTCTTAGGTGTCTGTGGCAAGTGCATACACACACCCCAACTTTTCAAGGCGGGGGTGGTAGAAATGAAAAATAATAGTTCAGAGGTGTTCTGTGACCACCACATAGTTTAGGTAGGAAACTTACAAAACAGTGATAGTTTAGGGGGATTTAAACCATTATCTCAATATTTATTAGAATATGTGTTTACATTATGTACATGTAAAATCTGATTTTCTACTTAGGGTAAAATGGTCTTTTACATTTTGCTTTTGAGATTGATTCTTTTAGTATAGTTAGATATATATATATATATATATATATATATATATATATATATATATATATATATATATATATATATATATATAGCATAAAACTGTTAAATATGTCATATGTACTGTTACAACATTCTGTTATAGAATATGTATCGAAATCTTATGTTTAATGGACATTTTATCTTTCTTTCATACTAGTCCAAGATATAGGACAAATTAACAATGAAATGACATATATAAAGTGTGTTGACATACAGCAAAAGGTGAGCAAAAGATTATAACTTAGTCGATGTCCATAATGAGGTTCTAAAATCGCTTCATACCAAAATAGAAGGTCAAGCAAATGTATGCTTGTGACAACTCATTTACTATAGTGTATTTTTTCTTATTTTTGTTGGCCGACCACAATCGAATTCCTCTCCACAACATAAGATCAAAGCATATTTTGCAAAATGAAAAAGATTAACCTAACTTTGAAAGTGTGGTTAGAGACTCGTGCTGATAACGTGTTGTAAAATAAAATGAAATACCACAAGATATAGACAAGAAATAAATAGAGAGAGATAGAGATTTTCTTATTTATTTCAAGTGTTCAAGTATATCCTTCAATGGTGAAGAATATTACAATTTATAAAATAAAAAGATCATCCAAAATTTACAATATCAAGTGACCTACTGAATAGATTCATGTAACTCATAAAAAAGGTTCATTGCATAGCAAATAATGGATAATTGAATGGACATCCACAATAAAGTAAATTTATAATATTATTAATTTTTTTTAAACCCTACACCACCAGCGCTCCCACCCTCTCACCCTTCTTCTTTTTTACTCTCCTTCCCTCATTTTCATCCATCTGTGACCGTGGTAGATCAAAGCAACTCTGATGAACCATCTTACGGGAAATGTTGAGCGGCACCAAGCTTGAAAGCAATTGATCCACTAGAATGATTTTGCTGCTAAAAGTTATGATTCATTAGTCAGCCTTAGGGACATTACGGAGATGCTGTGTCTTCGACTATTTACCAAACTCCAGCAGCCAGTTAGGACAATGGGCTTCAAAAGAATGACATAATTTGATTTGTAACATTTTTGACATGGTAATTGGATTCAAGTAGTACTGTATGACCTTTATTTTTTTTTTTTTTGAATTATGTAAACGTAATGGGAAAAAAAGTGGTGAGCTTTATGGGGTAAGAATGATTTATGATTATTGAGTGTGTCATAAATTTGTCTTACCAGTTGACTGAGATCAGGTGAGTCTCCGGCGGATTGTGGCGGTGGAAAGGGTGGACGTATTGGAGAAGAAGATAGCAAATATTTTGTGATAAAAATGATTGTTTTATTATAGGACCCACACAAAATAATT
The DNA here is from genome assembly GCA_037355625.1 of Petunia x hybrida. Classification (NCBI taxonomy): domain Eukaryota; kingdom Viridiplantae; phylum Streptophyta; class Magnoliopsida; order Solanales; family Solanaceae; genus Petunia; species Petunia x hybrida. The sequence continues at coordinate 1,735,053 of JBBBVM010000055.1, forward strand.
TGGTTAAATTATACAAATATACAAACATAGTAGCATGTTTACAATAAAATAACAACATTATGTCACTTTTCAAAAATAGCAATACTTTCTTAACATTATATATACAAGTTATTAAAAAAAGATTTACTCAATAAAATTGAAGATACACCTTGCACCAAAATCGCGCATAATTATAGGCATGTCTTTTCATCTGTTCCTACTCTTTTGGAATTACAACTACCCAATTACTAATTCTACTGTATGTCTTTCGTATGGTGTATGTGTATAGTATGTATATTGTATGGCTATTGCATGTGTATTGTATGGCTACTGTTAGTCTTTTGTATGTCTATCGTGTGACTATTATATGTGTATTGTATGGCTATTATATGTGTATTGTATGGCTATTGTTTTTTACATATGCCTATTGTCAATTTTTAATATATGGTTTTGAGGGGAGAGAGAAATGGGTCTTAAATGTAAAAAGATTTAAACCTATCTAAACATAATTTGGGTGCATAAATATAGGATTAGATTTTTTTTTAATTACATTTTCTTTTCTTTTTAAATACATTCTGCTATTTTTTGTAGCAAACAACAAAAATGTTGCTATTTTTTGTAAGTTTTGAAAAGATTTATATATTTTGTAATAAAAGTACATAAAGTTATACTCTGTGTAATTTTGTCAAATAATTTAATCTAAAAACAAAAAAAGCCAAGCACACAAACAACTCACTCTCAGATTTGGGTGTACTACTCTTGCTTTGCAATGGTACCGTGAGGGGCTTGCAAGATACACTAAAAAATACAAGAAGTGTATAGTGGTCACTAGATAGTAGAGGTGTTTATATGAAAATTGGGTACAATTTGAAGAGGTCATCTATGTATTATGCCTTTTCTTTAAGTAGATTAAGGCGTTATTTGTTTGTCTTTAATAGAGATATTAATCTGAATGATTTAGATTTTTGATTATTAAAAGTAATTTTTTTTAAATAAAAAAAAAGTCTTGCCACCTAATAGATATATCTAAATAGATATGAATCATTCAGATCTTAAAAAAAAAAAATCTGAAGATCATTAAAAAACTACTTAGCTAAACACTTTTGGCAAGTGACCTTTTATCGGAAATTACTATCACCACCAACCACCACAACCATCAACCACCTCCACCATCATACCATTATTGTCAGCGCCACCAACCACCACCAATTCCATTATTAAGTACTATCAATCACTATCATCGAACACCCTCACTCTAGCCGCCAATCATTATCACCAACCACCTACATTGTCACTAAACAACCCTCACTGCCACCACCAACATTGTCAACCATCATGACCACTGATTACCACCACTACGCCGTCAACCAGAGTTACTAACCACCTCTATCATCACAACCATCATCAGTAACAACCAACGCCACACCACCCATAGCCATCTACCATCATCCATCCACCACTGTCGCAACCAACACCAACCACCTCCACGTTAGTTTTGCAACATCATTCCTGTTGTATAACTATCATCACCAACCACCGTCATGGAATACCTCCAACATCATTCAAATCACCTTAACAATCACAACCCTCTACTATTACAACCACCATCATCAAACAACCTCCACAAAGTACCATTACCAACCACAAGTACCACCACCTAGCTGCTTAATATTTTGTGGATATGACATTTAAACTATTTATTTGAATTTATATTATTAATTTATTTGACAATGATAAAGTATAAATATTTAGATATTGAATAAGCAAAACTTACTTAATCATTCAGTATTCAAATCTTAATGCAATATCTTAATATTCAAATATATATTCAGATAGTATTTAGATTTTAATGTAACATCCTAATATTCGAATATGTATGATCAAATTCAGACAACTTAATCTTTAAAAATTATATTCCCATTAGCTAAATTATGGAAGTAGTTGGCGACATGATCAGGTGAATCGTTTGTTTTAAAGATTATATCAACTAACCAACTTGATCCTGTTTAGCTAGTTTTATGAAGAGTTGGTTATGTCATTACTTTTCATTGTAACAATTGAATATTTTTTTTAAGGTTTACTTTTTAAAAATTTTTACATTGTGGGGGGGGGGGGGGTGGGGGGGGGAGGGCATGAGGTACCGAACCCCACCATTAAGGTAAAAGTTTGGAATACTCATTACAAGACCAACTCTTAATTCTCGGTAAAATTTACATGAATTGCAGGTTCTTAAGAAAAGAAAATCTATACTCGATGAAATCCAAACATATATGAAAAGAAACAAATTAAGTGTTAAAATTTGATACTCCTTTATAGGATAGAGGATGGAAATATAGCAAAATATTAATGAACATATTATAAAATGAAAATAACAAAATTTTCTAGCATCAAGTGTAAAGGATATCAAATCAGACATGGTGCAGTCAAAATTACTAACCGAAAAGTCTGTACTTGGTGCAACATAGGTGTCCAGATTCGATGGAGCGCACACATTAAAAAAGAGATTTTTACACTCTATACCCATAAAATTTAAAGTATTTACAAGCCATACTCATTATAAATTATACTACCCATAAAACTAAAAGTATTTACCCAACCTACCCATTTATTATTGTATACATTTGTTATGTCTTATACGTGTATACCTTTAAAGTATACTGCATAAATTATGGTATACAAGTCTGGAGGGATATTTATTACTGTATACCTTTGTTATACTTTATAGGTATATACCTTTATGGTATACTGCATAAACTATGGTATACAAGTCTGGGTGGGTAGAGTGGGTAAATAATTTAGTGGGTAAGTTCGGTAATATTTGAAAGTAGTGGGTAGTGGCTGTAATTATTTTAGGTTTTGTGGGTATTTTTGTAAGTGTCCCCATTAAAAAAAGGCAGAAGGCCCAAATAGACACTCGTACTTGTCTAGTTTAACCATAATCACGTTTATACTTTGCAAAGTGTCAACCAGCCCCTTCTACTCGTCCAAAACATGACTTTTAAACCCTCCCGTCTAAGTGTGGTGCACAAACGCGACCACGTGGCTTCCACGTCAGATTGGTGGCTCATATCACATGCCACCTTTTTTTTTTACCCTAAAAAACAAAAAGAAAAATCCAAACGACTTTTTTTTACCCTAAAAAGCAAAAAAAAAAAAAAAAAATAATCCAAACGACTACACGGTAAACAAAATTAAAAATTACTTTAACTCAAACAATACTTACCTAAATCCAAACTTACCCCATCGATTAACCAAAAAAACCCGTCGATTAACAAAAAAAAAATGATCCTTGTTTGATTAACAATATGTAACTCGTTTGATTAACAACATTTGAAGGTTTCCCCATATTTGAGGTAAGGGCTTAAACCCGTTTCCTTTCTAATTTTTTAATGATTTGTTATTTGCGATTTGTTATAAAAATTAGGGCTTTAATTAATTAAGAATTTAACTAATTAGGACCGTTAAAGGATTAGTTCTCTAACTAATTAGGGCTTTAATTAATTAGGAATTTAACTAATTAGGGCTTTAATTAATTAAAAATTTAACTAATTAGGACCTTCATTCCATGTCTTCCAACATTAAATCTGAATTTTGTAAAAAAACAGACTAAGAAAATAATAAGAAATAAAGGAGAAGGAAAGAAACTAAGGAAAAAAAAAAAAGCAAAAGACAAAGGAAAAATGAAGGTGAAGGATTTGGTATTGAAAGGCCTTAAAAAGACCAAAAACCCGCTATTGGTAGTGCTTTTTTACTGATCCACGCACTGAAAATTCGTGTGGCTCACGCTCATTTGCCACATAAGCAACTTACTAGACACATCAGCGCATGAGGGTTTAAAAGTCATGTTTTGGACGAGTAGAAGGGGTTGGTTGACACTTTGCAAAGTATAAGCGTGATTATGGTTAAACCGGACAAGTACGAGTGTCTATTTGGGCCTTCTGCCCTAAAAAAAATAAGTAATATCTTTTTTTTGTCAAAAGATATCGATTGTTGACCAAATATGTTTAGCAAAACGACATTTTAAATGTATGAAGGAACGAAATGTAAAGATTAAAAAATTACTCAAATCAAACACCCATACTCGTACTCTGTTCATTTCTCTTTATATGGAAATATTCGAAGTACGTGGGTTACTATAGTTAATTCTTTTGCTTGAATTGGTTATTTAAAAATAATATTTACTATAAGTTGTTAAAAATAGTTACTGCTACAACAACAACATACTCAGTGATATTTTAGAAGTTAAGTATGTAGAGGATGACATGTACACGGATCTTAATTAACCTCACCAAAATAAAAAGGTTTTTTCTGATAGACCCTCGGCGACAAAAAATTACAATCTTAAAAACATGCTTGAAAAGAAAAAAACAAGATGAAAATACAATTGTGAAAGCAGGCTTGAAGCTAAAAAATACTACTCCCTTTGTCCCACTTTATTTGTCATACTTTTCTTATTAGTTTGTCCCAAAAAGATTGTCAAATTTCTAAATTTGGAAACAATTCAACTCCAAACTTACTTTTTGACTCATTTATAGCCACATAAATATCTATGGCTCATTTTAAAACACAAGTTTCAAAAGTCTTCCTCTCTTTATTAAACTTTGTGCCAAGTCAAACTACGACAAACAAAATGGGACGGAGGGAGTACTAATCTAATAAATTTAAGAATAATGTGGTCAAACAAAAATCTCTTTTGACTCTCGATAATAAAAGCAAATACTTACTATAATTTTATAAGAATAGTACATATGTACAACAATTTTGGAAAGAAAGGAATTGTGTATTGTAACAATGGGTGTCAAACAGATATAGGGGTCCGGGTTCGGGTTGTAAAATTGTAACCCCACAGGTTCTGGGTACGGGTTTAAATTACGGGTTTTTAACGGATACGGGTTTCCGCTAGAAAAAAAAAACCCGTGCGGGTTCGGGTCTTAGCGGGTAGGGGTACGGGTCGGGTCTTAACAAATCGGGTTTGGCTACGGGTTATAATTGTATTTTTTAATAATATTATTTTAAATACTTAAAACAAATTAAAAAAAGATCAATAGGAAAAACTCAAAGAGTTACTTTGTCCGACTCCAAGTAGCTTATTTTCTGAGGTATATATCGAAATTAATAGTTGAAGTTCTATACCATATTAGAGTAATATATATTCAAACTTCAAAGTGTTGATTTATTATGGAATATAAAGTATTTTTTTAATTAAATAAATAATTTGTTTGTCTTGAACATATTTCACTACTAACAATATGGACACAAAACAAATTAAACCATGAGTGGAAAACTTGTGTATACATTTCTCTCCACGTACAAGTTTTATTACTCAGTTTATTTTAACGGGTACTCATACGGGTATATCCATTAATACCCCATAATTTTGACGGGTCTTAACGGATACGGGTATTTGTTAAGAAAAAAAAAACCCGTTCGGGTAGGGGTATTTTAGGGGGTCTACGGGTTCGGGTCCGGATTTTTGCGGGTCCGGATGGGGTCGGGTTTTAATGAGTCCGGGTCCGGGTTTTGACGGGTAGACCCCTACCCGTTTGACACCCATAATTGTAACACAGTGATGCGGCTAACGAACCAACTGCCGCTGAAGCCCGGGAACTTCAAAAGTTACTGATATTAAGAAATTTTGGTTGCCATATGGTCTATGGAGTATTTGAATTTCAGAATTTTGGCTCCAAATCTTGACTATGGTGAAAAGTTCATATTTTGTTTTGAAAATTTTAGGGAAACCCTGTAAAAGTGACTACAATGATTGCTCGAGTAATCATTCTTACATTTTCCTTTTCTTTATCATTGTTCTGCTGCCTGTATATTACATTTAGTACAACAAGATTGTTGCTGGACCCTCTGATCTCTTAGGTTTCCAGGCTTGTCGACCATAGTTTCCATCTTCATTTTCCTTGGATTTTTAAGAATAATATGAATCGAATTGGCTGAAACTTAAACCTTTGAGTCAATGAAGATGGAAGTACGTAGTAGTGTAGAGAAATGCTTGATTCACTGGCCTTTATATAGAGAGAAAATGCTTCAGTGCACTGTTGGAGTATAATTCACACTATAGGTCAAGTAACTTACATAGACAGGTGAGTGTAAGCAGTAAGAAAAACTTGGTAACTTGACATTAAGGTGAACGATAGTATGTTACTCATATTACTAGCTTTCAATATTGAAAATAATGTAAAACTCTTTTGTGAAGTCTTTACATTTGGCAAACTCTTTTGAAAATAATAAACCAGAACGAATAAAGAATCATTTGGCAAACTCTATAATGAAGCTCCCATAACCAAATCACGAGACGTATATTAATCTACTATCCAAAATCGATCAAAATCCGACTGACATACGTTATAAAGAAACCTGATGTTTTTACAAGAAACTCAGATGTAAATTAAAATGTACTAGTACAATGTTCGTTTTGAGTGATATACTAAAACCTATAGTGAAAGATTGAAACCAGGCCAAAAGATTGCAGTTGGAGTGAACAGAAGCAAACCAACCACAATCTTGATCACTGGAATGTTACCAAACATTCCCAGATTCCACCTTAGTGAACCAGAGGCTTGAAGGCTTGAGCATCTGAAAACAAGAATAAGAAGATCTACAGTAAAAAAATTGGAACTGCATCACCAAATCCTCCTATCAGATAAACATAACTAACCAGAAGTAAACCTCAACTTGGCAAGAGTACACACACAATGTCTTGAAGAGCAATAGTACTCGATCAATACTTTGAAATCCTCTTATTGCAAAGAAAAACTTTTCAGCTGATCAAACGTACTCAGAGAGACGCAGCACCAAGACTAAAAACAAAGTGTAAAATAGTACACACTGTACAAACGGCAGAATTGTTTTCGTAACTTTTGTTTCCAAATCTTTTACATTTGATTTCCACTTTCCCTACTAGCCATCATTATTTGAAACGTTGGGAAACCCATAAAGTCGTTGTGACCGTTCGGTAGCCAGTGAACGGTCGTCACGTTTCGCGGAACAGTAATTCGAAAGGACTTGTAACGTGTGTAACATTTGAAACTCTTGGATAGGGTTGAGCAACGTCATTTTCCCGCGCCATTCATTCCACTCCTCCGATAGCACTTCGGTTACATAAACCGGAGTCAATCGAGTTGATGCTCCGAAGCCCGAAAATTGAAAGGAATGGTAAAATCACCGAAGTTGGTTACCGAGGCCACCATAGAAGAGGAATCTCAAACTGTGGTTCGATACACATTCACCTCAGCCGAGCAGCAAGATCTCATCACTGAGGTCATTCAACTTAGCTTCGGTGGAACGCCCCAACTGCAGCGGCAAGACTGCCCATCATTTCAGCCCACTAACCCCACGATCATACATGCTGAACATGGGGATAAAGGTGGCAGATCATGGGAAACATGGGCAAAGGCCTATTTACTCTATATATTGAAATCCATTTATTTACGTATATTTGTCTTTTGCTCATAATTTTGTCTAATTTTGTCCATATTACGACTTTGATACAACGAATTGCTAATATATTCGCAACCTAAATTCAATTTGTGTCCTAAAAGCGATTTAGGCCCATACAATGGCGACGCGACCTTCAGATATTTCATTTCTAAAAATAGAATAATCATTTATCTTAAAGGAAATACTTGCACACTCTTAAGATCACTAGACCATTCAAAGTCTTTCGCATAGAAGATTTTGGTCCTATTCAGTTCTTTGGATTCCAAGAATTCCGGTTTTAACAATCTCGACTACTCAAAAGATCTTCTGAAAGTCAATGGCTATCCCCTCATTCCCTATATCTTTTTCTTATTTCACTCTTTCGCGTATACAAAGAGCTTAGCACAGATAACAATATTGGACTCCAGTACAATGTTTGCACCAGAGAGAAAAGGACGCGATCATGCCACAAATTTAACAACACATCTCAAACTTTCGAGGCTGGAATTATTATCATATACACCAACTCTGGAACGAAAAGAAATGGCAGCCCAAGAAATTCTCAACTGAACAAGTCGAAATCTTCTCAAAAAATGTTTTTAAATTTCACACCTAACTAGTACTCCCTCCGTTCCACTTTTGATGAACCCATTTGACTTTGCACGTACTTTAATAAAGAGAGAAGACTTTTGAAACTTGTGGTCTAAAATAAGTTATAGATATTTGTGTGGCTACAAATCATCTAGGATGAGTAAAAGTGAATATTTCTTTCCAAATTTAGAAAGAGGTCATTCTTTTTGAAACAGACTAAAAAGAAAATAGGTTCATCCTTTTTGAAACGGAGGGAGTAATAATTAGTTGAATGATGTATTTAGAGGTCCAATTTGGACATGGTCGACAATAAGCTGCTGTTTGTACCAAAAACACCAGAGAATAGTAAATCTTTTACCTCAGAATATGTTGCTGGGGTAATTGCAATGTGGAAGCAACTTAGTGAGATGGGGGTAATTTCAAGAGTTTAAAAAGGGAGTCTCACAAAAAACACTAGTTAATTCATTTCATCTACCCACACTGCATTGCTCCCTAGAGCTTTGTTGCTTTGAGATAACGAGCCAAGAAGAACCGACTTCTAATCATCCTCTTGGTCAAAATCTTTAACCTTTACATCAGCGTTCTCTCCATATTGAATGCAGCCATCGATCTGTGATAGGATGTACTGTATGCTGCAAAAATGGAACAGAACATTGATCTTTATCATTGAAGCTGAAAAGAGTATCTAATTTTATGACTACGTAGCACAAAAGGTGTGTTTAAACAGGCAAGCTACACACGCACACACACGCATGACTATCACCCATCTAGTGGTTCAACCGTTTAATGTGTCCCTTGCATCAGAGAAAAAGTTCTTGGCAGAAGTTTTCCAACTAAGCAATCCATAATAAAAGGCAAAATAACTGGAATACTAAAAAGCACATTATCGTCATCATAACATTTTTACTTGAGAATAGTTGATACGGAAATCCCCAAAGCATGAGGGGACGCAGGGAGTGAAAGATAAGCCATGGTTGTATATTGACGAAATTGAGATGCTAAAAAAATACATATATTCAGCTATCAAATCAAGCTAAAAAGTTGAATCTAGGGGCCAAGCAAACCTGTGCTTTCTTATAGATTTACTTAAATTTATGCCCACCAGTTTCTAGGATTGTACTTTGCTTCTAAGCAAAAGGTGGTGATACCAGAAATCCGATGGTTGGGACCTAAAGAAATTGCAATGATTAGGAAATTGAGGGAGTTGGCCAATTACTTCAGTTACTTAGCAATGGTAGACTTTCTGTGGAAAAACCAGACTCTTTTATACTGGAAAGGAGACTCCAAAGGAAATCTCATTCAAAGCTCGTTATGATATTCTGACAAGTCATCAGTGGATACTCTCAGCTGGCTAACAAAAGAACTCCGGAGGAGAAATAATGCCCCTTACAAAGTTAATTGCTTTTCTTGGTTAGTCACAAAGGAAGCTTGCCTCACTCAGTCAAATCTTCAGAAGATGGGCCTAAAACTGTGCAGTAGGTGCCACTATGTGAGGAATTCCCTGAAGATGTTGATGACCTGTTTCAAAACTGCTGTTTTATCCACCGGATATGGACTATGTTTTTCAACATTTTGGAATTTTCCATGGTCAACCCAAGAACACACTTAGAATTTTTATGAAGCTGGAATAGGAAGGATCTTAGTAAGAAGGATATTACAACCTGGAATTATATTCCATAAGCTCTTTGGTGGACTATTTGGAAAGGAACTTTAACTCTTTAAGGCAAAAACAACAATGAAAATATCCTTACATTTAGAGCTATTTCGTCTTTGTCTTTTTGATGCAAACAGGTCCTTATAGAGATGTAAACAACACCATAGACTTGATCATTGCTTTGCACAAATTGTAAATACCTACCAGCATTTTCTTTATGCTGGTTCTGTTTAAAATAATATACCTTATAAAGAAACATATTACTTCCACAAGCAAGAGTATATTACCTGCTTTCTTTTCTCAGGTCAAGAGGGAGAAAGCTCACCATACTATACTGGTCCACCTATACATGAGAAAAAATGCTAGATTAGAAAGCCACACTAAATTAACACTCTGTGACACACGATGCAGCATATCCTAAGAGCCTGCACAATCTTTTTCTTTTTTTCTTTTTTTGATAAAGGTAACAATATTATTAAAAATCCCCAAAATCAGCACCGGCGTGGTGCTAAAGGTCTTTGTGTACATCATACAAGGAAAAACCAAAGTAACTACTTTTGGAGATGGAAATGTTGTTTTAGATCTTCATAACTTGCTGGACTTGCTAGACTTCTTAGAAATTTAATGTAACCAAGTTCAGGTATTCTTCTCTGTACATTTTTCAGTATCAGCTTGATACTTAATTAATAAAATCTTACCATATCAAAAAAATAACTACTGCGCAATCTTTGTATCTAACATTCTAACTTGTGATAAAAAACCTCCCCAAGTAAAGTTTTAGTCACTATGTTCCAATGACAAAGAAAATAATAGAAATACACATAACATTTCTGAAGCAAAATATGTGTTGTTGCTCCGTCTCTAGAATGCAGAGGGTCAATTCAATAACTATTAGAGACATTCTTGGAAAAGTCAATAATCATAACTACTGGAGCTTACCACTTCAATCAAAGCCTTATTAAGCTTCTCAAATTGTGGACCCATTCGCTGATTCAACTCTGCCAGTAATAGCTGAGGCTGTGGATCCAAGTAACTAAAGAAAAATAGATTTTTATGATTCTCTTAAAACGTTTAGTAAGAACACGTGCTGAAACTTCCGAAAAAGAATAGTATGGAGTAGCAGGACTAACCACTCAATGTCCTTTTTATTTGTCACAAGATCCATTTTCGAGAGAATGTTAACATGGGGTAGTTCAAGTTGAACCATAGCAGAGAGTGAAGCCATACACCCACTTATGAATTTGGTCACATCTGTAATAAACTGAGACACAAAAAGAACTTAAACATCAAGCGTGAATAGCAGGGAAGGGGAAAAGGGAAACAGGAAATACAAGTAGAAACGACGTACCTGAGAATCAAGTAAATATACAACACAAACATTAAAATTTTTACGCCTTAGGTGTTCCACAAAATTCTTCAGCACAGGAACATGTGAAAAAAGTTCAATCTGACCTGTATAATGATGCGCATTGCAAAGTTAAGAGTAATCCTTATATACACATGCATGTGTGTGCGCGCGCATGCATGTCTTTCTATATGTACAGACATATACATACACAAATATATAAGGTCAGAAATGGGCATTCATACAGGCAAAAGGCCGAAGAGCAACAATGTAACACAGTAGAAATCATGTCACATAACCTAAGTTACTCGGATTCTTCATTTTGGTGACGCACCCGTGTCGGATCCGTACCCGTGTGGGTGTGGGATCCGTACCCAATTTGGTCAACTGATTTTGGGTACCAACGGAGAAGTTCTGAACAGATGCAATGATTTTTTTAATGAAAATAAAAGTAGAGGGGGAATTGAAGGAAATAGAACACCTTGTATTATTGTATATAGAAATTTGTATGTCCTGATCGATATTTTTTCTCAAGTTTTCCACATATTATCTCATAATTTAGGTTTTATAACTCTACTTTAGATTATTGATTTTTTTAAGTCGAATCCCCATGTCCGTATCCATAACTGGATCCGTATCCGCGAACCTTAAAATATAGATCATGAAGGATCCGACCTCTAGATCCGCACCCGTATCCGACACTCGCACCCGAGTCCGAGTAACATAGCACATAACCCAGAATACTTTGACAGAGTTCAATAAGGATTAGGTGAGTGCAAGGTACTAATGTAGAATTACCTGATAAACTCTCCTTGTGTAATTTGATCCTAGAAAAAGAACCACCACAGCCTAGGGAAGGATCAAGCCCGGGGAGTGGAAGATGCAGGAGGTTCATAGTTGTAGTGAGCATCAAGTGACGTGTTCAGAAATAACAGGATCTTATTTTCTCAGATCTTATCTAAGAATGCTCCATCGTTGTTTGACAGGCAAGAATGATCTTAATCACGTAAGTTGCACAATCCATTCATCTCAATATTCAAAGTACAATAAAATGCACAATCCATTCATCTCAATATTCAAAGTACAATAAAACAACTAATAGAATCTGAAACTCTCTTTCATCTCACCAACTTTTCTTTTCATAAACAATGATTGCTAACTATCAAGCAACAAAACGTGGAATCAGTTCCATAAAAAAGTCAACGTGTAAACTCAACCCTTGACTAACCATTAAGAAAAACATATCTGAACATGGAATGGTCAATGTCATTCCTGAAAATGCACTCACGAGAACAAAGTGGAGTTCATGGACATGAATAATTTAAAAATTACAATATTCTGAAGTCATTTTATGTTACTATTCTCAAAAAAAAAAAAAAAAAAAAATCTGAAGTCATTTAACAAGAATGAAAGGGCTAACCCTTGACTTTAAAAGGCAAGCATTCTGTAAAAATAATTTTAGGGAAATCACAACGGATGGTCAAGCTCTCAGAGAGAGTTCACAACCCTATGTCCCCAGAGTATTTATTCATTTGAAGTTATGCTGGATTAATATTCTAGCTAAAATACAAAATTCTGCTGCACTAAAATAGTTAGCAGTAAATGTGCAAAAGAAATATATTACTAACAATCTAACATATAGGACAACTGTGCTGGCTAATAAGAAGAATAATATGTGAGGGGAAATATAAGTACCTGGGCAGTCAAACACTAGGTAGTCATCATCCAAATAGTTATCCAACTCCTCTGTTAGCCACTCATCCAAATTTTCTTCAAGATGTCTGATACCACAGTCGAGGGCTGACAAATTTGACAAGAACAAAAACAGAAATTTGAAGTTTAAATAAAAGACGGGAGACCCTGAAAATGACAATCCTCTAAAGAAAGGATACTCCATGCAATACATAAGGCCACCATTTGGTCCAAGACCAAGTTCTTCCATAACATCATCCAGCGAGATGAGCTCTCTGATGTCTGCAACCAATATGAGTAAGTTAATTAAGACACATATAAATAGAAAACTATTAACCAAAAAACACTCTTATCTCTACTTACCCATAGCAACAGGATAGTCAAAGTTGTCTGCAGCAGGATCTAGGTTTACAATATGCATGGTGCGTCTCATGGTCTCACAGTGTTGATACAAACTAGAGCAGTAAGTGGACTGTGAAAGAAAAAACAAGTCTACATGAAACTAGCTAATTTGGGCAGAACTGGACATCCAAGTATGAAGCAATGATAATCCAATATACAACATTTTAGCAACTTATGATCCAGCTATTACCTTTCCACTGCCTGCAGGACCAATAACCAACTGTGCGTACCCCATGATCACCCCCTTTCCTATGAGGTTCTGAGAAAATTGAAAATCTGAAAGAAGCCAAGAACTGCAACCAACAACAAGCTTAGAACATCAGCATGGCTCATACGCAATATCAACATCAAATATCACCTGAACTACCCCCATTAATAAAGCAAAAAAGAAAAAGAAAAAAGCCCGAAAAATTTGTGTGGTTGAAAATCATCTCATAAAGTTGAAATGTTAATAAATAGAGAAATGTGTCATTCTTTATTAAAGTGGATGAACAATAAAGTGTGTCACATAAATTGGGACGGAACGAAAAGAGTACTAATTAGTCAACTCCTTAAGTGCTCCTAAGTAGCTAAAGATAGATGCAACATAATATAGTGTAATAATTCACTAAAATTAGTAAATTTTACCGTATAAAATCATAGCAAAAAGAGTGGTAACTATTGAGAGACAGAAATAATTTTTGTAGGAGAAACAAGTGAGGAGTTGGCGGCTTCACTGTGATATAAACGGGTTCGAACTTGGGTCTATTTATTGTGTAAACTTCGTGTCATCAATTTATAACCATACCTTTTTTGTTGAAGAAAATAACGGGTGGACTAAGGCTGTCTATTGACCCGGTCCGGCCCGGTCCCGGTTCGGCTGGTCCGGTCCGGTGGTTTGTTGAAAAAAAAAAATTCGTCACCGGCTCGGTTCCGGTCCGGTGCACCGGTGCAATTGCACCAATGCCGGATCGGAACCGAAACCGGCAGCCGGATATTGTGCCGGTCCCGGTCCGGTTTGATCCGGTTCGGTTCGTTAATTATTTTTTTTTGTTTTAAATTAAATTTTTTATTTTTTAAAATACTAAAATCTAAATAAACAACACAAAACACATATATTATTCAACAATACACACAGTACATTATGTTGGAAAATGAAAATGCATAATTAGAAAATAAAAACATGAAAATAGACTAGAAATTAGAAAAATACATAAATTTTCAAGTTCAGCGACTCAACACTGACTCAACTCAATCATCACGTGGTTGCAGATATTTGCCACCAGCACTAGCTGCCCATTCGGGGTCATGATGGTTTTCCAAGTGGGTCTTAAACCTCATTGTCCCTCCAGTATTTGTTCCATCTTCCCAATTCCAAACTTTCTGACAAAGAGTACATTGAGCTTTGCCGGTATCATTATTTTTTGTGATAAATTCCCAAACTTCGGATCGTTTAGTTCTTTTTGGAGCACCAGACGAACCTACGTTAGTAGCACCTTGAACTTGATTTGCATTATTTGCATTTGCAGCCATGTTGATAGAAAATTTAATAAAATAGCCTTTTTTTTAAGAGAAATGAATAGAAAATATTGAATTGTGATTAATTTGATGAAATATGGGAGTATTTATAGGCAAAATAGGTAGGGGAGGGTTGTAGGGGCGTTTATGGGTGTGGGGGTGGGAAAAATAACCGTTTATGGCCGTTGCCAACGGCTATTTTTCAAAATGGAGCGGATTTGGACATAAATTTGAAGTGGGCCGGTCCGGTCCGGTTCCGGTCCGGCCCGGTTTTGTAGTCGTTTTCTTTTTTTTTGTTTTTTGTTTTTTGTTTTTTGGTTATTTGTTTTGTTTAAATTTTAGTTTTATGTAATAACTTTTATATAATACTAGTAATCTAGTATTAAAATATTAACTATTATGTAATGTAGTATTTTAGTATTATAAAAATATAATTGAGTATTTTTTTATAAAACTTAGTAATCTAGTATAATGTAAGTAAATTGTTATTTTTTCAAACTTAATACTAAGTTAGTAGTATAATAGTATTTAGTATTTTAGTATTTTAGTTTTTAGTATTTAGTATTTAGTTTTTAGTTTTTAGTATTTTAGTATTTTAGTATTTAGTATAGTATTTTAGTATTTAGTATTTTAGTATTTTAGTATTTAGTATTTTAGTATTGAATTGCAAAGAGGTAACTTAATAGCAAATGATACTTGAGAATATAACAAAGGATTTACTTAATAGCAAGGCGTAACGCATTTTATTGAATAATGGATAATGGTTGATTTTTTGCAAAGTACATAGATATTAAATTGCAAAAACTACATATTAATAAAAAAACTTCTCATTTTCTGAATAATTTCGTCTGGTACCTCTGGATGAACCGGTGGCAAAGAGTCATCTTGTTCATATTCAGTTTCATTGTCCAAACTTCCATCGCCTGATAAAATTTCTGATGATGCTTCTGCATCGGCTACTTGATCTTCTGCAAATCCAAAATTTCTTCGCTCCGATCTAATCCAATCTCTGAATAATACGGCCGTCTCCATTGCTTCTTCCTTCAATGAATGTCTATGATCTCCAATTTGTAATCTTCCTTGGCTAAACGCGCTTTCTGAAGCAACAAATGATGCTTGAATAGTTAGAATATCCCGCGCCATTTTTGCTAAAACTGGAAACTGTGCTTGTTGATCCTTCCAAAATGGCAGTAGTTGATCGCTTCCAAAATACTCAATTTCCTTGCAACCATGAAGTAAATAAACATCAAGCTCGTTGAACCCTCCGCTGCTACTCGACTGCCTGCTAGAAAACCTTTGATTAAGGCTGGAAAAACTTCCCAATCCGGTTGCAGGTCTTTTGGGAGCCTGCGTTGAACTTGATCCAGCTCCACTTGGAACACTTGGAACAACATTATCAGCTGCACTCCTATACCTTTCATAAATCCGTTGGCAATCTACAATTACCTGCGCACAAACTGTTTCTACACTTGGTGTTTCTTCATCAGTAATTCTCTAATGAGCATTTCCGTATTAAAACGTTTAAAACATGGATGTAATACAGATGCAATGTAATAAAGTGGTGGAATCGGAAAAAAATATTTTTTAAATTTTTCAATCATTGCTTCTACCGCAACTTCATAACCAGGCACTACTCTATAATCGTTAAGTAATTCTGCTATTCCAGCTATAAAATACAACATGGTAGTGATTGTAGGATAATATTGACCGAAAAATTCTTTAGTAGCATAAAAAAACTTTGCTAAAAATTGAAGAAGACGCTCAACATCTTGCCAATCTGTTTCTTCTAGGTGATACACGTCAGCTACTTTGCGATTAAAATAATTAGTAATAGGCACTCGTAAAGTGTAAGCAACAGTCAAAGAGTCATATACAGTGTTCCACCTAGTTGAAACTTCCTTGGGAACTTTTCTAGGAGCTATACCTTCTTTCACACACTCTACTTGAAAGTCCCTCCATCTATCCGGTTTTTTAGATTTAAAAATATAACTAATTGCGAGTTTAACCTTCATAATAGTAGGATCAAATAACTTAAGGCCATCTTTTACAACTAAATTATATATATATGACATGCACATCTAACATGAAACAATTCTTCAAAAGGGGGATGCAATGCGGGTATTAACTTAGTAATAGCATAATCATTGTTAGTTGCATTATCAAGAGTTATACTTAAAATTTTATCACTAAGATAATACGCCTTACAAAGATGGATTATATACGGTTTGAATATAACGAATAAAACCTTGACAAGAAGCAAATGTAAAAGGTAAGCACTCTACCGCAATCATTTTTGCCATTTGTCATAATGCAAAAGCCCCCCGTCACTGGGTTAATTTCCTGTTGGATTCCACTACCTTGCGATGGAGCCATTCTATTCCCTGAACCTGGGCCACCCGCCCTTGCTTCCCATTTTTCCTTATGATGGTTTTCTAAGTGTGTTCTCAACTTTCCCGTCCCACTATTATGGCTGCCGGTTTTAAATTCCCAAACTTTTGCACAAATATTACATTTAGCTTTCTGAGCCACAATATCTTTAGTCATAAATTTCCACACATCCGATCTTTCGGGTCGTGCATATCGTTCTCTACTAGGAGGCATAGGTGGTAATTCAGTTTCTTCATGTTGTTCACCTTGAAATTGACTAGTGGGTGTTTCATCTAAATTAGCCCCTTCGGTAAACTCTTCATATTGTGTCTCTAACATATCATTATCTAGTGGTGCACCAACATTTATATCATGCAAAAATTGCGAGTCATCTTCCTGAGTAAAATCATCTAGAAGAGAAGGAGCGCTAGAAGTACCAACTGGTCTTTTACCTAAAGCACGACTACGTCTATCATCCCCCCCTCGGTTAGAAGCACGTGATCTACGACCGCTACCCGTACGCCCAGTAATTGATCTCCAAATTCCAGACATTTTTATAATTACTAAAATATGCTTCAAACAAATTACTAAAATATGCTACAAACAATAATATTGCACAAAAATAAAATAGATAATAAAAAGTAAGAACGAGTTTACTTGATATCGTGAACTTAGAATGTAGAACTTAGGAAGTGAAAGTTGAAACTTGACCGGAACCGCACCGAACAATATTTCCACTTTACTCCAAATATTTTTTTAGTATGCAATTTAGCAAATAGCCTTTTGTAGAAATAAGAGAGATTGATAGAGATTTAGAGAGAATATTAGAGAAATTGTGAATAAATTGATGAAAAATGATGGTATTTATAGTAAAATAGATAGGGGGTATGGGGGCGCCCTAGGGGGGTGGGGGGGCCAAAATAGCCGTTTTTGGCCGTTGGGGCAACGGCTGTGCGTGAAATAGCCGTTGCCCAACGGCTATTTTTCGCAAGCCCATCAGTCATCCGGTCCGGTCCGGTTCCGGTCCATTTTGGTCCGGTTCGTCCGGTCCATTTTGGACGTGCCGGATCGAGACCGGGTCGAATTTTTTTTTTTTATATTTGGCCCGATTCCGGACCGGTTTCCGGTCCGGTCCGGTTCGGCCCGGCCCAAACCGGGCTATTAGACAGCCTTAGGGTGGACCATAAATCAATGTAAAATTTTCACTTTCTTTATTAGTTTTACATAAGAGCCACTTTTGCAACTTCATTTTTTGACCTTGTGGGTTGAACTTATACGGTAAGTTATGAAGTTCAACTTCAATCCGTAAGGACTGAACTTTTAGGCTTAGATGCGCAAACTTCAATCCTTGTGGGCTGAAGTTGAACTTCAACCCTTCTGGTGGGCTGAAGTTGAACTTCAACCCTTGTGGGCTGAACTTGTGTTAAGTTCAACCCACAAGGATTGAAGTTCCAAAAAATAGCATTTTATGTAAAACCATTAAGAAAAGTGGTCTCAAATCAAATACCACTAGCAAAAGTGGACTCTCATGCACTTTCCCCCAAATCAATACGAAGTACAAACTCACAATTTTTACTCCCTTCTTCCCTGAAGGAGTTTAATTGAGCATGAAACTTAAGAAATAAAGGAAGAATTTCTAAAATCAAATGGTATAGAAATAATCATACAAATTTGTGTGGATAAAAACCATTCCATTTATTTAGAGTAAAAATATAAAATTTTTAAGTTATATTATTACTAAATATAAAAAATTACATTCTTTTTAGGATTGATTAAAAAGGAAAGAGTGGGTATATTTTATTTGTCCCAATTTTTGTGACACTACTAGATTCGTGAGGCAAACGATTTGTAACGTATTATTTTTATGTCTTTTATATATTTTGAATTATTATTTATTCGTGACTTATAGTATCTATAAAGTAGTTTCTAAATAAGTAAATTTTATTTCAAAAATAAAAGATTATATGTATGAATTTACGGCCAAAATTAAGAAATTTAACCCTCAATGTAAATGTGTGTATTTTTTCGATGTTCCGTTTTGAATATTAAAAAAAATTCTGGTGGTAGTGGCGGCGGCCGGAGGTGGCTTGAAACGACCTCGGTCAGTCGTTTCCAAAGTTAGGACCCCGATTGGCGTGCCGATAATTTTAAAATATTCGTAAGGTCCATTAGGACCTGTCTGTAAAATTTGAGCTAAATCAGACCTCGTTTGGTAGGCATCGGAAGAAGGTTTCAGTTTTTATTATCAATAAATATTAAAAAGAGATTTTTGAGCTCGGTTTTGGCGAATGAGCTCTGATTCGAAATCCGAAAGCGCCGTTAGGTTCGTATGATTATTGTGACTTTTGTAATTTTTTGAAAGTGAATTTCGATGTGTTTCGGCTAGTTTCCGCTAAAATTCCGAAAGTTAAATAATTTGACCTTTTTCCTTTAAATTCGCATCTTGAGTTTCGGGAGTCTGATTTGAGATCCGTCTTTGCGAGTAGGTTACATATATTTTATATAACTTGAAAAATTTTGGATCATTTCGACTTCTCTAGGGTTCCATTTTAATTTTAATCGTCGTAGCAAATTTTATAAAAAAAAAATTAATTAATTATAACTATGTCGGTAAGCTAAGGGATTTAATCCCTTAGCTTAGCAGTAGCAACACATACAGAAACATTTGAGTAAAAAAATTGACGAGAAAGAAAAATGAGAAAAGAGAGAGGAAAAAGGGAAAAGGAGGTGGAAAAATAATGGAATTTCTACCCCAAATCTTCAGGTACTGATGTTAACTCATTATCTTAGCTTATTACGTGTGTTTGAATATATTTTTACGGTAAAAATAGGGATATTAGACATCGCCCTAATGACGTAAATTGTAGTCTAAAGGGTCAATTGGACCCCGATGATGGAAATGATTATATATTCGTACTCAGTGAGTTATGAGCAACATATAAATATAATTTATTTAGGGTTTGGTTATGGGACTTTGAACCCTGTACATAGGCCTGGCCTGCGTATTGCGTATGCGAATAGGGTATCAGGTTCCTAACTGGATTGCCCTAAGACATAAGGAATGAAGCTTTTAGCTTTATCTGATATAATTTTTCTGCTTATTGAATAGAAAGGGATCGTTTGGCGGTTAATCTAAAGAAAAAAAGCAGTGGTTGAGTAGCAGGGCTAGCTTTGGAATACGGTAAGTGTTTATATCCATTTCTTTGGAGGCACCTGGCCTCGTGGATTTTCTACCACATGTTCCTTACGTGTGTAGCTGCCGATAGGCGTACTCATTACGCCTTAGCTTTGGATTTACATTCTATATTATATGTTATGTCCTGTTGTTGGTATTGCATTGAGGATCTGAGCATTGTACTATGGCTGTGAGTTGACATATACTTCCCGACAGTTGATGAGAGTCCCACGCCGGTGAAGGGTTATCATTGCATCATATTGAGGGTAGGAGGATTCCGCCCTCGGAGCAGGAGGATTCCGCTCCATCGCATCATATTGAGGGTAGGAGGATTCCACCCTCGGAGCAGGAGGATTCCGCTCCATCGCATCATATTGAGGGTAGGAGGATTCCGCTCCATTCATTTGGCACATGTGACCCCTTGCATATCATTTCATTTCATCTCATTTCATATCATTTCATTTCATCTCATTCCATTTCATTTCATACTATTGTGTAGATTTTCTGTACATGACTACTGTTCTGCTTATATGTGCATTGCTTATTTGTTGATTGTTGTCTGCTTCCGTTTCCCTGACTAGCGTATATATTTTTCGAGGTTTCTAGTTTGTTCGCGCTTATTGAGTCCTCATGACTCACCCCCCTATTTGTCCTTGTGTTTTTTTTTCGTTCGGCAGATTCTGCTCCAGGACCCAGCCAGTCGCGCCGTGATTGAGGAGTAGTACGTTCTCAGCTGTCTACGGTGAGCCATCCTGTTCATTGCGGCCACCAACTTCAGATATTACAGTTTTCCTTACTTTTGCTCCCTTCGGGAGGTGTATATATCTTTTGGCCTTCTTAGATGTCTGATCTGAAAACCTTTAAACCTGTGTATTCTGGGTAGTTAGTTGTTTTTTCTAGACATTTTGTATATATGTCTATCCTTGAGAGATATTTTATGTTGTTAAGGTCATGTTTAATTTTATTTTCAAGGTAATTTTGTGCCGTCTTTATCAATTTTGTCTATAGGGTTCGCCCGACAGGTCTAGGAAAAGTGGTCGGGTGCCCGCACGGCCTAGCCGAAAATGCGGGTCGTGTCATGGTTAGCCGGTACTGTGAGTTGTGGCAGCAGCTCCAGGGCAGTGGTGGTAGAGAAGGTAGTAAGAAGGCGGAGAAAACCCTAAATTGTAGATATTTGTTGAAACTTGTATATGCTATATTGAAAAACTATTGCTATGTTTTGTAAAAGGGAAAAGTATCAGTATTTTTTGTAAATATGAAGCTAGGGTGGTATAATTTTGTAAATCTCCATAAAAGAATTAAATATAGGGACACTTACAAAAATACCCACAAAACCTAAAATAATTACAACCACTACCCACTACTTTCAAATATTACCCGACCTATCCACTAAAATATTTACCCACTCTACCCATCCAGACTTGTATACCATAGTTTATGCAGTATACCATAAAGGTATACACATATAGACTTGTATACCATAGTTTATGCAGTATACCATAAAGGTATACACATATAAGGTATAACAAAGGTATACAGTAATAAATGGCCATCCAGACTTTTATACCATAATTTATGCAGTATACCTTAAAGATACACACCTATAAAGCATAATAAAGGTATACAATAATAAATGGGTAGGTTGGTTAAATACGTTTAGTTTTATGGGTAGTGTAATTTTTAATGGGTATGACTTGTAAATAGTTTAAATTTCATGGGTATAGAGTGTAAAAATCCCTTAAATATAACACAATACTACCAATTCACGTTACTATATTTTTGCTAAGTAGCCACTAACACAAAAACGCTAATTTTACAAAATAGTAAAGTTCAGACTGAAGATATAACTGGGTTCTATTATTGCCTAGTTATAACGTGGTGGGGAAGAAGACAATGATTTATGTACGTTAGCTTGGAAC
Source organism: Petunia x hybrida (assembly GCA_037355625.1). Taxonomy (NCBI): domain Eukaryota; kingdom Viridiplantae; phylum Streptophyta; class Magnoliopsida; order Solanales; family Solanaceae; genus Petunia; species Petunia x hybrida. The sequence continues at coordinate 1,757,102 of JBBBVM010000055.1, forward strand.
TTGCACTATTGAACTTGGCAAGTTATCTCTTAAAAAAAAAGGTCAGCTTCTAAGTTTGTTTCTTACGTGCACTCTAACAACTTGTCTAGGTTTTGCAATATGGTTCACTACTAATATGTTTCAACTTTTATTTACTTCAACAAAGAAAATAGCCAAATCACGAGACGTGTATTTAATCTACTCCCCAAAATCCAACTGATAAACGTTATAAAGAAATCTGATGTTTTTACAAGAAATTCAGAAGTCAATTAAAATGTATTAGTACAATGTTCGTTTTGAAGATTGTAAGATTTTGTGAAGCCTATATGCCACACCATTTTCACTGATCCAAACTAACTCAATTCCTTCTAAAAGAAACATGATAACTGGACAGTTGCAAGTAGAACAATTGGTGTTTCTATTAAATCTTGTACTGTGGACCGATAAATCTGTTTAAAGTGGCATAGAAATCTTGTTACTCTGATCAATGTATAAAAAGGAGAGTGTGGGAATACTATTTACTGCCTCACTAAATCCTCCTATCAGATAAACATAACTAACCAGAAGTATTTTGAAATCAATACTCTGAAATCCTCAACTTGGCAGGAGTGCACACACAATGTCTTGAAGAGCAATAATACTCAATCAATACTTTGAAATCCTCTTATTGCAAAGAAAAACTTTTCAGCTGATCAGACTGTATTGGTCAAATTCTGTCCAATCACATTTGACACGAAGTCAACAACGTGGCACGACAAGAGCAAATATCGGAGACAGCGTGAGCGGGAAAAGTCTACCGATGAAGCTTCATCGATCAAGTTGTGTTCGGTGAAAATCCGAAGACGTTCTCCGCAGCAGATAAGAACAGTTTATCCTATCCTGCTTTAATCGGAGCGTGTTCGGCGGAAGTTAGTTAGACGTGGATATTCATTACAACTGAAAAAGAAGACGTGCAGAAGTGGAGTCCTTCTAGGGTTGGACTATTTCGAAACTGGAGCCTATAAATATCCCTTCTCCTCATTTGTCAGTTGACGTGTCACGACCTTAGTCTTGAACTAAGCGAATCGTGCGGCACTTGACAATTTGCTCACGACCTTGCTATGCCAAGTCAGCCGAAACTACTAAGGATCGCTAAGAGAATGAAAATGAACAAGAAAGAATTGCCAAAGGAAGCTTTTTATTATTTGGAAGATTGTTGTTGAATTGCTTGATGGTTTACAAATGAATGGCCCCTCTATTTATACTACTCACTTAGGGGCTAGTGTGCAAATATTAATTGTTTACAAGTCCCTCTCTAGAATCCTCCATATTTACAAATAAGTCCCTCTCTAGAATAATCTACCTAGCTAGAATATTCCAAGGTATTCTAAGATATTCTTCCAAGCAAGTCCATAAAGAACTAGAGCCTTCTCATGGGAATCTCTCCATACTTCTCTAGAATATTCCATCAAGTGTTAGGCTCATTAACCATGTAAGCTTCCACATGGCAAAGTTATGCGCCAAATGGCGTCTACGTGGCAGGATGACGTGGAAGGTCATCACACTCTCCCCCACCTAATGTTGCGACGACCGCGGCGCAATGCTGCTGCATGAACTCTCGGATCTTGTCCTTGAATTGCCACAAGTCTTCATAACGCTCCCACGTAGCCTCTTCTGGTGCTTGTCCCTTCCAGTGTACAAGAAACATGGCGGTAGCCTTTTGTCCTTGTTTCCGTATGGCTTGGTAGTCAATAATAGCTTCAATCTCCCGTTCATGAGAAGCAGTGATAGTGATAGGAGCACGACTCGACTGGCCCCTACTCGGATCATCCTTGTCTTCGTGGTATGGCTTGAGCATGCTGGCGTGGAAGACAGGATAGATCTTAAGATGTGATGGTAACTCAAGCTTGTAAGAGATCTTACCCACTCTGGCAACGATCTTGAACGGGCCCTCGTACTTGCGCATCAAATTTTGGTGCATGCCCCGTAGTGACTTGAATTGCCTTGGGTTAAACTTCACCATGACCATGTCTCCAACTTTATAGTCTGTGGGACGCCGCCTACGATCTGCAAACTTCTTCATCCTCTTAGCTGCCTTGTCCAAGTAGGACTTAGCAGTGTCAAGCTGCTCCTCCCAGCCCTTGGCCATATGATAAGCCCCCAAACTCTTTCCTTCTAATGCTGCAGGTAGTGAATGTGGAGTTTGTGGTTGTTGGCCAGTGGCTAGCTCAAATGGCGTCCGCCCCGTGGACTCGCTCCTCTGCAAGTTGTAAGAGAATTGGGCTATATCCAAGAGTCTTGCCCAATCCTTCTGATGTGCACTCACATAATGCCTCAGATAGCACTCCAGTAAAGCATTGACCCGTTCTGTTTGTCCATCTGTCTGTGGATGGAAGCTTGTAGAAAAGTGCAGCTCCGTACCAAGCATTTCAAATAGCTCCCTCCAGAAATTTCCACTGAATCGAGGGTCTCGGTCGCTGATGATGTGCCTCGGTAAGCCCCAATACTTCACCACGTTCTTGAAGAATAACTTGGCGGCTTCTTTGGCTGTGCAACTGGCTGAGGCGGGCATAAAAGTGGCATACTTTGAAAATCTGTCCACGACCACCATAATAGTGTTGTAACCATCGGACTTGGGCAAGCATGTGATAAAGTCCATAGTCACGCTCTCCCATGGACGTTCTGCAACGGGTAGTGGTTCCAAAAGTCCTCCTGGCTTCTGCTGCTCAACCTTGTCCTGTTGGCATACAAGACAAGTCTGAACATAACACTCTATGTCGTCCCGCATGCGTGGCCAGTAGTAGACCGACTCAATCAAGGCCCTAGTGCGTCGTTGGCCTGGATGGCCGGCCCACATAGTATCATGGCTCTCCTTTATGATACGCCGCCTGATGTCTCCAAACTTAGGCACGTAAACCCTCCGTCCCGTGGTAAGCAGTAGTCCATCTTCCACCCAAAAACGTCTCGTCTTGCCTTGGGTAGCTAACTCTATGAGCTGCTTGGCTGCTGGGTCATGCTGCATACCCTCCTTGATAGCCTCGCGAATGTCACAACTTGCTGAAGTGATGGCAGCAAGTTCGGCTTTCCGACTCAAGGCATCGGCCACAACATTTCCTTTGCCTGGCTTATACTCCAACACATAGTCAAACTCAGCCAAGAAATCCTGCCACCTAGCCTGCTTCGGTGTGACCTTCTTCTGCGTTTGAAAATAGCTAGTGGCCACATTATCTGTCTTGACCACGAACTTTGACCCAAGCAAATAATGTCGCCATGTGCGTAGACAATGCACAATAGCGGTCATCTCCTTCTCTTGTACTGTGTAGCGTCGCTCCGTGTCATTCAACTTGCGGCTCTCGAAGGCTATAGGATGTCTATCTTGCATCAATACACTCCCAATGGCAAAGTCCGAAGCATCTGTATGTACCTCGAACATCTTGGAAAAGTCTGGCAATGCTAAGACTGGTTCCTCCGTTACCGCTGTCTTAAGGCCTTCAAACGCCTGTTGACAATGCTCCGTCCAATCCCACGGCTTATTCTTCTTTAGTAACTCAGTCAGTGGTGCGGCCTTGGCTGAATAGCCACTAATGAACCGACGATAGTAGTTGACAAGGCCAAGGAAAGATCTTAACTCGGTTACCTTAGTTGGTGCCTCCCATTCCTGGATAGCTCGTACCTTAGCCTTGTCCATGCGTAACTCCCCGCTACTAATGACATGCCCCAAGAAGTGCACCTTCGACTGGGCAAACTCGCACTTCTCCCGCTTGATGTATAACTCATTCTCCCGCAAGACTTGGAAAACCTTCCTTAAGTGCTCCACGTGCTCTTCCAGAGTGTTGCTATAGATGACTATGTCGTCCAAGTAGACCACCACGAACTGATCAAGGTAGGGATGAAAAATCTTGTTCATGAGAGTGCAAAATGTAGCAGGTGCATTGGTTAAGCCGAAGGGCATAACCAACCACTCAAAGGCTCCGTATCTCGTCACACATGCTGTCTTTGGCTCATCCCCTTCTGCAATACGAACTTGGTAGTAGCCCTTGCGAAGATCCACCTTGGTAAAGTACTTGGCTTGTCCAAGTCTATCGAACAAGTCAGCAATGAGCGGGATCGGGTATTTATTCTTCACGGTGACCTTGTTGAGCGCCCGATAGGCTATGCATAGGCGCAATGATCCATCCTTCTTCTTCTGGAACAATACTGGTGCGCCAAAGGGTGCTTTCGATGGGCGGATATGACCAGCATCTAGTAGCTCCTTCAATTGTTTCCTAAGCTCCTCCAACTCTGGTGGTGCCATCCGGTATGGGGCAAATGCGGGTGGCTTAGTTCCTGGCTCCAGCTCAATCTTATGATCCACCTCACGTCTCGGAGGCAAGTGCTTAGGCAGCTCCTCGGGCATTACATCTTTGTTTTCCTCGAGCAATTTCTCTATGCAGGGCGGCAATGTCTCTGGCTTACCATCGTCATCTTCTAAGCTTGCAAGGGTTGCAATGAATGTTGGCTCCCCTTTCTTGAGCCCCTTGACAAGCTGCATAGCCGAGAGATGTGTCTGACCTTTTCCCGGTGGCGGCATAGTCACTGTAGGCACCATGCAAGATCCTTCTCGCTCCATGACCAAGAGACGTTGGAGGTAGGGATCGATTATAGTATGACAACGTTGGAAGAACTCTTGCCCAAGTATAATGTCGAAGATATCCATAGGTGCAACGGTGAAGGTTGTCATACCTTGCCAACTGCCCAACTTTAAACTAACATCATTGGCTACACCGCATACCTTTGTCAGCTCGGCATTGACTGTCTTGAGGCGGGTGTTGCTTGGAGCAAGCTTCAACCCTAGTCTCTTTGCTGCGGCCTCGGTCATGAAGTTGTTTGTTGCTCCAGTGTCGACCATAGCACGTGCGGGCTTGTTGTTGATAATGAGATCCACGTACTGAGTGCTATACTCGTTGGCCTTATTAGCTTGCCTCGTGACAGCTCCACATAGTCCGATCGTACCCAGTTGTGCTGTGCCCGAACTATCTCCTTGCTCCTGCTCCTTTCGCTCCCGCACTATGGCACTGAGACTCTTTAGGTTGGGACAATTCCTAAAGCCGTGCGGTCCTCCACAGATGTAGCATCCTTTCTTCTCAGCATGCGCCTTTTTCTCGGCATAACCCTGACGACCACTCTTCTTGCCATCGGATTTGTTGGAGTCTTGAGTCTTAGGGTGTTGATGTTGCATCTCCTTGCCTCTACCACGGTCTCCCCCACCTTTGGCAGGGCCACCCTTTGACTCTTTGCCCTTGCCTTTGTCATGTCTGTCATGCCTGAAATCCATCAAAGACTCAGCCTCAACTATGGCTTGGTCTATGTTGGTGACTTGTCGGCGTTGCAACTCCTGCTTAGCCCAATTTTGCAACCCGTCCATGAAGTGGAATAACAAGTCATCACTAGTAAGGTTGGGGATTTGGAGCATGAGGGTGGTGTATTCCTTCACATAGTCGCGAATGCTCCCTGTCTGCTTTAACTCCCTAAACTTGCGCCTTGCTTCATACACGACGTTGTTGGGGAAGAACTGCCGCTTGAACTCTGCCTTGAACTGCTCCCATGTGCTAATGGTGCACAAGCCTTTCTCGATGTCAGCCGTCTTCCTTCTCCACCAAAGCATGGCAGTTTCTGAGAGGTACAACACTGCGGTGTTGATCTTAGCCTCTTCGTCCCTCACTTTGCCATGCTTAAAGTAGTTCTCCAAGTGCCAAAGGAAGTTCTCCACCTCTTGCGCGTCACGAACCCCTTTGAACACTGGAGGCTTGGGAGCCTCGATCTTAGCCTCCCTCGTCACAACCACATTGCTGGCTGCCTCGGTCACACCAGCATCGACCTGCTCCTCGAGTGCCTCCATCTTTGTCTTCATGGCATCGATGGTGCTCAGCGCGTCCATGAGCCTGCACTCCAAGGTAGTGATGGTCTGTTTTAGCTCAAACTCGGCTTGCTTACGTCCCTCCAACTCTTTCTGGACGTCCTCAATCTCATCAAGGGTGTGCCTTTCAAGAGTGTCGAAAGCGCCTTCCAGTTTTTCCAAGCGTTGGTCAACGATGTCCATGGCTTCCATCCCCGCTTCGACCTTCAAGATCCACTCCTTCCCGGGCTTGAGGTCCTCGTCTTCCTCCTCACTTGCCTCGGTGGTTGGTGGGTCTGGGGATGTAGCCTTTTCGCTTGGAATGACACTAGACGGTCCTTCCTTACTCTCGTTGGCATTCTTCTTTCTACTTCGCCCTTTCTTGGTGGCGGACTCCCGAACAACGTTGGTTGGAACATTGGCAATGTTGAGTTGGTTGTTGGTTTCCTCCACGTTGGCCATTCCCTTAGTCACAACCTTCGCTCTGATACCACCTTGTCACGACCTTAGTCTTGAACTAAGCGAATCGTGCGGCACTTGACAATTTGCTCACGACCTTGCTATGCCAAGTCAGCCGAAACTACTAAGGATCGCTAAGAGAATGAAAATGAACAAGAAAGAATTGCCAAAGGAAGCTTTTTATTATTTGGAAGATTGTTGTTGAATTGCTTGATGGTTTACAAATGAATGGCCCCTCTATTTATACTACTCACTTAGGGGCTAGTGTGCAAATATTAATTGTTTACAAGTCCCTCTCTAGAATCCTCCATATTTACAAATAAGTCCCTCTCTAGAATAATCTACCTAGCTAGAATATTCCAAGGTATTCTAAGATATTCTTCCAAGCAAGTCCATAAAGAACTAGAGCCTTCTCATGGGAATCTCTCCATACTTCTCTAGAATATTCCATCAAGTGTTAGGCTCATTAACCATGTAAGCTTCCACATGGCAAAGTTATGCGCCAAATGGCGTCTACGTGGCAGGATGACGTGGAAGGTCATCACATGACGTCTCAAAAAACAGATATCACTGTTTATTGAAGGAAGAGTCCTCTCCTTCAACAGAGCTCTCAAGCCTACCAATAATCAGTAAGCCTTTTATTGCTTTCCAATTGTTTTTGACCTATTGTTTCGTGATCTGAACTGTTGTTACTTGTTGCATGTTAATTTGATTATCTTATTGCTCATCATCGCTAATCTGATTAATTATCATTAAAACGTCCTTGCATCAACAAAGTAATAACCTAGCTATTAATTCATCACTAATCCCATCTTGCTAATTGATTATTCGATCACATATTTATCGTATTCGCCCGTTTATTTTGCGCCATCATCGGATTTACTTGTTAATTGATCATAGTCGAATCCAGCACTATCAATTTAGTCTAACTCAATAATCATCCGATCACATCTAGAGCATAGACATTTGTTCGTCTGCTTTTGTTATTGGTCCAACTTGTTAAATTTAATTGTGATCGACCTTAGCTTAGTCGGTATATACTCTAATTCATTATCTTCTTGGTCGAAATCATTGTTTGTCGATCATATAGCCTGAATCGATCGCATAATTCACAACTCGCCCTCGTAATCAATATTTAAAAATAGACTATTTGTTCGAATTGTGACCGATCACATTATCGCCATCGATTTTAGCCGATAACGTCTCATATCTTCGACCTTATAAGTAGATTTTCGACATCCTTGAGACTTGGTTCTGGTTATTTTTTGCTTGTGAACGTAAATTCGCATATCTCCAATCTATTTTCGATATAAAAGTGGTCGCCCTAAGCTCAACTAAAATATAAATTTAATTATAATACTTGAAATCGATTTTTAGAATATACATAGACGTAACTCAGAGAGACGCGGCACCAAGACTACAAACTAAGTGTAAATAGTACACATTTACAAACGGCAGAATTATTTTTGTAACTTTTGTTTCCAAATCTTTTACATTTGATTTCCACTTCCCCGACTACTATACGTTTGAGGGAAGCAAAACAAATAGAATGCCCTGTTATCTGAGAATGATAACACCCGATACCTTGAGCTTAGGTTAACTTAAAGAGACATTTTTCTTTGATATATTACTTAAAGAGACATAAAAGCAGAGGCTTAAAGCATCACGAAGCAGCAAATCAAGAACCTCTTGACATAATATAAACAAAAAAATAAACATAACAATAATAAAGTACTCAAAAGGAGCGAGAGGGTCCTTTGCATTTGTAAAAATTTCGCCCACAGACCATTTTTGCCACTGGTATTTAGTTTGAAGTCACTTTTTTTTAGTGGTTTAACATGAGAGGCTACTTTTTGGAACTTCAATCTTTGTGGGCTGAAGTTCAAACCTTGTGGGTTGAACTTCATGTCTAAGTAATGAAGTTCAATTTCAATCTATAAGGGTTGAATTTTTAGGCATAAATGCGTAAACTTCAACCTTTGTGGTCTGAAGTTGAACTTCAACCCTTATAGTAGGCGAAGTTGAACTTCAATCCTTGTGAGCGAAGCTCCAAAAAGTCAAAAAAATTCATCCCATGTACCCCCTTATCCCTGGTTATGTCCTTTTGTCCCCACTAAGAAATGTTTTAGCAAAATGGCTTCCTACCCATTTTTAAACATATGAAAAGTCTATTTTACCCCTGACCAATATTAGCCCTAATTTCTAATTCTGAGCCACCCCTTCTCTTTCCCCTCACATACACACACACTCTCCCCCCCCCCCCTTTTCCTTACGAATTAGGGTTCTTCATCTGGGTTAGTTTCTCTATTCTTCTTATTTAAGTTTTATTTTTTCTTTATTGATTTTTATAAATAATCCAATTTTTGCTTCCCTAAATCGTTAATTTTTGTTGTTAATCGGTACCTTTTGTTTAATATTGTCGAATATCTTATGAAATTACATTAATTACGTAGTTGATGTAAATTTTTAGCAAAGTGTTGGTGTTGTATTTTTTTTTTTTTAAAATTTTTGCTTCCTTGATTCGTTAGATTTTATTTTTAATTGGTAATGTTCGTTTTATGTTGTTGAATCTGTTATATGAAATTATATTATATACGTAGTTGATATGAATTTTTAGCAAAGTATTGGTATTGTATTTCATTTTTTATTGTAGAAACTGTTGCCCTAGCTGTTATAAGTTTTAGGGCAACAATTGAGATTATATTCAATTATAAGTTTTCTTGGCTGTTACATTTTTTATTTTTCCTATTCTTGTAGAAACGGTTGCCCACATGGCAACCGTTAATATATAGCATTCAAACATAAGTTATGTTTGCAGGGAAAGTGTTGTCTGTCAGGTTGTGCTTGCTAATTGTTTAGTAGTAAGTATTAACTTTTTTATTTTTCTTTCTTTTTGTGATGTTGACATTACATTTGATGGTTGTACTGGGAAAGTTGTTACCTATTAAGTTTAAGTTAATTATGGTATGATATTGTATTTTTTGATTCTATTTTTTATTTTATTTGTTTTTGCATTCACCCTTCGTTAAATCTTGTGCAGGTATGGTGGTGGTGCTTATGTGCTTAAGTTTGTTGACTCAATAATGCATGGCAATGATGTTTTCAAGATGAAGTCGGCGTAGTTGAAAGATTATCGTTTTGATTGGGCTGCTAACCTGTGGAGTCATTCAAGGTCCAAGTCAATGGTGGATATGGTACTCCTCTTGAGAAGATAGGCGATTGATCACCAAGAGCATAATTCTCTTTTTTATAAAGTAGTGCTTGGAAAGTCTTTCTCTGTTGTATAAAAATGATGAGGATGACTGAGTTTTTAACGTAAATGCTTGTCTTTTTAGTTGACGCGATTGAATCGTTTGTGTGTAACACATGATTATAATGTTAGTAATATAAATACTTTGGGATTTGTAAAGTTTGATTGTATTTAGTGTTGAATGTACATTTTCCTGTAAGTATTTTATGTGTGTCGTGGCTTATTTTTTAATGTTTGTTTGTGTTTTGTTAACTTATGATGTTGTGCAGGCAGTAACTCCATACAAGTGGTTTGTGGAATTTTGTGAGGGATAAGGGGTGAAGCGTTGGCCATGTAGCATTATTTCAAGTGTATTAGCTTTGGAAATTTCGGTAATGGGTGGATACCAAGTGCTGCATATTAATGGATCTGGTGTAGGCCAAGTGCTGCTTGTCAGACATCCACTTAAGCCAGTTGGCTGTGAGGTTTGGTAAGGCTTTGCGGGCAACTGTTGCCTATTTGTTAACACTTAAAACTAAACATAATGGTATAGGATAGTTAATGGAGTAATGAAGCTAAGACAATTGAATGCCTTACTTGTGTTATTAATATTTGTTTGTATATTTTATTCTTATTATATAAGGACAACAACTCAAGACAATTGGCTTAGGGAATTTGATGTCTGGTGAAGGTCAAGTACTGTCTAGGCGGCATTTCGAGAGAATTGGCGACTAAGGGAATTTGGTAAGTGGTGGGGGTCAACTGTTGCCTAGGAAGCATTTCAAGGATATTGACTTTGAGAATTTGGTGAGGGGGTGGAGGCCAAGGGTTGCCTAGGAAGCATCTTACTGGAATTGGCTAAGGAATTTGGTGAGCAGGGGAGGCCAAGTGTTGCCTAGGTAGCAACTCAAAACAATTGCCAGTGAGAAATTGATAAGGGTTGGCGGGCAACTATTGCCTATTTACCAACACTAGCGGACAAGCACAATGATAGAGGCGTTAAGAAAAATACGAAGCCAAGACATATTGAATCAAAATACAATAAGACAAAGACAAATAAATTGTTCTTTAAAATGTGCTTCACAATATTTTTTTTTTTAAAAAAAAAAAACATAATGACATGACAAATTAAAATAACACTAATTTGGTGAAGCCAATGGAGTAGATTCGTCAATGATAGGTCCGTCATCGTCATTTATACGTCGCGTAAGCATCATCTCTCTGTTTTTCTTGAGTACTTTATGGCCATTGTGATTCGAGCTTCAAATTCTGCATCTAATTTTTTATTTTGTCATCCAGACTTGCTACATTTAAAATAACCTCTATATTCCATTGTAAGAAATGTAGATGCAATTTGTTGCTACTCAAATGCTGTACGCAATGAAATAGAAACATGAGTTTAGAGTTTGGTTAATAGATTAACAAGATAAAGTAAACATCAATTTTTCTTTGTTAAGTGTTATGCATAAGCGCTGGAGGTTGACTAACAAAAAGTTGTAGAACTTGTTTACACTTTTTTAATTAAAGTGTTGTCCTTCGGCCACAGCTTGTAGGAAAACTCCCCTACACAAGTTATATCAGGTGCATGTAAAGATTTTGCAGCACAACTAAAGTGCTGCATATTGGGCATCACATATAGAGATTCTTCTACATGTTGTTTTGCACCAAACCTCCAAGTGCTGCCCACAAAGCAACACTTGAAAAGACACCTAATATGCATTCAAAACTGCTGCTTATTAGGCAGCACATGTAGAGCTATTCTACATATGATGTTTTTAATCGAACCTCCAAGTGTAGCCCTGTGGGCAACACTTACAAGGCACCATTCCATGCAATTAAAAGTGCTCCATATTAGGCAACACATGTAGAGTTTATCTACAAGCAATTATTTGCAGTACAGCTGCAAATGCTGCCCACAAGGCAGTGAGTGTATTACAAACAAATTCCCATGGAACAGATCTTAAAAAGCGTTTTCTGCTAGTGACAATTTACAGATATCATCTACAGTTATTTCAAGTTAATTTAGGGCAAAGCAATGAAGTTGCAACTAAATAAGAGTAATCGCAATTTTATATTGTAATTACAGAGAACAAAGATTTTAAGCTCACATACGGGAAGTCGGAAAAGTTAAAGATAATAAAGTATTCAGATACCGATTTCACTAGATGCCAAGATAGTACAAAGGCTCTATTTGTATACTTGGTGGATGAGTTATATCAGGAAGAGTGTTATATGGACACTCGTAGCTCATTTCGCCATGACAGTTTAAGTTTATAGCAAGTTATAAGGCATCGTATTATGGAATATGACTGCAAAATTTTTTCACTGGGCTACAGTTAAGAATGAAGTTGAAAGACACTAAAGTTATTTTGTGACAATAAATTAGCAGTCTGATATTCCAATAACAACAGGATTTCAGTAAAGTCAAAGTACATTGACATAAAGTTCCTGGTTATTAAAGTTAGAGTTCAGAGTGGTCAGGTGTCTATAGAACATAATGTAACAAACTCCATATTGTGGATCCACATACTAAGGGACTACCACCGAAGGCTTTTCATGAGCACAGTGCTCGTAGAGGTGGCATGTCGGTTAAGGATATTCAGTTTCAGTGGGAGTTTGTAACCTTTTAATGTTCTTTTATATAGACACACTTCAGTTTTGGTTTATGGTTTTAGGTTTACGGTTTCAGTTTAAGGATATTTTAAGGATATTTCTGCAGAAATAAAGTATTCAGTTGAGTTTCCACTCTAACTTGTTTTTCGGTTGGACCAGTTGGAAATAGGCATGCCCAGATCACATTGCATGTAATTTCCACGCTATGCATCCATACTTGATCTATGTCATTTAGTTATGTTGGTATACGCGATCAAGGAAGGTTTAGTTGCGATATAAATGCAGCGAAAGCTGCTTTGGTTCTATACTGGCATGACTAATGGACGAGATTGTTTAGAGGTAATACAGTATATGATAGCAAATATTTGGAGCTCATAAGGTGACATACAATTATAAGGCTGTATGTATATATGTGTAGTCCAAGTGGGAGATTGTAAGAATATATGGACTTGCACATATATAAAGTATAAATAATTGTATGTTAACTGCTATCATTAAAGGTTGGCCTAGTTAAAGTGATCTACTGAGGTTTAAAGTTGGATGAGCCTAATTAGATACTTCATAAAGTATGGGTCTTATGTGTAGATACCCAGATGTAATTCTAATTAAATGATGGGCTTAATTAGAAATACATAAAGTGTGTGCAACTACAAATAGGGTTATGGTCCCCAAATCAGACGAAGGGTTCTTTTCTGATATCCCATCATCAGACAAAGATTGGAACGCCCCCACGTAATGATTTGGAAGACCTAACCGCCGAGACGGCAGGACTTCATCAATTTCTATAGATTCAGGTACGCTTCCGTACACTTCCGCATCTAATATTATTATTATTATTCTTGGTGATTTGACATAATAGGTCCTGGGGTAATTGTAGTCTAATCTACAGTTTAGTTTTAACAAGATCCTCACCATTTTCTTACTCTCTTCCTTCTCTGATCACGCACACCCATAAGCTTAATCAGCAACATACACACACAGTATCACACATACACACCGATGTAAACACCCACACACACAGTATCACGATAACATATCCACACACACCCATCACACCCACATACCAGAAGGCCGTAACGGATCGGGAAAGGGGGATTCACGTTTCAAATCAATGGTTAATCCACCACCACCGTCGCCGGAAGGTCTCATCGCCGGAGACCCAATTGTCTTAGTTGTTTTTGTTGTACTGCAGGTCGGTTTGTTCCAATGGTTCTATTACTGAAAACATATGCAAAGGATGGCGGAGGTGGGAGTTGCAGTGGCGCCACCAGCTTCAATGGTCGGCGTCGCTCCTCCACTTCGCCTCTGCCTCCTCGGAGAAATTGAATCGGGTATTATCTTTCTCGAACCGTTGTTCTCGCTATGTGTCTGTTGCTCTATGAATTTCACCTCCCCTGATTTCGTTAATTTTGCAGGAGCTATTATAGCTTCTACTAAGGCCATCTCCAACCCTCCCCCATATTTGCCTCTAAATGCCATAATGGAGACAAAAATAGAGAAATTTTGCTCCAACCCACCTCCATTTTTGCCTCCATTATGGAGGGTGAATAGTGTCACTCCAACAGGAGTGACACTATTCATCTCCTCCATCACTATTCACTATTATTTTATTAGTATTTTTATTATTTAACTCTTTTAATGTATCATATTAAATATATCTAATTATGTTTATGAAATATTTTTATAATATTAATTTTATATATTTTAATTATGGTGTATAATTTTGATAAGTTAACTTTCGTATATATTATTTTTATGTAAAATTAGTAGTAGATGAAATTATAGTAGATGAAAATCAATGACTTGAACAATTGTCAGCTCGACAAAAAAAATTAAGGACAAAAATGTTCGTTTTGCACCTCGTAATGCATTAATGGAAATAAGAAAATAAAATTGAGATAAAGATAATAATATAATATAGAAGAGAGAGAAGAATATAAAAAAGAATATTCTTTTTTGGAGGAAAAAATGGGGGAATGGTTGGAGTAAATTTACCCCATTTTGAGCATTTCTCCATTTTGGAGGAAAAAATGGGGTTGAGGGTTGGAGATGCCCGAACGTCTGGATCAATGGTGTTTTCTTATCTGTTAGTTGATTTTAGATTTGACTGCGCATGACTGGTTACTTTGACTATTGTAGTGGACCGGTCAATCGCTAGTTACTGCTGATATATATTTGGTGGACTGTTTCAGGAAATTAAGGACCAGTCTTGGTGCTGGGATTTATTGGACTAATGGCCAATTTTGGATATCTAGATATACACTATATTCGATCTTGAACAGACCTCATATTTTGAGCACAGCTATTGCAGCGTAGGCCAAGGAAAATAATTAAATAATTAAATAATTAATTTGAGGCCTAGTACTGATTTGAACACGATACTACACTTAGGCCAATGACGTTTGGAGACCTAAAATCAGTCCCGTTACGTACCCCATGTCCCTAAAAAATATAGGCGATAACGATGCATATCAGTTTGCAAAGTAAGCGATAGTGGAGTGGTTGGGATTGAAGGTACCTGGCATGGCAAACCGGCCCAGGCTCCGTATTTGCAGCCGTACCGACATCCCTAACCTCCGCTTGATGCAATACACCATTCTAAGCTTAAACTTTTATAAAAATCCATTTCCCCTTTATTTTAAACTATTACTATTATTATTATTATTATTATTATTATTATTATTATTATTATTATTATTATTATTATTATTATTATTATTACCAACTCATTTTCTTTATATTTTTGCGAGGTAAAATTGGTTGAGAGACGACAATCTATTTTGGAAAAGAACAATTTGAAGAAAAACCTTTTATTATTATTATTATTATTACTTGTTATTATTATTATTATTATTATTTATTTATTATTACTTTATTATTATTTTACTAACTCATTTAAATATTTTTGCGAGGTGCAATTTTGAAGACGACGCTCTGAAAACACCTTTTAAATTGCATTACCTTCACTTAATTTTCATTTAGTTATTGTTATTAATTTATCTTGACATACTAACTAATTTTCTTTGTTTTGCTAGGTGTAATTCTTTAAGGAAGAAAATTAGTAGAAAAGACTATTTTTATTCACTTTTAATTTCTTATGCCTAACTTATACATTGTTTAGTTCTAGTTTGAATCTCAATTATAAAGTCCGGCTGGTAACCACATTTGGTGGAGCTTGAGAGGTGCCTAACCCCTTCCTCTCGAGTTAACTTGAACCTCTTACCTAGAATTTCTGGTTCGTAGACTAGGTTTCGGAGTTAATTGTAAAATTAGCTAAAAACAAAATAGGTGCCCTAATATGCCTAGTTAAAAAATATGTTAGGTGGCGACTCCAACTCTTTACCCGTGAGTTACCCAATAAGTCGAGCCCTATTTCAAATTTTAACCGGTTCGGGAAAAAATAGGATGCGACAATCACCCCTTAAGACAACAACCAAAAAGAACCTCTACTAATTAGTCCTCAATTAAATTAATATTCAATTCCAAACCAAGAAAAGAAAGTGCTCAAGCAACATGCTTAGCCAATGTTTACTCACAATCATATTCATCAAAGTCTAACTAATGAATAATCCCCTTAATTAGACTATTTATAGTAGTTACTAAATACAATGAAGGAATGGACTAAAAAGCCTCTAGTTGCTGATTCTGGAAATCTGGCCTGGTCTTCCTTCATCGCGACCGCGTCATCGATGTCACGATCGAGCCTTTTGTTCACGTGGCTTCATCGCGATCGCGTGGAATGTCTTGCGTTCGCGCGGTGGATTTTGACTGCTTCTGCGCTATCGCGCATGTTGACTCGTGATCGCGTGGATCCCATTTCCAGTAAGCTCCCATTTGCTTGTTTGGCCAATCCCTTGACTAGATTCTTAGTTTTCAAGCCCTTTTGAAGCATTCCAACCTCCGGATGTTGAGCGTGAACCCTCCATGACTTCGGGTACTAATCCGGATCACATCAGCCTTAGAGAACCAGAGGCTTCAAGGATTGAACAATCTGAAAAAGAGAAGAAGATCTACGTTAAAAATCAGAATGATAATAGGTTTCTTCATAGACTTCCAAAGAGAGTTTTTTCATTTTTTCTAAAACCTGAAATGCAAATTGACATTAAGTGCTTATCATGGGTTTGGGTCTTTGAAGATTGTGTTTTATGAAGTCCGCATATGCCACGCCCTTTTCACTGATCCAAACTAACTCAATTCCTTATACAAGAAACAACTGGATTGTTGCAAGTAGAACAAATGTTTTTTTTCTAATTTATCTTGTTCTATATATGGACCAATAATTTAAGTTGGCACAGAAGTCTTGTTAGTCCGCTCAATGTAAAAAGGGGAGTGTGCAAAGACAATTACTGTCTCACCAATATAAGCTGCTGATGTAACATAGTAAACAGGAAAATATAAATAGGACATAACTAACCAGAAGTATACCTTAACTTGGCGAGAATGCACAACAATACTTTGAAATCCTCCTATTTCAAAGAAAAACTTTTCAGCGGATCAGATGTACTCACAGAGACGGAGTACCAACTTAAAAATAAAAATACATGTTTGTGCATAATAGTACATGCTATATACCAATGGTAGAGTTGTTTACATAACTTCTGTTTCCAAATCTTTTTAATTGATATCCACTTCTCCAACAAATAGAATGTTATGTTATCTGAGAATGATAATACCAGATACCTTGGGCTTAGGTTTACTTAAAGAAACACAGAAGCAGAGGCTTAACGCATCACCAAAAATAAAAAAATGTAGCAGCAAATCAGGAACATTTCTTGACATAAATATATATTAAAAAACATAAACATGATAAAAGTAATCAAACTTGTAAGGAGTAAGAGGATCTTTTCCTTTCTGTCTCAAGGAAACAAGTGCTTACTTGCATAGCTTCTACCACTTGGCTTTGACAAAGTAATTGCTCCTTTATATTTTCTTTGTTTTGAAAATCCAATTATGTAGATGCTTCCTATATTCAACAAACATGAGATTAGAGGTAAAAATACAAAAAAAACACGAGAAATCTCTAGACATTTTCAAGCCCAACCTTGATTATGTTCTTTCTCTTATTGCTTCTCTTTCTCTTTCTCTTTCTGGAAGAATCACCCATTTTCCTTGATGGGCCATCACAAACTCTAATCAGCTCAACATTCTGAGTTTCATGTTCCTTTTGAACTGCCATTGCTGAATGATCCACCTCCAGCGCTTCAATCTAATACCCTAAATGATGTACCATGTCTGTTGCAGTGTTGTGTTCATGATACGCTTGCAAATGACTTGATGAGTATGATGGCTCTAGTTGTACAAATGCCCTGGAGAAGCCAATTTCACTTGTCACTGTATTATCCTGCTGCTGAATTGAAAAGAGTCCGGGACTTCTAGTCGCTCGTTGCATCCTTCTCCATCTTCCACCTTTATTCTCATAGTCTAGGTAAACTCTCCAACACGTTGCAATCGCTGATGTGGATACCTCAAATAGGCAATAATCGTTTGGGTTCTTTGTTTCTTTATAGTGAGAAGCCAACCAGAATGTTTTATATGGGATGTAGGTGATACTTAGGAAAGAAGAAGCACGAGGGAACATATATGCCAAAATATTATAGTCCAAGGTATGTTTTCTTCCTGGGTCAGATAATTTGCAGCTCAACGCTAATAAATCATATTCCACTCGTTTATTGCCGCGGAAACATATCAAAAACCCATTGAAATTATCAGTATACCAAGATGGGTTCAGATTAATTGAGAACTCACAACCAGACGACTCTGGAATTCTTCCCCCTATGGGGAAAGAAAAGTGAAAATATTCCCTTTGATGGAAGTGACACTGCAACAGGAAATCATTATTAAAAATTTAAATCAATTGACAAGAATCTACATCACAATATATGTGAGGGAAAGAAAAAAACCTGGATAAATGTCCTGAGAAAATGACCTAGGAACTTCAACAAATTTTGGTTAGTTGGGGCAAGTTTGCCTTCGATGCTTTCAGAAAATGATATCTGTTCCAACTTAACACACTTAATTAGTAGATCTCTGATGCTGTTCAAGGCTAAATGATCATCTGCATATAGCTTCACCAAATTTGGGGATAGCTCTTCTGGCAGTTCACTAAGACTTTTACAGAATTGCACGTTCAGGTCTCTGAGATGTAGGAGTTTGCTGATGCTCTTGGGTAAACAAGAAATATTGCTTCCACTAACATCCAAGAGTTCCAAAGAGTGCAAAGATCCAATATCCTCAGGAAGTCCACCCATTATATTGGAATTACAAAGTTCAAGATGTTTCAAGGAGGATAAGCATACAAGATCCCCAAGAAGTCCACGCATTATATTGCAATTATTACGACGAAGTAGTGTCAAGGAAGATAAACTTGATACTTGACGCAACTCTAGGCCTGAGAAATCCAATAACTCCAATTTTCTAAGCTTCACGTAGGAGGGAGGTAGTCGGGAGATTGCTGTTTCCTGTGCCTGAAGTACTTTTAACTGTTGTAGATCACCAATGTTCTCTGGAAGTTTTTCTAGCTTCTTGCAGCTGTAAAGGATAAGATCTTCAAGATTCTTCAAATTACAGATGCTGTTTGGTAGACTTATAAAATCTTCGCAACCAAACAAATCGAGACAGGTGAGGCCACTCAAATTCCCAATGCTCTCTGGAAGCTTCTCTAGCATCTTGCAGTGGCGGAGGCAAAGCTTTAGAAGATTCTTCAAATTACAGAGGCTGTTTGGTAGAGAAACAAGATTTTCACAACCATACAAATCGAGATCGGTGAGGCCACTCAAATTCCCAATGGATGAAGGCAGTTCTCTAATCCCAGTATATTGCAGGGACAGTTGTCGTAAGCGATGCATATCTCCATTGATTTCTGGAAATGTATCTAATTTTGGGCAACCACATACTTGGAGAGTTTCAAGGGATTCCATCTGAATGGAGTTTGGAAGCTTCTTTAAGTTCTCACAATCACGTATGTTTAACGTACCAAGCTTATTTTGAACTCCAAGAGGTTGGGGGAGCATTGCAAGTTTATTGCAACCTTCAATCTCGAGATCATTAAGATTTTGAACAATAGTGTCTGGAATGCTTTCAAGAACATCACAATTTGTCAGTCGTAACTCTGTAAGGCCGCTGAGAGACGGGGGTAAGCTTCGTATCCAGGGGGATCCTACATTAAGTGTTGATAAGCGCTCCATAGCTCCACAGATTTTTGGAAATTTTTTTAGACTTGTGCATCCGTGTAGGTAGAGAATCTTAAGAGAGAACATTGTAACAAATTTTGGAAGCTTCTTAAGTTTTGTACAACCCCAGAAGTTCAACTCAGTAAGCATTCTGCAATGTCCAAGAGAGGGATGGACCTCTTCCAAATTCTCACACCCACTTAAATATAGTTTCTCCAAGTTTGGGATATCACCAAAATCAGGGGTTTTTGTTAACTGAGGATTGTTGCAGAGATTCAAATGCTTCAAGTTACTCAATTTCTGTTTCCATACAAGAACACTATATTAAACTTAATGGTGTACAAAGTTTTATGAAGAGAAATAACTTCTTATCAAAGTTAGGGAGTGTTTCCAAGAACCCACCCCTAATACTTATGATAATTGTCTAGTCAATATAATCTAGTCCTACAAAAATTAAAAGGGACAAAATGCAAGTCATTCAAATGTGAACTTGAAGAAATCTATAGCAAGCGCAATGGAGAGGAGCCAAATTAACATTTCATAAATAATTAAGAGAAACAAATGTGTTAAGCCTACTACAACTTCAGCCCAACAGAGCCCAAAGGACGCATGCTCAATTGGAGTGACTTGATCCGACCCAGGTCTATTACATTGTATTTTACTATTTTACTTATATTGTATTTTGTGGAATTAATTCATTTTGTATGTAAAAACTTAAATAGTGTGGGAATATTCTGGAACAACCAATGAGATCATTTCAGTTAGATTTTTTCCACCGCCTCTCATGTTCTCTCTCTTTTCTCTTTCTGTATCTTTTACGGTTTCCACCATGGAAACTCAGTAGTAACTCAGTTTGTATGTCGACTAACATGGTATCAGAGCAGGTATTCGAATAATCCTCGATCCTATCTTTCAACCGATAGTACCCTCACAAAATTTGACCGGAGATTTCACCAGAAAAGATCAAACCCTATTAAATTTGGGGTTTTTCGTCCAATTCGTCGGAATTTTATTGAATCAGGATTTTCTCACGGCGGTTCGAGCTATTTTGACTCCTGTGACGGTTGACATTCAGGTGATGTTTCATTTTCCGGGAACGGGTCACGGTTCTCTGATAGTTTTTATGCGACGTCATAGATCGGTAACTTCTTTCCATACATTTTCTCTTATGTGTGTAGATCTGATCATCATATTATCTGAATCATTTGTTACGGTACGAAATTAGGGTTTATTTCAGTACTTGTGTTGGTATATTGCGTAGAGATTATCGATATTATTTTGATACACTATTCCGGAAAGTTCCACCTCCGCTAACTTCGCTGTTCATGACGGTTTTGCGACCTTCACCGTCGATCCTTCTCACGCTTTCTATATACATCCCTCTAATAGTCCTGGATTTCACCTAGTTTCTCCTTCTTTTGATGGGCATGGATTCGTGGCTTGGCGTAAGAGCATGATAGTAGCTCTTTCAACCAAGAATAAACTAGGAATAGTGATGGGGAGAGAGTCTCAACCTGATGAAAATTCTCTTTACTATCCATTCTGGGAGAGATGCAACAACATGATTATCGCTTGGCTTATTAATTCCCTTACTAGAGATATAGCTTCTAGTGTCTTTCGATATAACACTGCTAATGAAATTTGGACAGATCTAAACAAGAGGTTTTGCCAATCCAATGGTTCTAAATATATCTAGCTCCAACGTGAAATTAGCTTCACCTCTCAGGGTAGTGTTGACATAGCAACTTATTTCACCAAGTTGTGGAGTCTATGGGATTAATTACAAGGTTCCTATGTTGGACCTACTTGTTCTTGTGGGGCCCTACCCAAATTCTTGGAGGAACAAAAGCTCTTCCAATTTCTAGGTAGGCTTAGTGATTCTTATTCTACAGTCAAAAGTAACATCATGATGATGCCCAACCTTCCCTCTGTGGGCAAAGCCTATTTTATGCTTTAGCATGATGAGAAGCAGAGAGAGTCTTCTCTTGCACCAAGCTTCTCCAGTTCTCTTGCTTCCTTTGTAGCCTCTGGGAATCAGGGGTATCCCAATGCTAAGCCCACATCTGCACATTCTGGGAATTCTTCTTCTGTTTATTCTGGATCATATGGTAATTCATCTTATAGGAATTATAGACCACCCCTGGATCTTATGGTTGTAATAAATCCTCTTCTTCTCAAGCTGCTAATCCAAGGCCTCCCAACAATCAAAGGCCTTATCAGCAGAAGGTGCAATTTGACACCAGGAAACCATTGCATTGTGACCATTGCAATATGAACAATCATGACATCGATCATTGTCGTAAGCCGCATGGTTTTCCTGCTGATTTCAAGTTCACAAAAGGGAAGAAGCATGCCTCTTGTGTCCAGACTGGGAAGAAGCATGCCTCTTGTGTCCAGACTGGGCTTAGTTCTCCTTCCTCCCACTCAAGTGATATTGTTTCTCATGGAATTAGTCAAGAACAATATCAACATCTTATCTCTCTCTTACATCAAGCTCACATCTCCACACCATCTGCTGACAATATGCATACTGAGGATACCTCTACCTATGCCAACTTTGCAGGTGTGTATCATGTTCCTGATTCCTCTTGGCTAGCTCCTCATGTGTGTGCATATTCTCAGTTAGGCCATGAGTCTTGGATATTAGATTCAGGAGCCACTAATCATATGACACCACACAAACACCTTTTACACAATCTTCAGCCCTTGATCACTCCCGTACTTATCACACTTCCTAATGGTTACAAAGTTAAGGTATTATCTACTGGATCCTTACAGCTTAGACATGACCTCACCTTACACAAAGTCCTTCTGGTTCCTTCATTCCAATTTAATTTGATCTCTATTCATCAGTTGCTTGCTCAATTGAATTGTTCAGATGTTTTTACCAATTACTCTTGCTCTCTACATGGCCATTATTTGAAGAGGCCATTGGAAATTGGTAAAGCTGCAAATGGACTGCCTCTCCTCCTCCCTGAAGCTGGTGCACCTTCAGATCCTTTCTCCATCAATTCTCAGGCTGTAAATAGTTACAATAATGATGCCTGCTTAGTTTCTAATTCTGCTTTACCATCTCACATTATGCCTTGTAATCCAGTATCTAGTAGTAATACAAATAATTTGTTTTGGCATCAAAGGTTTGGTCACATGCCTTTTCATAAACTAAAATTTGTTCCTTCCTTATATGATAAAATCTCCTCTAAACAGACTTTTGTGTGCACTATCTGCCCTACCTGCCAGCACTATACATTCTTCCCATCCCTTTCAACTTGTACATATTGATGTATGGGGTTCTTACAACACTCTCACTTACAATGGTTTAGATATTTTTTTACCCTAGTTGATGACTATACTAGGGTGACCTGGACTCATCTCTTAGCCTGCAAAGGTAGTGCTTTATCCATCCTTAAAGCCTTTGTAGCCATGGTCTATACGCACATCAACAACACAGTCCAATCCTTTAGGTTTGATAATACTTATGAGTTAGGCTCAAGTTCTGAAGCCCAATCTTTCTTTACCAGTCATGGGATTCTTTATCAGAACACAATCCCCCACACTCCACAGCAAAATGGTGTTGTGGAGAGGAAACACAAGCACCTGCTTGAAACATCCAGAGCCCTGCTCTTTCAATCCAAACTTCCCACTAAATACTGGGGTGACTGTGTCCTTACAGCCTCCTACCTCATCAACAGGTTCCCCTCATCTATTTTTCACAACCTATCACCTTATGAGAAGTTACATGGACATGCCCCTTCCTATGACCATCTTAGGTCCTTTGGTTGTCTTTGCTTTGCCACTACACCCAAAATTGGGAGGGATAAATTCCAATCCAGGACTACTCCTTGCATTCTTTTAGGGTATCCTTGTGGGAAGAAAGGATACAAGCTGCTGAACCTGTCCACTCACTCAATTTTATTCTCCAGAGATGTCAAGTTCTATGAATCCATTTTTCCCTATCATTCACTCATTCCCTTATTCTTATCCCCACCTGTTTAACCTTCTTCTATCCCCCCTCATCTCTCTGCACCTGTTCCTACTCCATCTTCTTCCTCCCCATCTCAGCCTCCACATTCTCCTTCTCCTCTCCATACCAGGCAATCATCAAGACCTCATCATCCCCCTTCTTATTTAAAAGACTACATCTGCTTTTCAGTTTTTCCTTCTGCCTCATTCCCTGTCAATTCCAAAGTGTCTACTGCTGAATTGCACATGCATGGGCCTCAGTTTTACCAACAGGCTGCTTCCAACCCTGCTTGGCAAGAGGCTATGCTAAAGGAATTTCAGGCTTTAGAGGCAAACCAGACCTGGGAGATTGTTCCCCTTCCGTCTCACAAGAAGGCCATTTCCTGCAAATGGGTCTATAAGATCGAACAGAGGTCAGATGGTTATATTGAAAGGTATAAGGCCAGATTGATCATTAGAGGTTACACCCAACAGGCTGGTATTGACTTCACAGAATCCTTCTCTCCTGTGGTCAAGTTCACCACCATAAAATGTCTTCGTACTCTGGCAGCCAAGAGGAATTGGACTGTATTTCAGTTGGATGTCAATAATGCCTTCCTTCATGGTGATCTCTATGAGGAAGTGTACATGAAGGTGCCTCCTGGTCTTATGGTGTCCTTTCATTCATCTTCCTCTACTCCACTGGTTTGCAAACTGAATAAGTCCTTATATGGCCTCAGATAGGCTTCTAGGCAATGGTTTCTAAATTGTCTGAAGCCTTACTTTCTAGAGGCTACATTTCCAGCAAAAATGACTACTCCCTATTTACCAAGCAAAAAGGTCCTTCCCTCACTGTTCTGACAGTGTATGTAGATGATATTATTATGGCATGAGATAACATTCCAGAAATGTAAGCTCTGAAAGCATTCTTGGATACCAAATTCAAGATCAAAGACCTGGGGTCCATTCATTATTTTTTGGGCCTTGAGGTCACTTCTCATCCACAAGGTTATGTTATCTATCAGCATAAGTTTACTTCTGACCTCCTTGCTGAACTCAAGTGCCAACATTTCATAGCTGTGAATTCTCATCTGGATCCATCTATTAAGTTGACAACAGATATGGGTGCCCCCTTATCTGATCATAGTGTGTTCAGGAGACTTGTGGGCAAGTCGAACTTTCTCCAGCACACTAGGCCTGACATTTCTTACTCAGTACAACACCTCAGCCAGTTTCTAAATGCTCCTCAGGTTCCTCACATGCAGAGTCCTATCCATGTTCTCAGATATCTCTTGTTGGATCCAGGCAAGGGTCTACTTCTCACAAACTCTTCTGACATTTCTCTTATGACATTCTCTGATTCTGATTGAGCTACCTGCCCTATGCCCAGGAGATCCATTACTGAAAAGTAAGAAACAACCCACTATTTCCCTGTCTTCAGCTGAAGCTGAGTACAAGGCCCTGCGCAAAGCTGTGGCTGAAATTGCTTGGCTAGTTCGTTTGCTTGCTGATTTGGGTCTGCACATCATTTCCCCTGTCCCTCTCCACTCTGACAGTCAGGCTGCTTTGAACATTGCCAAAAATTCTGTGTTCCATGAGCACACAAAACATATTGAGATTGACTGTCATTTTGTGTGTGATTGCTTGTCATCTGGCCTGATCTCTCTACATTTTGTTCCTAGTTCTAGCAGCTGGCTGACATTTTTACCAAGGCTCTCTCTGGTCTAGTTCACCATCATCTTCTTGGTAAGCTTGGTGTGCTTTCAACCTCCAGGTTGAGGGGGGGGGGGGTGTTAAGCCTACTACAACTTCAGCCCAACAGAGCCCAAAGGACACATGCCCAATTGGAGTGACTTGATCCGACCCAGTTCTATTACATTGTATTTTGTGGAATTAATTCATTTTGTATGTAAAAATATAAATAGTGTGTAAATATTCTGGAACAACCAATGAGATCATTTCAGTTAGGTTTTTCCACCGCCTCTCATGTTCTCTCTCTTTTCTCTCTTTGAATCTTTTAGGGTTTCCACCATGGAAACTCAGCAGTAACTCAGTTTGTGTCGACTAACAAAATGAGGGAAAAAAAGATCACTCAACCAGATTTAAGAAATTGAGAAACAGGGAAAGAAATGTTGAGAGAAAAAGGGAGTTGGGTCTTTAAAAGGAGGGGAGAGGATGTAAACAAATTAGGCTACAAAACGAGCCAAATGGGGTCAGGGGTAAAATAAGGGCATTTTTTTATTTTTATAATCATGATATCCGGGCCAGCTTACGCACACCTTGACAAAATTCACGGGTACTTGCTACCTCCCACCAGCAGTCGGATATTGGATAACTTTGTCTATAAAAGCTTGGACAGATAGAAAGAAAGCACTTAGAGTGGTTCCCTCCGCTGAGATTTGAGCTCGAGACATCAAGGTTCTTAACCCACATCATTAACTACTGGATCATTTATGAAAAAAGGAAAAAGAAAAGCAAAATAGATCGACTCATTTAGTTTAGGATTACTTTTTTTCTTCTGCTTTGTAAAGTTCAAGTGTACAAGTGACTTTTTCAAACAACTTTATAAACTTTTGTATTTTCGCAAATGCTTATGATTAATTCTTTTTCATCACCTGACGAGAGTTCTTTAAATAACGGTACATTATATAATTATTTATAACTCTCTATCACAAGATTAGTGTACCGAACCATTAAATTTTTCAATTTAGGTGAGTAATTAACAGAATGAATAGGTTACATATATGAAGTACTAGTCGGATAGAAGTAGACCACACCAACACAACACTAATACCTATTTATTGTAGCATTTCAGTTGTAGGTTGATTAATTTATGAGGACGAAACAAGGCAGTAAGATAGACGGATTTTTTGTGTTTTGGAACCATACCTTTGGAATTGGGCAAAGTTCGACAAGCTGAGTATCATGTAACTTAAGCACAACAAGCTGTGATGGTTCAAACTTCTCCGGCAATGAACTTGATGGGTAACCCCACCAATGAATAAACCTCAAGCTGGACGGAAGATGCGTGATAGTGCAGTTCAAGCAAAAAGTTCCACTATCAATTCTGAGAACCTGTAAGCTTCTCATCCTCTTGAATACCTTGCTAATATTAGCAGGATCATCCTCAAACTTATAACTTTCTTGGATCCATAGGTTTTCCACCTTTGATGTTTTCTATAAAGAAATTAACATATATATATTTGATAAGGAATCAAAGCCAAGTAGAAAAAACTCAACAAGACAGGATTGAAATACAACTAAGAACTTGTGAAAATACTAATTTTGTTAAAAATTTCCTTACCAAGTTTCCAGCAAAAAGATCACGAACCTCCTCATTTAACCATATTCTGCTGTGTGTGTACTCTTCCCGTAAGATATATTCACCCATTTCACTTATCAAATTATGCATCCTAAAGCTATCTCTGTTGATAGATAAGAGAGATTTTTCAACAAGGAAATCTAATACAATCCACTTAATACCACGACTCTGAAGTACTAGCTCCACATAATCTTTACAATTATCTTTGTACAAGCATGCCATATCTAGAAACATTTCCTTCACATCTTTTTCCAATCCATCAAAACTAATCCTAAGCTTTGCAAGAATGTCATTATGAGGGATTTTCATGAGTCGATCAATTATGTGTCTATATTGCTCTTTGTCTCGTCCATAAAAAAAAGAACCCAAAACTTTAAGAGCTAGCGGGAGTCTACCGGCATACTGCACCACTTGTCTTGAAAGTTCCATGAAATCTTCCTTTGGTGATTTTTCTTTAAAAGCATACCTACTGAACAATTCAAGAGCTTCTTCCGCACTTAACAGTTGGACTTCATACACATTATCCCCAACATGACTGATTAACAGCTGCTTGTCTCTTGCTGTTACAATAATTCTGCTACCCATACCAAACCACTTTGGGTCTCCAGCTAAACATTCCAATTGTTCTTGATGGCTTACATTATCAAGGATGAGCAAAACCTTCTTATGGCGAAGCATATTCTTTATAATAATCACCCCTTCCTGTTCACTAGTTAGAGTGATCTTTTCACCCAAGAGCTTGCGGATGAGGGCTTGTGCCAGCCATGTTAGTCCATTTCTCTGATACAATGCTTCAACATCACCAAGAAAACAATCAGCATCAAATCTATGACGATATCTCTGATGTAAACAACTCGCGATTTCCGTTTTGCCGATGCCGCCCATCCCCCAAATTCCAATGGAACGAACATCATGATTTGAGTCCAAATTTAATAATGACATCACTTTCTCAATTTGCGTACCCACAAAGTTTTCCGGAAAAGGTGAAATAACTTTAAGCGACTTAGGAAGTATGTCGTCAACCAGTTTCTTGATGCAGTCTGCCTCATCCCTACACATTACAATGAAAAGAATCTCAATGTAAATTACAATGCCACAATGTAGTTTATATAGGCGAACGTAAATATATTTGGTTGACATTTGAAAAAAAAAAAAAAATTGAAGTTGAAGGTGAAAAAATAATAAAATCATACTGTTGAATGTGATAGGATTTCAAATATAGTCAAAATGCATCGACAACCCCTTAAACTTATTCTCACTTTTCACTTAGACACTTCATATTGAGTATGTTCCATACGAACGCTCTAACTATAACTTAAATGTGTCATTTACACACAACTTGGGTGATCTGTCATATTGTGTATACTACACCACTTTTACTGAGCGTGAGTGAATAATTTTTATTTTTTAATTTTTTGTCTTTCTTTTTCCTCGTATATTTTCACTGGTTAATCTACTTCACCGGATTTATCAATCACAGTAAATTGCCATCAAATCCGGCGAGTCAATCATAGTAAACTGCCACAAACAAAAAAATCTCACAAATTAAATTTTGAAAAATTACTAAAGAAGATGATTCCAGTAGAAACTAGGGGGTGGGTTGGGATGCTTTTATATATTAAAGCTTTACAGAGCTTGTGAACGGACTTTGCTGTCGGGATATTGCCGGAAAAGGTGGAATTTTCTTTATTTTTTTTTTCCTTTTTTCAAGTATATGAAAATGGGGACAGAATCTTTTTGCAAAGAATGTGTGGTCTCTAGTAGAAATACTTTCTTGAATTTCTACCAAAGTTTATTTTGTTAAGATGAATCCAATTGCTATCGCTGCTCTACCATAAATTTTTGTAGTTTTATTTCATTGCTCTGTTCAATGATGCATCAATTTTAGATAGATTTCCATTTTTCAATCAAATGATGTTAAGTTCTGAAGCCGTCCTTCTCTGTGAAACTGATGTTTCTCATCTTCAGCCAAAGGATCGGGAAGCACAAGAACTTGACATAGAAATCAGGATTTGTATTTCTTCCTCTTTGGTAATCTCACTGGATTAGTTGTTTGACCGGAGATGGTAGATTTTTCTGGATGCTCAATCCCGCATCTGTTTTTTTTTAATTAAAATTTTTATTTTACTTTGTTGATGTGTAAATTTATAATTGGTTTCCTTTCCCATGTCATAGCAAGTGACATTCACACACATATTTTGATTTGAAAGTGTGAAACAAGTGTTCAATTGACACAATTAAAGCTATGTTGGAGTGTCCAAATGAAATAGCCTTAAGTTGGAGTGTCAAAGTGAAAAGTGAGAACAAATTTAAGGGACTGTCGATGTGTTTTACCTCAAATATAAGTGTACATAATCACACATACTGTTAGAGAATATAATACACATGTCCCACATCAGTTGTGTAAGGGTTAACAAAGGAGTTTAGGGTTTATAAAGTCCTGGGTCACTCCATTCATCGCCTTAAGGTTTTAAGTTGGATGCTCAAATTTTTTTATATTGTATCAGAGCCAAATTGGCGAGCCCGTAGCCTATCCCAATTCTTTGTTCAACCGATGTTGGCCCCCATCTTGTATTGCCTACCAAAGAATTTCACCGCGTGCCCTCGCTAAGCAATGTTTAGCAAAATATCTTTTTTAGCCCGGAACCAAGATTTGAAGGAAAAAATCTTGTAAGTCTTGGCAATTGCCAATACTTCAAGGGCAAGTAATGTTTTGTCAATACTTCAAGTTATATGACGAGAATGTAGGGAAAGACTAGAATGGGCAAGTCTTGGCAAAAGGCAATACTTACCGCACTTGCCAATACTTACCACCAAGTGCGGTAAGTATTGTTTTTTGCCAACATTTTAAGGATAAGTATTAGCAAATAGAGAGGGGTCAAAGGCAAATCTTGGCCTTTTGCCAAGACCTACGACCAAGTGTGACAAGTATTAACTTTTGCCAACACTTGAAGGGATAAGTGTTGAAAAACAGAGAGGTGTAAAGACAAGTCTTGGCATTGATCTTAAAACTTTACAAGGGTGTTTCGGTCCGAATTTTTTTCATTAAACTTATTCGAAGTATTTTTGCAAAACACATGTTAGCGCGGGCAAAAAGGTAAACAATTGCTTATGGTGTCATATTTTGCAAATAGGCCATTGTCCACGCTGTAGTTGCCAAAGGCCTGGACATACGGCGGGGGGGGGGGTGGGTGGGTGGGGCGTGTTGTGTTTGTCCAACATCGGTGGGAGTGAGTCTGCTTGGCCTGTTTATATGGTCTTGGACAATCTTCAACTCATAAACTAATTTTTAGAGTTAAGTTAGACTCAATGTCCATTTCCTTTAATACATACAACAGAGTTCTTACCATTAGAACGTACCATGGGGCAAAGACTAACTAGTGTATAATTTATTACATTCATTTTTTTTAATATAATGATCAAAATCTCCCTAAACTATCATAAATATTTATATTTCCTACTCAAATTATGAGGTGTTTGAGAGAAAAATACTTAATACTAAATAATATATACTGTAGTAGTAAGTAATAAGAAGACTTAAATTTTAGAAAATTTCCATAAATGCCATGTGGAAGTTTTTTTTTTTTTTCCTACTTTATCTCTCTCGCACTCAAAAAAAGTGAAGTCACTCTCTATATCACTTGTCACTTCACTAACTTATTGGAACTTACTAATTTTCCTCGAAAAATATTATCTTTGAAGTATTTGAAAATAGATTGCAACTAAAATTTTAGCACAAAGACCAAATCTTTATATTTTGACTTTAAGCTTTCCAGCCTCAAATGGAGACTCAGGAAATATAAAGACTGAATTAAAAGTAAAATTTTAATTATGCGTCTGCCTTCGAAAGTAAGAAGCTTTTCTGTCTTAACTAGAAAATCTTATAAGACAAAGAAAAACATTAACTGAATTGCAATTAAATTTTGATGAACATGGTTATTTGAGTGGAGTGAAGTTTATGGCTATGCGGAGGCAGCAGTGGTAGTAATTGTGGTATGGTGATTTCGTGGAACAAGATGGCCATTGTACTTTTAATTTGGATTTTTTACACTATATACCCTTGAATTCAAAGTATTTATACATCATACTCATTAAAAATTATACTACCCATAAAATTAAGATTATTTACCCAACCTACCTATTTATATGACTGTATACCTTTGTTATACCTTATAGGTATACATTTATGGTATAATACATAAATTATGGTATACAACTCTAAAAGGGTAGGATATGTAAATAGTTTATGGGTAGGACTCGTAAATATGAAACTTATGGGTATAGGTAGGTAAATCTTTTGATTTTGATGGATATTTTTGTAAACCTCCCTTTTAATTTTACTTTTTTGGTTATGGAAGGTGAAGTGGTATTGATATGGCATATCTAGTTGGCACTTTTTGGCTGATTTGGCATGCCACATCAGGTTTCCCATAAAAAAATGGAGTTTCCAATAAGAGTGATTTTGTGCTAACATAGAGCTAAGTTTGATGACTTTGGGGTAACAAAATTAGTACAATGACTTTTGTAAGACTAATTGATACTACTTTGATGACTACGGATGAAATATACTCACTGCTCAAGGTAAGTTCATTTATCTCGTTCAAGTATAATTAGCAGTGGTATAGTTAGAAATTTTTTAAAGGTGTTCAAATTTCAAAAAAAAATCTTCAAAATGAATAAGCTGAGATTTGATCCTAAGTTGTTTAGCTAAATTTGACCACCCTATAATACTAAACTAGCACTATTAATTGTGTCAATAGTGTTTAAAATATAATATTTTATCATAAATAGTTAAATTTAACCCATGTACACGGTATAATTTTTAGGCGAAGAGTGGTCTGGCTCCGCCACTTATAATTAGCTGAATATCATTACCTCCCAAAACATGGAATATTTATTTATTCATACCCAGGTTTTTAGAAACATCTCCTACACCCTATTCTACACCAGTCTGCGTCCCCACCATGCGTGTCCATTCCAGCGCTGCTAGCGTTTCCTGAAATTTTTTTATTATTCTTTTTGTATATTCTAGTATGTATAGTGTATCTTTATTGTACATACAATGAATATACACTACACATACAACAAAAAATTATTGTGATTCCATTATATATACTTTGTATGTCTAATGTATGTATAATGCATACATGTTAGTACATAAGGCATGCATAGTATATACAATGGATAAATTATTGTGTGTCCATAGCATGTAATTTGTATATATATGTTCATACATAGAACATACACAATTTACACAATGAATATACAATCATACATTGTAGATCTGCGTATAGCTATCGAAAAATATCGAAAATTAAAAAAAAATATTAATTGATCGGCATCGAAAAAGGAAGCAGCGTGGGTAAGGGACCAGGACGACCAGATATGAGTACGATTTACCAAGGCCCGACAACGGAGCTCTGTCATCCACCCACAATAGCAACGAGTAGCAGCAGTGAAAGAGTGGTCGTGACAACAGGGAATGGGGAGGGACGCTGACGACGACGGGGTAGGCGAGAGTTACCGGCGAGTGGCGACGGGAGTAGGGGAAGAATGATGGAAAACAGCGGGGGTGGGGGGGAGAGAGGGGAGAGAATAGAATTAGGATTTTTTTTTTGCTATGTTTAGTACTAGTATTGTCCAAAATATTGCTATGTTTGGTAAAGTGGATAAAATATTATTATATATTTTTTTTAAAAAAAGTTTTCTATAATGACACCGAGTGTAACTTTTCCTTTTTTTTTTTTTTTGTCCATATGACATTTTTCTATAATAAAAAACATTGTTATAACTAAAAAAATGTCATTAGAGTAAACTGACAACCATATATTTCACTGTTTCCCTAGATTTCTGTTTCTTTTTAGGTAAAAACTTAGATAGCAATTGTTCAAATATCTTGCTAACAATTTGGTCACTTTTCAAAGTTAAAAAATACTAATAATAATTATAAAATTAAAAAAAAAAGGAAAGAAAATAAATCTTACTTGAAATTTTGTAAATGATAGCCTGATAATTTACCAGCCTCAGCAAATGCATCCCTCCATCTTTGAACCTTCTCCGTACCATCTTTGCATCTTTTCTCGTGTTTGAAAAATGACTCTGCGAATGGTGAATTTTGATGGCGTACATCTGATGGATTCACATCATAAAAGAGTGGAACCACATTCAGGTCCAATTCATTTTTGCATTTTATGATATGCTCAAGCTCTTCTAAGCACCATCTTGAGGATGCATACCTTTTAGAGAATATCACTATGGCTGATCTAGACTCTTGTATGGCTTTCAGAAGTTCATAAGAAATTGTTTTTCCTGCTTCTAGCCGCTCATCATCTTTGAAAACATGAATACCTTTTTCCTGTAGAGCATTGTAGAGATGACTCACAAAGTTTCGACGTGTATCTACACCTCTAAAGCTCAAAAAGACCTCATACTTCCAAGCTCTGCTGGAAGATGCACTGGAAGAAGAAACGTAATCAGACATTGTTGAAGAATATTGTTAAAGCTTAACACGAAACTCTGATCAGCTTTGAATAATGGTGAGTAAACTTAGATGATTGTGTTGTTCTTGTGTTATAAAGAGCAATATTTGAAGGACTTCAATATTAACTTATCATCTTCCTTCATCAAATTGTACCTACCTTTCATTGCGATACATTAAAGAGTGGACCATAGCACAACTAACAGGAAGTAAAAACTCACATTCGCATTATTTATACGGAGATAAAACTAATTTTCACGCAAATTATTACTCATTCCATCTCACTGTGTTTTACTGAGCTCGAAATTTAAGAAATAAAGGAATATTTTTTAAACTTGTTGTCTAAGATATATAAATTTGTATGGCTAGAAATCATCTCATTAAGGATAAAGATATATAATTTTCAAATAATAAACTTGTTTCAAAAATTTAAAAAATTCATGTCTAAATTTACGTTTAAAATCAAAAAGTTTGACTCACAGAATTCAGATTTTGCCGTATAAATTTGGGATAGAGGACAAAGTAGTAAAAATGTTAGAACTCACCTACGACCTACTTTTTAAGCTCATCTACTCACTAAGACAGTGAGTAGAATTTGGAGATTAAATGGTAACAATTGCAACTGCTACTACAGTAAGAAATTGTAGATAATAAGAAATTTCAAATGAAAGAACCAGTCTTTCAATGCTCACTTTGTGTTTAGTCATTAAATTGTTGGACAGAAGATACAGCTCATGTCTAGCTAGAGTGGTGGCTACATGTTCCTTCCCATTTCTACATCCAATTAATCATCTTTAATGGAGAAAGTGAAGAAAGTGTCAAATCCGAATGAGTTGGAGTGCGATACTTTTTAAGTCAATACACAAGTCTTTCCATGGAAATAATCTCAAATGAAGCGAGACATAGTGTTGAGGAGTTAGTCACGTGTACAGCTGTGAGTTAGTTGCAAGCTGTGCCAGCAATGAGTGTTCTTAGCTCGTGGTAATTAGGTTATATTTCCAGCTTCTTTGCACAAATTTACATGGTATCATAGCAGGAACAAGCTCGATTCCTGCATTTTTTCGTTGTAACAGAGTTGAAATTAGTGCTATTTTCCACAATTTTTACTGCACTTTTCTGCAATTCTACTGCATTTTTTTGCACCTTTTCCTTCGTAAACAAAGTTCTACTGATATTTTGAGACCCTTCTCTATGGCGGCCAGGAATCCCACGGGAGCTACTACCGGAGTCGACACAAGTTCAGGGACTCGCAATGTGGAGATCATAGATAACAATTATCCACTCTATCTACACGCCTCAGATGCTCCAAGTGTTGAAATGAGAATATTCTAGTGAGAGAATTTTTGCATATATCAAAATATCTTCATTTCTGTAACTGACTTGCTTCCTGATCAAGCTAGTCTATTTATACACAAGCTACTAGTCTCCTAACTATCTTGTCCTATGTGGCAAAGGCCCAAAATATCTAACTAACTTGTCTATGTACATAAGTGTGATACATTAGTGATAAGTGCAGTTTCTAGATCATCCAGCGTGGCTGCCAGCGTGGTAAGTGAGGCCTGGGTTTCATTAATTGAGTCAGCATCCCATTTGGTCATTTGGACCATCAATACTTTCATTTCCAAACCCTAGCAGCGCCGCCACTACCCTTTCTCTTTCAACTGAAACTCATCCACGCCAACAACCCCCCTCAAGTTGGAGGGGAAGGAACAGACACCCAACTTGCCAAGGAGGTCGCGATGGAGAGGACCATGAAGTGGTTTGGTGAAGAG
The DNA here is from genome assembly GCA_037355625.1 of Petunia x hybrida. Classification (NCBI taxonomy): domain Eukaryota; kingdom Viridiplantae; phylum Streptophyta; class Magnoliopsida; order Solanales; family Solanaceae; genus Petunia; species Petunia x hybrida. The sequence continues at coordinate 1,791,919 of JBBBVM010000055.1, forward strand.
ATCTGCGAGTTGCCGATGAGAAGGAACAAAGGTCAACGAAATGAGGCCGGACTGGAACTGTTGCCGGACAAAATGGCAATCGAGTTCCACATGTTTGGTCCGTTCATGAAAAACGGGATTCTTGGCGATATGAATCGCCGCCTGGCTATCAGAATGTAAAGGGACAGGAAGAGTGGGGGCAACTGAGAGATCATCAAGCAGACGGACGAGCCAAGTGATCTCTGCAACGACCCTACGCATGGATCTGTACTCAGCCTCGGCTGAGGAGAGAGAAACAGAGGGTTGTTTCTTGGATTTCCACGACACAGGTGAACCACCAAGACTGATATAAAACCCACTGATGGAACGACGGGTGTCAAGGCAAGAACCCCAGTCAGAATCACAAAAAACGAGGAGATCCAGAGAAGGAGAAGCAGGCATGAACAAGCCCAGGCCTGGATCCTTCAGCACATAGCGCAAACAATGAAAGGCAGCATCAAGATGTGGTTGTCGTGGATCCTGCATGTATTGACTGAGATGTTGAACGGCGAAGGACAGGTCAGGGCGAGTATTGGTTAAAAAATTGAGCTTCCCAATAAGTCGACGATAAAGAGACGGGTCGGAAAGAGGAGAACCCACAGCCGCCTGAAGCTTAGAAGAAGGATCCAGAGGCGAGGACACAGGGGCAAGGCTGAGACAATTGAAGTCATCAAGAAGCTCCAAAGCAAATTTCCGTTGGCACAAAATGAGGCCTTGAGGCTCACGCAGAATCTCCATACCCAAAAAGAAAGCTAAGTTCCCCAGATCTTTAATCTTAAATTCTTTGTCAAGGAATCCCTTGAGATCTGTCAACTCTTGAGTATTATTCCCAGTTAATAGTATGTCGTCAACATAGACAGCAACTAGGGAGATAGAAGACCCAGTCCTTTTATAGAAAAGAGAATAGTCGTTGAGCGAGTGAGTAAAGCCTTTGAAATTAAGGGCTGCGGTCAGGCGTGCATACCACTGACGAGAAGCCTGACGAAGCCCATACAAGGATTTCTTCAGCCTGCACACCAAATTAGGTGCTGGAGAAGAAAGACCAGCTGGGAATTTCATATAAACCTCTTCGTGGAGGTCTCCATGTAAGAACGCGTTGTTCACGTCCAATTGATACAGACCCCAACCTTTCTTGACTGCAATGGCAAGAATGCACCGTATAGTTGTCATTTTGACCACCGGAGAAAATGTCTCCGTGAAGTCAATACCTTCCCTTTGGGTGTCACCCCTGATAACAAGCCTAGCCTTGAGCCTCTCGACACTTCCATCAGATTTCAGTTTAACTTTGTAGACCCATTTAGAAGGGAGAGCCTTCTTACCAATGGGAAGAGGTACGACCTCCCAAGTATCATTAAGCTTAAGAGCTTCCAATTCTTTATGCATTGCTTCTTGCCAACCTGGGTGCATTGCTGCCTGGGTATAAGAAGTAGGTTCTTGAATGTGTGGGAGAGTAGTGAGTAGATGCTGATTAGGAGTAGAGAGGGCATAAAATGAGAGGTGTAGTGGAGATACAGGGGAAAGGAAACAGGAAGAGGAAACATCAGTAAGATGAAGTGCCCCACATATATAGTCCCCCAAATAGCTAGGAGTGTGAGTCTCCCTAAGAGACCTTCGTAGTGCAGGTTGCAAAGCAGGGATGGGGACAGTAGGCAAAGGAAGTGGAGAAACAGTGGGAGTATCAGGAGGAGGTGAAGAGACATGAGGAGGACTGGAAGGGAAAGCAGGTGAAGTACTAGGATCAGAGTAATCTGCATGAGCTGAGGGAGAGGTAGATGTAGTAGGAATAGGTGTAGGAGGGTTAGAGAAAGGAAATACAGACTCATGAAATACAACATTCCTTGAAACAAAGACCTTTTTGGTCTGAATATCCAGCAACTTGTACCCCTTCTTTCCACAAGGGTAACCAATAAACACACAGGCAGTAGCCCTGGGAGCAAGTTTATCTCTGTGGTGTGATAAGGTGGATGCAAAACAAAGACAACCAAAGCATTTAAGGGAAGAATAATCTGGTGGTTTGTGGAATAGAATTTCATAAGGTGACTTATAGTTGAGCAACTTGGTAGGGAATCTGTTAATGAGAAATGTAGCAGTGAGAAGACATTCTCCCCAATAGGAAATAGGAACTTTAGAGTGAAACAAAATATCTTTGCATATTCTAGTGAGAATATTCTAGTGAGAGAATTTTTGCATATATCAAAATATCTTCATTTCTATAACTGACTTGCTTCCTGATCAAGCTAGTCTATTTATACACAAGCTACTAGTCTCCTAACTATCTTGTCCTATGTGGAAAAGGCCCAAAATATCTAACTAACTTGTCTATGTACATAAGTGTGATACATTAGTGATAAGTGCAGTTTCTAGATCATCCAGCGTGGCTGCCAGCGTGGTAAGTGAGGCCTGGGTTTCATTAATTGAGTCAGCATCCCATTTGGTCATTTGGACCATCAATACTTTCATTTCCAAACCCTAGCAGCGCCGCCACTACCCTTTCTCTTTCAACTGAAACTCATCCACGCCAACACCAAGTTTTCTTACAGTAGGGATCCAATTGACAGGTATGGAGAATTATACCTTATGGAATAGGGCTATGTGTGTTGCTTTGTTAGGAAAGAATAAATTAGGGTTTGTAGATATATGGAGAAACACTAGCAGATCAGTGGGAGAGATGCAATGCTATAGTGTTGTCTTGGTTGTAATGTTGGCAAAAACTTGCTAAGTGGAATATTGTTTCGGTCTAATGCACATCTTGTGTGGAAAGATCTTCAAGAGCGTTTTGAGAAATTCAATGAGACCAGTGTATATCATCTACATAAAGAAATACAACATTGACACAAGGAGTTTCTTTAGTTACTGTTTATTTTTCAAAACTGAAGGACCTGTGGGATGAATATGAGTTTTTAACCCCAACTCCCTGTTGTGATTGTGAGAGGTCAAATGAGTTTGTTGCTCATTTAGAGAAATAGAAATTGCATAAGTTTTTGATGGGGCTGAACTAAAGTTATGGACAAGCTCGCATTCACATATTGATGATATTGCCTTTACCTAGCATCAATCAAGCCTATGCTATGTTGATTTAGGATGAAGACCAAAAACAAATCAATGCTGACACTCACACAGATCCTACTGCCTTGTATACCTCCAAATGAAGGCCATCCAAGTCTAAGAGAAACTTACAGTGTTCTTATTGTCGCGGGAAGGGTCACAAAAGGGAAGATTGTTATCAACTCAAAGAGTGTGAGAACTATTATCGGCTGGGGCACCCAACTCAGAATTGCTTCAATGGAAAACAAAAGGGGAATCCTCAGTATGCACATAACTCTTATTCTACGTCTTACACATAGGATTTTGCAGGAAAGAAAAGAGCCAATGCAGTAGTGCAATAGGACACACAAGAACCAGGGGATGCTGGAAATGTGATGTATAATGGACAAATGCAGCCTACTGGATCTGTGATGAATGTTGGAAACATGATAGCTGGACTAACACTTACACAGTCTCAATATGATCAGATTGTTTCAATGCTGAATAGATCAACTATAGGGGAAACAGGTGCAAGTTCAAATATGGCAGGAGTTAATGGTAATTTCCCTACCTATAATGCAGATTCTCTAAAATGGATTGAGGACACTGGTGCCACTAACCACATGATAGGGAACAAAGAAATGTTGTAGAACAATGTTATAGTTACTAATGCAGGCAGATTTCAATTGCCAACTGGTGATGTTACTCAAGTTACACACATAGGAGACTATTGCTTAGGAGAGGAAAATGTGATTAAAGGAGTCCTATGTGTGCCCAGTTTTAAGTTTAACCTCCTATCCGTGTCTATGCTTACAGAGATTTGAACTGTTCTGTTACTTTTTATCCTAAGTTATGTGTCGTTCAAGATCTCTCTACTGGGAAGGTCAAGGTGATTGGTAGAGAACATGCAGACTTGTATGAGATACATTCAACAGGGATGAGACCTAATAAAGCACTGGCTGTCAATACTTGTTCCAGTGCAGAGCTATGACACCAGAGAATGGGGCATGTTCCAATGTTAGTCTTAAGAAAGCTACCTTGTTTCAATAGTAGCTCTAGTTTCTTTTTGAATAACTGTGAAGTATGTCCATTAGCAAGACATCGTAGATTACCTTTCAATATAAGCAGTAGTAGAACCACATATGTGTTTCAATTGGTGCATATGGATGTCTAGGGACCATACAAGGTTGCTACTCATAATGGAATAAAATTTTTTCTTATAATAGTTTATGATCATTCAAGATGGACATGGACTTTTTAAATTATATTTAAGTCTGATGTCATGCATTGCTTAGAAATTTTATTGTCATGGTTCAAAACCAGTTTGGAAAGACAATCAAGGTAATCAGATCAGACAATGGCACATATTTTTTTTAACTCTCGATGCAATGAGTTATTTTCATAGTATGGAATTCAACACCAGAGTTCTTTTCCTTATACTCGACAGCATAATGGAGTTCTAGAGAGGAGGTATTAACACAATACTAGAGACTGCTAGAGCAATCAGATTTCAAGGTCATTTGCGTGTCAAATTTTTGGGAAACTGCGTAGAATTAGTTGTATATATCATAAATAGAATTCCTTCCACTGTATTGGGAAACAAGACACCCTATGAGGTTTTATTGCAAAAGTTACCCAACATTGATCACATGAGAGTATTAGACTGCCTATGTTTTGCAACCAATCTTCAGAAATAGGACAAATTCAATCCTAGAGCCATTAAGTCTATACTAGTTGGTTATGGAGTTCATCAAAAGAGGTACAAACTCTATGATCTAGAAAAAAAAACTATTTTTGTAAGTAGAGATGTAGTGTTCTATGAACATGTATTTTCTTTTCCAGTCACTATAGGATGCCGGTGGTGACATGCTTATGCCTGATATTCATTGTCATCGAGAAGATAGATATGATCTAGTCATGCCACACATCCTACCTACATCACCACTTCCTTCAGTGCAACCACATGCACTTTCTAATGCACCAGCACCAGTCATTCTAAATGAGAAAGTTGCAGAACCAGCTACCACAAGTGAACAAGTTGCAGAGCCAGTACTAGACCTACCAAGTTAATTTGTTCTAGTCATAACATCAGCTGCTACTGTACCAGATGTAGAAATGAGCCAAAGACCACAGAGACAACCAAAGCCACCTATATGGATGAAAGACTTTGTTGCACAAGCAAAAAGAGGAAGCAAAGCTTCATCTAACACTTGCAAATATCCCTTGTCAGATGTGATACACTATCAACACCTATCTCCCACCTATCAAAGTTTCTTGTCCCATTTCTCCTCAGAAATAGAGCCTAGATCATATTATGAAGTAGTCAAAGACGAAATATGGGTTGATGCAATGAAGGCAGAGATACAGACATTAGAAGACAACAAGACATGAACAGTAGTGAACTTACCTCATGGAAAAAGAGCCATAGGGTGCAAATGGGTATACAAAATTAAATACAAAGCCAATGGGGAAATTGAGATGTTTAAAGCAAGATTGGTAGCAAAAAGGTTATAATCAAAAGGAAGGCATTGACTATTAAGAAACATTTTCTCCTGTTGTCAAAATGGTAACAGTGAGGGCATTCATTTCTATAGCAGCACTCAAGAATTGGGATATCCATCAAATAGATTTTTATAATGCTTTTACAAGGTGATTTGGTGGAGGTCTGTTACATATTATTTGGTTAAGTTTGGGAGTTCTCTTGTCTCAAGGAGATCCAAGAAGCAAAACACTGTGTCCAAAAGTTCTGCAGAGGCAGAGTATAGAAGCCTGACCTCCATAGTTGCTGAGCTTGTTTGGCTAGTAAATTTGTTCTATGAGTTTGGAGTGCAACTACAACTGCATGTTCCCTTGCATTCTGACAGCAAGTCTGCATTACCGATTGCAGCTAATCCAGTTTTTCATGAGCGTACTAAGCATATTTATATAGATTGCCATTTCATCTGGAAAAAGATACAACTTGGCCTTATTCATACCTCATACTTGACATCCTCTGAGCAGCAAGCTGATATACTCACCAAAGAGCTTACCAGTATACAACATCAATACCTTGTTTACAAACTAGGCATGAAGAGCTTGTTCATCACACCTAGTTTGGGGGGGGGGGGGAGGGGGTGTGTTGAGGAGTTAGTCACGTGCACCGCTGTGAGTTAGTTGCACAGCTGTGCCAGCTCAGCAACAGTTAGTAGTTAGCTTAACTTAACAAGCAAGTTAGTTAGGCTGGTAGATTGTTAATGTGTATATATAGATCATTGTATAATTAGATTCAGTGACAGATATTTTGATATGTAATTTTCTCTCTCTAGAAATGAAAGCTTCTTAGCTCCCCAAATTCCTTTCTCAATCAATGTTCTTAGCTTATGGTAATTAGGTTATATTTCCCGCTTCTTTGCACAAATTTACACTTAGGCATTGCTCAAGAGAACTAATTTTTCATACTGCAGTTGATTATGGGCTAATTGTCCGTGAAATTCAAGATTGAAATTTCACTATGGTGCACATTGTATTATATCTTTGATGATCTCTACAGCTAGTGACTAGTGAGTAGTGATTAATTAGTACATTTAGCCATGTGTCAAGTGTGTTGATTCAAATCTTATTAGCATTCCACATTTACTGAAATACATTTTTTGCACATGCGAAAGTAACATCTCAGGATTTTCTTTTAATAATATAATAATGAATTTTTAAGTATTTACTACCATTTATTTCAGGTTATGAAAACGTGTATATGATTATTCGAGAAACACACTACTTCAGACACGAAGTATGGAGCACAATTTCGAGAGAAGAATCAATATAATGATCCACAAAACCATATTCACAAATCATAATGATCTTTCTTTTGTTTTTGTGTTTGGAGCTTAAAGTTCATATTTCAAAATTTTGTTGCCAATACGGTATAAATGGAACTGCAATATCTAAGTTGTACGATATTTTATGGATTCTTACGTTTCTTTAGAATACATTTTGTAAGGTGCTAGACTTGCCATGAAGCTTCCCGATAGTGAAGGTAATCTATTGTAATACTTTTGATGATATCCAAGTCAAAGTCTGGTATGAAGCCTTCTTAGCATTTTCCATTTGTATTCTCTGCATGCTTTTTCAATGCGGTAATTACTAGCTTGGAAACATGACAGAAATTTGTGAGAAATGCAATCTTAAAAGTTTTTACACTTGAAATTTCGTTGTGGTGTGCACATTCTATTTTATAGTTGATGATCTCTACAGCCACTAGCGTCCAGTGCATTGGTTGAAATCTTCATAGCATTCCACATTTGTAAAATACATTTCTGCACACGCTAACTAACATCTCATGTTTTTTCGTGGAACTATATAATGAATTTTTTAAGTCATCACTGTATTAAACTTGTTATACCATATGATTTTAAGTGAATTTTGACAGCGTACATCTGAAGGATTCACATCATAAAATACTGGAATCACGTCCAGGTCCAATTCATTTTTGCACTTTATGATGTGTGCAATCTCTTCTAAGCACCATCTTGAAGATGCATACCTTTTGGAGAATATCATTATGGCTGATATGGACTCTTGTATTGCTTTCATAAGTTCACTAGAAATTGTTTTTCCTGCTTCTAGCCACTCATTATCTTTGAAAACATGAATTCCTTTTTGTTGTAGAGCATTATAGAGATGACTCACAAATGTTTTACGTGTATCTTCTCCTCTTTGCGATCGCGGTAAGTCTGTCGCGTTCGCGTTTACCAAACTCAAACCCAGAAATTTAACAGTGTTCTTCGGCTTCTTCTCCAATGTTCTTCACAACCCCCACTTTTTAATCCAAAACCCAAGTCAAATCTTCACCGAATGTGTTAAAAACTTAAGCCACAACTTCACAAATACCACAAGATCAAAACCCCAACACAATCAAAAGACCCAATTAGGAATTCAAGTTTTTGAAGGTCCTTTAATGGTGGACCTAAATTTTCCTTCAAACAAGTCCCACTAAATCAGTGAGGTCACAAGGTTAAGATCACTAAAATGACCTACCGCAGTTCGTTAACAAGTTTCCAATGATTTTCAGTAACCAAACCCACACCATTATGAACGTTGGGAACTTAGTTGGGATTTTCCAACTTTCGTTCAACTCCAATACTCCAAATGAATGCAAAACAACAGTGACCAAACAGAGATATGATTCCAAATGTAGAAATACTAACACAAAGAGAAGAACAATGAACCAAACAAGCAAAATTTTGGAATTTCCGACTCCTTTTTAAAAAAAAAAAAATAATTTGGTTTTTTTTTTTTTGTGATTTTCGGATAAGAAAATCAAAACCTAGACAATGTTTACCAAGCTCTGATACCAAAGATAAGAATTTAAGAATGAAAAGAACACACAAGGAATTTAAAAAGATATATAGAAGATATACACCAAATTTAAGAAACTAGAAGCAATATTGGACTCAAACCAAAACATCCTCTTAGATTTCAATCAAAAAAGCACCTAATTTAAACAAATCCTCAAGAGGAATGGATACCTTTTGCAAACTCATGGAAGTTTGGAAGCAACAATGACCTAGTCATAATGTCTCTCAAAGAGTTTTCACAATTCAACATAGTCTAACTTATGAATGAAGATAACATAAACTACTTATACTAGGGCTTAATTAAAGCTAACAATTACCTAAATAGTCTTAGAGCTATTTATTTCAAAAGACTAAAAAGTCTACTATCACTAAATATTAAAGCTGCCTGGAACTCCCTTCTTCGCGAACGCACCTAAGGTAACGCGATCGCGGAATGTAACTTATCTTCATCGCGACATGAGTCTTGCGATTGCACAAGGTGGTAAAACGATGTTACGTGACAACGACTATTGTCTCGCGATCGCGTGCATCCAGATCCTGCAAGCTCGAATTTACTCTTTTTTGGCCATTCTTGATTTGATCCTTGGCTTCCAAGCCCTCTTGAAGCACTCGAAGCTTTTGATGTCAACTCTAAATCTGTCAATATCATGGGCTCCAGTCTGGATTGTATCATCACCTACTACCGACTTTTTAAACTCATTTACCCACTAAGTGTTGGGGTTGAAGTGTGGTAGTGTGAATGGAAAATAGGGGAAGAAGATGGAAAGGCACCTTTGGCTTTTACACTTTGTCCCTCATCGGTTAAAGACAACTATTTTGTTGGGTATAAATATAAGGTCACTTCCTTTAGCTCTTAAAAGGAGCTAAGAGGAAGGAGCCTCGCGTCGTCGTCGTAGTTGCTCGCTCGGCTCGGCCTCGGCTTCGGCTTCGGGCTTCGGATTTGAATTTTGTCAATTGATATGATTGATTGGCTTAAACTTTTGGACCAATAAAATTAGATTATTTATTAAATATTAATATTTTATTTGACGGTTTTCGTAACGGTAATTTGTTCTTTAATAAATTCCCGCTCCAGAAAATTCCTGTATATTTTAGAAACAGCAACCAGAAGGGCTGCATTTTGTGAATAGCCACCTGCAATGTGAACAGCCAGCCACCTTCACACCCTTTCATCCAGAATTTCGTTGGCTATAAATAGATAGCCATTCCTTCAGAATTTTTTCACTCTGAAATTTTTTGATATATCTCCTCTTTCTTTATGCATCATTACTTTCAAAATAAAGTAAGTCAGACGTGTGATTTGCACAATTATTTTGAGTTCTCCGATAACTTAGTGGTTTTAAGTGCCGCTACCACTAAGTTGAACGTTCCATACTATCCTGGGAAGAATTTATTCGTGAACCTTGGGCAACAGTGAGGGGATAAGATTCTTCAAGGATGCACAAGGAATTTGTGGGCTCGGGACGTATAATTCTGCATAATTCTGTTTATATATTTTCTGTTTTGGTCACTTACGAAATCAAATTTCTAACAAGCTTAAAGAATCTTATTTATACTTTCTGTTTTGATTTTCTTAGTGACTGTGGAGACTAAAATCTTTGTGATTTTCTACTCCTAACGTTACTGTTAGTTGGAAATTAAAAATCTGTGTGATTTTTCTACTCGTAATCAGTTTGAAGAATAATCTCTTCACTGTGTTGTTTAGATCAGTTTGAAGAATAATCTCTTCACTATACTATTTAAATCAGTTTAAAGAATAATCTCTTCGCTGTGTTGTTAAGTTTGGGTTGAAGATTTAAATACTTCACAATTTACTGAATCTGTCTATTTTATTTTGATAGAAATGACAACAGATTATGTTGCAAATAATGCAGCAAATACTGCTAATGTGGGGGCAAGTTCAACTCGTCCTCCAACAGGACCAGTCGTGGTGCCAGCATCGGCAGAAAAACTTAGAAAAGTTTCTGGGATTGATTTCAAGAGGTGGCAACAAAAGATGTTCTTTTACCTGACTACATTGAGTCTGCAAAAGTTCATCAAAGAAGACATTCATGTATTACCTGATGACACTCCGGACAATGAACGTTTCCTCGTTACTGAGGCATGGAAACATTCTGACTTCCTTTGCAATAATTATATTCTTGAGAAGAAGTTGTGGAATGCTTTTGAGAAGAAGTAAAAAACTAAGGATGCCGGGCTGAAGAAGTTTGTGGCTGCCAAGTTTTTGGACTACAAAATGGTGGATGGTAAATCTGTTATGTCCCAAGTCCAAGAACTTCAAGTGATCATTCATGATCTCCTTGCTGAATGTAAATCCAAATTAATACTTTTGTTAGAGGTATTAATTGTGCTGTTATTAACAACTTGTATATTGAAGGTTTGATAATCAATGAAGCATTTCAAGCAGCAGCAATAATTGAAAAGTTGCCTCCACTTTGGAAGGACTTCAAGATTTACTTGAAACATAAGCGCAAGGAGATGTCGCTTGAAGATTTGATTGCCTGCTTAAGGATTAAAGAGGATAACAAGTCTGCTGAAAAGAAGACTCATGGAAGTTCAACAATTGAGGGAGCAAATATTGTTGAGCATACTCTAAAGCATAATAAGAGAAAGAGGTCTTCTGGAAAGAAGAATTATCCTGATAAGAAAAAGTTCAAGGGCAACTGCTACAATTGTGGCAAGGCCGGACATAAGTCTTCTGATTATCGTGCCTCAAAGAAGGACAAAGATAAGGACAAGAAAAAGGAAAAGGTTCAAGCCAACATGGTTGAAGAGAGCGTAATTTCCTAAGGAGTTCAAGACATTGATCTATGTGTAATGATTTCCGAATGTAACTTGGTTGGAAATCCAAAAGAATGGTGGATCGATTCTGGTGCCACCCATCATGTCTGTGCAGTTAAAGAAGCTTTTGCCTCCTATGCTCTCGCTGGAACGGATGAAACGATTTTTATGGGAAATTCTGCAACGGCCATGATTGAAGGATATGGAAAAGTCTTTCTTAAGATGACTTCTAGCAAGGTGGTGACTCTAAACAATGTCCTTCATATTTTTGAAATTAGGAAGAACTTAGTTTCTACTGCACTTCTCCGTCAAGAGTGGGTTTAAGTGCATTTTTGTTTCTGATAAAATTGTATTAACTAAGAATGATCTGTTTGTAGGAAAATATTACCTAAATGAGGGCCTTTTCAAGCTGGATGTAATAGTCGTTGACAATATGAATAAAATTCCAGCTTCTTCTTATTTGCTTGAGTCAAATGATTTATGGTATTCTCGATTAGGACATGTCAATTTTAAAACCTTGCGTAAAATGATCAATTTGAAAGTATTGCCTAAATTTGAATGTGAAAAATCAAAATGTCAAATATGCGTTGAGTCTAAGTATGTCAAAACATCCTTACAATTTAGTTGAATGGAATTTTGAACCCTTAGACTTAATTCATACGTATAGTTATGACATGAAATCAATACCATCTCGCGGTGGAAAGAAGTATTTCATAACTTTTATTGACGATAACCCTCGTTAATGCTATGTTTATTTACTTAGTAGTAAATATGAGGCAATTGACGCATTCAAGCAATACAAAAATGAAGTTGAAACGCAACTTAACAAAAAGATCAAAATGATAAGAAGTGATAGGGGGTGGTGAATACGAATCTCATTTTGAAGAAATATATTTGGAATATGGCATTATTCACCAAAAAACTGCCCCGTACTCGCCTCAATCCAGTGGGATTGTGGAAAGAAAGAATAGAACTTTAAATGAGATGATGAATGCCTTGTTGATAAGTTCGGGTTTACCCAGAACTTGTGGGGGGAAGCTATTATTACATCTAATCAAATACTCAATCGAGTTCCCCATAGAAAAATACTATCCATTCCATATGAACAATGGAACAGAAAGAAACCTAACTTGAATTATTTCAAAGTATGGGGGTGTTTAGCAAAAGTGCAGGTTCCTAAACCCAAAAGGGTTAAGATAGGACCGAAAATAGTTGATTTCGCTTTCATAGGATATATTACAAATAGTAGAGCATACATTTTCTGGTTTGTGAATAAGAAAATCCTTACATTCATGTTAATACGGTAATGGAATCACATAATGCCGAATTCTTTGAAAATATATATCCGTATAAAAAAGATGATGAATCATTTGGTGAGAAATTCAAACGACCTCGGGAAGGAACTAAAGAGGATACATCAAATGAAGAAGAGCCAAGATGCAACAAGCATCAACAGACATCTACTTCATTTGGAAATGACTTTGTAACGTTCTTATTAGAAAATGAGCCTCGAACATTTAAAGAAGCCATGTTTTCTTCAGAATTGCCATTTTGGAAAGAGGCAGTCAATAGTGAGATAAATCTATTTTGAGCAACCATACTTGAGAGTTGGTTGATCTTCCTCCTGGGAATAAACCGTTAGATTCTAAGTGAATTTTGAAAAGGAAAATAAAAGATGATGGCACTAATGACAAGTATAAGGAAAGATTAATTGTTAAAGGGTAGAGAAAAGAAGGTCTTGACTATTTCGATACATACTCGCCGGTAACAAGGATTACATCCATATGGATATTAATCGCTTTAGCCGTTGTGTATGGTTTTGAAATCCATCAGATGCATGTTAAAACAACTTTCTTAAATGGAGAGTTAGAGAAAGAAATCTATATGGAACAAACCGAAGAGTTTGTGGTTCCTGGAAAAGAAAAGAAGGTTTGTGGACTTGTTAAGTCTTTTTATGGACTAAAACATGCACCTAAGCAATGGCATGCAAAATTTGACGATACAATGTTGTCAAATGGTTTTGTGATTAATGAGTGTGATAAATGTGTTTACATTAAACACATTCCAAAATAAATAATCATTGTTTGCCTATATGTGGATGATATGTTGATAATGAGTAATGACATTGCCAACATAAATGCTACAAAGCGTATGTTGACTAGCGAATTTGATATGAAAGACTTAGGAGTTGCTGATATAATCTTAGGTATTAAGATACATAAAACTCCTAGTGGTCTGACTCTGTCTCAATCTCATTACATCAAATCAGTACTTGATAAGTTCAAGTATTTGGATTTTAAAGTTTCAAAAACCCTAATAGACGTAAATCTTGCTCTTAAGAAGAACAAAGGTAGAAGTACGTCTCAACCGAATTATGCACGTATGTTAGGATTTTTAATGTATATCATGAATTGCACTCGACCAGACATAGCTTGTGCTATAAGTAAATTGAGTCGATACATACACAATCCAGACCAAACTTATTGGATGGCAATGAAACGAGTTTTGGGAAATTTGCAATATATCCAAGACTTTGCGTTGCATTATACTAAGTATCATGCAGTTATTGAGGGATATTATAATGAAAATTGGATCACCGGTTCAACCGAGTCTAAATCAACAAGTGGATACATTTTCACAATTGGTGGATGAGCGGTGTTCTTGGAAGTCGTCCAAACAAATATTAATTGCCCGCTCCACAATGGAAGCTGAATTTGTAGCTTTAGACAAAGCCGCTGAGGAAGCTGAATGGCTTCGAAATTTCTTGGAAGATATTCCATTTTGGCCAATTGACACCAATCTGTATATATTGTGATAGTCAATTGGCTATTGGAAGGGCTAGAATGTCATGTATAACGGTAAAAATCGTCATATACGACGAAGACATAAAATCGATAAACAACTGATCTCTGTGGGCATTATGATAATTGACTATGTAAGGTCAAAAGAAAATGTGTCAGATCCGCTTACAAAAGGACTAACTAGAGAGGCAGTTGAATGGTCATCAAAAGAGAATGGGACTATGGTCGAGGACAAGCAACTCATGGAGGTAACTCTACTTAGAAGACTGGAAATCCCAAGATCTAGGTTCAAAGAGCTCAAACAAAGTTGTGAGTGACGGTTCAACATTGTCAAACTAAATTTATTTTGGTCCATTCTCATGATGAGACAACGTTCAATACCAAGGATAAAGCGCCGTAGATTTTTAATGATTATCTATGTTTGATATGGGGATTATCAAACAGTATACATCTACGGGATTACACATTTAGAAATCACCTATGTAAGTGTGAAGTGGAAGCCGCTTCAAGGAGAATTCTGTAGGGCCAATTCTCTATGCACTTATGAAACCAGGCTGTGTTCATGGCTGAGACGAACACAACAATGAGAACTAAAAAATAAAAAAGGATTAATTGTGTGACAGATGTTGTCTAGGTATACACTAGAGCTCGACGTATCAAAGATATTAAATCTACCGATTGACCGAGTATATACGATATATGTTCACTACGGAAAGTTCAAAGGGAAACCTACCTATCCCGATGCAATTAGTCCTTAGTTGCGAATCACACAAGTTGTTTTTCATGCATGTTAGAAATCGCCGGTGGTTGGTCCGGAAAGACATGGGGCTTTTTGGGCGTAAAAGTGCTTCAAATGCCCACAGAGGCAAAGCAATTAACAAGCACTTAAAATCATCATTCCCCATTCACGTGGGGGATTTTTGGGGTTGAAGTGTGGTAGTGTGAATGGAAAATGAGAGAAGATCATGAAAAGGCAACTTTAGCTTTTTCACTTTGTCCATCATCGGCTAAAGACAACTATTTTGTTGGGTATAAATATAAGGTCACTTACTTTAGCTCTTAAAAGGAGCTAAGAGGAAGGGCCCTCGCGCCTTCGTCGGCGTCGTTCGTTCGGCTCGGTCTCGGCTTTGGCTTCGGATTTGGTCAATTGATATGATTGATTGACTTAATTTTTTGGACCAACAAGATTAGATTATTTATTAAATGTTAATATTTTATTTGACCTTTTTCGTAACAGTAATTTGTCTTTAATAAATTTCCACTCCAAAAAATTCCCGCGTATTCTAAAACAGCAACCAGAAAGGCTGCATTTCGTGAATAGCCACCTGCAATGTGAACAACCACCTTCACACCCTTTCATCCAGAATTTCGTTGGCTATCAATAGATAGTCATTCCTTCAGAATTTTTCCTCTAAATTTTTTTGATATCTCCTCTTTCTTTCTGCATCATTACTTTCAAATTAGAGTAAGTCGGTCGTGTGATTTGCACCATTATTTTGTGTTCGTCGATAACTTAGTGGTTTGAAGTGCCACTACCGCTAAGTTGACTGTTCTGTTCTATCCTGGAAAGAATTTATTCATGAACCTTGGGCATTAGTGAGGGGATAAAATTTTTTAAGGACGCACAAGAAATTTGTGGGCTCGGGACATATAATTCTTCATATTTCTATTCATTTATTTTCTATTTTAGTCACTTACAAAATCAAATTTCTAACACTAAGAAAGTGAACAAAATTTGTTGATAAATGGTAATAATGTGAGGAGACGTTTGGTTGGTTGGTTGGGGGGGGGGGGGGGATTGGATAAAGTAATCCATGTATTAACTTTGCTATTGGGTAATCCCATGTTTGGTTGGCATTTTGGAACCATGTATAACTAATCCATGTATAAGATAATATACCAATTGATGTATTATTAAATTCCACCACCAACATGGAATAACTAATTCATGTATTAGTTATACATGGATAAAAGATCAAAAAGACAAAACTATCCTTTTCTTTTTTTAGAAATCAATGAAAGTTAAGCATCAAAGGATATCATCATAAATTTATTTTCTTTTTAATTTAAAAATAAATCAAAATTTTTAAATAATAACTTACATCTTCAATTTTAGTGCAATGTATCAAACACTAGACAAAGAATAATCCATGTATTACTAATCTCTGCATTACTGATTATAATTCATGTATTATTTGTCTCCGCACCAAACGTCCCCTTAATGCAATTGCTACAATAAGAAGTAGGAGTAGATAATCATAATAGTACAACGTTTAGCTCAAAGTCATGCACAAGTCTTCCTGTGGAAATTTCAAATTGAAGGACCAACGAGTTGACGCCTACTTTGGTTTTAGTCATTAGTTGATAGACAGAAGATATACAGCTCAAGTCTGGACTGGGGGCTACAAGTTCCTTCCTATTTCTACATCCAACTAATCATCTTTAATGGAGAAAGAGAAGAAAGTGACAATTCCAAATGAGCTGACTGAGACATGTTAAGTCATTACACAAGTCTTTCCATGGAAATAATGTAAAATGAGGAGACAATTTTAAGGTAATGTACTTTCACCTTGATGCTAGACATTGCAAAGTTTGCGAAATTCAAGATTGAACTTTTAAGATTGAAATTTTGCTATGGTGCACACTCTATTTTATTGTTGACGGTCTTACCGCTAGTGATTAGTAGTGTTTTAAAAGGCTAGGGCGTACGGCGAGGCATAAGCCCTACGGATCTATTCTTTTATATCTAATAAAATAACATAACGAAAAAATATGGAACAACAACATACCCACTTATACTCCACGAGTGGGCTCGGGAAAGAGTGCGATGTACATGAACCTTATCCCCATCAAGGTGGAGCATCAAAAGATATGAAAAAAAAATATAAAATGTTATAGATATAGTAAATATGATATTCACCCTTATGATGTTCTCAAATATATGCAATATTATATCTCGTTATTTGAGCCACACTCAATTTTTCAATTGATATAGATGGATATTACTTGTATCATTTACTTTAAAGAATCTTGTAGTGAACAGTGTTAATTAAATGTAAGTTTGTATGGTTCGGTGTAAATACCCGATGCACTAACTTTTACTAGAGAAAATATCCATAATTGATTGTTTCTCGAGCTTATTTATTAACTAATAATAAGTACTACTACTAAATAAAGTGTAGGAGTAAAAGTTTAACATGCATGTTTCACTCTGTAAGTTTTCACTGGCACCTGTTTTCTTGTCCCTTTCTACAGTGAGGGGAAGTAAAATTAAGGCAGGGAAGTCTGGGGAACCCGGTAAAGTTTCTTTTGCTTTCCGTTTTTGGTTTCCAACAACTCAATAAAGTGGTCGTTTGGTTTGTGAAGGAGTTATACTAGAATTATAATGTTAGGGGTCGTTTAGGTTAAGGGATTGTCAACATTGAGATTGTCAAGGGTCCAACTCCTTGTCAAGTCCCACACAACAATTTCATCAATGATGTCCAAGTCGATGCATTTCTGCCCTCTGGTTTAACTTAGATTCAATTTTAGGCCAATTAACAATTAAATTTATATTTGCGGAGTTACGGTCAATAGTTAGATTAAGAGTTTAAATGGTGAACAATGTTAATTATTACTAAAATAGCAATATATTCGTAATTCTCAACGATAATGATACGGGAATGAGATATAAGCTGAAATTAACAAAGTTAAAGCGTAAGTAAAAATAGATAGGGTAACCGCGCTGTATCGCTAACCCCAGTGAGAGTTCTTCGGTACTAATCGTACTCAGAAGATCAGAGAGCAAAGCGCTTGACAAATGTAACTAAAGATCAGTATTTGAGCCAGAACGAGAGAATATTGATATTGATATTGTAGACAAGAAGTAAAGTTGTGTTACAATGGCTTAGAACAAATGCTATTTATAGGTCTGATAGGCGTCCGTTGGGTTTTGTAACCGCTGGGCACGTATCCGTTGGATACGTAACTGCTGGGTGGTAATTATTGCCTTTATGACCATTCATTGAGTGATCGCAGATGATCAGGCTAATAATTGCTCATTCAGATCGTGTTGACTGATGAGGCGTTACATGACTGCTTTGGGTCTGCTCGTGATAACTGTCTATCCGTTAGACATCTGTCCGGTGGAACTTCTGCCCATGCCACGTGGCGGACACATGTCATCTTTTAGGTGATGCCAGCTTTTATCCAATACACCTCTCATATTGCATTAACTAAAAGGAGAAAAACTTACTTATAATTTTTCAAATGTGCCCTAATATTTTTACAGCCCCTAAAAATGCATCCCTCCATCTTTGAACCTTCTCCATATCACCTTTGAATTCCTCTTCGTGTTGACAAAATGACTCCGCGAGTGGTGACTTCTGATGCCATACATCTGTTACAAGGAAATAAAATAAGGCAGGGGATTCTGTGGAACCCGGTAAAGTTTCTTTTGTAACAACTCAATAAATCAGTTGTTTGGTTTGTGAAGGAGTTATACTAGAGTTATAATGCTAGGATTATAATATGGGGGCAAAAAAATGACGGGTTTATTCTCTCGATATACTTTTTGTTAATCTCATTTGGTTCATGGGATTAAAACAATGTATAAATTTGGATAAACTTTTATTTTTCAATTTTATCATTCAGATTTTTCAAGGAGTTTCAGAGAAGAGTTAGGAGAAGGCATCTTGTCATATTAATGTTTTACACCGAAATCACTATTGCTAGTCTTCTCCGACCGCGACTTGTTGGGAATTTTCTATCATCCTCCTTGCCATCAACATGTACTCTTGTGAGAACTTAAATTTAAGACTGATATAGAGAAGAAGACCTGTACTGGCCACAATCAATATGATATGTTTACATCATTGTCAATGGTCCAACCACTTGTCAAATTGAAACGACCTCGGTCAGTCGTTTCGGAAGTTAGAACTCCGATTGGCGTGCTGATAAATTTAAAATATTCGTAAGGTCCATTAGGACCTGTCTGTAAAATTTGAGCTAAATCAGACCTCGTTTGGTAGGCATCAGAAGAAGGTTTCAGTTTTTATTGTCGATAAATATTAAAAAGAGATTTTCGAGCTCGGTTTTGGCGAATGAGCTCTGATTCAAAATCCGAAAGCGCTGTTAGGTTCGTATGATTATTTGTGACTTTTTTTAACTTTCGAAAGTGAATTTCGATGTTGTTCGGCTAGTTTCCGCTAAAATGCCGAAAGTTAAATAATTTGATATTTTTTTATTTAATTCGTATATTGAGTTTCGGCAGTCCGATTGGAGATCCGCCTTAGCAGGTGTGTTACATATATTTTGTATAACTTGTATGCAAAAGTTGGAATTATTTCGAATATCGCAGGGTACCGTTTTAATTTTCTAAAACAAAAAGAAAAGAAAATAAAAGAAAAAGAAAATGAAAAGAAAGAAAGAAATGACAAGAATAGGCGGTGGTCAAGGGATCCAAATCCCTTGACTTTTAAGTCATAAGGAAAAGGCAGTAGCAAAAACTTGTTGCTCCCAAACGCACACGCAAGTATACGTGGTCGACAAGTAATAAAGTGATAAGTTGAGTATCGTTCACACGAGGACTATTGTTCAGACTGAATCCTAGCAAACAATTTTCTAAAAATTATTCAGGGATCTTTTTCGATGATGATTGTGATTGTTCTACTACCTAAAAAAAACAATAATTAAAAACAAGTAATTTTAGTCAAGTAATAGAGAGCAAATTATGGGTTGTTATCAATAAAATGGAAATGGTCCAGAGTCAGAGCTACAACCAATCCAGTTGATTCTACTTCTCGATTTCCTAGATTGCTAACTAACAGGTTAATTATATTCGTGAAAACCTATCGATTCTTCACGAGTCTATGCAAGCTACTCTAACGCCTATATTTCTATGGAATTAAATTACATGCATGCATTAAAGAACTCTGTATTTAGCTAAGAAGGGCGAATAGGTATATGTCTATCCTACCCGCAAATCGATTCCCTGATGCCCAGGTTCACAATCAAGCTCTATTCTTTCTTATGTGCGTTTACAAGTTCCCTCTATCGAGTTCAACTTGTAAACCGTAGATAGTGTTCAGTTATCAGGCCTCAACAAACCAAACAATTAGGTTCAAGAAAAAATAAACAATCCGAAATGGTAAATTAATAGGTAGAAATCAACTTTCAAACATCAACCTTCATGTATTTGCCCTAACCTTAGAACGATATATTTAGCTACGCATATTCATAATAACAAGACAAGAATTCATGGAAGAAAGATGAAAGATTGTAATAGATGAAGGAAAGGAATTAAACCCTTGGTTCAATGTGTTAAGAACTCACAAAACTTACTCCAAAAATCGACCTCCTCTCCAAAAATAACGGAATAATGAGGTTTTATCGTGTTTACAAAGTGCTAGGATAAGCTAAACCAAAGCATAATCTAGTTGGGAAAACTTGTGTTTCGTTAGCCTCAAATCTTTCGTGAAACCCCCGCTTCCAGTATAGCTCCTAACTCCAAAGCTATCTTTGAAGCCTTGCTCCCAGTATATACATAGCTTCCAACTCTTCAGGGCTTTCTCGGAAGCCTTGCTTTCAATATAGCTTCCAATGTATCCATTAACTCCAATTTGATTGTTCTTGTCCCGAATTTATCCGCACTATTCCTAAAATCACAAATACGATAAGTGAGCACAAGAAATACAATTATCATATATAACGAGCGGATAAAGTACCAAAATATGAGAAGATATTAAGGTAAAATAGGCAAATATCGCCAAACATCATGTGTCGTTGTTTTTCTCTTGTCAAGCAAATAAAATTAAGCAAAAAGGGGAATTCTCTACCTAAAATGGTTCAAAATCAATTTATTCACTTTAGTCGTCTCAGCAAAAATGGACAACTTGACCTTAATAATGCCGAGTTATTGAGAAAAATTCTAATTGAAGGATTATGTGACGTCCCAATAAGAAAAAAATTTAAGTACACAGCACTGCAATTTCAGGATTCCATATTTTGGTAAATTGCAGTAAACACAAAACGCTGCTAATTTACAAAATAGTCAAGTTCAGACTGAAGGTATAACTGGGTGCTATTATTGCCAAGTTATAACATGGTGGCATTAACAGTACCAAGTTCCAGTTGGGAAGAAGACAGCGATTTATCTACGTTAAATCGTTAACTTGGAACTTGCACTATTGATCTTGGCAAGTTATCTCTTACGAACACTCATAACAACTTGTCTAGGTTTTGCAATATGGTTCACTACTAGTAATATTTTTTTAACTTTATTTACTTCAATAAAGAAAACAGCTCTCTGAAGTGGAATTCCTTCAAGGCAATGGCAAGTGACGTGGAGATCACAAGTACTAAATCAACCGAACTTTTCCCTTGCTCGTATCACAACTTTTACCAAAATGTTCGATTTCTCTTCTTTGTTTTTTGTTTCAGGAGTCCAAAAGGCTTAAAAATGGAAGAGCAGAAGTCGAACCTATGAAGAGAAGAAGTCTGATCCAGAAAAAACAAAGAATCATTTGGCAAACTCAATAATGAAACTCGCATAGCCAAATCATAAGACGTGTATTAATCTACTCCTCAAAATCGATTAAAATCCAACTGTGAGATACGTTATAAACGAAATCCTAATGTTGTATTTCAAAAGCACAGATGAAACCTGATGTTTTTACGAGAAACTCAGATGTCAATCAAAATGTACTACAATGTTCGTTTTGAAACCAAGATATACTAGTACCAACAGTGATCACTGGAATTAATGTGACCGAACTTCCACATATTCCACCTTAGTGAACCAAAGGTTTGAAGGCTTGAGCAATCTGCAAAAGAGAAGATCTAGGGTAAAAAATCAGAATGGTAATAGGTTTCTTCCTAGGCTTACAAAAAGAGAATTTTCATTTTTGCTACTGAAATGCAATTATAACATTAATTAAGTGCTCACGGGTATAAGGCTTTGAAGATTGTACGATTTTATGAAGTCTTAATATGCCACACCCTTTTCACTGATCCAAACTAACTCAATTCCTTATACAACAAACATTTGGTAACGGGACAGTTGCCAGCAGAACAAATATTTCTAATTAAATCTTGTTCTATAGACTGATAAATCGGTTGAAAGTGGCATAGAGATCTTGCCAGTCTGCTCATATGTGAAAAGGGAGTGTGGAAAGAATATTACTGTATCACCAATATCAGCAACCAATGTAACATAAACAGGAAAAATAAAATAGGGCATAACTAACCAGAAGTAAACCTCAACTTAGCAAGAATGCACACACCAAATACTCGATCACTACTTCAATTTGAAAGCTCCTAGGGCATAACTAACCAGAAGTAAACCTCAACTTAGCAAGAATGCACACACCAAATACTCGATCACTACTTCAATTTGAAAGCTCCTATTGCAAAGAAAAACTTTTCAGCTCGTCAGGTTATGTACAAACTTTTCATAACTTTTGTTCCAAATATTTTACATGTTGGATTTATCTGAATAAAAGAGTCCACCCATAAAGGGTGCTCTTAATATCTATCCAGGTAAAAAGATAAGTTATCTGGTAGAGTCCTACAAGAGGACAACTACTGTATAATACAGTTATAAATACAGTAGTAATAGGCTCAGATAAATATACTGATTTCTCTACAGCTCTTCCTATCTCTCTCTAAAATAAACTAGTGTTTAGACTGTGGATAAAAGGGTTGATCCGTCAAGCACGTGACAACCACCGACGGCCAGTAATTCCAGCCACGGTTCAAGATCCTACCACTTCCGCTTACCAGAACAACAAGTAAGTTCTCGGTTTATGTTTAAACAATCTATTTAGTATAGATTTGTTGTTATATGAATATATGCATATATCTATCCTTCATTGGTATCACATGTCATTAGGTTGGTTTTCTGGTCCGCTAAATATATACGTATATTTTATTTATTTTGCCTGAATTAAAGATACATAAATAGTATTAAATGAAAGATATCAAAGTGCACTGATATCAGATTTCTTGTAACAAAATGCTGGTACATAATCAGTGATCTCTGTTATTAATATTTCGCTAATCTTTCATGCTAAAATTCGGTTTATGCATTCAGAGACCGTATTTTCTGTTTTTTTGAGAACAAGAAGAATTTTGGATGAAGTTTCACATATATTCTTTTTGGAGTAAAATACTTAAAAGGTCACTCAACTTTGAGAAATGTGTGACCAAAGTCACTTTGCTTTGAATTGTACTAATAAAGTCACTCAACTTAAGGTAATTCTCACCAAAAGTCATTGTAACCAGATTTTGCACAATCATCTCACCGAAAATCTGACATGGTATTTTCATTTTTAATTATATATACATGTGGCATACTTTATTTTCCATATAGGATTTTATAATAAGTTGAATTATTTTCTAAGGATTTGGAAAGTGTTCTTTTAAATTATTACAATAATAGAATATTGTGTCATTGCTAAATTTCTACGGGTACTGTCGAAATATTAGCTTTACTACTCTTTCAAGTACTTAACACTTTAATTAGTTATGGTTAGAATCATTATTTTTTCCAAATCTATTAGTTAAATATATATTTTATATAATAGATAATAGGTAGAATAGTTAAATATAATAGATAGTTAAATATATATTTTATCTAGTGTCTCCATTTTCTCAATTTCTTATTTGGATGAATGACACTTGGCCCTCCTTAAGACCAATGTTCTAGATTTAATAGGGTAAATAAAGGTATTTAATTATGGTTTGGACAAAATATATTTCTATTTCAAATTCAATTTGTAATTTTTTATTATTGTTCGACTATGTGCACTCAAAAAATTAAGAATCATTTTAAATAAAAATTAAATTAATTGTTAAACAAACTCATCTTATTTTAGATATAGAAGTGCAGAAGATCTATGTGATTTCTATAAGTATTATGAATTGGTTGGAAAGTTTCTTTCCAAGATAAAATGTGAATAACTATGAGCAGAATATTAGGTACTATCTTCGCAACTAGTTTTAACTGATGTGATTGTGTGAAAAGAATTTCTTCGTATATTGTTATTTGAGTAAATTGACATTATTAAATCTTGTCTTGTTAATTCTATTCCTTATGATGTTATCGCTTGCAAATAGTTTAACACTGTTTTTGGTTTTCTGTTATATGTTTGAGATTGGATTAGCAAAAACAAAGTTTTATTAAAACAATAAATAAACGAAAATTTTGGAGACCGAAAAATAATTTAGGAGGAGGGATGAAATTTGTTGCTAAATTATAAGATAGGTTAGATGCTTTGAATTTAAAATAGGAAGATATACTTTTCTAACCATTGTCAAATATTTAGTTTTACTTCATTAAATCTAGACCATCCATTTTGAAAAAGGAGATGGATCCGAAAATATGTGGAAGAGAAATGGGTTATGGATTAAGAGTTGGGTTAATCAACTTATTATAAAATCCTACATGGAAAATAAAGTATGCCACATGTATATATAATTAAAAATGAAAATACCATGTCAGATTTTCAGTAAGATGATTGTGCAAAATTCGGTTACAATGACTTTTGGTGAGAATTACCTTAAGTTGAGTGACTTTATTAGTACAATTCAAAGCAAAGTGACTTTGGTCACACATTTCTCAAAGTTGAGTGACCTTTTAAGTATTTTACTCATTCTTTTTGCAAACCGGAATTTGTTCCATTTTGATAAAATAAACTTTTTATCAAAGTTTCCAAAAATCTTAAAGAAAATAAAAGAACAAGAAAAATGGAAACGAAACCAGTATTCAATCTTCCACAGCCTGCCGTCTTCGAACACTGTCTCCACCGGAAAAAGCTCCGGCGAGGAGTAAAATCAGCCATTGGAATAAAAGCAAAAACAGTTTTTTTTACAAATCTTCACAAAAGAAGTGAAATGAAATTATAAAAAATAAAATAAATAAATAAATAAAAATTGTGGAGCTTGGTGCTCCATTTCCATGGCGGATTTAAGGGAAGAAGATTCTCTTATTCCACAAAAAAAGATATGGCGGCTGTAGTAATTAAAAGGCGAGATGAAATTAGGGTTTTTTTTTTTTTTTTTTTTTTTTTGATTTGAAATAGCACATTTAAATTAAAAAAAAAAAAAAGCTTAGGCTTTAATGGAGGCTGCTGCAGACAGTTTAAAGAGATCAAGAAAGGTGTAAAATAGCTAGGTAAAGACTTGTAGCTGAAGCTTATATTTTATTTAAATTAGCCCACTTGTTCAAATGTTTTCGGCAGAAACTTAAACTGGGCTAAGGCCCACCAGAAATCTTAGGTAATAAATTGCAAAAATGGCCTAAAGTAAAGATATGGTCAGTTCTGGATCAGGTTCTAGAAAAAATGATTCTTTTCTTAAAGTGGCAGTATATAAGCAGAATTGGGAATATAGCCCATTTCATTTTTTTTGGCTAATGAGCCATTAACAAATATAATTTTTACTCTTATTCTAATTGATAGAATATTTTTTTAATCCCAATTGCATAAAATATTATTTTTGTTTAATATTAAGCATATTTGTTAATTAGTTTAACAATTGCATGAAGTGATAATTAGTTTAATGCTAATTTTTTTATTTATTGTTAATTTGTTTAACATGTTTAAAATATTAATTAATTTAATATTTAATATATTTGTTAATTAGTTTAACGAATACATTTATGTTAATTAGTTTAACATTTAATTTATTTAATATGTTAAATATAATTTAAACTAATTTAAGTTAATTTTTTTAACTTAGATCCACACGGGATTATTTGATCATTACAAAAATAAAATGTTGTTTTTTTGGTATGATTAGACATTAAGCAAAGTAGTTGACTAGGTTAATTTACATGTGTTTAATTTTTGGACGATGACTGGGAACATAGTGAACTTTCGACTCCATTATTAATATATGTGTTTATTAACTTAATCAACTTAGTGCTATTGTCCGAATATGTATGTTGAACATAGTAATTGCGTTTAGAAATTCCTTCTTTAGATCCTCACCATATTTTTTTATTTTTCTAAAAGAAAATGTCTACTGCTGCTAAGAACATTGTTGCTGAGCTCAACAAAGGGTTGAAACTCAATGGTGACAACTACGAGACCTGGAGCTTAAAAGTCCAATATGTGCTTGAAGAGCAAGAGGCTCTGGAGGCAATTAACATCGTCATAGATGAGCCTGAGGAAGGCACCACGGCTCAGCATAGGCGTGACCGTGCAGCTTATGACGCTTGGAAAAAGAAAGACTCCTTGGCTCGCATTACGTTGCTGAGCACGTTAGATGATGATATCTTAAGGGAATTTAAGGATCACCAAAGAGCTATGGGTCTTTGGGTTGCTTTGAAGAATAGGTTTGGTACCTGTTCTATTGAAAGGCTATAATCCTTAACAATCAAGTTTGACTCATACAAGAAGCGCCCAGAACATTCAGTACGAACTCATATGCGGCTTATGACAAACATGATAGGGGAGTTAAAAGATGCTGGTCATGTGTTGACCGATGAGCAACAAGTTCAAGCAGTCATACGGTCCTTACCTAATTCTTGGGATCGTATGAAGATGCATTTGACCCACAATCAGCTAATCAGGACTCTGATAGATGTCCGGAGATCTCTTGAGCTTGGAGAGGATCGGCTTGAGGCTACTAAGCCAACATCTGAGTTGCATATGGCAACATCCTCTAAGGCCAAAGGTGGCTCCAAGAAAAAGAATTGGGTTAAGAAAAGAGGACCAACTCAGTCTCAGCCTGCTAAAAGAGCAAGGGCAGAACAACAAGGTAATAACAAACGTCCCAAAAGTGTCAATGTTGCAAAGGTGAAATGCTTTAACTGTGAAAAAAAGGGTCACTATGCTAAGGATTGCTCTGAGCCTCCTAGAAAGGTATTTCACAAAACTCAAACTAGTGAACTTTGTGTTTCTAGTTCAGTATTTTTGACTGAATCTAATCCTTTGTGGATTGTAGACTCGCGAGCAACGGACCACATAACGAGGGAATGCAATTCCTTTGTGGAGTTTCGGCGTATTTCACGTGGAACAAAGTGGATTTATGTGGGCAACAAAAATAAGGTTGATGTTGAAGGGATCGGTATATGCAAGTTAGTCTTGCGTGGTGGTCGACACCTACTACTACATGATGTCCTCTATGCTCCAGGAATTCGCCGGAATATTATTTCTGTTATTGTTTTGCTTAGGCTTGGCTTTAGCTTGTTTTTCCATGACAATTCTGTCAAATTGACTTTAGGTTCAACTTTATTTGATTTTGGTCATGTGACCGGAGGTTTTATTATTATGGATTTGGATTATGATTCATTCAATAATAATGCTAGTTTTTCTATGTTTGCTTCCTCACATAAATATGATAGTGATGTAAACATATGACATGCTGGACTTGGTCATATTGGCCAGCAAAGAATGTAAAGGTTAGCAAAACAAGGTTTGCTTACTGGCATTGAACATGTGGAATTGTCCACTTGTGAAAGTTGTCTAGCAGGAAAATCTGCAAGAAAACCCTTCGGTAAAGCGACTAGAGCTGAATATCCTTTGCAATTAGTCCATTCGGACATCTGTGGGCCTATGAATGTCAGGGCTAGGCATGGAGCGTATTATTTCATCACATTTATAGATGACTACAGTCGTTTCAGTTATGTCTATTTAATTTCTCACAAATCAAAGCAATAAGTTGTTTCCAATGCTATATGAGCTTAGTGGAAAATCAATTAGACAAGAAGATAAAAGTTTTTCGAATTGACCGAGGTCGAGAGTACTTGTCAACTCAATTTAACGAGTTATGTGATGGAAAGGGAATTTTTCATCAGTTGACTATCCCAAATACTCCACAACAAAATGGTGTTGCGGAGAGAAGAAACAGGACGCTTCTAGAAATGGTTAGGTCAATAATGGCACACGCTAACCTCCCAATTAGTGATTGGGGTGATGCATTGCTTACTGCTACCTATGTACTTAACCGAGTGCCTACAAAATCAGTTGCAACCACTCCATATGAGTTGTGGACTGGAAGAGCACCCAACCTAAGTGTATTAAGACCTTGGAGTTCCGTTGCCTATACACATGATTCTTCTCACAAACATGGCAAATTAGGCCCGAGAGGAAAGAAAAGTATCTTTATAAGATACCCAGAAACCTCTAAGGGTTATGTGTTTATAGGTCAGCAAGACAGTGGGAGCCTAACTGAGTTTGAATCATGAGATATCACATTCTTAGAGGATGAGTTTCGTAAAAAGGGAAATGTAGGTCAAGACGTAACCTTGTTTGAGATAGAGGATCAAGATGGACAAAGATCACTTCATTCGACTGGGAGAAATTTAACAGATGATGAATTAGTTTCACATCAACAACCTCCTTCATCATCGGATGCGAATGTAAGTAATCATTTGACATCAAACAGTGACCAAATGGATCTTGTTCCAAGTGGGAGCGAGATGGTCACTGATCTTGTTCCAAGTGGGAGCAGGATAGATGTTCTTGATCCAAGTGGGAGCAACGTTGATCCAAATGGGAGCAACGAAGAAGAATCACAAAAAGGACGCGGTTTACGTAAAAAGATTCCCCGCCGACGATTTGATGTCGAAGGTGCTGAACTTTTTATGTTGTTCTTACAAGTAGAAAACGAGCCTAAAAATGCAAAAGAGGCTCTCTCATGCCCTTCCAAGGAAAAATGGATTAAAGCAATGAAAGATGAAATGGAGTCAATGAGAGTCAACAAAGTATGGGAACTAGTTGATCTCCCAAAAGAACGCAGAGCTATTCGGACCAAATGGGTTCTCAAGATTAAGCTCAAGGCTGATGGCACAGTTGAGAGATATAAGGCTCGACTGGTGGCGAAAGGTTATACACAACAGGAAGGAATAGACTACGAAGTGACTTTCTCACCTGTTGTGCGATTTAACTCTATTCACCTGATTCTAGCTATAGTAGCAAGCTTAGATCTTGAATTACATCAGATGGATGTAAAGACTACCTTTCTCAATGGCGAATTAGATGAAGAAATTTATATGGAACAACCTGAATGTTTCATTGAAAAAGGTCACGAACAAAAGGTTTGTAGACTTTTGAAGTCTATTTATGGCCTCAAACAATCTTCAAGGCAGTGGTATATACACTTTCAAAATGTGATTATATCCAATGGTTTTACTATGGTTGATGAAGACCATTGTATAACTACTGCGCAATCTTTGTATCTATCATTCTAACTTGTGATAAAAAACCTCCCCAAGTAAAGTTTTAGTCACTATGTTCCAATGACAAAGAAAATAATAGAAATACATAACATTTCTGAAACAAAATATGTGTTGTTGCTCCGTCTCTAGAATGCAGAGGGTCAATTCAATAACTAATAGAGACATTCTTGGAAAAATCAATAATCATAACTACTGGAGCTTACCACTTCAATCAAAGCCTTATTAAGCTTCTCAAATTGTGGACCCATTAGCTGATTCAACTCTGCCAGTAATAGCTGAGGCTGTGGATCCAAGAAACTAAAGAAAAATAGATTTTTATGATTCTCTTAAAACGTTTAGTAAGAACACGTGCTGAAACTTCCGAAAAAGAATAGTATGGAGTAGCAGGACTAACCACTCAATGTCCTTTTTATTTGTCACAAGATCCATTTTCGAGAGAATGTTAACATGGGGTAGTTCAAGTTGAACCATAGCAGAGAGTGAAGCCATACACCCACTTATGAATTTGGTCACATCTGTGATAAACTGAGACACAAAAAGAACTTAAACATCAAGCGTGAATAGCAGGGGAGGGGAAAAAACAAACAGGAAATACAAGTAGAAACGACGTACCTGAGAATCAAGTAAATATACAACACAAACATTAAAATTTTTACGCCTTAGGTGTTCCACAAAATTCTTCAGCACAGGAACATGTGAAAAAAGTTCAATCTGACCTGTATAATGATGCGCATTGCAAAGTTAAGAGTAATCCTTATATACACATGCATGTGTGTGCGCGCGCATGCATGTCTTTCTATATGTACAGACATATACATACAAAATATATTAGGTCAGAAATGGGCATTCATACTGGCAAAAGGCCGAAGAGCAACAATGTAACACAGTAGAAATCATGTCACATAACCCAGAATACTTTGACAGAGTTCAATAAGGATTAGGTGAGTGCAAGGTACTAATGTAGAATTTCCTGATAAACTCTCCTTGTGTAATTTGATCCTAGAAAAAGAACCACCACAGCCTAGGGAAGGATCAAGCCCGGGGAGTGGAAGATGCAGGAGGTTCACAGTTGTAGTGAGCATCAAATGACGTGTTCAGAAATAACAGGATCTTATTTTCTCAGATCTTATCTAAGAATGCTCCAACAAGAATGATCTTAATCACGTAAGTTGCACAATCCATTCATCTCAATATTCAAAGAACAATAAAATGCACAATCCATTCATCTCAATATTCAAAGTACAATAAAACAACTAATAGAATCTGAAACTCTCTTTCATCTCACCAACTTTTCTTTTCATAAACAATGATTGCTAACTATCAAGCAACAAAACGTGGAATCAGTTCCATAAAAAAGTCAACGTGTAAACTCAACCCTTGACTAACCATTAAGAAAAACATATCTGAACATGGAATGGTCAATGTCATTCCTGAAAATGCACTCACGAGAACAAAGTGGAGTTCATGGACATGAATAATTTAAAAATTACAATATTCTGAAGTCATTTTATGTTACTATTCTCAAAAAAAAAAAAAAAAAAAAAATCTGAAGTCATTTAACAAGAATGAAAGGGCTAACCCTTGACTTTAAAAGGCAAGCATTCTGTAAAAATAATTTTAGGGAAATCACAACGGATGGTCAAGCTCTCAGAGAGAGTTCACAACCCTATGTCCCCAGAGTATTTATTCATTTGAAGTTATGCTGGATTAATATTCTAGCTAAAATACAAAATTCTGCTGCACTAAAATAGTTAGCAGTAAATGTGCAAAAGAAATATATTACTAACAATCTAACATATAGGACAACTGTGCTGGCTAATAAGAAGAATAATATGTGAGGGGAAATATAAGTACCTGGGCAGTCAAACACTAGGTAGTCATCATCCAAATAGTTATCCAACTCCTCTGTTAGCCACTCATCCAAATTTTCTTCAAGATGTCTGATACCACAGTCGAGGGCTGACAAATTTGACAAGAACAAAAACAGAAATTTGAAGTTTAAATAAAAGACGGGAGACCCTGAAAATGACAATCCTCTAAAGAAAGGATACTCCATGCAATACATAAGGCCACCATTTGGTCCAAGACCAAGTTCTTCCATAACATCATCCAGCGAGATGAGCTCTCTGATGTCTGCAACCAATATGAGTAAGTTAATTAAGACACATATAAATAGAAAACTATTAACCAAAAAACACTCTTATCTCTACTTACCCATAGCAACAGGATAGTCAAAGTTGTCTGCAGCAGGATCTAGGTTTACAATATGCATGGTGCGTCTCATGGTCTCACAGTGTTGATACAAACTAGAGCAGTAAGTGGACTGTGAAAGAAAAAACAAGTCTACATGAAACTAGCTAATTTGGGCAGAACTGGACATCCAAGTATGAAGCAATGATAATCCAATATACAACATTTTAGCAACTTATGATCCAGCTATTACCTTTCCACTGCCTGCAGGACCAATAACCAACTGTGCGTACCCCATGATCACCCCCTTTCCTATGAGGTTCTGAGAAAATTGAAAATCTGAAAGAAGCCAAGAACTGCAACCAACATGTATGTTAACAAGCTTAGAACATCAGCATGGCCCATATGCAATATCAACATCAAATATCACCCATTAATAAAGCAAAAAGGAAAAAGAAAAAAGCCCGAAAAATTTGTGTGTTGAAAATCATCTCATAAAGTTGAATTGTTAATAAATATAGAAATATGTCATTCTTTATTAAAATGGATGAACAGTAAAGTGTGTCACATAAATTGGGACGGAACGAAAAGAGTACTAATTAGTCAACTCCTTAAGTGCTCCTAAGTAGCTAAAGATAGATGCAACATAATATAGTCTAATAATTCACTAAAATTAGTAAATTTTACCGTATAAAATCAAAGCAAAAAGAGTGGTAACTATTGAGAGACAGAAATAATTTTTGTAGGAGAAACAAGTGAGGAGTTGGCGGCTTCACTGTGATATAAACGGGTTCGGACTTGGGTCTATTTATTGTGTAAACTTCGTATCATCAATTTATAAGCATACCTTTTTTGTTGAAGAAAATAACGGGTGGACCATAAATCAATGTAAAAATTTTACTTTTTTATTGGTTTTACATAAGAGGCCACTTTTGGAACTTCATTTTTTGACCTTGTGGGTTGAACTTTATACCGTAAGTTATGAAGTTCAACTTCAATCCGTAAGGACTGAACTTTTAAGCCTAGATGCGTAAACTTGAATCTTTGTGGGCTGAAGTTGAACTTCAAGTTTCAACGGGAAATTTTGATCACTAGCCATTTTTAGACGCGCTTAATGGGGACTATCTACCGTTTCAAAATTCATTGAAGAATAGCCAAAAATTCGCACGCACACTTAAGCTTCATTAGCGTTGGAAAAACACCTCAGACTAGCCCCATAACAAAAAACTGGGGCTTTGAACAAAACTTGTTCAAAGCCCAAGTATTTTGTTATGGGACTTTATATATAAAGCTGAGTCCCATAACAAAATGATGGGGCTTTGAACAAGTTTTGTTCACAGCCCCAGCATTTTGTTATGGGTTATGAGACTTTATATATAAAGCTTCAGTCCCATAATAATGCTGGGGCTTTGAACAAGTTTTGTTCACAGCCCAGCATTTTGTTATGGGACTGAAGCTTTATACATAGTCCCATAACAAAATGCTGGAGCCTTGAACAAAACTTGTTCAAAGCCCCAGTATTTATACTGGGGTTAGCTTCCCCAGTACAAATACTGGGGCCTTGAACAAGTTTTGTTCAAAGTCCCAGTATTTATACTGGGATTTGTCCGGAGGTGGCTATTTCTCAGCGAATTTGTTTTTGACGGCTACAAATCAATTAACGCGCGCCAAACAGGCCCCTACACTAAATTTTTACACCCTTGTGGTGGGCTGAAGTTGAACTTCAACCCTTGCGGGCTGAACTTGTGTTAAGTTCAAGGGATTTTTACAGTCTATACCCATGAAATTTAAAGTATTTACAAGTCATACACATTAAAAATTACGCTACTCATAAAACTAAAAATATTTACCCAACCTACAAATTTATTATTGTATACCTTTGTTATGCCTTATATGTGTATACCTTTAAGCTATACTGCATAAATTATAGTATAAAAGTCTGGAGGGTCATTTATTACTGTATACCTTTGTTATACCTTATATGTGTATACCTTTTTATGGTATACTGCATAAACTATGGTATACGAGTCTGGTTGGGTAGAGTGGGTAAATAGTTTAGCAGGTAGGTCGGGTAATATTTGAAAGTAGTGGGTAGTGGTTGTAATTATTTTAGGTTTTGTGGGTATTTTTGTAAGTGTCCCTAAGTTCAACCCACAAGGATTGAAGTTCCAAAAAGTGGACTCTTATTTAAAACCATTAAGAAAAGTGGCCTCAAACCAAAGACCACTAGCAAAAGTGGACTCTCATGCACTTTCCCCCAAATCAATACTAAGTACAAACTCACAATTTTTACTCCCTTCGTCCATGAAGGAGTTTAATTGAGGATGAAACTTAAGAAATAAAGGAAGAATTTTTAAAATCAAATGGTATAAAAATAATCATAAAAATTTTGTGTGGATAAAAACCATCCCACTTATTTAGAGTAAAAATATAAAATTTTAAAATTAAATTATTACTAAATATAAAAAAATTACATTCTTTTCAGGATTGATTAAGAAGGAAAGAGTGGTCATTCTTTTCAGGATTGATTAAGAAGGAAAGAGTGGGTATATTTCATTTGTCCCAATTTTTGTGACACTACTAGATTCGTGAGGCAAACGATTTTTAACGTAATATTTTCATGTTTTTTATATATTTTAAATTATTATTTATTCGTGACTTATAGTATCTATTATGTAGTTTCCAAATAAGTAAATTTTATTTCAAAAATAAAAAATTATATGAATGAATTTACGGCTAAAATTAAGAAATTTAACCCTCAATGTAAATATGTGTATTTTTTCGATGTTATGTTTTGAATATAAAAAAAAAATTCTGGTGGTAGTAGCGGCGACCGGAGGTGGCTAGCCGGTACTGTGAGTTGTGGCAGCAACCCTAGAGCAGTGGTGGGTGGAGAAGGTACTAAGAAGGAGGAGAAAACTCTAAATTGTAGATATTTGTTGAAACTTGTATATGCTATGTTGAAAAACTATTGCTATGTTTTGTAAAAGGGAAAAGTATCAGTATTTTTAGTAAATATGAAGCTAGGGTTGTATATTTTTGTAAATCTCCATAAAAGAATTTAGGAAAATTTACGCCCCATGAACGTTGACCAATAATAATTACTTTTTCTGTACACCTTTTCTTGTTTCTTTCTTTCCATATACATTTTACCCTTTTTAAATATATATTTAATATTTTAAATATATATTTAATATATTTAATATTATTGATATATTTAATATTATTGATATTTAATATTTTAAATATATATTTAATATATTTAATATTTTAAATATTATTGATATATATATATATATATATATAATATATTTAATTTTTTAAATATTATTATGTTGATAGGTCTCTATCATTAAGCCAAAAATCGTGCAACTACCATATTAATGGTAATCTATTTTTTTACCATTGACTGTTTCCTTTAATTAAGGGAGTTAAATATTAATATTGATTGTTTACCTATTTTTCGGGACTTCATAATATATAAATATTAATATTAATATTAAGAAATATATTTAATATGTATTAAATTTTTGGATACAAAAAATTATGTACACCTAAAGATAATTATTTGATGGGTGGATATATATGTAAAGAGCCCAAGAATTTAATGGGAAATTTTGATCACTAGCCATTTTTGGACGCGCTCATTTGGGACTATCCACCGTTTCAAAATTCATAGAAGAATAGCCAAAAATTCGCGCACACACTTAAGCTCCATTAGCATTGGAAAAACACTCCAAACTAGTCCCATAACAAAATTGTTATGTGTTATGAGACTTTATATATAAAACTTCAGTCCCATAACAAAATGCTGGGGCTGTGAACAAGTTACAGCATTTTGTTATGAGACCGACGCTTTATACAAAGTCCCATAACAAAATGCTGGGGCCTTGAATAAAATTTGTTCAAAGCCCCAGTATTTTATACTGGGGTTAGTTTACTGAAGCTTCCCAGTATAAATACTGAGATTTGTCCGGAGGTGGCTATTTCTCAGCGAATTTGTTTTTGACGGCTACAAATCAATTAACGCGCGCCAAACAGGCCGCTGCACGAAATTTTTACGAATTTAATATAACACAATACTACGAATTCACGTTATTATATTTTGCTAAGTAGCCAGTAACACAAAAACGCTGCTAATTCTACAAAATAGTAAAGTTCAGACTGAAGATATAACTGGGTTCTATTATTGCCTAGTTATAACGTGGTGGGGAAGAAGACAATGATTTATGTACGTTAACTTTGAACTTGCACTATTGAACTTGGCAAGTTCTCTCTTAAAAAAAAGGTCAGCTTCTAAGTTTGTTTCTTACGTGCACTCTTAACAACTTGTCTAGGTGTTGCAATATGGTTCACTACTAATATGTTTCAACTTTTATTTACTTCAACAAAGAAAATAGCCAAATCACGAGACGTGTATTTAATCTACTCCCCAAAATCCAACTGATAAACGTTATAAAGAAACATGATGTTTTTACAAGAAATTCAGAAGTCAATTAAAATGTATTAGTACAATGTTCATTTTGAGACAATGATATACTAAAACCTACAGTGAAAGATTGAAACCAGGCAAAAAGATGCAGGTGGAGTGAACAGAAGCAAACCAACCACAATCTTGATCACTGGAATGCTCCCAAACACTCCCAGATTCCACTTTAGTGAACCAGAGGCTTGAAGGCTTGAGCATCTGATAAAGAGAATAAGAAGATTTACGGTAAAAAATCGGACAGATAATAGGTTTCCTACCTAGGCTTACAAGAAAGTATTTCTCAATTTGCTAAAACCTGAAATGCTAATTAAATCAAGCACTCATGTGTTTTGAAGATTGTAAGATTTTGTGAAGCCTTGATATGCCGCACCATTTTCACTGATCCAAACTAACTCAATTCCTTAAAAAAGAAACATGATAACTGGACAGTTGCAAGTAGAACAAAGGGTGTTTCTATTAAATCTTGTACTGTGGACCGATAAATCTGTTTAAAGTGGCATAGAAATCTTGTTAGTCTGATCAATGTAAAAAGGAGAGTGTGGGAATACTATTTACTGCATCACCAAATCCTCCTATCAGATAAACATAACTAACAAGAAGTAAACCTCAACTTGGCAAGAGACACACACAATGTCTTGAAGAGCAATAGTACTCGATCAATACTTTGAAATCCTCTTATTGCAAATGAAAAACTTTTCAGCTGATCAGATGTAACTCAGAGAGACGTAGCACCAAAACTAAAAACAAGTGTAAAATAGTACAGGCTATGTACGTTGTAGAATTGTTTTCGTAACTTTTGTTTACAAATCTTTTACATTTGATTTCCACTTCCCCTACAACTATAGTTTTGAGGGAAGTAACACAAATAGAAATTCCCTTTTACCTAAGAATGATAACACTAGGTACCTTGAGCTTCTGTAGGTACCATGAGATTAGGTTTTCTTAAAGTGACATAGAAGCAGGGGCTTAAGGATCACGGGAGAACAAAAGAAAACTGTAGCAGCTAATCAAGAACCTGTCTCGACATAAACAGGCAATTACTTACATGGCTTCTAGCACTCAGCTTTGATGTCAAGTAATTGCTCCTTTACATCTTCTTTGTTTTGAAAGTCCAAGTCGATAGATGCTTCCTACATTCAAGAAACATGAGATTAAGGGTAAGCATACATCAATAACACAAGAATTCTCGCGATCTTTTCAGGCCCAACCTTGATTATCCTCTTTATCTTTCTCTTTCTAGAAGCATCACCTGTGGTCCCTGATGGACCATCACAAACACTAATCAGCTCAACATTCTGAGCTTCATGTTCCTTTTGAACTGCCACCTCCTGAGCTTCAATCTCATACCCCAGATGAAGTACCATGTCTGTTGCAATGTTGTGTTCATCATATGCTCGCGACTGACATGAACCGTGTGTTCAGTCTAGTTGTTCATATACCATAGAGCAGCCAATTTCAGTTACCTTCTGTAGATTTGGAAAGAGTTCCGGACTTTGAGTCGCTCATTGCATCCTTCTCCTTTCTCAGATTCATTCTCATACTCCAGGTAAATTCTCCAACATGTTGCAATCTTTAATGTGTATACCTCAAATAGGAAATAATTATTTGGGTTCATCCTTCCATTACAGTTAGAGTTATCCCACAATGTTTCAAATGGTAAGTAGATGGTACTTATGAAAGAAGGAGCAGAAGGAAACACAGATGAAGAAATTTCAAGTTTCAATGTATGTTTTTTCCCAGGGTCTGATAATGCATAGGTCAACATAGTTGATACATGTGGAAATACATTAAACTGCATATCAAAAAACCCATGAAGTTATAAGCATACCAAGATGGGTTCAGATTTATAGAGAACCGACGACCAGGTGAATCTGGAATTACTCTGCCTATGGGAAAAGAAATGTGAAAATGTCTCATTTTGCAGAAGTGACGCTGCGACATAAATAATTATTAGAATTTTAAATCAATTGACAACAATCAGCAGCTATATATGTAAGGAGAGATAATAACCTGGATAAATGTCCTGAGAAAATGACGTAAAAACTTGAACAACTTTCGGCAGGAATGCACACACAATATCTTGAAGAGCAACAATACTCTATCACTACTTTGAAATCCTCCTATTGCAAAGAAAAAGTTTTCAGCTGATCAGACGTACTCACAGAGAGACGTAGCACCAACACTTAAAAAAGTGTAAAATAGAATAGGCTATGTACAGATGGTAGAATCGTTCTCGTAACATTTGTTTCCAAATCTTTTACATTTGATTTCCACTTCCCCTACTATAATTTTGAGGGAATTCAGCAAATAGAAATGTCCTGTTTCCTGATAATGATAACACCAGATACCTTGAGCCTTGGTCTACTTAAAGAGACATTTTTCTTTGATATATTTCTTAAAAAGACGGAGAAAAAAAATGAAAAATGTACCAGCTAATCACGAACCTTTTTCGACTAAACTAAGCATAAACATGAGCAAGAGGACCCTTTCTGTTATATCTCAAGGAAACAAGTGCTTACTTCCTAGTTGGTGCAACGAGAGCAGCTAGTTTAATTTGGCCCTGCTCTAGTATAAT
This sequence comes from Petunia x hybrida, assembly GCA_037355625.1. Taxonomy (NCBI): domain Eukaryota; kingdom Viridiplantae; phylum Streptophyta; class Magnoliopsida; order Solanales; family Solanaceae; genus Petunia; species Petunia x hybrida. The sequence continues at coordinate 1,830,293 of JBBBVM010000055.1, forward strand.
TTGGAGGTCGTCTTTCTCTTTTTGCTTCCCTTTATAGAATCATCAACATTATGAGTTTCATGTTCCTTTTGAACTGCCGTTGTTGAAAGATCCACCTCAAGATCTTCAATCTCATACCCCAAATGAAGTCCCATGTCCATTGCAATGTTCTGTTCATACGCTTGCAAATGAGCTGAAGCGTGTGATGGCTCTAGTTGCTCATATACCATAGAGGAGACATTTTCAGTTGTCACTGTATTATCGAGCTGCTGAATTGAAAAGAGTTCAAGACTTTGAGTAGCTTGTTGCATCCTTCTCCATTTCTCAGCTTCATTCTCATACTCCAAGTAAATTCTCCAACTTGTTGCAATCTGTGATGTAGATACCTCAAATAGGCAATAATCATTTGGGTTCTTCCTTTCTTTACTGAGAGAATAACGCCACAATGTTTCAAATGGTATGTAGATGATACTAAGGAATGACGGAGAACAAGGGAACTGATATGCCCTTATAGAATAACGCAAGGGATGTTTTCTTTCTGGGTCCGATAATTCGCAGGTCAACTTAGTTGATAAATCATGTTGACGTCCATTAATACGGCAACATATAAAAAACCCCAAGAATTTATCAGTATACCAAGATGGGTTCAGATTAATAGAGAACTCGCAACCATACGACTCTGGAATTCTTTCGCCTATGGGAAAAGAAATGTGAACATATTCCCTTTGGTGGAAGTGACACTGCAAAAGATATCAATATTGAAAATTCAAATCAATAGAAAAGAATAAACATCAATCTATGTGAAGGAGATAAAAACCTGGATAAATGTCCTGAGAAAATGACCTAGGAACTTCAACAAATTTTGGTTACTTGAGGCAGGTTTGCATTCGGTGTTTTCAGAAAATGACATCTCTTTCAACTTAACACACTTAATTAGTAGATCTCTGATGCTCTTCAAGGCTAAATGATCATCTGCATATAGGCTCACCAAATTTGGGGGTAGCTCCCCTGGCAGTTCACCAAGACTTTTACAAAATTGCACGTTCAGGCTTGTGAGGCATAGGAGTTTGCTGATGCTTTTTGGTAAGTAAGAAATATTGCTTCCACTAACATTCAAGTTGCGCAGAGAGTGCAACAATCCAATATCCTCAGGAAGTCCTCCCAATATATTGGAATTACAAAGATTAAGATGTTCCAAGGAGGATAAGCATATAAGATCCTCAGGAAGTCCACCCATTATATTGCAATTAGTAAGATGAAGATATTTCAAGGAAGATAAACCTGATACTTGGCGCAAAACAAAGCTTGAGAATTCTAAATTCACCAGTTTACCAAGGTTTTTGAAGGAGAGAGGTACTGGTTGGGACATTGCAGTTTCTCTTGCATCAAGATTCTCCAACTGTTGCAGATCACCAATGTTTTCTGGAAGCTTCTCCAGCTTTTTGCAGCGATGGAGGCAAAGCCATCGAAGATTCTTCAAATTACAGAGGCTGTTTGGCAGACTTACAAGATCTTCACAACCAGTCAAAAAGAGATCGGTGAGGCCACTCAGATACCCAATTGAGAAAGGTAATTCAGTAATTCCAGTAGGTGCTCGGGCCAGTTTTGGTAAGCGATGCATATCTCCGTTGATTTCTGAAAATGTAAATTTTGGGCAATCACATATGATGAGAGATTCCAGGGATTCCACCTGAAAGGAGTTTGGAAGCTTCTTAAAGTTCTCACATTCATGTACTTCTAGCTCAACAAGCTTATTTTGACCTCCAAGAGATCGGGGGAGCGTTGAAAGTTTATTACAACGTGTGATCCTGAGATATATAAGATTTTGAATAACAGCATCCGGAATACTTTCAAGAGATTCACATTCCAGGTCTAAATGTGTAAGGCTGCTGAGAGATGGGGGTAAGCTTTGTATCCAGGGGGATCCCACGGAGAGTCCTGAAAAGCGGCGCATAACTCCACAGATTTTTGGAAATTTTTTTAGACTTGGGCTGTCTTCAAGGTAGAGAGTCACAAGAGATTCCATGGAAACAAATTTTGGAAGCTTCTTAAGTTTTGTACACTGCCTCAAATTCAACTCCTTAAGCTTTCTGCAATGTCCGAGAGATGGATGGACCTCCTCCAAATTCTCACACCCACTTAAATCTAGTGTCTCCAAGTTTGGCATTTCACCAAAATTTGGGGTTTTTGTCAACTCAAGGCTGCAGCTGAGACTCAAATGCTTCAAGCTGCTCAATTTCTGTTTCCATACAAGAACAAAATATAAAACATAATGTTTATCTGATATCAGTATACTGGACAATTCAATATAATGTTTTCAGGTGAGTAATTACCATAACGGACAGGTTATTTGAACTATTAGTTGGATAGAAGACCACCACTCCTTCACAAAATTGGGTTCAGTTATGGCCATGGGCTAACACGTTATTTCGGTTGTAGGTTGCTTTGTGGTCTAAACTAGGAAATAAGAAAGACGAAATTTTGGTGTGTTGGAGAGTAAAGAAAGCATAACCATACCTTTGATATTGAATAAAGTTCAACAAGCCGACTTTTAAATAAAATAAGCACAGCGAGCTGTGATGGTTCAAAACTCTCTGGCAATGAACTTGAAGGGTATTCCCGCCAATCAATAAACCTCAAGCTGGAAGGAAGATATGTGACAGTGCAATCCGAGCTTAGAGTTCCAACATCAATTCTGAGCACCTGTAAACATCGCATCCTCTTGAATACCTTGCTTAAATTGACGAGATCATCTTCAAAACCATAACTACTTTGGATCCATAGGCTTTCCACCTTTTCTTTTTTCTGCAAAGAAAGAAACTTATATTTAGTTGTTAAGGAATAAGTGAAGTAAAAATCTCACCAGGACAAAGTCACAATAATAATGAGAGCTTATGAAATAATCAATTTTGTTAAAAATTTTCCATACCAACTTTCCGGAAAAAAGGTCATGAACCTCCTCCGGAAGCCATATTCTGCTGTTCTTGTACTCTTCCCTTATGATATTTTCACCCATTTCTCGTATCATATTATGCATCACAATTCTGTTAGCTCTGTCGATGGATAAGAGAGATTTTTCAACAAGGTAATCTATTCCAATCAAATGAATACCACGACTCTGAAGTACTAGCTTCACATAGTAATATTCCAAATAATTTTTGTAGAAGCACGTAATATCTAGAAATATTTCCTTCTCATCTTTATCCAATCCATCAAAACTAATCCTGAGTTTTCCTAGAATATCGTTGCGAGGGATTTTCTTCAGTCGATCAATTATGCCTCTCCACTGCTCTTTGTCTCGTTTATAAAAAGAAGAACCCAAAACTTTAAGAGCTAAAGGAAGTCCACCGGCATACTGCACCACTTGTCTTGAAAGTTCCATAAAATCTTCCCTTGGTGATTTTTCTCTGAAAGCATGCCTGCTGAACAATTCAAGAGCTTCACTCTCAGTTAACAGTTGGACTTCATACACATTATCCCCAACATGACTTATTAACAGGTGCTTGTCTCTTGCTGTTACAATTATTCTGCTACCCTTACCAAACCACTCCGGCCCTCCGACTAACAATTCCAATTGTTCTCGATGATTGACATCATCGAGAATGACCAAAACCTTCTTCTGGCGAAGCTTATTCTCTATAATTAGCCCACCTTCGCGTTCACTAGTTAAGATCACTTTTTTTCCCAAGAGCTTGCGGATGAGAGCTTGTTGTAACCATATTGGTCTATTTTTCAGGCACATTTCTCCAACATCACCAAGAAAACAATCAGCTTCAAATCCATGGCGATATCTCTCATAAATAACATTTGCAATTTCTGTCTTGCCAATACCTCCCATCCCCCAAATCCCAACAAAACGAACATCATCATCTGATTCCATATCTAACAATGAGATGACTTTCTCAACTTGAGTTTTCATACCCACTAAGCCTTCCGGAAAAGATGAACTAACTTGAAGTGATTTGGGGAATATGTTATCAACTACTTTCTTGATGCACTCGGCCTCATCCCTATACGTTGCAATGAAGAGAACCACTATTTAATTAACTCTAGACATCATATATGAGGATTGAGGATTCATTATGAATTAGAGAAACATGATCATTGAGGATTTTCATATAGCCTACTCCAACTTGTTTTGGATTGTGGCATGGCTGTTGTTGCGTACACACACAGAGATATACATATATGTGTGTATGTGTCTATATTATATATATATGTGTGTGTGTGTGTGAGTTTTCTATTTGGTCATCTCACCTATATGCATTTACAAACTAAAAGGAATGGCTCACAGGACATGGTAATTTAAACAAACTTATTTTCAACATGTTACTGAAAAAACAACTTCTACTATAAATTATAAGCCTAAACTGACTGACCCAAAGATGACTTAGATGAACTGTACTCTATTACTATGAGTGAAACGAGTGATTCATACTCATCATAATGAGCTGTATTTGGAAAATCTAACTAACATAATTATTTTGACAGTTACAAAATATATATATATATATATACACAATAAAATAGAAGCACAAAGAAAAAATAAATCCGTCCTGTTTTATCGTCTAAAACAAGAAAGCAACAAAAAAGAAAAGAAAAGGATAGACTTAAAGCTTACTTGAAATTTTGCAAATGATAGCCTGATAATTTCCCGGCCTCCGCAAATGCACCCCTCCATCTCAGAACCTTCTCCATATCATCTATGCATCTTTTCTCATGTTTGGAAAATGATTTAGCGAACGGGGGATTTTGATGGTGTACATCTGATGGATTCACATCATAAAAGATTGGAATCAAAATCTGGTCCAATTCACTTTTGCACTTTATGATGTGTGCAAGCTCCTCTAAGCACCATTTAGAGGATGCATAGTTTTTTGAAAATATGACGACGGCAATTTTGGACTCTTCTATAGCTTTCAAAAGTTCATAGGAAATTGATTTTCCGGTTTCTAGGCGCTCATCATCTTTAAAAACATGAATTCCTTTTTGTTGTAGAGCATCATAGAGATGACTCACAAAGTTTCTACGGGTATCTTCCCCTCTAAAACTCAAGAAAACATCATATTTCCAAGCTGTGCAGGAAGATGCGGCACTGGAAGAAGCAATGTAATTAGACATTATATTGTTGAAGAAAATTGTTAAAGCTTTACTAATAGGAAATTCTAATCAGCTTTGAGTAATGGTGAGTAAACTTAGATAACCGGTTGCAATTAATAAAGAGTGGGTGTTTACCTAATACACTATTGCAAGTCTTATACCACTGCAACATATTGAAATTAAGTAATAGTGAAAGAGATAAGAAGAGTTGAATGTGTCAACAAGGAGGGAAAAACAAACAGGTACTACCTTTCTTCGCTATTACTAGTCTTCTGTGACTACGACTTGTGGGGAATTTCTTATCATCTTCCAGCCTGTCATGGAGAAGAAGACCTGAATTGGCCATAATCACTAAGATATGTTTACATCATTGTCAAGGGTCCAACTACTTGTCAAGTCCCACTCAACATTTTCATCAATGATGACAAGTCAATGCATTTCTACCCCTCTTATATTGCATTAACTAAAAGAGCTCTTTGCTTTCGTATTTATTATTCCAGCTCTGATAGCAGACACCCCGAATAAACAAAATTTGGAATAAAAATTAATCAATCAACTACGCGTCAATCCGAAAACTCGGAAATCATATAGAAAGAAAAGAATATATGTAATTCAGAAAAAAAAAAAAAATAACAACAAGCACGTAAGCTAGAGCAGGGGCACCCCGACGAATGCCTCTCCTCAACTTTGCCACCATGGCCTTAAACTTTAGGCATTTGGTATCGGCATCCACGCCAGGTTATCTAAAAGGTAAAGCACTCCCTACCAAAATGTTCTTTGTTTTGAGCTCTCAAATCCGAATAAATAAATAAATAAATAAAAGCTAGGTCAGATTCCTAATATCTGAAACACTACTAGTAGCTCAAACACAGTCGTTGAAGCAGCACTTAAACTAATTGAAACTGAGCACTGCAGACCATTGGTTACCAACAGCTAACATTAGTAGGGGATGAAGCTGAATCAGCAACATAGAGGATAAGATTTATGCAGACCTTACACCCACCAAGGTAGAGAAGCGATTTCGAATAGACCCTCAGCTAAAGAAATAAAATATTTTTGAAGCAAGTTTGAAAAAAAACAAGATGAAAAAAATGGTAAAGAAAATACTAAGATAAACAAACAACAATAGTAATAAAATGAAGAAAAGCACACAAGTTGTTCGACTATACTTTCTAACCTTTTACTCAATCCTCGACCTACATGCTTTTCTATCTAGGATTATGTTCCCGACGATCTGAAGGTGAACTATTGTCCTGTCCAATCACCTCGACTCAATCAATTCTTTCGTAGATTCAGTATTAACAACCCGCACCTCCTCACTCGAGCATATGAGATAGATAGTTGGTGTTGTTCTGCTAGTGCTTGATAGTTGATATAAAGAGTAGGGGACTTTTGAGTTCTTTTTCTCACCTATTGCTAGTGATCTGCTAGTGGGATTTATGGTTAATTTCTAATCAACTTCCTTATTTTGTCATGAATTGCGCTCTAGTGCGAGAGATATTAAGGTGGTAACACATTGTATCTATTGTATTATATCACTACGGGTCGTTTGGTTGAGATAGAGTTTACACGGGTATTAACAATGTATGTATTAGTAACGTGGGTATTAGTAATGTGGGTATTAACTATATATGTATTATAACGAAGGGATTATTTCTTGAATCACTAATATATTACAAATTAATATACAATATTATAATTTAATATATTAGTTATTCCTTAAATAAAATTAAAAAAAATATTCTTATAATTACGAGGGTTAATTTTGTCATTTTAAATTTTAATACCTACATTATTAATACCCACATTACTTATTCCACCTTCTACCCCGCATAAAATAATACATAGATTTCCGCATAACTTATGCGGGTATTAGTTATGCGGAAAAGAAGAAATGAAACCAAACGTTGTAGTACTAAGTTTTATGTGGGGATGAAAGTTGAACCAAACATGGTATAAATTAATGTGCCTTTTAGTGAGGGTATTAAGTTTGTGCATAGCCCAACCAAACGACCCCTATGAGTACATTGGTTTGATTGTTACTTTAATTATTATTGTATTGTATCATTAAATATATAGTTATGTAACTATGAAAATTGTCATTTTATATAACGACCGATTTGGTGGAATTGTGTCGTTACATGTTTTTCTTTCCCATCATACCCTTACTTATTATTTAATATTCTCATTTTATCCTTTACTTTATATCCATATATCAAATCACAGTAAACAATACAGTTTATCCAAATATTCTAATAAGTACACAATATGATACCGTACGATACGATATAATACAATACATTATGAAATGATGGGGTAAATAGTGAAAGGGAGAAAAAGGTCTGAATTTACCGCGGTTAAAAAGGAGAAAGGCAACAATTAGAAAGGAGTGAAAACAAAACAACTCATTTGGTTCGGGATTAAATTAAGAATTGGTTTATTCTATGTTTGGGTAAAGAGATAATGTGCATGGCCGTCTCTACCATAAAGCCAATAAGGCAATGGCTTGGGCCCCCAATAAATTGGGGCCCCACTTTTTACTAAAGATGTATTACTATTTATATTGTAGAAAAAAAAGTTCTTGTATATTCAATCTCAAAATTGAAGAAAAATTTAAGGGAGAGCACATAATAGAAGAGTGGAAAAATTATTACTTTTTTAATAATTGTAGTATCCTTAATTCCTTATTTAGGTGGGTATCTATTTTGTTGTTGGCTATTACTTTTTTTCATCATTTTTATTCTTTTCTTACTGAATATTTGAGTCTTTTGAATAAAAACTCAAACTCTCTGCTTTCTACAAGCTTACTTCTTACAAGTTACAAAGATCAATTTTTTTTTTTTTGGTGTCTTCTTCAAATATACAAGCAATTGCAAGAACAGTCATTATATTGAAGCAACACCAAATACTACTTTGACATTATTATATCAATTTATTATTTTTAAAATTAAAAGTATTAAATCTTATCTAAGATCAATGATGTCTCAAGAGAGATTAAATGAATTAACTATATTTTCAATTGAAATGGAATTGTTAGAACAAATTTATTAGAAAGGCTCCGCATCCAAAAAAGTGACAAAAGTAGACTTTAATTAAACTAAATATGACAATCTTTCCTCTTCTTGTTCTTCTCTTTTTGTTTTTTGTTTTTTTTTTTTTTTTTTGAAAAAGAGAAAAATCAGGGCCTCCCGTGAAGTTTCGCTTTAGGCCCCCAATTTGATTGAGACGGCCCTGATAATGTGGGATGTTACAGAAAATGATAGTACTATGATTGGAGGAGTATCTATTCCATATAGTAATAGCATATGAAATTATAATCCCGAAATATCTCACTTTCCTACCCATCGACGCCTCAAATACTAACCGACCACATATTTAAATGTTTACACAGAGGAACCTGGTATCCTTTCCCCTTTCACCCGCTTTAAAGACATGCCGCTAATTTTACCTATTACTCACTAAAATTATAATACTTCATTCGTTTCATTTTATGTGAACATTTTCGCTTTTCGAGAGTCAAACTGCATGAATTTTGACTAATATTTTGAGATGCGATCTTTCATCATATTGATACGAGAAGAGTTACAATTTGCAGTACTTTTCATATAATTTTTTAATATTCAAACTTTTTTACAATATTAATGTAATCTGATTCAATTTAGCTAAAAAATTAGTCGAATTGGCTAGCGAAAACAGAAAAAGTTCACATATATAAATCGAAACGAATGAAGTATTGCTTTTTATTCAATTTTTTTCCTTAACAATATTAAGATGCATTAATCAAAAACCATTTGTCATTGATGAAAGCCTCATTTACAACCCATATTGAAAGACATCATCTTGTTCATTAAATTCATTGAACTTTATCAGTAAAATAAAAAAAAAATATTTTTTTTGTTGTTAAAGTCACAAAACTTTTTATATTGCATCAGTAAAGTCATATAACTAATTTTTATCTCATTACTTTTTTATTTTTCAAAAAAATTACACTTATGTTAGATTGCAATCACGAGAGCACAAGCCCTGTTACGATGCGAATGATCTTGATATAGAGGTTGTGCTTGCATGTGCTTATATCTTCTGTTATACTTTAAAGGACGAGGAAGTTTACTTAGATGTCAAGATAACAGTGTTGGCCTAGATCGGGCTCGAGGCAATAAAATAAATTTGTATCAGGTTAATTGGTAATTCGTTCGTATCAAAGTCACAGTGAACCAGAAACGACAGTGAACGAGACAAAGTGAATGGACAAGATGACAAATAATGAATGAAGTAGAATGCTTAAAGAAAACAAATGTAACGAGACAAAAGATCACAAACGAGGCAGAGCTTTCTAAAGGTAAAATACGAACTGAGTAACGTATTCTTTGATGATTCGATGATTCTTTCTCATTACAAATGGATCCTATTTATAGTTGTTCAGAAAAAATGATGTTGGAGCCTCAATAATGGTGCTTTATGGCCATTACTCTGTATTTGATCGTGAATCTTTTCCTTTAATGTCCAGGCAACGGTCGGCGGTTACAAATATGAGACCTCGGTCTCACGAGGCTGTGTTTGCTCGTGGGGATCGACTCGTGGCTATTGTCTCGAGCGCTTTTGCATTGGCCTCGGTCTCATTCCTCCACCGAAGTTATTTATTGAACCAACGGATCACGTTGGCTTTCTTCGAGCCAAGTCTTGCCTCCTTGAGTGCTCGGTGAGTTTCCACCCAATACAGATAGTTCCCCCACTCCTCGAATAGCGTCAAATCTATCGAGGAGTGGAATGAATTTAGGGGGGAGATGGACGTGGCCGTTTGTGCGCCGCGAATTTTGAAATCGGCGGTTGTCACTCCCTATCCCATCCACGCGTGGCGATTCCTGATTGGGCATGATTTTCTGCTTTTCCTTCCCTAGGTGGGATGCAATCATGGCATTCCAAGTGGTATCAAGCTATATATAGTGGTGTTTCTTCATTTTCCTTCTTCATGTCTTCTTGTATTCAAAATCCCAAAAGCCTTGTTTTTTTGCTGTCTAAAACTTCTCTCCAGATTCTTCATTTTCCTTCTTCACATCTTCTTGTAGTCAAGATTCCCAGAAGCCTTATTTCTTTGCTGTTTAGAACTTCGCTCTGGAGAAAATGTCTCAACCAAATTCTCTAAGTTTTTCTTCTCTTCGTGACACCATAATCGTTGGAGGTGAAATAGTTAATGTTGCACAACCTCTGGACATAATCGTCCCTCCAGATTTTAATGCGGGCGATTTGCCCTAATCTGGCGACGTTGGTCAAAAACAACATTCAACGAGGACGGATGCCACTGAAACTATCATCATCGATGTGGGTGACATCGTTATGAAGGAAGCCGGCGTCGAGGAACTGCTTTCTGATGAAGTTGAACTCGAGCTCCATCATATCATTCCTTCAAGGCTGGACCTCTCGGCTGATTTTGTTATAAAAGTTCAGACTGGGTCTGAAGTGAGGAGGAGAAGAAACATTCATGTGCAAAATATCCTGAGCCTAATTACTCAAGCGAACATTCATTTGGTTCAGGATGATAGCAAATGGGCCCCTGAAGTAGAGGTCGGTATTCCTGCTCCCGATAGTCGGGTATGCGATAGGATAGAGGGGGCGCTCATTTGTTTTTACCTATTCCTTTACGATCGTTTTTCTCTCCCTATTCCCGAGGTGTTAGATACTTTTTGCCGTACCTATAGGTTGTGTTTAGCCCAGATTGGTCCTGGGATATGGAGGCACGTTTAGTGCCTCGAGTTTTTGAGCAAATTGGCTAGGGTTGAATTTACCCTTAGCCATCTTCTGTATCTCTTTTTGTTGAAGGCTAAGTTTTGAAGATGACAACATTGTTTGTCATCATCAAAAAGGGGGAATTTGTTGAAGGCTAAGTTTTGAAGATGACAAAGGACCTGGTGCTAAGTGGACCACGAAAAGGCTCACAGTTGAAGCAAGGAGACCAGTTGTTCAACGAGTTAATCAAGTCAAAGTTGAAGAAGGAAAGAAGAGAACAACTGGAGTCAAAGTTCCAATCCTACCAGAAATAGAAGAAGCAATAAGCGGTACTGAGAAGGACGCGGTTCCTAAACGAAAATGGATTGGGAACTAAGACAAATTAACTTAGATTTTAAATAAGGAAATATGGGTGACCTTGTTTAAAACTGATTTCAAAGAGGAAAAGGAATCCTAAACTTAGTTCGATCCGGCTAAGTCTAGTACCTATAAATACAAGTTAATTTGGCTAAATTCAATACGCACAAAAGGGATCTCAACAGAGCATATCAAGTACAATCAGATCGTGAGAAGCTTTGTATGCAAGAACAAAGGCTGAGCAGCAGAACCTTACGGAGGAGCAGTTTCATAGATAAGTCTGTTGTCTTAGTTATTTGTTATAGGCTATTGAGTTGTAATCTATCAGCTTGTTTAGAAGCATTAAGTAGAGATTACTTTTTGAGGTGAAGTAGAGTTAACCTTACCAGCTAACGTGTGGCTTGGAAGGTTCTAGGTACTAGGGGGTTCTAGTTCCTTGATTATAATACGTTGTAGTCTAAAACTTGCTCGGGTTTTCCTTTAGTGGAAGAGTTGAAATTCCAAGAGTTTGGGTCGTGGTTTTTTATCCCTTGAGCAAGGATTTTTCCACATAAAAATCTATGTGTTCTTTACATTTCTGCAATTTATTTAGTTTCAGAGAGAGGTGAAACTTGCAAGGAACCTAGTTCTTTGTGAGTTAGGCGCTGAAAGTTAAAAGCAAGTTTTAGGATTTAAAAATCGGGTAAGGACACTATTCACCCCCTCCCTCTAGTGTCTTACATAGGTGCACCAAGTGCAACACTTTTGACCTACTCTTCATGAGGATAGAGTTTTCCAACTTAATAAACGAGGCTCCTATTCGTTGATCACGAAGAGCGAGGACACCGAGGACTGCCGCTGGAACGAGCTTTTTGTTTTTCTGCCTACTGAGCTTTTGTCGCCGAGGCCGGGTTTCCCGAGCAGTGGAACCGAACACGTGAGTGACTTCATCTATTGTTTTTGATTTTGTCGTAGTATTTCTTTGCTGAGCTTTCCTTTTTGGGAACATGGCAGCCGAGGTGATTCCAATTACTTGCTCAAAGGGTTTGACCCAATGGGTTCAAGCAATCATAGATGCCAAATCCAAATCAGAGAGGTCGTGGATGGTCTTGGCATCTTTGGACAGAATCGATGGATATGCAAACGCCATGATGAATTATTTTTAAATGAATTTTCGTTTCCTCATCCTTCTTTTTGAGTATGAGTCTTTCTATTTTCTTTTGTCGCAGGTCTTCCAAAGAGGGCAATTACCTGCCGAAGGAGAAAAAGAAAAGGAAAGAAAAGAAGAGCAAGGAAAAGGAGCTCCCCAAGGTCGGGGACGCTTTGAGTGCCCTTCGAGGTTTGGTTAGTGAACTCTCGAAGGGGAAGGAGAAGAAAAAGGAGGAGGAGGGATCAGTCCCCCAGGGTCCAATTGACCTCGGGGCTAAAACAGGTTATAATTCTTCTTTTGCTCCAACTTTACTTCTCACTTTGTTTGTTTTGCTAATCGAGTTTTCGATCCCCATTCAGCTATGAAAAGGAAGGAGTCGTCTGCTAAGGAGGTCGCGGAGGTAAAACGAGCAAATGTAGGTCCCGTCCCTTTTCCCGAGCTCTCTCCCGTTGTAGAGATGGAGAAAGAACGAGAGAAGGTTGCAGCGCATCCTCCTTACGAGCTGGAATTCGCTAAAGTCATTGACAAAGGCAAAGGAGTAGCTCAAGCGGAGACTAAGGAGGACTGCACGCTTCGAGCGGAGGGGAGGGTCCCTCATGCTGCTTCCAAGCCAGCTCCCGATGTAGCTTCTAGGAGGGAATTTCGTAACCTCGAGGTTCCCGCTGATCTTTGCCTATTGGATGGCAATATCCAAGTCTCGATTTGTCTTCGGGGACTTCTTGGCCCGTTAGAGCATAATCGTCTCGGGAAATCTTCCATGGCTGATCTGATGGCTGACGTTGCTCAGCACGCTATTCACGCATGTCTTTTTCTTGCCCAACTTTCTCACTCTGGCTTTGTCTATTCTCATCCTCTGGAACTTTTTGTGTAGAGCTACATTAATTCCATCAGGGTTACTGAGATTAAATGTCGCAGAATCGAAGATCTTAGGCAGTTGAAGGCGGGGTGGAGGCAGGAAAGAGAAGGCCTCGTTTCTCAAATGAAGGGGCTTGAGAAGGATTTATTGAGCACGGGGCTCGAGCTCGACAAGGCTAGGAAAGCTACTAATAAGTCCGACCTAAGTGTAAGTGAACCACCGCTTGTCCAAGTGAACTTTTAAAACTTTTTTAGTATAGGTTGCCAAGCATCATATTAGGCATATTTTATAAAGGCCAAATACATTGCCAGCCTCTTGAACTTGACACTATATTCCACTTAGACACTCCAACTAAGACCCTTTCCAGTTGAGCACTTAAACCTTTTTCAAGAGTGTCCATCTAGGCACTTTCTACCCATTCCGTTGAAACATTCCTGCACGTGTTTGCACACGAGTCTTAGATGGATAAGTGACTCATTTATTGGCCTTTAAGAAGTAGGTTTGATTGATGATATAGAGACTTCGTTACGATTTCTTAGAAGAGTTGATTTGAAAGGAAGAAGAATTGTAAGCTTTTGATTATCAAAGTCCAACAGACAGTTGAATTATGAGAGTTTTGAGGAAATATGTTGTGCGTTACCCTTATTAGGAGATAGAGTCAACTTTTGAAGTGGGTCAGGTCATTAGTTCATTATCCGGATGTATTATGTGTTATAAGATATGTCCAATTATTACACATGGCAGAATATAAATGAGTCACTTATCCACGTAAGACTCGTGTGCAAACACGCGCACGGATTTTTCAACAGAGTGGGTGAAAAATATCTAGATAGATTCTTATAAAAAAGGTTCAAGTGCTCAACTGGAAAGGACCTTAGTTAGAGTGTCTAAGTGGAATATACTGTCAAATTCAAGGGACTGGCGATGTATTTGACATTTTATAAAGTATGTACATAATATAGCTCGTTTCGTGGGGAGTATAAGTTCCCGTGAACCACAAAATACATGGCAGATCTGCCCTGCTTTGGGCTACAAGTTCTTTTCTATTTCTACATCCAACTAATCATGTTTAATGGAGAAAGAGAAGAAAGTGACAATTCCAAATGAGCTGACTGAGATATGTTAAGTCAATACACAAAGTCTTTCTATGAAAAAATGTAAATGAAGAGACGATGTACTTTCACATTGATGCTAGACCTTGCTCAAGTGTCCGCGAAATTCAAGATTGAAATTTCGTTGTGGTGCACACTCTTTTATTGTTGATGATCTTACTAGTGTCCGCAAAATTCAAGATTGAAATTTCGTTGTGGTACTCTCTTTTATTGTTGATGATCTTACCGCTAGTGATTAGTAATATTTTAAAAGACGAGGGCGTGCGGCAAAGCATAAGCCCCACGAATTTGTTTATATAATTAATGAAATGACATAACAAAAAAAGTATAATATATAAAATGTTACCGATTAAAATGTACTAATGATATTCATCTTTATGATGTTTTCAATTATAATATATATAATATTATATCTCGTTATTTGAAAACACTCAATTTTTCAATTGATATAAATGAATATTACTTGTATCATCTATATATTATTAAAAGGAAAGTAGTAGCCAATTAAAATTAGCCAAGTGTCACATCATGAAATCACCACATGTTCTTAGTTAGGACAAACTAAACTAATTAGTTGAAAATTAGTTAGGTGGTTAAATTTACAATTTAAATTTTTTAAAATTGAATTAAAATAAATATTAAAAAAATTCAACTACAAATGTAATTCGTTAACTTATCAGTTATCCCGACTTCAAAATTTTTTGGCAGTAACCTCTATTTAAACTGCACATAGTAATGGGATAAATATTAACAGTTTATAAAGAAAAAAAATGACACTTTGCTCCTTAGAAAATGACATAGAGGTTAGTTTTTAGTAATGGCCCTCCTGGGATAAGGTTAGTTTTTTTTCTTTTTTATCAATGTATGTTAGTATGATATTTGAAGAAAACATCTTACATTTCACTTCATATTTAATTGCTTACTACGCGTATAAGATTTTTATTTAGACTTTAAAAATGAACAATTGGCTCTTAATTTGCAGGTTTTCTCATTTTGAACGTTGTAAGCAATTCTGCCAAACTTTCAATTAGCCATCTTCAAAATGCTTTGTTTCATATATGTGTATCTTGGATACATTTTACTTTGATTCACTATTCTTGGATGTGGTGGCCTCTTCCGTAAGTCTGACCATTCTTCTATTTAGGTTGTACTTTTGGAATTTTTATTATCAAAAGTTTCTTGCGAAACAAATACTATTAAGGTGAAGTTTTCATTTTCGTATGTCAATAAAGGATAACTTCATAATTAAAAATAGGATGATTTCGGAATTTAAAGGTTGAACTACCTTAATATCATATTTACCTTTTCAAGTTTTAAACTTCACAATTTTTTATCTTTTATACAAAATATGTTATTGTTCATTCCTAAAAAGAATTTTTTTTTGTTAGAGATAATCTTCCTATTTAGTGAGATATAAATTCAAATTGACATTTGTGTTACTTTACACGATGGATGAATTTTATCCAACTTTTGCTTTCATTTTTCTGTGACAACTGTTTATACTTTGGAGGGATTTATCCACGTTAAAAAGTCCATATAAGAGTATTTTTCAAGGAATTTTAGCAATGAAAGGTTACATGTTCTTTTCAAATCACTTTTATTTTCATGGTAAATTATTTTTTTCTAAGCATATCACAAATTAAATCAGAATTTTTTATGGTTATGAAACTTTTTACAATATCATTGTTGTTTCCGTTTATCAATACATATATATTTGTATGAAAAAAATGATGACTACAAAGAAAAGTACAAAATTATTTACTCAAAGACGAAACTGAAGTTGACTCCATGAATTAGCTTTGCTTCCGCATTATTTTTTCTCTCTTTTATTTTGTAGTGATTAATTATCTTCTATAAAATCAAATCAAACTAAGTTCAATCGCCAAGAGATACAGAGCAAAATTCATGCGATAAATTAGAAATATTATAAATCTTTTAGAAGATATAGTTGGTGTAGACTCTATTATTACTTTATTTTAAATACTTTATGAAAGAACAATAGCTTTAATTGACTTCGCAAGCACGATTAATTTCAGTTTTAAACTTTCAATTATTTCTACATATGCTTTGCTATTGGATTAATTCTGTATGAGTATCTTTGCCTGTTATTCAATCCAATTATAATGTGTAGGTGCCCGGATGATTGCGTTACACAAAAATGGTTGCTCATCATAAAACAACCACGACAATTTCGATTCCCGAAGGACAAGATTAATGCATACTCCGAGAAAATATTAGGAGTTGTAAGCCAGGGTACTATCTCCTTGGTTTCATGATGGAGTTAGCTTTTCTTCTGCATTATTTTTTCTCTCTTTTATTATAAGTAATATTTTATGGACATATACATGAAACTTTGAATATACAATTGTAGTTTGTCAATATATAAACTAGATATGATGGTTTACAACTATAATACCTTGAAAGTACAAAACTAAGTTTAGCAACGTTCTATGATGTGTACAGGAAATAAGTTTTCATCTGTGAGAGATGACAATGTCATGCTCTAAAGAGTGCTCTTGATGAAGAAAAGCTTGTGTATTAAAAGGTCTTTATAATGGAGGAAGATGAAGAGGTGTAATTAATCTTTTTCATTTTCTTTTGTTAAGTTTTTAAAAAGAAAATACTTGCATATGTTATTTCTGCTCTTCAAGAGTTGTAATTTTTTGTTCGATTGTTGTAGTTGAATACTATTTAAGGAGAATACTACAAGGTCAAATTATCATTCTAGCCTTTTTTTTAGTCATTATTTATTTTCTAAGCTTGCTTTGTAATTGTACTAAATTTTAGTCCAATGCAGACATGTGATCCCGCGCCGTGGGATTTTGTTAAATAGATATGTCCACTGAGCCAAAAAAAGACACATCACATATTGCATGGGGAAATCTCCATATGCTATTTTTTAATTAGCAATAACTTACTGTTTTAAATTTTTAACTATAAGATAATCAAACTCTGTGTTGGTAAAACTTAAACAATATTCTTTTACACAACTATTATTCTAGCCGATCGAAGCTAAAATAGTAAGAATTTTCTAATATAACGAAGTATGTCAATCTCAAATTACTATATAGTGGATTATGGAATGACAATATATAGGCAAGAAACAAAAAGAATTGGGATGAAGTTTCAAGTACTTCTAACCTAGATATAATTCTTTCCACTGGCACATAAAGAGATTATGGTGCATATAAAAATTTGTCAGAATTTGACGTATATGCAGCTCTGATGGTCAAACAAACTACAAGTTCAACCATTTCTAGAAGATGGATTAATGTTGATAGCATTGAGGTGAGGCGTTAAAAGTTTAAGTTAGCTCCAAATCAAAATATATCTTTAGTTGTCTTTCTTTTTAGGAATAGGAGCAAAGATTTGAATAGGAGACGTTGTTAATAGCTACATTAGCTTCTTACAAAATTGAGACAGAGCTATCTTCTTCAGAGTTTCAATTACTACCGCGCAAAATTTTATAGTGCTAAAAGAGTAATGCTATGCATTGTAAATCTCTAATCAAATTAATGTGATCATAACCGATAAAGAAATCACTTGATGTTAGCTTCTATCTTTTTAAAATTGATGTTATTGTTTAATTAGAGATAAGAATTTATTTGTTGAGATATGTAGCTATATTTTAAAACTTGAATGGGAAAAACATGTGCAAGGAAGAAGAAATACTGATTATGCAAGATGAATCTATATACACAATACTGAATATTGATGTGAGATATTTGTTTGATAACGGGGAAGAGAAAGTCAATGGCAAAGAAACCACCAAAGAAGAGAATGGACTTACTTATACAATCTTCATGTGTTCTATATGTAATCATGGAAACATTGTATAATATCACATGTTATGAAGAACTTGATTGGATAGTGTTTGCATGAATTATTTTGACATTGCTATGGAAAGTTCTATGGATGCCACTAATTTGTAATTGCTCATATATGTTAATATCTAAGTTTTTTAACTGAAAAAAATTACGAAGAGGTTGTATGCATGATTTTCTAAAAAAGCTTTACTACCACCGTGGCCGCTTTGACTGAGCCTATAAATATATTTAGTGAATGAATAGATGAAAGTAAACATGTCAATAACGTTGAAGATTATGGATACAAACCACTTTCGGGGGATTATTTCAACATCAAGCTTATATCAATTTAAATTTGCAAAAAATGATTAATGAACTAAAAATGTGTGAGCTAAAAAACATTGAAATTATATGAATGGAATCAAATTCATCATCTATACCTTTAGTAGTATTACATAGTGCAATATAGTTTTCCAGTGAAAAGTTCCTAAATAGTCAAATTGCAATCTATGAAAATTGGTATGAGGCAGTGTCACAATTTTAAGAGAGGTTGGTATGTCTTAGTTTTCTTTCGATGCAATACAAGAAAAATATAGTAAAAAAGAGAAGGCTGATGCAACACTACAAATCCAAATAAATGTAGCATATGTGTATATATGTCGAGGGAGTTTCTCAGAAAATGGGTCTTAATCCTCCCAACTTCGAAACTAATCAAAGACAATAGTAAAGAAATTGTTATAAGCTTCAAAACCCATTTGAATGAGCTTATTTTAAGCAGATTATAAGCCAAACATAAACTAATGAGCTTATGAGCTTATAAACCACTTTTAAGCTCATCCACACAAGCTTTTACTATCTTTGAGTTGTGGTCAGTCTTCAATAATATAATTTTACAAAATTCAGAATCATTGGTTGGAATAGTTCTAGGATGAAAGTAGAATTGAGAATTGAAATATAACTAAATCTAAAATTAAGAGACCAGTGTTTATATATGTACAACTTAATGTTGCTCTTTCACCGATGACAAGTTGAAAGAGTACGAATATCTTATTTTATGATGATGATAAACAAATAATAAATGAAGTTAAAAACTGTTGAGAGCTGGTTTTGAAGCATGACAAACAGGAAGGACACTGAGGTTCATGTGAAGACCCTAGTCCTTGAGTTGAAGGGCACGCTGGATCGAAAAGATTACGGGTTGCAAATCCCTGTGGAACTAGGAGTAGTGGCGCGTGGTTGTAGACATATCCTAGTCAGACTAAAAGAGGCGGTGTCCAGGCTGTGTCTTTGAAGTGTGGACAAGAGTTAGACTTCAACATGGAAAAGAGTTACTGTGAATCTCAGGTTACCATAATTAAGGGGATTCCCAGTAGGACTCAATTAGGGTTGCAAGACCCGTATAAAAGGAAGTAGAAGAGACAGCCGAAATTAGTTATTCACACATAGAGAGTTGAGAGCATACAAAGGCGATCTGCAAACTGTCTACGTGAGAAAACTGAAGAAGACAACTTAGTTGCATGCACTGATATTGAGTCTAGAGTCTATTATCTAGGTTCATCGAGTTGTAAGTTGTCATCGTATTGAGCTTTCATTGATTTTACCTACTTGCTTATCTTAGAAGCATATGTATTAAGGTGAACTATTTTGTGATTACTAGAAAAGCTAGAGTGTAGCTTTGATTAGTGATTAGGGTCTAGAGTGTAGCCCCTTGGTTACAGAGTTTGTAATCTAAAATGTTGCTCTTGTGTTAGTGGATTCAGTTTCAAAATCCCAGAGTGTGGGTCGTGGTTTTTCTCCCTTGAGCAAGGAGTTTTCCACGTAAAATCCTCGTGTTCTTGGTGTATGTTTTGAAGTGTATTCTAAAGTAGAAGGCTGCATATAAGAGAACTGAAGAACCCTGTTCTACCACAGAAGAACAAGGTTCTTGCAACGAAAATCGGAGGACACTATTCAACCCCCTCTTCTAGTGTCTCTAGGAGGTGCATAAAATACAACAAGTGGTATCAGAGCAGGGCTTCTCTTGTAAGGCTAACACCTTGAGAAGGATCAGAATGAGTGCACCGCCTACTATTACTGAAGGACAGTCGGTTCTGAGGCCTCCACAGTTTAATGGGCAATACTACGCATGGTGGAAGAATAGGATGGAGAATTACATATGTGCTGAAGATTATCAACTCTGGCTGATAGTCTCTGAAGGAAATCTGATTCCCACCAAAATAGTTGGTGAAGGAACCACTGCCACAAAAGAACCCAAGCTGAAAGAAGAGTTTGATGAGACGGATTATAAGATGATCGAAAAGAACCACAAGGCCAAGCGGTTGGTCATATGTGGTCTTGGTACAGAAGAGTTCAATCGAGTATCATCATATAAGACGGCTAAGGAAATATGGGATGCCTTGCAGGTTGCACACGAAGGAACCACAGAAGTAAAAGACTCAAAAAGAAGAATGTTGAAAAGACAATTTGAGTTGTTTACTATAGGTGAGAAGGAGTCGATTCAGGATATGATGACCAGACTGACCATGATCACAAATGAAATGAGATCGTTGGAAATAGAATTACCTGAAGTAGAGATGGTTGACAAAATCCTGAATGTGTTGCCTGAAGCTTGGGAACCAAAAATGACAGCCATTATTGAATCAAAACCCTTGAAATCCATTAAGCTTGAAGAACTGGTTGGAAGTCTGAAGACGCATGAGATGATGAAAGACTCAAAGGCTAAACCTGCAGCAAAGAAGGAAAAGACCCTTGCACTGGAAGCAACAGAAGAAGCTGATGAATATGTTGATCTTCAATCAGTGGAAGCTGCAATGGTAAGTGCTCTAAGACAAAAACTCAATCTGGGTAGGTTTAAAGGATTTAAACGAGGGAACAAGGAGAGCTCTAGCAGGAAGAACATAGTTGATAGTCCTGACTATTCTGGTTGCTTCAAATGCTTCAAGAAGGATCATGCTGTCATGGATTGCCCGATGTGGGAAATAGAATGGATGAAGAACAGAGCCGCTAAGGAAAAGGAAAGGGAAACCACAAAGGATTTTGATGCAGACAAGAAAAGGTCAAGACGGCCTCCAAACTTCAGAGCAGAACGAAGGAAAATGAAGGAAGCCTTCTATGCCACATGGGGACCAACTGATAGTGAGTCTGATCACGAGAAGGAAGCTGATGATGACTCACCACTAGCACTAGCAGGGATGACAGACGTCAGTTCTGATGAAGAAAATCCTCGAGAAATCAGACGGGGAAGAGATCCATCAAAGCCACCAATGTTCAATGGGACTCATTACAAGTACTGGAAGAAACAGATGAAAAATTTCTTGCAGGCAACTGATTACAGTCTGTGGCTAATTGTGAAAAGAGGACCTCATGTTCCAGTGAAAAGAGCAGCAAATGGAGTCCTGATACCCAAGAAAGTGGAAGAACTAGATCCTCAAGATCTGGACTGGCTACAAGCAAACTCCAAGGCTGAGGGTTATCTAAGAAGAGGACTTACAGATGATGTGCTTGGACGGATACTGGAATGCAAATCAGCCAAGGAGATATGGAAGAATTTGAAGGAGTTGTACATAGCTGACAACACCAAGAAGGACTCCGCTCTCATGGCAACTGATGGAGAGGAAGCTGGCTGTGCAGCAGAGGTATGTCTATCTGATCTAAAGGAAACTCTACATACATACTCTTCTGAAAATTTAATCCTGATCACAGCTACCTTGATTGAAGGATATGAAAAAGAAAAGCTTGAAAAAGATAAACTAACTGAAGAGTTGGGTGATCTTAGAACTAAACACAAGAGTCTCCTAGAACAGAATATTGAACTTGAAGAAACTAATGCCATCTTGAAAGGACAGACTCTTGTGTCAAACTCCAAGATCACTGAGCTTGAGTTGGAATGTAATCAATTAAGAGAGAGTAAGAATGGTAAGCAAGTTATGAGTGAAGTTCAAACCTTTCTGGAAGAAGAGTTGAAAAGAGCCAATAAAATTCTGTATCAAGAAATTGAAAAAAACAGGATTTTAAATCAAAAGGTTGAAAACTCAAAACTTGAACTTACCAGACTAACAAAATGGAATGAATCTTCTGAGGCAATAAATTGGGTTCTTAAAAATCAAAACAAAGGAAAACAAGGATTAGGATTCAAGAAGCCCTTGCCTCCATATAATCCTAAAAGCAAATATGTGGGATTACCTTGTAACATGTTATGCACTTTCTGTGGTGAAACTGGTCATACTAAACAAAGGTGTGTTAACATTAGCAAGGCAAATGCCAAAAATAAAAAATGTGTTTTACCCAAATGGGCCAAACAAGATCTGATTTATCCATTCTCTCATAAGAAGGGACCCAAGCTTGTCTGGGTTCCTAAGGCTAACCCATAATTTGTTTTGCAGGCTGGAGTGAGGGAGAACAACTCAAGCTGGATTCTTGACAGCGGTTGTTCTAGGCATATGACAGGAGATAGAAGAAATTTTCTCTCACTCGCAGCATTTCAAGGAGGCAGTGTGGCCTTCGGAGGAGGAAAAAGTGGTCAGATAGTAGGCATTGGGAAGGTTGGGAGATCTCTGGAGCATGCAATTGAAAATATTTACTGTGTGGATGGTCTTAGACACAATTTACTAAGGCAATTGAAAATATTTACTGTGTGGATGGTCTTAGACACAATTTACTAAGCATCTCTCAACTATGTGACAGAGGAAATGAAGTGAGCTTCTCATCTGTAGGGTGCATTGCGAAGAACCTACAGAGTGGAGAAGTGGTGATGGAAGGAAAAAGGGTGAACAATGTGTACAAGGCGTCACTGATGTCCTTACCTGAAAACAATCTGACATGCTTGAATGTGCAAGAAAGTGATTCTCAGCTGTGGCATAAAAGACTGGGTCATGCAAGTCTCACTCAATTAAACAAGCTGGCCTCGAAGGAACTGGTTAGTGGATTGCCAAGCAAGAAGTTTGAAAACATAAAAATGTATGATGCCTGTGTAAAGGGAAAGCATGTGAGAACGTCGTTCAAATCAAAGAAAGTGGTCAGTACATCAAAGCCACTGGAGCTGGTGCATATGGATCTTTGTGGACCTATGAGGGTGAAGAGCAGAGGAGGTTAAAGGTTTGTGTTCGTTATTGTTGACGACTACTCAAGGCATACATGGACCTTGTTCTTGGCCTCTAAGGATGAAGCTTTTGAGAGTTTTAAAGACTGGGCTGGTGTGGTTCAGAAAAGGTTAAGTCTTGAACTCATCAGTATTCGATCTGATCATGGAACTGAGTTTGAAAACTCAAAATTTTCTGAGTACTGTGTAAGGAACAACATAGATCACAACTTTTCTGCACCAAGAACTCCCCAACAAAACGGGGTGGTCGAGAGGAAGAACAGGTCATTGGAGGATATGGCTAGAACCATGTTACTGTCAAGTGGACTAGCAAGAAACTTCTGGGCGGAAGCTGTAAACACTGCATGTTACTTGCTGAATAGGTGTTCCATCAGAGCAATCCTTGACAAAACTCCATATGAGCTACTCAGGGGTAGAAAGCCAAGTATTGCCCACCTAAGGCCTTTTGGTTGCAAATGCTTTGTTCACAATAATGGCAAGGAACGTTTGGGAAAGTTTGATGCTAGGAGTGATGAGGCAATATTCTTGGGATATTCTACTCAAAGTAAGGCATACAAGGTACTCAACAGAAGAACACAAGTAGTGGAAGAAAGTATGCATGTTGTGTTTGATGAATCAAATAAGGAAATAGGAGAAACTGATGCAGATGATCAAGTGATTGGCTTAAGGAGAGAAGAAAGCAAAGATGAACTGGAAGACTCCGATGAAAAGGAGAATACGGTTACATTAGATGAAGGAGTCAACCTGACAGGGGGAACTTCTGATGAAGCTGAAGATCAAGAAAGTCAAGAAGAATCTACCCAAGACGATGTTGCAAGTTCTTCTAATCAGATTCAGATCAAGCCATGGAAACATCAAAGTTCTCACCCCTTGGAGAACGTTCTATCTGAACTGGATACAGGAATTATGACCAGGTCAGCATTAAAGAACTTCTGTGCATTCTTTGCCTTCATCTCTTCTTTGGAACCAAAGAATGTAAAAGAAGCTCTAGAAGATCCAGACTGGATTATGGCTATGCAGGAAGAACTTCATCAATTTGAAAGAAGCAAGGTGTGGCACCTGGTTCCTAAGCCGAAGGACAGATCCATAATTGGAACTAAATGGGTGTTCAGAAATAAGCTGGATGAACATGGCATAGTTACAAGAAATAAGGCAAGGTTGGTTGTTCAAGGGTACAGTCAGGAAGAAGGAATAGACTATGATGAAACCTTTGCACCAGTAGCACGAATGGAAGCCATTAGAATGCTGATTGCTTTTGCTACATACATGGAATTCACACTGTATCAGATGGATGTAAAGAGTGCCTTCTTGAATGGGTACCTGAATGAAGAAGTTTATGTGGTGCAGCCTCCAGGTTTTGTGAGCAATGAATTCCCTGATCATGTGTACAAACTGGACAAGGCTTTATATGGTTTGAAGCAAGCTCCTAGAGCCTGGTATGAAAGACTCTCAGGATTCTTGATGAAAAATGGTTTTTCAAGAGGTAAAATTGACAACACACTATTTCTCAAGAAGCAAGGAAAGGATTTACTGGTAGTTCAAGTGTATGTCGACGATATCATCTTTGGAGCCACTGATGAGGATTTGAGCAAGGGATTTGCTGACTTGATGGGAAGTGAGTTTGAGATGAGCATGATGGGTGAATTGAATTTCTTCCTTGGGTTGCAGATAAAGCAGACACCGGAAGGAACTATGATTCACCAGCAAAAATATGTCAAGGAATTGCTGAAGAAATTTAACATGGAAGGAGCAAAGGAGATGACTACCCCTATTGCTCCTGGAACAAAGCTGGATATGGATGAACTTGGTCCTTCGACAAATGAGACGAAGTATAGAGGAATCATTGGCTCACTTATTTATCTCACAGCAAGTCGGCCTGACATAGTATACAGCGTGGGACTGTGTGCCAGATTTCAGTCAAAACCTAAGGAATCACACTTGACAGCTGTGAAGAGAATCCTGAGATACTTGAAAGGAACTCAGGATTTATGCCTTTGGTATCCCAGAGGAGGAACTTTTGAACTAATTGGTTTTGCTGATGCAGATTATGCAGGTCATTTGGTTGATAGGAAAAGCACTTCAGGGATGGCACATTTTTTAGGTCCCTGCTTGGTATCATGGGCTACGAAGAAACAAAACTCTGTTGCCTTGTCAACTGCTGAAGCTGAGTATGTGGCAGCTGCTTCATGCTGTTCACAATTGCTATGGATCAAGCAGCAACTGGAGGATTTTGGTATCAAGTGTGGTGCAGTGCCAATTTTCTGTGACAACACTAGTGCTGTGAATATTGCCAAGAACCCAGTCCAACACAAAAAGACCAAGCACATTGATATTAGACATCATTTCCTGAGAGACAATGTAGAAAAGGGTCTAATTACTATGAATTCATGCAGGACTGAAGATCAAATCGCTGACATATTTACCAAAGCTTTGAACAAGGTGCAGTTCGAAAGGAACAGGTTGGAGTTAGGGATGACCAAAATACACGGATGACCCAGCAGGTAATCCCCTTGTGATTGGCTAGTTTAGTAGTAAAAGTGTCTGTTAGAAACTTGTCATTAATATCTGGGCTAAATTTGTACTTGAATAAGTACACTCGTTTAGTTGTTTTGAGCACTAGGTACAAATAATGTGATCCCATGAAGAACCTACTATGTATTGAGAAGGAACCAGTCTGAACATGAGGAATCGTGTCCAGGTACAGTCAACCTGCTCTGTTTGATAGTATTCACAACTAACACTAAAATTGTCAATTATACGTGCATCATGGGAGATTCTCCATATTCTCATAACCGTCCTAAATTATAGGAACATATTCCTTTTTTGGATAGAACTCTTGTTAATATTGCTTGGACCCCACTTCTTGAAAAGGGCTTATTTAATTAAGTTCATAACCGTCAAATCTCTTCCCGGTTCTCAAAAAGTTCAAAAAGCTGCCTGTCATTATACTCATTACTTCTTGCCTTCCCTAGTTATTGTCACATCACAAAACCCTTCTCTTTCCATAACTCTCCTTCAATCTCTCACAACTCACCAAACTCTTCCGTTTGAACATCGAAATTCTCTCAAGCCCTAAAACAGTAAACCTTTCAACAAACTCAGAAAGCTTTCACAAAATCCTTCAAGATGTCTGAAAGACCACCACCATCCACTCTAGCAGAAAGAATCGCAAGGGCTCGCATCAAATTCCTCAAAAAAGGGGACAAGAAACTTGCAAAGAAGTTAAGGTCAAGAGCTTTTCTCTCGACACCCACTACACAAAGTTCATCTCAATCTTTGCATGAGGTGATTCCGGACCCTATTTCATCTACTCCTGTTGGTTCAGTCAATATAACCAGTCCTGGTATTGTAGAATCTGAAACCCTAGTCGCTGAACTAGATAAAATAATGGGTGATGAGCAAAGAGACAAAATAGATAGGGGGAATTCATGTGAGGGGGAACAAGATAGTGAAAAGAATGAACTTAGGGTGGATGTGCAGGGCTCTGTAGGTGGTGAGTCTAGAGACAAGTTAAATGTAGTAGAAAGAATTGAATAACAGTTTAGAGAACCAGATAATGTTGAAACTTTGAGAAAAGATGCAGTTGAGTCGAGTAAAGATGTAAGTGGAATTGTCGAGTGTGTGGAGGATTCTGTGCCTAAAGGTCCGGAGTGTGGTGGACCTGCTACTGCTGAAGCTTTAGAGGGTTTGGGACAAGAGCCTGTTGCTTGTCCAAAACCTACTAAGGCTGATGATGCAGAGTTTAGCTGGACAGAATCTGATGAGGAAGGAAACAAGAAAGTTGTTGTAAAAAAGCAAGAGAGTGACAAGGAAGTAGAAAAATTAAAAAGAAAAAGGAAATTTGGGGCAGAAGATGAGAAGATGACTGGTGAGGAAGAAGAAGATGAGGTGGTGTTTGTAAAAGAAAAGAAAGTAGAGCCTGAAAAAAGAAGAAGGTTGGTGAGAGATGGGAAGCCAGTGTTGAAATCTAGATTGGTAGATGAAGACAGTGAAGAAGGAGGTGATACAGAGGCTAGTGAGCCTGTTGTTAGAAGAGTTGGCACCAGGTCTGCATTGAAGTTGCAGATGGAAAAGGTTGAAAAGCTGGGAAGGACAGTAACAAATGTGAAAGTAAGGGAAGAAAAGAAGAAGGAAGAAGAAGAGGAGAAGAGAGCTGGTGAAGAAGAGCAGGAGAGTGAGGCTGGGAGCTATGTGGAACCCAGTGATTCTGACACTGACAGTGAGATGGAGAATAAGAAGAAAAGAAAAGAAGTGGATAGAGAGGCCTTCTTCTCTAGACATCAGGTGCTGCCAGACAGTATTCTGGATGATGAAAAGGAGTTTCATATGAAATCCTTGTTGAGAATGATAGGAGATCAGGGTTGGCTGAGTCTGTTTGCGAATAAGGACAGGAAGCTGTTTGTGGATGAAGTTAGAGAATTCTATACAAATTGCAGGGTAGTAGCCAGGAGGGTGTTTACCACTGTAAGAGGTGTGGAAATTGAGTTTGGGAGACCTGAATTGGGAGTGATTCTGGATGTACCTGCAGAAGGTTATTGCAGGTATGTTAAGCTAAAATGGCCAAAAAGAACTGATAGAGTCACTCCCTTAGATGTTGTTAGAAAGTTTTCAGGGAAACCCAGATTAAGGAAGGAGAGGAAGGTTGAGAAGAAGGAGATGGAGCTGGCACATCAGCTGTTATTTGAATTTGTGCATAGGTTTCTTCTGCCTAGGGGTGAAAGAAATTGTGAAGCTAGTGCTCTTGACTTGACATATATGGATCTGATGGACAGAGGGGTGAAAATTAATTTGCCTGGGCTCATTATTAGGCACATAAAGAGAATCTGTGATACTGATCAGAAGCCACACTCTCTTGTGCATTCCTATATCATCCATCAGATTCTTGAGTATTTTGGAGTGCCTTTAGAAGCAGGGAAGAAGCCTACCATCCATCAGAGGTTTGGGGTTAATGTGCTTAAAAACTGTGACTTCTTCCAAGAAAGCAGGGCTTCCAAAAGGCCAATGCAGGTAAAGCAGGAGCAGTCAGAGGACAGTGAAGAATATGGACCTGATGAGGCCATTGGTGCTGTGCAGGAACTGGAGAAAATGGTTCTTGAAGTTAATGAAGAAAATGCAGAGCTGCACAGACAGTTGAAGGTGAAGGATCAAGAAATTGATCGTCTGAAGATTGACTGCCACAAGTATGAGGCCGAGCTGGTGATGGAGAGGGCAAAAAATACGAAGCAACTTGAGGCACTCGTCAAACACTTCAACCTTCAGCTGTGATTCTTCTAGTCCTGTCCTCCTATCTCTACCCCTTCCTACTCTACCTGATTTCTACCCCTTCCTACTCTCTGCATGTTGTGGATGATTAAGACAATTTAAACTTGGTTGTGTAACTATTAATGGAGTGTGCTGCTGTCACACTCTGGACGTTGATTTCAAATTTCTTATGTTTATGACTGTTTCTTGCTTAAGTACTTGGTTCCTTGTTGGGCCCTTATTTTGATATGCCTGTGTTCTTGGCACTGATGAGTTGCCTTGTGCTCTAGACTAGATAAAACTGACAGGTTCCTGCAGGTCTTTGAATCTTTTCGATGATGCCAAAAGGGGGAAGTAGGAATGTTGGGGTGTTTGTGACCTAACTCATCTGTTGTTATTATTCTGTTACTTCTGTTTTTTTGTTTTTGGTGTATGTCTATTCAGGTTCTTAGGCAACATTTGTTTGTCATCATCAAAAAGGGGGAATTTGTTGAGAGCTGGTTTTGAAGCATGACAAACAGGAAGGACACTGAGGTTCATGTGAAGACCCTAGTCCTTGAGTTGAAGGGCACGCTGGATCGAAAAGATTACGGGTTGCAAATCCCTGTGGAACTAGGAGTAGTGGCGCGTGGTTGTAGACATATCCTAGTCAGACTAAAAGAGGCGGTGTCCAGGCTGTGTCTTTGAAGTGTGGACAAGAGTTAGACTTCAACATGGAAAAGAGTTACTGTGAATCTCAGGTTACCATAATTAAGGGGATTCCCAGTAGGACTCAATTAGGGTTGCAAGACTCGTATAAAAGGAAGTAGAAGAGACAGCCGAAATTAGTTATTCACACATAGAGAGTTGAGAGCATACAAAGGCGATCTGCAAACTGTCTACGTGAGAAAACTGAAGAAGACAACTTAGTTGCATGCACTGATATTGAGTCTAGAGTCTATTATCTAGGTTCATCGAGTTGTAAGTTGTCATCGTATTAGGCTTTCATTGATTTTACCTACTTGCTTATCTTAGAAGCATATGTATTAAGGTGAACTATTTTGTGATTACTAGAAAAGCTAGAGTGTAGCTTTGATTAGTGATTAGGGTCTAGAGTGTAGCCCCTTGGTTACAGAGTTTGTAATCTAAAACGTTGCTCTTGTGTTAGTGGATTCAGTTTCAAAATTCCAGAGTGTGAGTCGTGGTTTTTCTCCCTTGAGCAAGGAATTTTCCACGTAAAATCCTCGTGTTCTTGGTATATGTTTTGAAGTGTATTCTAAAGTAGAAGGCTGCATATAAGAGAACTGAAGAACCCTGTTCTACCACAGAAGAACAAGGTTCTTGCAACGAAAATCGGAGGACACTATTCAACCCCCCTTCTAGTGTCTCTAGGAGGTGCATAAAGTACAACAAAAACATAATTTAACTGAAATGTCATTGAACCTACTTTTCATCTAAATATTGTGTGTTATTATAATCCATGTAGTGCTTCAAATTTTCTATCTTTTGAACGAATGTATCATTAATTTTTTAAATTTTTTTTATTGTGGCATCGTTTAGGGTGTGAGTTTCTATCCAAAGAGAAAAAAAATAGAGAACCACAATGATAAATACTAAAATGCTAAAATTATATCAATATTTCATATATGTTGGTATGAAAAAACAAAAATTACTATGATTAGTTTGTGTTGATACTAACCGCGCATCACGCGGGTACTATACTAGTTTATTTTAAAGAAGCTTGTAGTGCATGGTGTTAATTAAGTGTAAGTTAGTATGGTTCGGTGTACACACTCGATGCACTATCTTTTACCGGAGAAAATACCCATAATTGGTTATTTCTCGTGCTTATTAATTAACTAATAAAAATACTACTAAATAAAGTGTAGAAAAAGTTTTACCTGTATTCACCATTTCTGGCTATTCCTTCTTCTTGCATGTTTCACTCTGTAAGTTTTCGCTAAAGAAAACAAATGAAAAGAGAATCAATGTAAATTTGAAAAGTAAGGAGTAAAAGATTTCCCTGGCACATGGATTCTACAGTGAGGGACCTGTTTTCATTTCCCTTTCACTCGTCTGATGGGAGGAAATAAAATTCTCGTCTGATGGGAGGAAATAAAATTAAGGCAGGGGAATCGGGAACCTGGTAAAGTTCCTTTGGTTTTTCCTTTTGGTTTTTCCAACAACACAATAAAGTGGTAGTTATACTAGAATTATAATGTTAGGGGGGGGGGGGGGGGGTCATTTGGGTTAAGGGATTGTTAACACAGAGATATCCTCTTATGAATTTGGGAAAAATTTTATTTATGGATTAAAATTTGGGATAACTTATTCCACCCTCCATATATATGAGATAAGATAATTCCATAATTGCATCTTATTTAATAATATCGATAATTAAATATAAAATAAATCTTATCCCAAAATAAAATTTTATTACGGAATTATAATCCATATTCAAAATCCAAACAACCAATGGGAGTTCGTTCTACTTCAAATAGGATTATAATATAGGGACTCAAAAATGACCGCATTATTTTCTTGATATACCACATTTGTATTTAGAAACTATATAGGATAATTTATGAAAAAAAATTAAGATTATTAAGAAAATCACGATCAAATAAAAATTTTTTTGACTATTATATATTATTGGTGTCACATAAAATGGAAGACATAAAGAGTAAGAGTCTAAAAAATATTAGTGAGGCAAATATTCAAATGTATATTTTTCAAGTAGGACAGGGGGAGTAATTTTCACATAAAAATAAATTATAAATATTTAGATGTGGAGAACACATTCTCAAACATTGGGTATTCATATCTAAATATAATCTTTTGATATTATGTATATTACGATTCAGACGCGTTAATATTAAAAGAATAACAAACAACACCTTAGTAAGGGGAGCTCACTAAGCGTTTTTGTCACCCCTGGTTTGGATCATGATACATTTCATGTGATATTAGAATATATATGATAAAAGTGTAATACAATCTTCAAGCAAAATGTTCGATTTCTATTTTTTTTACGAGTCCTGAAGGCTAAAAAATGAAGAGAAGAATCAGAAATGATGAGAAAATATGATCTAGACCAAAGTAAAGAATCATTTGGCAAACTCAATAATAAAGCTCGCATAGCCAAATCATGAGACGTGTGTATTAATCTACTTCCTAAATCGATCAAATCCAATTGTGATATACGTTATAAAGGAAATCCTAATGTACGTAACTCAAAAGCACAAATGAAACTTGAAGATGTTTCTATACAATAAATTAAGCTCAAACTGTATTATAACATTCGTCATGAAACCAAGATGTACTAAAACCAACACTGAAAGATTGGAACCAGGCCAAAGATTGCAACAGGAGCGAAAAGAAGCAAGTTAGCAACCTAACCACAATCTTGTGATCGCTGGAATGTGACCAAACTTCACCAGAGGCTTCAAGGCTTGAACAATCTGGAAAAGAGAAGAAGAAGATCTAAGTTAATGACACGATCCAGAATCCGGTTAGGCCGTGCGGCACCCGACATCCTTCCATAGACCCGTCGGGCGAACCCTTACCAATTAAATTAGGAAAATAAATATAATTCAATTCATAAATAAGAGCAAGACTTAGAAAAAATACAGACATACTGATACCTCTAAGCTGTACAAAAGAAATTACAACTGACTACCCAACATACTAGGTTTACGGCTATCCAGACTAGACATCTAAGAGTAAGAAAGAAGTCAGATACCTCCTGAAGGGAGCAAAATACAACTGAAATAATAACCACAAAACTGGTGGTCATCCTGAATAAAAGCTGGCTCACCCTGATAGCTGACGGCGAACTCAATCCTGGAGCGAACCTGCCGAAATAAATTAGATAGACAAGAAACAAACAACAAATAAGGGTGAGTCAAAAGGACTCAATAAGTGGGGCAGACTAGCCAACTCAAAGAATAGGATAGCTAGCCAGGGAGAAAAGAAACAGATAAACCAAATTCCTCTTATTTAAATTATCAAAAGGCAGAGCCAGATAATAACTGGAAACACGTATGGAATCATAGACTCATTAACAACTAGGAACATAAGATAGGAAGAACATATAGGTATCTCGAATATATCAACAGTCAGAAATACATCCTGTTGCGCCGTGCAACCCGATCCATATATTCATACTGTTGCGGCGTGCAACCCGAACCATATGTTTATACTATTGCGGCGTGCAACCCAGAATATGAGCCAGAAATATATAGGCAAACTGAAATATGTCCACAATATGTTATACCTACCGCATACACAAGACACAACACAATACACACATAATAGTCAGCATGTGGTGCAATGAAATGGGATGAATGTAGTATGATGCAATGGGGTCACATGTGCCAAATGAATGGAGCGGAATCCTCCTGCTCCTAGGGCGGAATCTTCCTACGCTCAATATGATGCAATGGAGCGGAATCCTCCTGTTACTGGGGCAGAATCCTCCTACCCCTCAATATGTGCAATGGAGCGGAATCCTCCTGCTCCTAGGGCGGAATCCTCCTACGCTCAATATGTGCAATGGAGCGGAATTCTCCTGCTCCTAGGGCGGAATCCTCCTACCATCAATATGATGCAATGGAGCGGAATCCTCCTGCTCCTGGGGCGGAATCCTCCTACCCCTCAATATGTGCAATGGAGCGGAATCCTCCTGCTCCTAGGGCAGAATCCTCCTGCCCTCAATGTGATGCAATGAAATACATATGAATGCAACATAATGCGTATGAATGCAACATGATGCAATAATAACCCATCACCAGCGCGGGACTCTCATCGACAGCCCGAATGTATATGCCAACTCACAGCCAGAGTACAATGCTCAGATCCTCAATGCAATACCAACAACATGACATAACATATAATGTAAATCTAAAGCTAAGGCGTAGTGAGTATGCCTATCGGTAGCTACACACGTAAGGAACACGTGGTAGAAAATCCACAAGGCCAAGGGCCTCTAAAGAAATGGATATAAACACTTACCTTATTTCAAAGTGCTACTCAACAACCGATTTATCCTTTGGATTCACTGCCAACGATCCTGCTTATTCAATAAGCAGAAAATATATCAAATTAGGCATAAAGACATCATTCCTCACATCTTAGGGTAATCCGGTTAGGAACCTGATATCCTATTCACATACGCAATACGCAGGTCAGGCCACATGGTTTAAGGTCACATAACCAAACCCTAAATAAATTATATTTATATGTTGTCCATAACTCACTGAGTGCGAATATATAATCAATTCCATTATCGGAGTCCAATTGGCCCTTAAAACTATCAATTGAACTTATTAAAACGAAGTCTAATGTTCCAAGTTTTACCGTTAAAATATATTCAAACACACGTAATAAACTCAAATAGCATTAAGATCATTACCTGAATATTTCAGGGTAAATTTTTTTATCTTTCTCCGGCACTTTTCTCATTTTCATACATTTTTCTTTTCCCTCTGCGTATCTCTTCGTTTTATGTTCATATTCGTTAATACTTCTGTTTCTAACACTACTACCTCGTCCTTAGCTTAAAAAGGCTAAGGACCACCGTCTAACTTTCTTTTCTTTCTTTCTTTCTTTCTTTCTTTCTTTTTTTTTGTCTTTTCCTTTTTATTTTTTTTTCTTTTCTTTTCGTGACAAAAATTAAAACGGTACCCTACGATATTTGAAATAATTCCAACTTTTGCATACAAGTTATACAAAATATATGTAGCATACTCACTAAGGCGGATCTCAAATCGGGTTCCTGAAACTCAAGATGCGAATTTAAATGGAAAAATATCAAATTATTTAACTTTCGGCATTTTAGCGGAAACTAGCCGAACAACCTCGAAATTCACTTTCGAAAAATTACAAAAGTCACAAATAATCATACGAACCTAACGACGCTTTCGAATTTCGAATCGGAGCTCGTTCGCCGAAACCGAGCTCGAAAATCTTTTTTTAATATTTATCGACAATAAAAATTGAAACCTTCTTCCGATGCCTACCAAACAAGGTCTGATTTAGCTCAAATTTTACAGATAAGTCCCACTGGTCTTAATGAAGATTTTAAAATTATTGATACGTAAATCGGAGTCTCATCTCCCGAAACAACTGACCGAGGTCGTTTCAGTTAAAAATCAGAATGATAATAGGTTTCTTCCTAAGCTTCCAAAGAGAGATTTTTCATTTTTCCTAAAACCTGAAATGCAAATTGATATTAAGTGCTCGTTTGGTTTGATCTTTGAAGATTGTACGATTTTATGAAGCCTGGATATGCCATGCCCTTTTCACTAAGAAATCTGACTCAATTCTTTATACAACAAACATTTGATAACTCGCAGTTGCAAGCAGAACAAATATTTCTAATTAAATAAATGTTTTATAGACCGATAAATCCATTGAAACTGGCATAGAAATCTTGTTAGTCTGCTAATGTGTGGAAAGGAGAGTGTGGGAACATAAACAGGAAATATAAAATAGGACATAACTAACCAGAAGAATATTACTGTATCACACGATTTCTTGAAGAGAAACAATATGCAGGCCTTTACTTTGAAGTCATCCTATCGCCATGCACTACTACAAATGGAGCTTTTACCGGCAATTTATTAGTGGCAATAAACTAATTGCTGGTAATAACATTCATTTGTACAATAATTAGTGGAAAATAAAACAATAGCCGGTACCGGTACATTTTTAACGGCAATAAAGTGAAATGACCATTAAATATCCCTAATGAAAAGTTATTTATATCAAACTTCACTAAAATATCTCATTTTCTACCCAAACTAGTTTGAAAAACCTAGAAAAAATATTGAACCAGTCGATCTAATCTCCGTTCAGCATCATTGCCGGTCACCTTCGCTGCTAGTCACCGTTGCTTTTTTACCTTTGCAGCTCACCGTCGCTGTCGGTCTCATCGCTGTTTACCTTCGCCGCTCACCGTCACATCTCATAGTTGTTTCTCAACATCGCCTCTCAGAGTCGCCGCTCACCGTCGCTGGTCACAATCCCAAGTAAAAGATCTCATTCTTCAACTAAATTTTCTTCACCATCGCCTCTCAGAATCGCCGCCCACCGTTGCTGGTCACAATCCCAGGTAAAAGGTCTCATCCTTCAATTATATTTACTTCAAACACATAAATTCTACTTTTCTTATTCTGATCCATTTGATCTACTCAGAATCTATGAGTTACTGTTATTGGATTCAATTTCTTTCATTTGACTTCATGAAGTTGAGTTTATGTGCTTGGAATTTCCTAGATTTTGCTTCTCCTAATGAGGCTAAGTTTCTCATTGAATTGTGATAATCTAGTAGTTTCTTAGATTTGTTAAATGAATCTGTTAGAAAATGTAGTGTGAGTTGAAGTGCTTAATTCATACATAACTAGCGACCCTGAATATTGTGAGCACACTCAATGTCTGATTTTGCACGAGCATATAGCCCATAAAAATTGTAGATCCCTAAGTCTAATTTCCAATGCTTCAAACGGTTTGTCAATTGAAGCTCTGAACAAAAAGTTATGACCTTTTTACTGAAGAGTAGCAGAGCTGTCCTAAGGCTCACCAAATTTTGCAACTCTTGTTCTGGAATTACAACTCTTTTTTTTATTTTAAAAATAAAAGGATACCGTACAGTCCATAATTCAAATAAGTAGATTCCACTAAATTTTTCCTAAAAGCCTATAATCTTATTTACTATTCTAACTTGAAAAGTAGTCATATGCATTTCTCTATTTGAATAATCCATGTGGCTTTGTTTCTGTGAATGTCAATCATCTGTTGGCTGGGTCTATGAATCCATTTTCATGACTTCTGAAGAAAAATGATACTCAATGGCAGGAATTTCTGGATTAAGACTTTGAGTTTTTTTTAATTAACTCATCAAACAGTGGATGCCTTTACCAGCATTCAAATCAATTGCTGGAAAAACCTTTAGCAACAGCAATATTACCTGCTAATAGGTTATTGTTGGTAAAAATATTAGCGGTAATTGTTAATGCCATTAAAAGCCATATCATTTGCCGCTAAATGTGACTTTTGTTGTAGTGATGTAATAAAATTTTAGATGTAATCAGAGAGATATGTAGCACCAACCTAAAAACAAAAACACATGTTTGTGTAGAATAGTACACGCCATATATAAATGGTAGAGCAATTTCTGTAACTTTCGTTTCCAAATCTTTTGTTTTATTTCCACTTCCCCTACTACTAAAATTTTAAGGGACTTGAAACATATAAAAACGTCCTGTTACCTGAGAACGATGTCAACAGATACCTTGAGCTTAGGTTTACTTAGAGGGAGATAGAAGTAGTGGCTTAAGCATCACGGAAAAAAGAAAATGAAGAATGTAGCAGCAAATCAGGAACCTTTCTTGGCGTGAACATAAACAGAAACATGGTAACAAGTTAAGTAATCAAACTTGTAATGAGAAAGAGGATCGCTTTCCATTCTGTCTCAAGGAAACAAGTGCTTATTTGCATAGCTTCTACCACTTACCTTTGAAATAGTAATTGCTCCTTTATAGCTTCTTTGTTTTGAAAATCCAACTAGATACATGCTTCCTACATTCAAGAAACATGAGATTAAGCGTAAAAATACAAAAACAACACGAGAATTATCAAATATTTTCAAGCCCAACCTTGATTATCACTACTAGATAACGCGCGTTTTACGAGAGAATTTGGCGAGGGAATTCCCTCTCCAAATGTGCGATAGAGAGGAAACTCCCTCGCTGCACGCGCCTCGTAAAAAAGCTTTGTAGAAAAACATTTTTGGCGAGGGAATTTCCTAGCCAACAGCTAGGTAGACCCTTTCTAATAAAGTGTGTCAGTGATATTTGGCTAGGGAATTCCCTCACCCCTCCAAGTCAAAAAAATATTTTTTAATATATTTTGGCGAGGGAATTCCCTCTCCAAGTATTGAAATTTTATTTTTTAATTCCCTGTCCATGTAATATTTTTTCATCAAGTTAATTAAAAATAATTAAGTTTATAAACACAAATAAAAAAAGAACACAAATTAGACATAATTTCGATTCTAGATCTAAAATTAAGCAGATTCATTGGAATAATATGCTTAATTTAGTGTTCAAATTTTCAAAAATGATTGATTTTACTTTTTTTACTAGATATAAAAAATAAAAAAGAAGTAATGGCGAAAAAGTGGTTGAGGGAAAAAAAGATTCAGATCTTATAGAACTAGAAATGAAGCAGTGGTTCAAAAATTTGACCTTGACATTTACTGTAAGAATGCTTTTTGGAAAATGATATACAGAATATCATGACATAGAAGAAGGGAAAAAGGCCTCACAAGCAATAAAAAAATTATTTTAAGTTACTTGATGCATTTGTTGTTGGTGATTTTATACCATTATTGGGATGGTTAGATATAGGACGATATAAAAAGCAAATGAAGGAAGAAGCAAAGCAAATGAAGGAAGAAGCTAAGCAAATTGATGAACTTCTTGAGAGTCGATTAGTCGAGCGCGAGAGAAAGAGAAGTAATGGCGAAAATGATTCACATCTTGGCCAGGGAAGTTCTAAGAAGGGGATTTTTTTCTAAGGAAAGAGTGTATAAACTGAAGAAAGAGTTGCGTTGTAGATGAGTATAAATTGAATTTTTTTAGTGGGTTTTGGCTGGGAAATTCCTAGCCAATTTTCTCTCTCCTATTTGTCTAGGGAATCCTCTCGCTAATAAGGATAGATAAAATAAAATTTTCTATATAATATTTTCCAGCTTTCTTTGTAGTGTGCATGGAATTTTCTCTCTCCTATTTGTCTAGGAATTTCCCTTGCCAATGAGTAGAAAGAAAACAAAAAGTTTGTAGATTATATGAGAGAGGAGTTCCCTCGCCGAGTAGGAGTGAGAAAAATATTTTTTTTTAAAAAAATCGGCAAGGGAATTCTCTAGCCACGTGAAAACTTTTGTTTTTTAGAAAGTTGTCGAGTGAAAGTTAGTATTTGGAGAGGGAACTTCCTCTCTGTTTGTTTAGAGAGGGAATTCCTTTGCCACCTCTTCCCTCACTAATCAAGCAATTTCTAGTAGTGTATCCTCTTTCTCTTTTTGCTTCTCTTTCTCTTTCTCTTTCTGGAGGCCTCACCCATTTTCCTCAACGGGCCATCACCAACTCTTATCAGCTTAACTTTATGAAATTCATGTTCCTCCTGAGCTTCTAACTCAAACCCAAAATGAAGTCCCATATCCATTGCAATGTTCCGTTCATCATACGCTTGCAAATGAGTTGAAGCGTGTGATGACTCTAGTTGCTTATATACCATACAGCCGATTTCAGTTGTCACTGTATTATTCTGCTGCTGAGTAGAAAAGAGTTCAGGCTTTGAGTCTCCCGTTGCACCTTTCTCCGTCTCCCACCTTTATTCTCATACTCCAGGTAAATTCTCCAATATGTTGCAATCTCTACTGTGGATACCTCAAATAGGCAATAATCATTTTGGGTTCTTCCTGTCTTTACAGAGAGAATAACGCCACAATGTTTCAAATGGTAAGTGTCAGAACTAAACTGCAGATTAAACTACAATTACCTCAGGACCTATTATGTCAAATCATCAAGAACAAATATACTAGGTGCGGAAGCGTACCTGAATTTGTATGAATTGATGAAGTCCTGCCGTCTTGCAGTTAGCTCTTCCAAACCACTACGTGGGTCGCTTTAACTTTCACTGATGATGGGATTACTTTATTTAGGCCAACCTGAATCCATAGCAGCGGATTCTTCAATGTCTTGATTTTTGGTCTTCCAAATTAAGACGTGAGTCGTTCTCTCTTTTAACTGTTGATGGGATATCAGTCAATAAAAACCTACGTCTGATTTGGGGATCATAACCCTTTTATAGTAGAATATAATTTTTGTAATTTTAGTTCAGCCCATCATTAAACTAGAAGTACATCCAGGTATCTATACATTATCCCCATACTTTACGAGATACCAATTAGGTCCATTAACTTTAAACTTTAGCAGATCACTTTAATTGGGCCAACTTTAATGATAGTTAACATACAATTATTTATACTTTATATATGTGCAAGTCTATATATTCTTACAATCTTCCACTTGGACTATACATATATACATAGACATAACCTTATAGCTGTATGTTACCTTATGAGCTCAAAATATTTGCTATCATATACTGAAGTACCTCTAAACAATCTCGTCCATCAATCATGTCAACATAGAACCAAGGCATTTTTCCTGCACTTGATCACGTATACCAACATAACCAAATGACATAGATCAAGTATGGATGCGTAGCGTAGAAATTACATGTAATTTGATCTAGACATGCCTATTTCCAACTGGTCCAACTGAAAAACAAGCCAGAGTGGAAACTCAACTGGAAACTTTCTTTCTGCAGAAATAACCTCAAAATATCCAGAACCCGAAATCGTAAACCTAAAACCATAAACCGAAAACGGAAGTATGTCTATATCAAAAGAACATTGAAAGGTTACAAACTCCCACTGAAACTGAATATCCTTAACCGACATGCCACCCTATGAGCAGTGTCCTCATGAAAAGCCTTCGGTGGTAGTCCCTTAGTATGTGGATCCACAATATGGAGTTTGTTACGTTATGTTCTACAGACGCCTGACCACTCTGAACTCTAACTTTAACAACCAGGAACTTTGTCAATGTGCTTTGACTTTACCGAACTCCTGTTGTTATTGGAATATGAGACTGCAAACTTATTGTCACAAAATAACCTTAGTGTCTTTTAACTTTATCCTTAATTCGTAGCCTAGTGACAAGATTCTACAGTCATATTCCATAACTTTTATGCCTTATAATGCGCCATAAACTTTACTGTCATGGTGAAATGAGCTATCAATGTATATTGCACATTCTTCCTGATGTAACTCTTCCACCAAGGATATCGATATATCATGAGTATATTTTGCATTATCTTGGCATCTAGTGAAGTCGGTATCTGAATACTTGATTATCTTTAAGTTTTTCGACTTCCCGTATATGAGCTTAAAATCTTTTGTTTTCTGTAATTACAATATAAACCTTTGGCTACTCCTTAATTATTAATTTCAGAATTATTCAAATATATGCCTATCATCTCAATAATGCACGCAATTTTTGAATGCGTGCAAAGATCTAAGTATGCATTAGACATCTGTAACTAAAGCACAATAAATCTTTTGCATTTTCTTAATTACAAAATCATTTTTAGAGCACTGTTTGAGACTGAACCTTTCTTCTTTAGCATGGGGTATCGCCTGATTTGAAATCTTGCATGTCAAATCTTTAATACCTTTTCAATATAGGCCTTTGTGATAATCCAAAAGTACCTCAAGACTAATCTCGATGTATCTAAATCCTTATTCAAAACTTGCATCACCAAGATATTTTTCTCAGAATTTTTCATCAAAAGTATCTTGGTCTTACGCAACAAGCCTATATTGCATTAACTAAATAATATGTCAGGCATACAAAATCAGAGAAATATGCCTACTCTCACTGACCTTGTGGTATACAAAATAATCAGCAAGATTTATCTCAAAATCAAATGAGATAATAACTTAATGAAATTTGTGATACCATTAATAAGACACTTGTTTAAACTCATAGATGAATTTCCTTAATTTGCAAACCATTCACTTTGAATCATCAGACACGAAGTTTCTGGTTGCACCAAATAAATTATTTCATCAATGTAGCCTAGTATCAATGTCCTAATCTTGAAAGCTAATGCCATTATAATCTTGAAAGAGACTTTCAATGAAACCAGAGAGAAAGTCTTTTTATAATTGATGTCTTATTTCTAAATGAAGTTTTAGCAATAAGACGTGCTTTATACCTATCCACATTGCCCTTCGAATCTCTTTTGGTTATAAATATCTATTTCCAACCAATAGGATTCACACCTACAGCCAACTGGATAAGGTCTCGTACATCAATGTCCTTTATGTACTTCATCTTTCTTTTGCCCTAGAAGGCCTTGCCTCATCCCTAAATGTGTAAATACTTTAAATAAGACTGCTTATCCAAAACACATAAAGGATCTTTTCTGTTAATTACCTTTAGTTGGAACTCTATTAAGTAAAAGTAGCAGTTTTTCTAATGAATTAAACAAAGAAAGCCATATCTTGAAAACTTGTCTGAACCTTACGAGATATAGATGGCAACTCAAAGAAACCATAGAGAATTGTCCACAAATATCAGTCTGTATAAGTTCTACGACGTCTAATTTTGTTAGTTATAAAATCTCTTAACATTTGTTTGTTTCCTTTTATGTGATTTACACATCTATTAAATTCTAAAAAAAAAATATTCACAGGATTGAGATACAAATTTCTTATTCTCCTTTTGGAAATAAGGACCTAATATGTTGTGTCATAACGAAGCAAAATCTCACCAGTTATAGTAAACATGCAAGGATTCTTTAAATGAAGTAATTATATTAAGAAAATTTAAATTATTGTAACCTCATAAAGAACCCGGACTAACCAATTTTGAATTATGAGAGAGATAATATTTTTCGTATCAAATGAACAACAATAACCAAATTTGTCCAACCTTGAAATGAAAATCAAATTCCGTCTAAAGCAACGGAACAACATAACTCTTACTCAAATTCAAATATAAACTAGTTCTTAACAATAATCTAAGAGTTTCAATAACTCCAACCTTAATCGAGTTGTCGTCATCGCCAAAGATGTATCTTCCAACATCATTGGGCTTTTGACAATTCGATCATCCTTACATTGACACATTTATGTGAGGTGTTATACTAGAATCTATCTACCATGTGTGTCTTGTTACGAAAGCTAGATTAACCCCATAACAAACAAAGTTCAGAAGAATATCATTATGACTGTATCCCCACATAAGAAACAAGCCTGCCTCAAATTTATTTCAGTCGTAGGTTGCTTTTGTGGTCTAAACTAGGAAATTACTATACCTTTGATATTGTCCAAAGTTCAATAAGCCGACCATTAAATAAAATAAGCACAAGCTGTGATGGTTCAAAACTCCCTGGCAATGAACTTGAAGGGTATCCCCGAGAGCTTATGAAATTATCAATTTTGTTAGAAATTTTCCATACCAACATTCCAGGAAAAAGGTCATGAACCTCCTCCGGAAGCCATATTCTGCTGTTCACCTTTGCATTTTTTCTCATGTTTGGGAATGATTTAGCGAATGAGAGATTTTGATGGCGTACATCTGATGGATTCACATCATAAAAGATTGGAAGCACAATCTGGTTCAATTCGTTGTTGCACTTTATGATGCGTGCAAGCTCCTCTAAGCACCATTTAGAGGATGCATAGTTTTTAGAAAATATGACGACGGCAAATATGATACTGTATCTTTTTGTTAGGCTTGTGAATAGTGACCTGACCAGCCACATATATTACTGTATATTTTTGTTGGTTGTTTGTAGCTGTAATTGTCATCTCAGTTGTCTTAAAATGCCTGAAAGTCTAGTACGGAGATCACTGATTTTGTTTCCTCTTTGAATGCCCTAAACTGATTTTCCCGTTTCTAGCCTCTCATAATCTTTGAATGCATGGATTCCTCCTTGTTCTTAGAGCATTATAGAGATGACTCACTATGAATATTTTCGATCGCCTCTACAACTCAAAAATACATCATACTTCCAATTTCTGGAAGATATGCTGGATGAAGAAGCGGCATAAAATATAGTTGACGAATGCTAACTAAAGACTCAGGGAAATCCTCAGTTTTTTTTGTAATATGACGGGTTGTTCTACTGATTAATAAAAAGTAATAGTTTACCTTTCATCACTATTGCTAGTCCTACGACTTGTGGAAAATTTCTTATCATCTTCCGTCTTATCATCAAATTGTACTCTTGTGAGAATTTAAATTAAGAATGATATAATGAAAAAGACCTAAATTGGCCATAATCAAAATAAGACATTTTTACATCATTGTGAAGGGTCCAACTCCTTGTCAGGTTCCACATGACATTTTCGTCAATGCATTTCTGCCTCTCATATTGCATTAATTAACAAAGCTCTTTGCTATTTTATTGATTATACTTATACATAGCCAAGACAAGAGAGTTCTGATAGCAGAGTTACATAACGCCACAAATAAATTTAAGCAAACAAGGTAGATGTGTGTAAGAACAAAAACGACAGAAAGCTCTCAATTAATAAGCCATTTAATTATCTTTGCAAAAGTGCATGAAGTAAGCTATTTATATGATCGTGCAACGTGATGACAAGGGCTGATACATCAATCCGGTTAAGAAAAATTTAAAATACAACGGAAAGATATATAAGACTAGAGAATTCAAAAACATGGGAATTAACTCAGAACTTAACATAATGAAAAGCATAGCATTATCATGTGGATAAAACCATACAAAGAGTTAGCTAGCAGCTAAGATATACAAATTCGGTAAAAATCAGAATACATTGAGTACATGCTTGTAACTGATAAGAGCTCAGGATCAAACTAATAACCTAGCAAATATCTTGAGTACTACATTATATTCTTGTCTATTGGGAACCAAGGGTGTGATTATAAACAGTATGATATAGTATCCAGATCGATATCGTCCGGAGAACTCCACATTAGAGGAAATTGATGGTCTTGGTTTTGGACTTGAACTTGGTCTGCAGAACCCAACAGAGCTGATACACCGATGTTTTCCCCATCTATCATGTAGAATTCATTATTATTATTCTCCTCAATATGATCCGCTAGGAGTACCGTATCATTTGATTGTCCATTAACATCTTCTTGAACATGATCTTCTTGTAGAACGGAATTGATATATTCTTGGACGTCATCTTCGACATCTCCATCATCATTAACTTCCTCATTATTGTCTCCTTTTTTTTCCTTCTTCTTGATCCTACAAATAACGAAACCCTTGTTCTTAATTTGGGGAGCATTCAAGTAATTATCAGCAAGAGAGTATTCTCTCATCAACCACTCCCCGTTGTTATTATTATCTGTTGATGAAGATTTCTTAGAAGGATAGTACTTTATGCTTTTGACGAACCCCACGAGCCTCCCACTAGTATCGCGCACCTCTTTGCCACGGTCTTGAGGTTTCCATGTGCCTTTCCCAACAGTTCGTGAAACATTTTTCTTGTCAGCTTTTACTTTCTTCAGTTG
Source organism: Petunia x hybrida (assembly GCA_037355625.1). Lineage (NCBI taxonomy): Eukaryota > Viridiplantae > Streptophyta > Magnoliopsida > Solanales > Solanaceae > Petunia > Petunia x hybrida. The sequence goes on from JBBBVM010000055.1 coordinate 1,874,819, forward strand.
AGTTATAATGTAACGAGTGTTCTTATTGATGCAGTCATGAGACTTACAAGCTTGGAAAATCTGCCAGGGTTCCTTGTCTGCGTAGAGATCGGCGAATTGCATGAGTTCATTCTGTAGAGGAAGAGGGTTGTTTGTCACAAACCCTAGTAGATATTGCATTACTTCGATGTCCTTTGGGTGAAATCGAAAACCCATCGGCCAACGTGAAAAACACACAGTCTGTGAGTGTACTGCCATTATTTTTCAAGCAACTGATTAGACGAAACAAGATAGATTGATATGATGATGATGATGAATAGAGAATATTAAAGAATGAAGTGTACTACCTAATGACGAAAACCCTAGTGAGTACTTGATTTGTTTGTGATGATGAACAACATCGTATTAATTACTCAATTGTATGTAGATTGATGGTGTGTTTATATAGATATTTAGGCAGCTTGGTGAATAGCTTGTCCTAAACATGATTTATTTCCTATATTCCTAGGGTTTGAGATGGAAGTAGCTGATTGGAAGTGATGTATACGTGGAGATTGATCATGATCCTACTGCTGTGCATGTACGCTAAAACGGCAATCTTTTCCTTTTTATGTAACAAGAAGCGTACTTAATTTGAATGTATTTTTCCTTATCCTTAGTTGATTGAAGAAATATATACCGTTGGAAAGTAACTTTTTCTTTAGCCATGTTTGCGTTAAATAGGCACACATAGTAATGTTGAAATATATCAAATATATACACGTCTCGTTGAAGTATTTAAAGAGCAATATATATATATATATATATATATATATATATATTGCTAATCAATATATATCTTATTGTAATGATGTAAGTGGAATTTTGTAATACTTCCCAACTGAGATTTTCACCACAACTTGTGCGGTAAGAAATTGGCTTGTAATTTCTTAGGACACCTGTTATTTTCCAAGAGACACCACTGAAGGACCAGTTTCCTCTGTGTGTTCTTTTACTTATAAATTGCGGAATTAAGTTAAACAAGAGTAAATGAACTGATTTTAGCGTGGAAAAACCCCTTGATCTTGGGATAAAAAAACCACGACCTACTCTCTCAAGTAGAATTTCAACTTCACTATTTGAAAGACTCACTTGGTTACAAGACTTCTCTCTTACTAACCTAAGACTAACTCTAATCTTATAGTGTCCCCTTTCACAATCAGTGAAGTTCCTCCAAGTAACAAGATTTGAATGACGCGTATTCTTACAGAACTTCTATGAAAGAAATAAGTACAACTCAATATACCTACTACAAATGAATTGAGACTGAACTTTGGCAAGACTCAATCTAAGGATCATGTTCTTCACTTAGTTCCCTGTAGCTTAATAACTACCCAAATATAATTTTGACTCAACAATGCTATAGCTCTCACTACTAAAAAAACAGGCTTTTTCGACCGCCCAATCGGTCGAAATACGGTCGACATATCGACCGCATTTCGACCGATTGTGGTGGTCGACACAATTATGGTCGAAAATCAACCTTCGACCGAAATTCGGTCGAAGAACATGGACTAAAGTGACATGTTCTTCGACCGAAATTCGGTCGAAAAAAATTTCGACCTAAGTCTGGTAATTTTTTTTGACCAACTATCGACCGAAAGTCGGTCGAAAACCTGTAAAAACCTGCAACATAAAAGCTGAAATTAGCCCTACACCACCTGTAAATGCAGCAACACGCAGAAAATCCAGACAAAACACATTCATAAACGATATTCAATCAAGGCTAACAAAGCCATACAATAGAAAGGAGTCTTTAAACATTAGTTCAAGTGTTACAATAATCAAACAAACTTAACAAACAGTTTAAAGTTTATAAGTACATTAAACTAGCCTATTAAAAAAACAAAACATCAAAGTACATATAAGGTCAATCCTCATCATAAGCCAATTCTTCTTCCTCATCCTCATCGTTAACTTCTTCTTCATCTGTATATTCATCATCATCATTTGCTCTTGAAGCTCCTTCTCCAAAATTAACTGGGTTTTTTCCTCGACTAGCTACAGATGCATCTAACTGCTCATATATGCCATCAATATGTTGCAACTGGTCAGCTAGTTCATTTTCCGCTATCAATGGAACGGTTGAGACCTCGTTCTGGTATGCAACATCTAAAAGATCAGGGACTTCAACTAATCCCACCGGTTTTCCTTTTATAACTGCCCACCAATGGGCTTTGGCCTTTGATCTTGCTGGGTTCTTTGTCCGAGGGTAAGGAACAAACCACACTTGCTTTACTTTCTGGGCAATGATGAAAGGATCATAGTGTCCATATGACCTTTTGTGATTAACCTCGACTAACTTAGAAGACAGGTCTACCCTCGTACCTCTGTTACTGGGATCAAACCACTTGCACCGGAAAAGAACCAATTTCTTATGAGGCCAACCGACACTATACTCTACCTCTAACATCTCCTCAATCACACCGTAGTACTCAAATTCGCCCCCTTGATCACCTGTTCCTACTTTCACGGACACACCAGAGTTGTATGTTTTCTTACCCTCCGACCGCTGCTTTGTATGAAACTTGTACCCATTTACAAAGTACGTATTCATCCTTTTGTATTTGTAATATGAGCCATGGCATATATCTCGCAGAAAATCAAATGTGATGCCATTCACCGGATTGTTCACCTATATAAAATTTAATGAAGTTGTGTAAATAAATATTTTTATGTAAATATAAGGAATATTAAGAGTTTGTTAATCACTTACAAATTCTGTAAACCAATTTGTAAAATTTTCATAAACTTCCGCATCACCGAACTCAGCGACAAAGTGACTGCATTATGAGCCGAGGAAATACACGTTAGTCCGAATATACTTATTAACGGCGAATATTAGGCAGTATTGTTAAAATACAACATACTTGTAATAAGGCGTGACCTCGGGACAGTTCAACAGCACATGTGTCGTAGCTACCTTCCTGTCCAGTTCATTGAACTGACATACTTCGGATGATGTATTTCCTCTGCCTGCTTGATTGAATACAGAGAACTCTGGGTAATTGGGATCATTATTATCGCCCACATCATGCCGATCCGGCCTAGTGCGCAAACATGGAACATCCTTGTCGAAGTAGTAAGAGCAAAAATGAGAAGTTTCTCTAGCCAGATATGCCTCGCATATTGACCCCTCGATTTGGTTCCTGTTTTTCACGTCCCTTTTACACTTACCAATAATTCTGCAATAATTATTGTGTTAGTGGAATTAAGTTGGATTAATTAAAAAAATAAAAGTTACTAAGATATGGAAGCTTACCTCTCGAAAGGGTACATCCATCTGCAGTGCACCGGGGCTCCTAGCCGAGCCTCTTCAGCTAGGTGAATCGGAAGATGCTCCATCACGTTAAAGAATCCGGGGAGAAAGATCTTTGTCAGCTTAGTGGCGACTACAGGAAAGTTCTGTTCCAACAGGTTAAGGTTCTCTTCCTTCAATGTCTTACTGCAAAGCTCTTTAAAAAATAGGCTCGTCTCTGTTAGCGGTTTTAGAACTTTATCAGGAAAGCCATTGAATGCAATTGGGAGCAAGTTTTCCATGAAGATGTGACAGTCGTGGCTTTTCATGTGATGCAGTTTCCCACCAGTAATATCAACACACCTTTCTAGGTTTGAAGCATAACCATCAGGCATCCTCAAATTACTCACCCACTCACAAATCATCCTTCGCTCATCCTCATCGAATGTATAACAAGCCTTTGGCATGAAAATGCTGTTGCCTTCTTGGATTACCTGCAACTCAGGTCGCCGACAAAGTAGCTGTAGGTCCAACCGTGCCTTCAAGTTGTCCTTTGTCTTGCCTCGGACATCCATCACAGTATTAAGGATGGCCTCGAAAAAATTCTTCTCAATATGCATCGGATCCAGATTATGGCGAAGAAGATTATCCTTCCAGTAAGGCAACTCCCAGAAAATGCTCTGTTTAGTCCAGTTATGTTCAACCCCATAACCAGGTGCTTTAGATGGCAGTTGTTCAGTTACCTTAGGAAGCTCCTTGACCCTGTCCCATATCTCGATGCCTGATAACCTGCGCGGAGGCTCCTCAAAATCAACCTGATTCTTCATAAATGCGCTAGTGTTATTCTTGAAAGGATGGTCCATTGGCAAGAATCGACGGCAACAGTCGAACCATGTGCATTTACCTCCATATTTCAAAGTGAAGGCTTTTGTATCTTCCATACAGTAAGGGAAAGAGAGCTTACCTGCTGTGGACCACCCAGACAACATCCCATAAGCAGGAAAGTCATTTGTAGTCCACACCAAAGAAGCACGCATTTGGAAGTTCTGTTTCGTTGATATATCATAAGTCTCAACTCCTTCATGCCAAAGTATCTGCAACTCATCAAGCAAAGGCTGCAAATATACATCAATAGAGGCTTTCGGGTTATGTGGACCCGGTATTATACAATTCAAAAAGAGATAAGGACTGGTCATGCACATTCCAGGAGGCAGGTTGTAAGGAGTGACAAATACGGGCCAACAAGAATAGGGCGTAGAGGAGACATCAAATGGGGTGAACCCATCAGAAAATAGACCCAACCTTACATTCCTTGGCTCACTAGCAAATGCCGGATACACTTGATCAAAGTGTTTCCATGCCTCCCCATCAGATGGATGGGATAGAATACCCGGCTACTTGGTACGGTCATGATGCCATCTCATCGAAGCATACAACCTCTTTAACCGTGGTATAAGGGGCAAGTAATGCATCCACTTGACAGGCTTCGGCTTCTTTTTAGGATCTGGCTCAGGCTTGTACCGAGGCTCCTCACAAAATCTACATGTCTGCAGGTCTGCATCATCCTTATAATACAGCATGCAACCATTAACACAACAATGAATCTTCTCGGCAGAAAGCCCCAACGAGGAAACCAACTTCTTAGTGTAGTAATAAGTAGTTGGTAAGGCCACATTTGTCGGATTTAGTTCATTCATGAGGGCAATGATGGAATCCATGGCAGCTTGAGAAATACTAAAATCTGATTTGATACTCATCAATCTAACAGCAACCGGCAACTGGGAATGCACCGAGCCCTCATAAAATGGACGACTTGTTTCTTCCAACCGTTCGTAGAATTGATTTGCCTCGGCATTGGGAATGTGCTCAATGTTTGTTTGTGATGTATCCGGCTGAAGAGGATCATTAGCCGAGTACATCCCAAAAGCATCATTAACCATATCTGCCATTCTATACCCGACTGCTTGGTCTGGTTCCACAACCGGAGAACTCCTAGCGCCATGAATATTTTTAAGATTTTGAAGTTGCTGCTGCAAGTCCCAAGGCTCTCCATGATTATACCAAACGTAATAATTTGGCATAAACCCCTTCTTATACAGATGTAACTCGACATTCTCCAAATCTTGTATCTTTACACATTCGCATTTTTCACATGGACATCTAATTTTGCCATGCCTTAAATAATCGTCTGTGTTGCGGGCTATATCCAGAAATTCCATAACACCCGCTACAAACGAAGGCCACAACCCCCGCCGCTCGAGAAAGTTTCTATTATCCATCCACAAACGGCGTCGATTAATGTCCATATCTACACAAACATTGCAAGATTGAGAAACAATATGTATAGCTAAACCAACAACTACAACAATATAATCCCAAACAACCCAAACCTAACTTTATAATAGCTAACGACGCCAAACAAGTTCTTCAACATCAACAATAACTACAATATAGTTTGCTAACTAATAATTAACTACCTATGCATTAGAAAAGGCCAAATTTAAAAAATAATTAAAAACATAATTAAATTCGGATTTAATAAAAACAAAAAAAAAAAACCTTACCTCGAGGTTGATATATGCTCCAATAGCACCTACTAATGATTCCCCACTAGTTATATGCTTCAAAACTACAAAAATTGAGTTAAAAAGTTAGGGTTTATGTTTTATAAAGTAATTAAAATAACCCTAAAATTAAGAATTTACCTTGAATTTCTTGTAATAGGTAGTGTTTAGGAGGGTAGAATGTGTTTGTTTTTTGATTTTGGGGGTGGGTTATGGTGGTTTTCGGGTGGGCACGTTTGGGGGAGTGTTTAGAGAGTTTTTTTGATTTGGGGGAAGAAGATGAAAATGGAGAAGAATGGTTCTGCTGAAAATATTAACGGGCTGGTCGACCGACCAATTCGGTCGATAGGTACAAAAAATATTGTTGTTCGACCGAAAATCGGTCGAACAGCTATTTCGACCGATTTTCGGTCGAACAGTTTTGACCAAGTGAACTGTTCGACCAAAAATCGGTCGAAATAGCTGTTCGACCGACTGGTAGTCAAAAAATCCTTTTTTTTAGTAGTGTCTTTTCTCTCTGTATTTGTGCGTATCTTCAACAACTAAAATGCTCCTCTACTTAAAGCTTTGAAATCTGAGGAGTCTTGAGCAATTAGAACTCCAAAGCCTCCAAGAGTTTGAAACCTAATCGAACTCTTTGCTTATCTTCAAGCCTTATTCCAATCTTATGCAATCTTTTCTTATCATGTAAAACTCTGCATGATTATCAAAATAAACATTAGACAATAGGATAATAATTAATTTTTTCGCTTAACTGATTTTGCAATATTATTTATTCAGCTGCCGTTAACCAAAGGAACAAGTCCTTGGATGTGTTCCTTCGCCATTAGTCAAAACTCTGAGCTTATTCAAGCTAACATTTTTCCCCTTTTTGATGATGACAAACTCATAGACTTTGCTTCATGTCCTTAATGTTTTGAACCACGACTAGCAACTTAAAAGCAACATTAGTAAAGACTAATTTCATCATTAAGGATCAGGTTCTCAAATAGGTTATAAATATCACAAGCAAAATCATACTTACTTTTCCCCCTTTTGGCATCATTGAAAAGGTTGCACAAGTTAGAATTTATTAATCAAAAGAACAAGTCTTATTACTTATTCAATAAAAGAACAACTCAAAATACAAATATAATCCAACAAAAAACAACTGCATTTAAATGATATTAGCCATCGGAGATATAACATCATAAACAAAAGATTTTCAACCAGGGAAAAATAGACTGAGGAAGTACTGCTATACTAATAAAAAACTAAAGATAAGAAGGCTAAGTTGCTAGAACTACACTAAATCCCACTGGTCAAAAGATGGCTACAAGGGTTTTGGGTTTCAGGTGGAGGAAGGACCAGGTCCTTGAGGCTTGTCCTGCAACAGGTCAAATAGTTTTTGAAGCATTCCTTTATTTGTTTCTTTTGCCTTAGCAGCTTCAGCTTTCCAAAAATCTCTCTTTCACTCCAACCTCTTAGTTTCAGCATCTTGCATATCAATTTGCTGCCTCAACACCCTCACCTTATTGTTCAAAGCGCCCTTGGAGGAACCAACAACAGTTGCCCCAACAGTAGTAGTAACAGCCTCAGCATTGACAGTCATGTCACAGCTGATCAGTGTAGTAGCCCCAAACTTTTCCTTCTTTGTAGCAGTTTTCACTTCCTTCAATGAAATTCCTAATTTGTCAAAAAGATCAGTCAAAATGAACCCATATGGAAGAGCATGTTTCTTTTTCCCAGTCACTACCACTACAAGAGAACATTGAATTAGCTAGAGATTTTAGCTAGGAAAATCTAATCCCTAGCTAAAAAGAAATATTAGCTACGAATTTAGCTAGAAGATCCATATTTCCCAGTAAACTTTTTAATTTCAGATTCTAGATACATATTAGCTAGGATTTAACTAGGGTTAATTACTAGTTAAAATGTAGCTAGGAAACTTTTATAGCTAATCTATAGCTAAATTTAAGCTGAAATATAAACTTCACAAGTTTTTGTAGAAATTATTTTGGAGGGAAAACAACTTAGGACTCCCTCTCTTTCTTTTTATTTTATGTTTATTTTTGTTCCGTTTCAATTAGAAGTACCTCTGTGGCTTAGCAATGTCCCTTCTAGATCTAATAAACCCTAATCGCCAATATCCCTCTCTCATTAATCCCCTTTCTCCTGAAAACTTTTCTCTCGCCACTGCTCCATTTTTATCTCCCCTTTCCGGTAAGCTAATTCATTCACATATATTTTATGCTTTTATTGTATCGATATATTTTTATATGTATTTACAAATCTAGACATGTAGGATTTTCTCTATGGTTCTATATTTTGCCTTTAGGGTTTATATATACTACTACAGGCTCAGTAATTCCCACCACTGCCGCCGTCTCTCAGCTCGATAGTTAGAGGTATCAATTTCGTTGTTAGCTCCGCTTATTCAATTGTTTCATTCGAATTTCATGTGCGGTTAATGTTTATCCGGTACTCATTTTGTTAATTAGTTGCATAGTTTACTTCTTAGCTTCACGAAATCATATTCGATTTGACTGTCTGTGGAATTTGAAGTAGGATTGATACTATGCTATTCAAATGGTGAAATTGGACGACATGTTGCTTGAGAAGGCCTAGCTAGGCAATGATTGCGGGTAAGTTTCTTCTCAAGCAATTTAGTATTTAAGTACATAATTTATGTTAACATTATCCATAGTTGCAATGTTTTCAAATGCTATAACACAAATTCTAGTGATTTCTATCAATTCTAGTATACAGTGGATACGTTATGTTATCGAATTACTTTCTCTAGTTGTGGACTAGAAACTATATGAATGCTTTGAGCATGTCTTCTAATCTTCTAGGACAGTTGAAGCAGCTGGGAAATTGCTTTTTCTTTTCCTATTTCCAGAGAAGTTTTTGAACTCAAGTAGTTGTGGCTTGTCGGACAACAATTTATATTTACTTATCTAAAAGAAAACTGCTTGAAACTGGAAAGATTCCTCAACTTTATATTTCATCCCATTATTGTGTACTAGAAATATTAGCATATATATTATCTTTACTTTTTTGTAAATGTTTCCAAGGGAGATGAGGTTGAAAATCAGTTTATAATAAAACTTGGACTTAATATTTTCTTACAGGCTAGAGGGTTAAAGAAGCATTTGAATAGACTCAATTCATCGAAGCATTAGAAGCTTGTTGGTGGATCCTTTGTAAGTCGACTTTCTTTGTTCATAATCCTTTCTAAGTAATTCTAGATTTTTATGTACGTAATTACCTCAAAACAATCTAAGACACATCCAGCTAGTTACGATTTAGCTTGGATTTCACTTGTGTTTCTGATTTCAAAGACTTGAAATTATGATTCAATTTATTGTAGGAATTGCATCAAGTTTTTTGATCAGGTTAAATTTAATTTATAGGAGTTGCACTAAGTTAATCTATATTGACATTGCTAAACCACTTTAATTGTCATCTCTGCTAACCTCTGTTTTGATAAGCTCCAAGGTTGGCGACATATTGATATATTATATCTTTACTTAAATGGAAGGAGAAACTATAGTTCCAGCCAACCTAATTGAATAATTGGTAGGACTTAGGAGTGATAATAGTTTTTTTCTGTTGATCATGTTTGAGAATCTGCTCCTACTAAAAATTTTGTCAGGAATATAGGAAGTTTTGGAATGTTGCGGTATGGAATAGTGCTGAGTTTCACATCCTGGAAAATTGCTTTTCCAAATGATTTGGTTCTAGTTGAGATATGCCATGTTCATACTCAACATTCTTTAAAAATTTAACAGTTTACTTGTTTGTGTCTTCCTTCTGTTGGAACTTGTGACAATAATGTAATGCATACTTCATTAGACTAGCCTATCTCTTTACTTATTTGTGATCAGATTGATTTTGTTATTTAAAAGCTCTACTTACCTTTTCTTTCAGAATATGTTCAAAATACATTAAGGAGAAAGTGGATAAGACTTCTACACCAACGGATGAGAAAAAATTTTGAAGTAAAGGAAGGAGACTTGGGAAGAAACATGTCAACCACTGCCGCTTATGTTGATGTCTTTGAGCTTAAGTTGTCTTGGAGCTTATGTTTAAGTTTAAGACATTTTATTTTACTTGTAAACATGTAATTTCTCTTTGAATGATGAATGTACCATTTGAAATGGTTGCAAATACATGTGTTTGGTGGAACTTGAATGTTCATTTATTTATTTCATGATATGTCAGATTATATAATTATGATTGTATTCCTGAAAGTAAGCTAATGTTTATATCGTAATGTAATTGTGCAATCAGCTATAAAACATCACAAGCCAAGCCAAGAATTGGCTAGGATGTTTGCCATATTAGCTAGGAAAGAGTCCTAGCAAAAACATAGTTTTTACTAGGAATTTAACTAGGAATAACCCTAGCTAATATTTGTTAGGATATATTGCCTAGCAAAATATCCTAGCTAAATTAGCTAGGGATAGCAAATTTTTCTTAGCTAAAATTTAGTTAGGCGCATATTAGCTAGGGATTGTTGCTAGGGTCTGTTTCCTAGCTAAAACGATATTAGCTAGGGATTTTTGCTATTATCTAAGGATTTGGTACCTAGCTAATCACATGTTTTGTTGTAGTGTACTCTAGTAATCAAATGCACCATAAACATGGGCCAATTTATTTACTTGTCAGAGTCCAGCAACTCCATAAGGACCAGGTCAAAGAAACTCGCTATTTTCTCCTGTCTGGGAAACATGATTTTGTTGACAAACTCAAACAGAAGTTGATGCCTAAGTTGCATCTCACATTTTTCCACTGCTCTTGGTTTTTCCTCTTGTGGATTTTCAGCAAATTTGCTTGTAATCTCCAAGGCAGTAGGCAAACCAGTGAGATCAGGCCATTCTCCCTTAACATAGTTACTATATCCAACAACATGGATATCAAACAGTTCTCCCAGTTTTTGTGCATCAAAGGAAATGTCCTTTTCATTGACTTTACTATTGATTTTGCCTCCATCAATGGAGTAGTTGAAAAAGAATTCAACCACTTCATCTCTGGCAATCTTCCCTTTGATTTTAAGGACCATGTCCTTCCATCCCTGTTTGTCAAGTTTCTCCAGCAACCAACACATCCCTTCTTCTTCCATATCAGCAAGTACTCTTCCCTTCAACAACTTCCTTTTGTCATAATCAGTATGCATATTCTTTCCAGCCTCCTTCTCTTCACTTCCACTTTCAACCTCCTCTTCTTGGTTGTCAGCTTCTCCTTCAGACTCAGCGCTTTCACCCACTAAAGCCCTCCTAGAAGACCTTGTTCTCTTTGACACAGGTCTAGCAGTGGAAGATTTCTCATCAGTCTGCACAGACCTCCTCTGAGAAGATCTTCTTTTCCTTATCAAAGGAACAGTTTCTTCTTTCTCCTCCTCAGAATCATCAACTGGCACAACAACCTCAGGAAACTGTTTCTGCTTACCCTTCCTATTTCTCTCAAGAGACTCAGCCATTTGTGCATTGGCAGCTTTTACAGATCCTCTAGTTCTCCTAACACTACTGGCAGGAGTCTGGGCAGAAAGAACACATCTTTTATCCTTGCCAGAACTTTTCTTTTGACTTTTCTTCTGAGTTCCAGGCCTATAACTATCACTTATCATTTTAAGCTTAGCATTTATTTTAGCAAGTTCAGCAGGATCAACAGGCCCCTACTTTGTCAGCTTTTTCTTCAACCCTCTTAACTTAATCAAATCAACAAGTGGTCTATCACTCTCACTAATTGCCTCATCCATATCTACCATGTCTACATCATCCATGGGTGCTCTAGAAGCAGCCACTGGAGACTCAGAAGACTCATGCATGGGAGGTTCTCAACACTTCACAGTTTCTTTTTTCCCCTCACTTTCTGGTACAGACACACTTAGCCCCTCTATTTTTGCACCCTTATCATCAACTACTTGTAAAGGTTCAGCATAGTTTACCTTAAATTCATACAGGATCATGGCCCTGGATAAATCATCCAAATGCTCCAGCGTCTCAGCGACAGATGGACCTGATCCTTCCCCCTGAATTTCAGAGTCAGGGTTTTGAGAGTTTTGGTTTTCTGGAAGTGGGGAATTTGTATGCATGGGTGAGGTAAGATTTTCAATTGGTGGTTGTTCAGTGGTCGGATTGGATGAATTGTTATCAGGTGAGAGAAACATGGCAACAATTCGATTCAAAAGATAATTAATCAACTTTTCTGAAATTTTGAAAACTTAAATCTGAAAATTTTAGATGAAAGCTTAAGGATTTATATAAGAGCAAGAAGTAGTGATAGAGATGGAGTCTAAAACGATTTACCTTTCAGCTTCCTTGTTTAAAAAGAATTCCAAACTGATTGGGTTACTTGAACGTTACAAAAAGTTACCGTTATGATTAAAGTTCAAGTGAGAGATGGAGTGTGGAACGATTTTTTGATGGGACTATTTGCAGAGAAGTAGAGGTTGAGTGGGAACTCTTCTAGTTACCAATTACCATCAAACTCTAATAATTTCTGAAAAATAAAGTAGTAAATACCTGAGAATGTGACAAGGAACAGTTCCTTTACCCAATTTCAATCAAATTGCATAATTTGAAATTCTAAGAACACAAGGGTAACATCATTAAAATTTAGTAAACTTAAGCAGAAATTATGGCATAGAGTATACAATTTAGTATCAAACTGAGCTGAAAGCTTCAATTTGACTTTAATAATATTCCTTTTAAGCCCAATTTTCTAGCCAAATTTTGAAGTAAAGTTAAGTAGACTTAGGCAAATTTAATCATCCCTAATTCTAATATGTTCCTTTCAAAATGATCTCTACCTAAAGCCTTTGTGAAGATATCAGCAATTTGTCTATCAGTAGGACAAAATGCTAGAGTGATCAAACCCTTTTCATAATTATCCCTCAAGAAATTGTGTCTTATGTCAACGTGTTTAGTTCTTTTGTGATGCACAGGATTCTTTGTCATGTTAATTGCACTACTTTTATCACAATAGATAGGAAAAATGCCTACATCAACACCAAAATCTTGTTATTGCTGTTTAGTCCACAACAATTTTGAGCAACATGAGGCAGCTGCCACATACTCAGCCTCTGCATTGGAAAGTGCCAGCGAATTTTGTTTCTTGGTTCCCCATGAGACCGAAAACTCACCAAGAAAATGTGCCATACCTGAGGTACTTTTTCTATCAACAAGAAAACATGCATAGTCAGCATCAGTATACCCAACAAGATCAAAATTACCACCTTTTGGGTACCAAAGTCCCAAGGAACCTGTTTCTTTCAAATGTCTTAATATCCTTTTAACAGCTTTCAAATGAGATTCCTAAGGATCTGACTGAAACCTTGCACATAAGCCAATAGTAAACACAATATCAGGTCTATTAAACAGATACCTTGAGCTTAGGTTTACTCAAAGGGAGATGGAAGCAGAGGCTTACTTGTAAAGTAATCAAAGTTGTAATGAGCAAGAGGATCGCTTTCCATTCTGTCTCAAGGACACGAGTGCTTACTTGCAAGCTTCTACCTCTTGGCTTTGACATAGTAATTGCTCCTTCACTGCCTTTTTGTTTTGAAAATCCAATTAGATAGATGCTTCCTACATTCAAGAAACATGAGATTAAGGGTAAAAATACAAAATAACACGAGAATTCTCAAATGTTTTCAAGCCCAACCTTGACTATCCTATTTCTCTTTTTGCTTCTCTTTTTAGAGGCCTCACCCATTTTCCATGACTGGCCATCACCAACTCTTATCAGCTCAACATTCTGAATTTTGTGTTCCTCCTTTGCCATGAGCTTGTTGTCTCCCTTTTTTTAATCATAAAATGCGCAACAATTATTTTCAAAATAGACAGTATATCTATTCTCCACAAGCTGCCCGACACTCAATAAATTTATCTAAATCTGGAACCAAAAGTACATTATGGATGAACTTTGTGCCTTCCTTTGTTTGGATACGAATTGTGCCCTTTCCAATTGCTTGGATACAAGCTCCATTTCCAATTTTTACTTCAGCCTTCACTTTGTCATCCATCATTGTAAAGACACTTTTTTCCCAATCATATGATTGCTGTATCCGATGTCCAATAGCCAAATATCATCATTTTTTTCCTTGGCTATTTGACAACTTGCAAAGAACACACCTTGATTTTCATCTCCACTTTCTTCAGAAAAATTTGCTTGTTGTTGGTTCTTGTATCTACAATCCTTCTGCACATGGCCAAAATTTTTACAATAGTTGAACTGTGGCTTCCCTTGAAACCAACAATCTTTGTCTTCATGGTTGCTTTTTTTTTTTTTTTTTTTTTTTTTTTTTTTTTTTTTTTTTTTTGCAAATACTATATTTTTGGCTAGAGTTGTTGAAACTTTGTCCAGAGTTACTGGAATTTCGGCCAAAATTACCACCTCGGCGTCCTCTTTGCTTTCTTCCTCCTCCACGGCCAGATTTGCCTCCTCTTGATGGTTCTCCTTTATTTTGCTCAGCTCCTTGTGATTTTGATGACAAGTTGAGCTTAGATTGTAAAGTACTCTCAATAGATTTTTTGGAGTGTCTTAACAACCTTTGCTCGTGGGTTTGTAGAGATGTCATCAATTCATGAACACTCAACTTTGAGATATCCTAAGTCTCCTCAGTGATAGAGACTATGGAATCATATTTTTCAATCAAGCTTATCAAAATTTTCTCCACCAATTTTTTTATCTTGAATCACCTCTCCATACAAAATCATTTGATTTACAATTTCAACAACTTTTGAGAAAAATTCTTTCAAACTTTCTCCATCTTTTATTTTCATATTCTCAAACTCACTACTTAAAGTTTGAAGCTTAATAGCACGTACCCTTGTATCTCCTTGAAATTCTTCACGTAGAGCCTCCCAAGCCTCATTTGACGTTGTGGCTCTCATGATTCTTGGAAATATGGACTCACTCATTGCTTGTTGAATATAAGCGAGAGCTTTTGCATCTTTTCTTCTTGTGTCTTTTAATGCCTTTATTTCAGCCGCATTGAGTTGTGCTCCTTCTTCAGGTTCCTCATAACCACTTTCAACAAGCTCCCACAAATCTTATGATTGGAACACTGTTTTGGCCTTTAAATACCAAAAATCATAATTTTCTCCATTGAACATAGGAATGGATAGTTGTGTCACACCTTGTTCACTTGTAGAAGCCATTATTTAGCTTTCTATACGCCCCAAATATTAAATCTAACGAGCTCTGATATTAATCTATTAGATTTGAGGATGGAAGATTAGTAATCCAACAGATAACTTAAGAAAGAACAATTTGAATTTTTAGAAAACAAGTTGCTTGTAATTTCAGCAGTCTTGTATTTGTTCTTAGATGATATATCGATCAAGTGTATATCAGTTGTGGATAATCATTTCATCTTATACATTGTTGTTTATATAGATATAATGTAGATTCATTGTTATTTATCTTTTTCACTACTCAAGGCACTCTTTCACTCCCCTAGAATCCTTTGCTATACTCTAGGTTGACTAATTAATTTTGAGTGAACCAAGACTAAGCTCATTCACACTACAAGGACACTACATTAATTTTAACACTAATAGTACACGTTTTATTCCGCGGGTGAATCACGTTGATGTCCTTTAATACGACAAGATATCACAAAACCCATGAATTTCCCAGTAAAAATTTAGTCACGTTGTTTTGACCGCGTTAAATGAATATTAGCCAGCGATGCAAAACTGTTGTTGAACCCCAAAAATTAACCCCGAAAGAATAAATTCCGGAATATCGACAGGATGGACTAACTCTTTTGGAGTTTTTGGAGTCGCCACCCAATTTAAGGAAAACAGGGAACAAAATTAGCAAATGCGTGCAAAAACTCCATTTTTATAAAAGAAGGTCTTTTCAGAGATTCTAAATAAGAGGTTTTATTAATTTCGGAAGAAGGTTTTTAAGGCACTTCCGAAATTTCATAAAATACGGTTAATCCGACAGGTTTCCAAATATTTACAAGTGCGCTTTTCTTTCGAAAGAATTATTTGAATAATAATAATAATAATAATAATAGTAATAATAATAATAATAATAATAATAATAATAATAATAATAATAATAATAGTAATCAATTAAATAAAAATCTTATTTGCAAAATATATATTTTACTTGCACGCATTTGCTAAGATGACCCCAATTTGCAATAAATTAAATAACGACTTCACAATAAAAGGCAATGAACATAAACTAAGGCAATATACAAGCAATCAAATATTATCGATAAATAAATATTTCACGCATTTATTTACATAAATATCTCTAAGGAAAGAAAGACAAAGTTAAACATAAAACCCGGGAAAATGATCAACTCGCGGGAGCCTTGGATTTTTCTAAAATTACTAAGTCTTATTTTTGAATGCTTGAGTCCACGTCAATGTATATCCACATTTGTAGGTTAGCCAAACGCGTCCCCAAGTTGTTCGTGCAAAATGTACCTCACAAAAAAAAATGAAAATGAAATTGGATTAGTACGATAATAAGGTATAATAACTAATAAAATAAAATAACAATAATAAAGTAAAAATAATAATAATTATTATAATAATAGAATATATAATAATAATAATAATAACAGTAATAAAAAAAATAATAATAGTAAAAGGGGTTTTGTTTTTGCAAAATTTCGGTTGAGATTTGTATGGCGTGTCATGTAGAGGCTCGGGATGTTGGTACGGTTGCAAACACGCCGACCGATAGTGTTGCCATACCAAGTACCAATTCTGTTACTCTATTCAACTTGCTTTGCGTTAAAGTGGATACATTCATCATCGCCTTTTGCTTTAGGGACGCGGGGACGGGACTGTTCGAGTGTAGTATCGTGTTCAAATCAATACTGAGGCCTCAATACGTGTATATGTATTTTTTCATTGGCCAAAACGGTGTACTATTCGTTCGAATCAGTCCGTAAAGCCTCAAATTAAATATTTTTTCATAGGCCTGATGCAATATCTTGTTAAAATATGCAGATCAAACTCCATAACAAAGTAAACCGGGTGAAGCTACAATGTAAACGGGCTAGTAAAAATAATCCAAACAAAGTTAACGGGTCAACCCCAAGTTGCCAACGGATCTGCAGAAAACACAATAACATCGCAATCTCGTAAAGAAAACGATTAGCTCAAAAACCCAATTAGTAAACCAAACGAATGGTGAAGCACTGTAATAGAAAAAACAAAAGAGACATGGTAGTAGCAGTGACAAATCCACTTCCCAAAACACGATGAGACAAGAAACAACGCAAGGAGCACATATTTCCTGGTGAGAACCACAGTGGAGTTCCGGCGAAACAAAACCATCGTACAACGGATCACGCCATTTCAGAAATGAAGGATCAATTAAACAAAACCCATCCCCAAATCGACAATCAAAATCAGCAGTAAAGAACACAAACTCGAGAGCGAGTCTCAGATAAGAAAACCATTAATAGCATCGAACGGAACCATGGCAACGGAATCAGAGGAGCAACTGCCAGCTTGGCTCCTCCGACGAGGAGACACCAGCGGCGTGCTACTACTCTGGTGGTGGCGATGCTTTTGACCACTGATTCGCTTTCCCAAACCCCCCAATTTCCCGATCTGCTTTCTCCCTTGCTTTCTATATGTTTCTGCGTGTGTTGGTGTTTGGAAAATAGGCTGAGAGAGGTCAAAATGGTGAAGGAGAGGATTACACCAACCCCCTGCATTATTAGGCAAGGCATTGTTTGGTGGGCAAAATTTGTAGCAGTAACCACAATGGAACCAGGCAAACACCCTTGCCTATCAACAGCACACCTAATCCCAAAACAAGAACCACTTCTTCTGCAGGGTACCCTTCTGTAAGCAACAGGGACAATTCCAGCTTTGTAGTGAGCAATGTGTGTATTGTCAAGGAATGACAAAATTCAGAGAAAGATGGTGGTCTCTTTTTGTAAAGAGATCTGATTTTTGTTGTGGGAGTGGTGTGTGAGGCTGATTTTTTTAGGGTGTATGTAGTGAAGATGATGGCTGAATAATGAGAGGGTATAGGGTTTTAAGGTTTTATAGGGGTGAGGGTTAGGGCTTTTAGTATTGGGCTTGGGAAAATAGAAAACGCGTATTGCGTAAATAGGCCGGGACTTAAAATGAAGAATAATTATGGCCCTTTTTTCGTTAAAATTATGAACTTAATTAATCCTAAAAATTAACCTTATTTTAAAAATAATTAGACATTAATTGAAAAATCTGGGTCAAAATTGGGTGTTAGCAGCTGCCCCTCTTTACCCGAAAAGGATGAAAGAGTTTTCAGGGTAAAGAAAGTTGACGTGAAAACCAATTTTGTCACGATAAAGCCAAGACTCTGATTCCTAGGATCAAAATGCGAGGCTTATGGACATGGCCGAGCTCCGGTTTTCGAGTTGCCTGCATATCTCGGGCTGAAAGAGAATCAGGCCATATGTAGTTCGACGCGATTTGAAAATCAAAGACGAGATAGTAACGACTACTCAAGCGCGGGAAAAGAGGCTTGTAATCACCCAAGTTATGAAGATGTGGTCGACGACACACCCATAAAGAGGGGTTTACACAGACATAGCTTCCACTGCACCTCGATAATCGAGCCATCTTGTCTTCAATCTCAAACCTCAGACTCAGGGTTAACAAGAGACTTACCTCTAGGGTGGATGAGTTATGCGGGTGCGATTCTTCAGGTCTACGTTGACGAGTCTAGCTCATATCAACGATTGCCCCAGTTCATTGCTAAGAAAAGCTCCATGTTATGCTCCAAACGCTGATGCGGTGCTGCAAAAAATCCTGTAATAATCTCAACAAGCGGTAAGCGTGCAACTGCTAATAAACTGTAATAATTGGAATAAGAAATAGATAAAGTGATAAAATTGTAAATGCGAGTTGCGGTATCATCGATAAGTTCTTCCTTCGATCAACTGACAAGGTACTCCGCCCGGAGAACCTCTAAGCTGATCCTTATTCTGAAACAGTAAAGCAAGACAATAAGTAAAGCGAGAACGAATCGTAAAGTGCAAGGCTTTCATAAGATAAGTTGACTAACGAGACATAATATTTCAAGTTGACTTGGCTAATCTATATCCTACGCAGGTAACATAACGTTCATTTATAAGGCGAACGAGCCCAAAACATTCAATTGTAAGGCGAATGAGTTTAAAACGTTCAATATAAGGTGAACGAGCCTAAATTTGAGAGCAGCCTGCAAAACAAAGTTGCAAATTGGATTAATTAAGGCAAGATAATGCAAAACAAATAAGAAAAACTGGGTCGTGTTGCTTGTATTAATAGTGCTGCAAAGGTTGAATGCCTTCAGTTCTTATTGAATCTGATGTTCAATTTCTGTAAATTTAAAGTAAATGCGTAAGAAAACGAGTGAATAATAAAGCAAAAGCTATAATGAAAAAAGGAAGAAATAGATTTGCGCTGCATATGCGACAAGGCGAATAATCTTTGAGAAACTGATGGTTGACGATAGGAACAATAACAAAAAAGCCTTCAATTGCCTAGAATAGGTTTCATAATAATGCTTTATGGTAGGCTTCAAATGATAACGATGTCTTCGCTTGCTCACGATAGACTTGATAATAAGACCTCCGATTGCTTACGGTAGGATCAATAACAAAAGAGCCTTCAATTGCCTATGATAGGCTTCAGAATAATGCCTCCAATTGCTTATGGTAGGCTTTAAATGATAAGATGTCATTGCTTGCTCACGATAGACTTGATAATAAGACCCCCGATTGCTTACGGTAGGATCAATAACAAAAGAGCCTTCAATTGCCTATGATAGGCTTCAGAATAATGCCTCCAATTGCTTATGGTAGGCTTCAAATGATAATGATGTCCTCGCTTGCTCACAATAGACTTGATAATAAGACCCCCGATTGTTTACGGTAGGATCAATAACAAAAGAGCCTTCAATTGCCTATGATAGGCTTCAGAATAATGCCTCCAATTGCTTATGGTAGGCTTCAAATGATAATGATGTCCTCGCTTGCTCACGATAGACTTGATAATAAGACCCCCGATAGCTTACGGTAGGATCAATAACAAAAGAGCCTTCAATTGCCTATGATAGGCTTCAGAATAAGGCCTCCAATTGCTTATGGTAGGCTTCAATGCTAATGAAGTCTTCGCTTGCTCACGATAGACTCATAATAAGGCCCCCGATTGCTTACAGTAGGCATGAAGTAATTTGTAAGTGCAACCTGCAATATCTTTGATAAAATTGTCTTCCCATCCACTGGCGAAGCAATAAAGCAAATGAATAGGCATAGTGCAAAGCATTTTCAACAATCTTGACAAATCAACTGGCAAGCCGGTCGGACACGCAGCAAGGAGGGTCTTGGGGTTGATTGCCTACAAATCAGCTAGTGATCCGATCCGGCACAAAGCCAGGAGGGTCTCAGGGCTGACTTGTTAAACTAAAAGTAAAGCAAGTTATAATATAAAGCAAGTGCAAAGGCATAATTGAAAGCAAGTGCAAGGCAATTTGAACATCTTGACAAATCAACTGGCAAGCCGGTCAGGCACGCAGCAAGGAGGGTCTTGGGGTTGATTATCGACAAATCAGTTGGTGATCCGATCCGACACAAAGCAAGGAGGGTCTCAAGGCTGACCTGTTAAACTAAAAGTAAAGCAAGTCATAATATAAAGCAAGTGCAAAAGCATAATTGAAAGCAAGTGCAAAGCAATTTAGCGTGAAATGTAAAGCAACGCAAAAGCGATTTAGCGAATCAATAGGCGTGAAAGTCCAACAAGGGAGAAACCCCGCTTGGTGGTCAACCTGAAAAATGTAAAGCAAGGCATCAATTTTAAAGCAAGTGAGACGACATAATTAAAAGCAAGTGCAAAGAAAAGAAGTGCGGGAATGTAAAGCAATGCAAGAGCCATTTGGCGAATCAATAGGCGAGATAGTCCAACAAAGGGAATTCTCGTAGCCGATGGTCAACCTGAAAGAGTAAAGCAAGGCATTAATTTTTGAAGCAAGTGCAAAGACATAATTCAAAGCAACTGCAAAGTAAAGTAATGCGGAGATGTAGTCAGTGCAATAGCCATTGATAAATCAATTGGTGAGACAATCCGGCAAGGATAGCCTCGTGCAGATTATCACCTGGAAAAAAAAACGATGCCCTATTTGGCTTAGTTTTGAAAACACAAAACAAGCATCGGCTTTGTCGCCCATTAGGAATAAAAGTCATAGAGGTAGAAATGCCGCCTGTTCGGCAATAACTCATGACAAAGCATAATGCTTTAAGTCGTGAAAAGGGAAATGCGACGCAATTTGCAAGGCAACTTTGGATGCGCGTTCAATAAATTGTTCATCCATAATGCGAATGATCCTTTCATTGCAAGCTTTCATGTTCTTGCTCTCAAAGAGAAATTTGTTAGCTTTGGGGAGGGAGGAGGAAACATTTGATTTGTGCAGACTTCATCCTGATCTTGCTGCTTCTGCTGCTTCCTCGTCTTCATTGGACTTGGATTTGCGAATTGCTTTCAGAAACTTGGCTCATAAACTCAAATAGCATAGATTTTCGAAAAATAGAGGCAAGATAAAATATTTTAATTCGCATGCAAATGAAGTCAAAGATGCATTTTGAAAATTTTGCATTGACTTAAACTTGTGACATATCTTAAAACAAACTGAACGTCCTTTGCCTTGGACTTTGCACTATTTGCTTAACCAATTTCAAAATTCTTGCCAACTCATCTTTAATACCCAACGCCGCTTCTTGCAAAATTCTGCCCCAGTTATTATCTTTCGCATCTCCAACTTGTTTTGCAAAAATTGCCCCAGTTGTCCTTCTTGGGGAAAAATAAAAATTTAAATGCTAAAGGGTCGAGCCCGATGGGGGAGCCTACGTATCCCTCCTTGGGAATCAGACCGTGCGTAGTTCTGCATCACTGCTTCAACGCAATATACCAACAAATAAAAGCTGCCCCAGTTGAAAGAGCGCAGACAATAACTTTTCAGTGCGTCGATTTAAATTGTTCAGTTGTTTTGCCATACGTTACAAGCAAAGCTTTGGCAGGTTTATCAATTTTAGTTTTGAAACAGAAACAAATGCAAGAGTAAATAATATAATAAGAATGCGATGTATTTTATTTCAACTTTCATGAATTCAAAATGAGTTGATTCAGATTAACATAAGTTTTAAAGTGCAATGCAATTCAGGGCCTCAATCTGAATTAAAATTTAAAATAATGCTACAAATTTCAATAGCCAAGTTCTTTCAAACAATGCCATTAGCTTCTGGTGCTGCATCGTTCACAAGCTAGAGCGTCTACCATCAATCAAATCTCGAATCCCTTGCGTGGTGAATGGTCAGCCACTTCACAAATCCAACATTTGCTAGAGAAATAAACAAAACAAAAGAAACCTCTCAAAAGGTAACTAAGATAGTTTGCATGTCATTCATAGGATTGCGTACAAGCAAGCAACACCTAGTATATAACGCATTTTGAGCAAATAAAGCAAGGCAAGCAATTAACATGCGACAATCACAAGTAGTTGAGCGTAAATAAATATGCAAACGCGTCCTACCCTGTAAGGTGCCTCTTTGCTAGAGGTAAGCCTAATCGTCAAGTTGCACGCACATGCGGTTATTATAACGGCACAAGCCATTTGTCAATACAGCATCTGAGATAAAATTAAACCGACATAATTGTCAACCTCTCAAATTTGACATGACAAATGGTTTGGAATTCGTTATATTATCCACACAATCACATAATATGCAGTGTCGTTGGGATTCAATAACCCGTCAAAAAAAGGGTGGTTTCTTAATTACTGGAAACGGTGCCAAAGACCGGGTCCAAACTAAGGTGTATATGCATGCATGACCTAATCTCCTTCTAAGAGTGGTCTAACGGTTGAGGCTGATTCGACCTATGCGGGATAAACCTGGCCCCATAAACCAGTAAAACCGGCCATGACAAAACCAGGCAAACCACACCCCAACTAACTTTGGTGACACGAAAGAAATTCAAAGAGTTAGGAAGGACAATGCCCTTCCTGTATTATTGCCCGTCACGTGGGCCCCCCGTGATGAAATCGAGGAGATGAAAGAGAATTTACAGGCTCCATGAGGGAGGAAATATGAACGGAATGCAGACTATGCACAAATAAATATAATACGTGCTTTATAAGGCAAACCAAACAAACAGATATAATAAAGAAAATAAATTAGACATGCTAGTTGCAACTAATTGGAAACCTTTATGGTCAAAACCTTTATTGCTCCCTAGCGGAGTCGCCATGCTGTTGAACCCCAAAAATTAACCCCGAAAGGATAAATTCCGGAATATCGACAGGATGGATTAACTCTTTTAGAGTTTTTGGAGTCGTCACCCAATTTAAGAAAAACTGGGAACCAAATTAGCAAATGCGTGCAAAAACTCCATTTTTATAAAAGACGGTCTTTTCAGAGATTCTAAGTAAGAGGTTTTATTAATTTCGGAAGAAGACTTTTAAGGCACTTCCGAAATTCCGTAAAATACGGTTAATCCGACAGGTTTTCAAATATTTACAAGTGCGCTTTTCTTTCGAAAGAATTATTTGAATAATAATAATAACAATAATAATAATAATAATAATAATAATCAATTAAATAAAAAGCTTATTTGCAAAATATATATTTTACTTGCACGTATTTGCTAAGATGACCCCAATTTGCAATAAATTAAATAACGACTTCAAAATAAAAGGCAATGAACATAAAGTAAGGCAATATACAAACAATCAAATATTATTGATACATAAATATTTCACGCATTTATTTACATAAATATCTCTAAGGAAAGAAAGAAAAAGTTAAAGATAAAACCCGGGAAAATGATCAACTCGCGGGAGCCTTGGATTTTTCTAAAATTACTAAGTCTTATTTTTGAATGCTTGAGTCCAGGTCAATGTATATCCACATTTGTAGGTTAGCCAAACGTGTTCCCAAGTAGTTCGTGCCAAAAATGTACCTCACAAAAAAAATAAAAATGAAATTGGATTAGTACGATAATAAGGTATAATAATTAATAAAATAAAATAACAATAATAAAGTAATAATAATAATAATAGAATGTATAATAATAATAATAATAATAATAATAGTAATAAAAATAATAATAATAATAGTAAAAGGGGTTTTGTTTTTACAAAATTTACGCTCAGATTTGTATGGCGCGTCATGTAGAGGCTCGGGATGTTGGTACGGTTGCAAACACGCCGGCCGATCGTGTTGCCATGCCAAGTACCAATTCTGTTACTCTATTCAACTTGATTTGCGTTAAAGTGCATACATTTATCATCGCCTTTTGCTTTAGGGACGCGGGAACGGGACTGTTCGAGTGTAGTATCATGTTCAAATCAATCCTGAGGCCTCAATACGTGTATATGTATTTATTCATTGGCCAAAACGGTGTAGTATTCGTTCGAATCAGTCCGTAAAGCCTCTAAATAAATATTTTTTCATAGGCCTGATGCAATATCTTGTTAAATTATGCAGATCAAACTCCATAACAAAGTAAACCGGGTGAAGCTGCAATGTAAACGGGCTAGTCAAAATAATCCAAACAAGGTTAACGGGTCAACCCCAAGTTGCCAACGGATCTGCAGAAAATACAATAACATCGCAATCTCGTAAAGAAAACGATTAACTCAAAACCCAATTAGTAAACCAAACGAATGGTGAAGCACTGTAATAGACAAAACAAAAGAGACATGGTAGTAGCAGTGACAAATCCACTTCCCAAAACACGATGAGACAAGAAACAACGCAAGGAGCACATATTTCCTGGTGAGAACCACAGTGGAGTTCCGGCGAAACAAAACCATCGTACAACGGATCACGCCATTTCAGAAATGAAGGATCAATTAAACAAAACCCATCCCCAAATCGACAATCAAAATCAGCAGTAAAGAACACAAACTCGAGAGCGAGTCTCAGATAAGAAAACCATTAATAGCATCGAACGGAACCATGGCAACGGAATCAGAGGAGCAACTGCCAGCTTGGCTCCTCCGACGAGGAGACACCAGCGGCGTGCTACTACTCTGGTGGTGGCGATGCTTTTGACCACTGATTCGCTTTCCCAAACCCCCCAATTTCCCGATCTTCTTTCTCCCTTGCTTTCTATATGTTTCTGCGTGTGTTAGTGTTTGGAAAATAGGCTGAGAGAGGTCAAAATGGTGAAGGAGAGGATTACACCAACTCCCTGCATTATTAGGCAAGGCATTGTTTGGTGGACAAAATTTGTAGCAGTAACCACAATGGAACCAGGCAAACACCCTTGCCTATCACCAACACACCTAATCTCAAAACAAGAACCACTTCTTCTGCAGGGTACCCTTCTGTAAGCAACAGGGACAATTCCAGCTTTGTAGTGAGCAATGTGTGTATTGTCAAGGAATGACAAAATTCAGAGAAAGATGGTGGTCTCTTTTTGTAAAGAGATCTGATTTTTGTTGTGGGAGTGGTGTGTGAGGCTGATTTTTTAAGGGTGTATGTAGTGAAGATGATGAATGAATAATGAGAGGGTATAGGGTTTTAAGGTTTTATAGGGGTGAGGATTAGGGCTTTTAGTATTGGGCTTCGGAAAATAGAAAACGCGTATTGCGTAAATAGGCCGGGACTTAAAATAAATAATAATTATGGCCCTTTTTCCGTTAAAATTATGAACTTAATTAATCCTAAAAATTAACCTTATTTTAAAAATAATTACATGTTAATTAAAAATTCCGGGATAAAATTGGGTGTCAACAACTGTTTGAAGACTAGCCACTTCCGGACAAATCACTGTATAAATACTGGGGCTTTGAACAAGTTTTGTTCAAAGCCCCACTATTTATACTAGGAAGCTTCAGTGAACTAACTCCAGTATAAAATACTGGGGCTTTGAACAAAACTTATTCAAATGTTCAAAGCCCCGTTTTTGTGTTATGGGACATGTATAAATTAAGCTTCAGTCCTATAACAAAATGCTGGGGCTGTGAACAAAACTTGTTCAAGCCCCAGCATTTTGTTATGAGACTGAAGCTTTATATATAAAGTCCCATAACAAAATAATGAGATTTATCCCTTTGATGAGACCTTTTTTATGGGAATAGATCCCATTATTTTGTTATGGGATAAAGTCCCATAACAAAATAATGGGACCTTTGAACATGTTAGTTAGTTCAAAGTCCCATTATTTTATTATGGGATTATTTTGTTATGAGACTTCTTCAGTCCCATAACAAAATATCTGGGCTTTGAACAAAACCCAGTATTTTGTTATGGGACTAGTCTGGGATGTTTTTCCAACGCTAATGGTGCTTAAGTGCGCGCACGAATTTTTGACTATTCTTCAATGAATTTTGAAACGGTGGATAGTCCCCTATGAGCACGTCCAAAAATGGCTACCGATCAAAATTAGGCAATTTACCAGTATACCAGGACGGGTTTAGATTAGTTGAGAAATGAGTACCAAACAACTCTGCTCCTCCTACTTACATCATCGAGAATGAACAAAACTTTATTCCGGCGAAGCATATTCTTTATAATAATCACCCCTTCGTGTTCACTAGTTATAGTCATCTTTTCACCCAAGAGCTTGCGGATGAGAGCTTGTTGTAACCATGTTAGTCTCTTTTTCAGGCACATTTCTCCAACATCACCAAGAAAACAATCGCCTTCAAATCCATTGCGATATCTCTCATATATAAAATTTGCCATACCTCCCATCCCCCAAATCGTTAGTCTTCTACGACTGCGACATATTAAGTACTATGTTTATGTATATCGTAATTATTCTGAAAGTACTTTGTTTAAATATTACTCTATCTTTTTGTTGTCATTATTGTTGGTTGTTTGTAGCTGTAATTGTCATCTCAGTTGTCTTAAAATGCCTGAAAGCCTAGTACGGGGATAACTGATTTTGTTTCCTCTTTGAATGCCCAAAACCGATTTTCCCGTTTCTAGCCTCTCATGATCTTTGAGTGCATGGATTCCTCCTTGTTCTTAAAGATGACTCACTATGAATATTTTCGATCACCTCTATAACTCAAAAATACATCATACTTCCAATTTCTGGAAGATATGATGGATGAAGAAGCGGCATAAAACATTGTTGACGAATGCTGCTTTTTTTGGTAATATGATGGGTTGTTCTACTGATTAATAAAAAATTTAGTTTACCTTTCATCACTATTGCTAGTCCTACGACTGCGACCTGTGGAAAATTTCTTATCATCTTCCTTCTTGTCATCAAATTGTACTCTTGGGAGAATTTAAATTAAGAATGATATAATGAAAAAGACCTGAATTGGCCATAATCAAAATAAGATATGTTTACATCATTGTGAAGGGTCCAACTCCTTGTCATGTTCCACATGACATTTTCGTCAATGCATTTCTGCCTCTCATATTGCATTAATTAACAAAGCTCTTTGCTATTTTATTGATTATACTTATACATAGCCAAGACAAGAGAGTTCTGATAGCAGAGTTACATAACGCCACAAATAAATTTAAGCAAACAAGGTAGATGTGTGTAAGAACAAAATCGACAGAAAGCTCTCAATTAATAAGCCATTTAATTATCTTTGCAAAAGTGCATGAATTAAGCTATTTATATATGATCGTGCAACATGATGACAAGGGCTGATACATCAACCCGGTTAAGAAAAAATTCAAAATACAACCGAAAGATATATAAGACTAGAGAAATTCAAAAACATGGGAATTAACTCAGAACTTAGTATAATGAAAAGCAGAGCATTATCATGTGGATAAAACCATACAAAGAGTTAGCTAGCAGCTAAGATATACAAATTCGGTAAAAATCAGAATACATTGAGTACATGCTTGTAACTGATAAGAGCTCAGGATCAAACTAATAACCTAGCAAATATCTTGAGTACTACATTATATTCTTGTCTATTGGGAACCAAGGGTGTGATTATAAACAGTATGATATAGTATCCAGATCGATATCGTCCGGAGAACTCCACATTAGAGGAAATTGATGGTCTTGGTTTTGGACTTGAACTTGGTCTGCAGAACCCAACAGAGCTGATACACCGATGTTTTCCCCATCTATCATGTAGAATTCATTATTATTATTCTCCTCAATATGATCCGCTAGGAGTACCGTATCATTTGATTGTCCATTAACATCTTCTTGAACATGATCTTCTTGTAGAACGGAATTGATATATTCTTGGACGTCATCTTCGACATCTCCATCATCATTAACTTCCTCATTATTGTCTCCTTTTTTTTCCTTCTTCTTGATCCTACAAATAACGAAACCCTTGTTCTTAATTTGGGGAGCATTCAAGTAATTATCAGCAAGAGAGTATTCTCTCATCAACCACTCCCCGTTGTTATTATTATCTGTTGATGAAGATTTCTTAGAAGGATAGTACTTTATGCTTTTGACGAACCCCACGAGCCTCCCACTAGTATCGCGCACCTCTTTGCCACGGTCTTGAGGTTTCCATGTGCCTTTCCCAACAGTTCGTGAAACATTTTTCTTGTCAGCTTTTACTTTCTTCAGTTGAGTTATAATGTAACGAGTGTTCTTATTGATGCAGTCATGAGACTTACAAGCTTGGAAAATCTGCCAGGGTTCCTTGTCTGCGTAGAGATCGGCGAATTGCATGAGTTCATTCTGTAGAGGAAGAGGGTTGTTTGTCACAAACCCTAGTAGATATTGCATTACTTCGATGTCCTTTGGGTGAAATCGAAAACCCATCGGCCAACGTGAAAAACACAGTCTGTGAGTGTACTGCCATTATTTTTCAAGCAACTGATTAGACGAAACAAGATAGATTGATATGATGATGATGATGATGAATAGAGAATATTAAAGAATGAAGTGTACTACCTAATGACGAAAACCCTAGTGAGTACTTGATTTGTTTGTGATGATGAACAACATCGTATTAATTTCTCAATTGTATGTAGATTGATGGTGTGTTTATATAGATATTTAGGCAGCTTGGTGAATAGCTTGTCCTAAACATGATTTATTTCCTATATTCCTAGGGTTTGAGATGGAAGTAGCTGATTGGAAGTGATGTATACGTGGAGATTGATCATGATCCTACTGCTGTGCATGTACGCTAAAACGGCAATCTTTTCCTTTTTATGTAACAAGAAGCGTACTTAATTTGAATGTATTTTTCCTTATCCTTAGTTGATTGAAGAAATATATACCGTTGGAAAGTAACTTTTTCTTTAGCCATGTTTGCGTTAAATAGGCACACATAGTAATGTTGAAATATATCAAATATATACACGTCTTAGTTGAAGTATTTAAAGAGCAATATATATATATATATATATATATATATATATATATATATATACACACACACACACGCACTAATCAACATATCTTATTGTAATGATGTAAGTGGAATTTTGTAATACTTCCCAACTGAGATTTTCACCACAACTTGTGCGGTAAGAAATTGGCTTGTAATTTCTTAGGACACCTGTTATTTTTCCAAGAGACACCACTGAAGGACCAGTTTCCTCTATGTGTTCTTTTACTTATAAATTGCCGAATTAAGTTAAACAAGAGTAAATGAACTGATTTTAGCGTGGAAAAACCCCTTGATCTTGGGATAAAAAAACCACGACCTACTCTCTCAAGTAGAATTTCAACTTCACTATTTGAAAGACTCACTTGGTTACAAGACTTCTCTCTTACTAACCTAGGACTAACTCTAATCTTATAGTGACCCCTTTCACAATCAGTGAAGTTCCTCCAAGTAACAAGATTTGAATGACGCGTATTCTTACAGAACTTCTATGAAAGAAATAAGTACAACTCAATATACCTACTACAAATGAATTGAGACTGAACTTTGGCAAGACTCAATCTAAGGAACATGTTCTTCACTTCGTTCCCTGTAGCTAAATAACTACCCAAATATAATTTTGACTCAACAATGCTATAGCTCTCACTACTAAAAAAACAGGCTTTTTCGACCGCCCAATAGGTCGAAATACGGTCGACGTATCGACTGTATTTCGACCGATTGTGGTGGTCGACACAATTATGGTCGAAAATCAACCTTCGACCGAAATTCGGTCGAACATCGACCGACTTCGACCGAATTTCGGTCGAAGAACATGGACTAAAGTGACATGTTCTTCGACCGAAATTCGGTCGAACAAAATTTCGACCTAAGTCTGGTAATTTTTTTTGACCAACTATCGTCCGAAAGTCGGTCGAAAACCTGTAAAAACCTGCAACATAAAAGCTAAAATTAGCCCTACACCACCTGTAAATTCAGCAACACGCAGAAAATCCAGACAAAACACATTCATAAACGATATTCAATCAAGGCTAACAAAGCCATACAATAGAAAGGAGTCTTTAAACATTAGTTCAAGTGTTACAATAATCAAACAAACTTAACAAACAGTTTAAAGTTTATAAGTACATTAAACTAGCCTATTAAAAAACAAAACATCAAAGTACATATAAGGTCAATCCTCATCATAAGCCAATTCTTCTTCCTCATCCTCATCGTTAACTTCTTCTTCATCTGTATATTCATCATCATCATTTGCTCTTGAAACTCCTTCTCCAAAATTAACTGGGTTTTTTCCTCGACTAGCTACAGATGCATCTAACTGCTCATATATGCCATCAATATGTTGCAACTGGTCAGCTAGTTCATTGTCCGCTATCAATGGAACGGTTGAGACCTCGTTCTGGTATGCAACATCTAAAATATCAGGGACTTCAACTAATCCCACCGGTTTTTCTTTTATAACTGCCCACCAATGGGCTTTGGCCTTTGATCTTGCTGGGTTCTTTGTCCGAGGGTAAGGAACAAACCACACTTGCTTTACTTTCTGGGCAATGATGAAAGGATCATAGTGTCCATATGACCTTTTGTGATTAACCTCGACTAACTTAGAAGACGGGTCTACCCTCGTACCTCTGTTACTGGGATCAAACCACTTGCACCGGAAAAGAACCAATTTCTTATGAGGCCAACCGACACTATACTCTACCTCTAACATCTCCTCAATCACACCGTAGTACTCAAATTTGCCCCCTTGATCACCGGTTCCTACTTTCACGGACACACCAGAGTTGTATGTTTTCTTACCCTCCGACCGCTGCTTTGTATGAAACTTGTACCCATTTACAAAGTACGTATTCATCCTTTTGTATTTGTAATATGGGCCATGGCATATATCTCGCAGAAAATCAAATGTGATGCCATTCATCGGATTGTTCACCTATATAAAATTTAATGAAGTTGTGTAGATAAATATTTTTATGTAAATATAAGGAATATTTAAGAGTTTGTTAATCACTTACAAATTCTGAAAACCAATTTGTAAAATTTTCATAAACTTCCGCATCACCGAACTCAGCGACAAAGTGACTGCATTATGAGCCGAGGAAATACACGTTAGTCCGAATATACTTATTAACGGCGAATATTAGGCAGTATTGTTAAAATACAACATACTTGTAATAAGGCGTGACCTCGGGACAGTTCAACAGCACATGTGTCGTAGCTACCTTCCTGTCCAGTTCATTGAACTGACATACTTCGGATGATGTATTTCCCCTGCCTGCTTGATTGAATACAGAGAACGCTGGATAATTGGGATCATTATTATCGCCCACATCATGCCGATGCGGCCTAGTGCGCAAACATGGAACATCCTTGTCGAAGTAGTAAGAGCAAAAATGAGAAGTTTCTCTAGCCAGATATGCCTCGCATATTGACCCCTCGATTTGGTTCCTGTTTTTCACGTCCCTTTTACACTTACCAATAATTCTGCAATAATTATTGTGTTAGTGGAATTAAGTTGGATTAATTAAAAAAATAAAAGTTACTAAGATATGGAAGCTTACCTCTCGAAAGGGTACATCCATCTGCAGTGCACCGGGGCTCCTAGCCGAGCCTCTTCAGCTAGGTGAATCGGAAGATGCTCCATCACGTTAAAGAATCCGGGGAGAAAGATCTTTGTCAGCTTAGTGGCGACTACAGGAAAGTTCTATTCCAACAGGTTAAGGTTCTCTTCCTTCAATGTCTTACTGCAAAGCTCTTTAAAAAATAGGCTCGTCTCTGTTAGCGGTTTTAGAACTTTATCAGGCAAGCCATTGAATGCAATTGGGAGCAAGTTTTCCATGAAGATGTGACAGTCGTGGCTTTTCATGTGATGCAGTTTCCCACCAGTAATATCAACACACCTTTCTAGGTTTGAAGCATAACCATCAGGCATCCTCAAATTACTCACCCACTCAGAAATCATCCTTCGCTCATCCTCATCGAATGTATAACAAGCCTTTGGCATGAAAATGCTGTTGCCTTCTTGGATTACCTGCAACTCAGGTCGCCGACAAAGTAGCTGTAGGTCCAACCGTGCCTTCAAGTTGTTCTTTGTCTTGCCCCGGACATCCATCACAGTATTAAGGATGGCCTCGAAAAAATTCTTCTCAATATGCATTGGATCCAGATTATGGCGAAGAAGATTATCCTTCCAGTAAGGCAACTCCCAGAAAATGCTCTGTTTAGTCCAGTTATGTTCAACCCCATAACCAGGTGCTTTAGATGGCAGTTGTTCAGTTACCTTAGGAAGCTCCTTGACCCTGTCCCATATCTCGATGCCTGATAACCTGCGCGGAGGCTCCTCAAAATCAACCTGATTCTTCATAAATGCGCTAGTGTTATTCCTGAAAGGATGGTCCATTGGCAAGAATCGACGGCAACAGTCGAACCATGTGCATTTACCTCCATATTTCAAAGTGAAGGCTTTTGTATCTTCCATACAGTAAGGGCAAGAGAGCTTACCTGCTGTGGACCACCCAGACAACATCCCATAAGCAGGAAAGTCATTTATAGTCCACATCAAAGAAGCACGCATTTGGAAGTTCTGTTTCGTTGATATATCATAAGTCTCAACTCCTTCATGCCAAAGTATCTGCAACTCATCAAGCAAAGGCTGCAAATATACATCAATAGAGGCTTTCGGGTTATGTGGACCCGGTATTATATAATTCAAAAAGAGATAAGGACTGGTCATGCACATTCCAGGAGGCAGGTTGTAAGGAGTGACAAATACGGGCCAACAAGAATAGGGCGTAGAGGAGACTGTCACGACCCAATTTCCAAGGGCTCGTGATGGCACCTAAACAACATTTGCCTAGGCGAACCAATGAAACAAGATGCGGAAAAGAACAATAATGTGTAAAGATCATAAATAGATATATAAATATAAAAGGGTGAAGTCCAAAAGAATATATCCACAAAAGAATTGGAGCATTCTAAGAGTGACTCAATAAAGTATGAATATACATCAAAGAAATCCGAGTCCTATGTCTAAGTGACTCCGGCGGTATGCCACCACGGTCTGTGTGGTCGGCTCACCTCAATCAAAAGTCTCAGAAGCCTCGGGAACCGCTAACGTCCGGGCTGCTGATTGGATGAAGGACCTGCGCACGTAGCAGAGTAAGTTATGAGCCGAAGCCCAGTAAGATCACCGACAGGCCCGCTAAGGTACCTTTGCGGGACAAGTCGCTACATGCATCATAAGCAACAACATACTATAGTAATCATACAATAAAGTAGTGAAATCACAAATAGATGTAACACATTCCATACACACAAGTAGTAACCAGAAGTCTCAAGGATTATGCCCATCCAACGTAAGGCATAGGTCAACTCAGCGGCGGTTTGGAGGTCCAATCTCTACTCCCGTGCCGACTAACCTAGACCAACGATGGACTAGCAACACCACTACTAAGTACCAACCATATACCGTGACCCGAAGTCACTATCACAATCATGAATAAGTAGACCAACGACCCGTAGTCGTTGGCTCATCTCAAATCTGTCTACGATCGCACCACACCCCCTGTCAAGTGCGTCGTATCTCAATAAATCAAGTGACCACACCACACCCCCTGTCAAGTGTGTCACATCTCAAAGATCAAGTGTCCACACCACACCCCCTGTCAAGCGTGACACATCTCATAGTATAGGCGACACCACACCCCCTGTCAAGTGTCTCTCTAACAGTATTAATATCCACGACATTAATAACAATAACAGAAATAATAACAGAAATATTAATAACGATAATATTTCACAGTCACCGTAACCCAGGTTGGTTATGCTAGCTGAACGTAAGGCGAAGGTTAACCCGACCACAGTTTGGGGGTACAATCCCTACTCCCATGTCGTCCAACCCAAGGTTACGTATAGACAGCACTACCCAACCCGGCACGTGAACAAATCAAGTACCAATATCATACAAAAGCCGGCAAAATCCTCGGCAAGACATTTATCATGACATGCCGGCAACATCCTCGGCCATGTCCCAAGTTCTTGCTATCTAAGCATGGCGTAGCAAGCGTTACTACGATATAAATTTAAGCTACCTCGACGTAGCGTTTAGACCGGCACATACCTCGGTCGAGTCACAATCTCGCTATTTATAACAAACAATAATAGCAAGTAATTCACATCATTAATCCTAACCATTGTTAGGTATATATATGCGTACATGAAGCATACTAGCATGAAGGAAGAGTCCACAAGCACAATAGAGGTCAAGTATCACTTACCTCGAAATTCGGGCTCAAATGCCGGGAAGGATCTCCTTTCCCGCTCGCCTTGTCCGCGAAGGACTCTCCACTAGGTCTATTAAGACAAGATATAGCACATATGAGTGCTCAATTATAGCTATTTAAGCCTATAGGCATCCTAAGGTAAAAATTACCAAAATGCCCCCGGGTAGGGCCGAGCCCTAAATTTACAAAATGTACTTTTCCGGAGTCCCCACGCTCCCGTGAGTCCAAAAGTACACTTAGATTCCACATGCGAGCCTTGCTCGATGTCTTTCCCCAATTCTTAAGAATCTAGGGTTCTAACCCATTTCCAAGAATCAACCCTTTGATTCTTGTGTTAATCAACATAAAGATGGATTGAAAGGGCTTACCTTAAGTGTAAGTATGATTGGGTCTTCAAGAAATACCCAAAAATCACCTCAAGAGCTCACCAAATGATTTTTATAAGTTATGAACCGAAATGGCCCGAAATGGCCTTTTTATAGCAGTTTTTGCCTCTGTGACAGCTTCTTTTGAAAAAATCATAACTTTTGATAGGAATGTCTAAATGACAAGAAACCGGTGCCATTAGAACCACAACTCAAAGGCTACAACTTTCATGTTTTGAGTTTTTCCTAATTCTTTACGGATTGGCCGAAAAATCAGCTTTTATCCGGCTGTTTGCGCCAAAACAGAACAGAAAAGTCGCACCAGATTTTATACTGTTTTAGGGGCAAAACGGGACCCTACGAAGCTCGGAATGATCCCAAATTTTGCACACAAGCCATAAAATACTTGGGTGATATGCTCGTCAAGACGGAACTCAATTCGAACCTCCAGAACTCAAAAAGTGGGTCCCACAGCAAAGGTTCAATTTTCGACTTTCGCCAAAATAGCTAAATTTAACCAAACGACCTCGGAATCCAATTCCGAAAGTTGCTACAAGTCACAAATGACTATACGAACCTAACGGAACTTTCGGATCTCTCATCGGAGCTCATTTTCTCAAATCGAGCTCGGAAACCTCTTTTAACTTTTTTAAACTTCCGAAACGGGGACTTTATCAAAAGTCCTATCAAACGAGGTCCGTTTTCAAAAGTCCTATCAAACGAGGACCTAACGGTGCGCTCGGATTTTCCATCGGGGTTCGTTTACTCAAAACGACCTATCGAAACCCCAAATTCCTTTCCGGAATTTCATAAACGGATCCTTTTCTCGAAAACCTATCAAACGGACTCCGTTTCGACTCAGATTTCACAGACCGATCATAAATGACCTAACGGAGCTTTTGGGACTGTCGACATGCAAATCGAGGTCCCGGATCCCGTAACGACTATTTGAGGGTCGTTACATTCTCCCCCACTTAGACTCTCGGCCGTCCTCGGACGAGCCTAAGTCTAAGGTAGGATCCACACACTAGCCACGGAGCTGACACGGATTTCGAGGACCCCTCGGTACCACCCGAAATCAATAAAACTTAAAAATGCAAATTCAGGCTTAGAAAATACAAGGATATCATACCTGAATCATCGAACAAGCGCGGATGCCTCTCACGCATCTCGGACTCAAGCTCCCAAGTGGCCTCGGCAATGGAGTGATGCCCCCACTGAACTCTCACAAGCGGGATCACCTTCGATCTCATCTTACGGACCTCTCTAGCCACAATAGCAATAGGCTCCTCCGAATAAGCTAAGTCGCCGTCTACCTCCACGGAAGCCATATCGATCACATGAGACAGATCGTGAACATACTTCCGGAGCATGGACACATGGAACACCGGATGAACAGACAGAGAGGGAGGCAAAGCCAGTCTATAAGCAACGGCGTCAACGCGCTCCAATATCTCAAAAGGCCCAATGAACCTAGGACTGAGCTTGCCTTTCTTCCCAAATCTCATAACACCCTTCATGGGCGACACTCTGAGGAATACCCGGTCCCCAACCATGAACTCAAGATCTCTCCACCTCCGATCTGCATACGATATCTGCCGGCTCTGAGCCGTGCGGAGTCGATCCTGAATAACCCGGACCTTATCTAAGGTCTGCTGCACCAAATCGGGCCCCAACACCTGGACCTCACCAGACTCGAACCAACCGATAGGCGAGCGACATCTCCGACCATACAATGCCTCAAACGGAGCCATCTGGATAGAAGCCTGATAGCTATTATTATACGCAAACTCTGCTAGCGGCAAATGGCTATCCCAATGGCCTCCAAAATCAATAGCACACGCCCTCAACATATCCTCGAGGATCTGAATGGTCCGCTCAGACTGGCCATCAGTCTGCGGGTGAAATGCAGTGCCGAGATCGACCCGAGTACCCAGCTCTCTCTGAAAAGATCTCCAAAACTGAGCTGTGAACTGAGCACCTCGGTAAAAAATGATAGAAACAGGAGCACCATGCAATCTCACAATCTGCTCAATGAAGATACGAGCCAGACGCTCCGAGGTATAAGTAGTCCTCACTGGAATGAAGTGAGCCGACTTCGTCAGTCGATCAACTACTACCCACCGAATCATGCTTACCCACGGTCAGCAGCAAACCAACTACGAAATCCATAGTGATCTGCTCCCACTTCCACTCGGGAATGGGCATAGACTGGGTCACCCCGGCTGGCCTCCGGTGCTCATACTTCACCTGCTGGCAATTCAAACACCGAGATACATAATCAGCAACATCCCTCTTCATCCCTTTCCACCAATACAGCTCTCGAAGATCATGATACATCTTCGCAGTACCCGAATGAATGGAATATCTCGAACTGTGAGCCTTTGCCAAAATCATCTGCCTCAGCTCCACAATGGCTGGAACACATACCCGGCCGTTAAGCCGCAAAGCACCATCATCACCAATCTCGAACGAGGACACTCCCCCACTCAGGACCCTGTCCCCGAGATCTCTCAGATAAGGATCCTCGAACTGCCTTTCCCGAATCTTGGAAGCTAAAGACGACTGAGACCCCACATATGCAAGCACCCGGCTTGGAACAGAATCATCAAACCGAACCCCACTAATGGACAAAGCCTGCAACTCACGGGCCAACGACCTCATATCAGCATCAAGATAGGCGAGGCTACCCATGGACTTCCTACTCAAGGCATCGGCTACAATATTAGCCTTTCCGGGATGATACCGGATAGAAAGATCATAATCCTTCAGCAGCTCTAACCAGCGGCGCTGTCTCCCATTCAAGTCCTTCTGAGTGAACAAGTACTGGAGACTCTTATGATCGGTGAATATCTCACATGGCTCGCCATAAAGATAGTGCCTCCACAACTTCAGTGCAAACACGACAGCTAACAGCTCCAAATCATGGACATGATAATTCTTCTCATGGACCTTCAGCTGTCTCGAGGCATAAGCTGTCACCTTACCCTCCTGCATCAGAACGCTACCCAGGCCAACACCCGAAGCATCACAATATACGGTGAATCCCCCGGATCCACTAGGCAAGGCCAACACTGGCGCTGAAGCCAACAGAGTCTTAAGCTTCTGAAAGCTAGACTCACAGGCATCGGACCATAGGAAAGGAACATTCTTCTGGGTCAACTTCGTCAGAGGTGCTGAAATAGAAGAAAACCCCTCGACGAACCGCCGATAATAACCTGCCAAGCCTAAGAAACTCCGAATCTCTGTAGGAGAAGTAGGCCTAGGCCAACTCTGAACGGCCTCTATCTTCTTCGGATCAACACACACCCCATCCTTGGTCACCACGTGACCTAGGAAAGATACAGAACTAAGCCAAAATTCACACTTGGAGAATTTGGCATACAACTGCTGATCCCTCAGAGTCCGAAGAACAACTCTAAAATGCTGCTCATGCTCCTCCCTGCTCCTCGAATAAACCAAGATATCATCGATAAACACAATGACGAAGGAGTCAAGGTAGGCCTTGAACACTCGGTTCATCAGATCCATGAAAGCAGCTGGGGCATTCGTAAGCCCAAAAGACATCACCAGAAACTCATAGTGGCCATATCGGGTACGAAAAGCAGTCTTGGAAACGTCCTCGGACCGAATCCTCAACTGATGATACCCCGACCTCAAATCAATCTTCGAGAAGAAGGTAGCACCCTGAAGCTGATCAAACAAATCATCAATACGCGGCAAAGGATACCTATTCTTGATAGTAACCTTATTCAGCTGCCGGTAATCAATACACATCCGCATAGAGCCATCCTTCTTCTTCACAAATAATACCTGGGCACCCCATGGAGACACACTGGGCCTAATGAAGCCCTTATCGAGCAAATCCTGAATCTGCTCCTTCAGCTCCCTCAACTCAACAGGAGCCATACGATACGGGGGAATAGATTTAGGCTGAGTGCCTGGCAATAGATCAATGCAAAACTCTATCTCCCGCATAGGCGGCAAACCCGGCAAATCATCAGGAAACACATCCGGATACTCACAAACAACCGAAATTCTATCAAGGGATAACTCCTCTGCCCGGACATCCCGAACTGAAGCAATATATCCCTCGCACCCACTAGATATCATCCTCTGCGCCTCCAAGAAAGAAATGATCCTACTCTTCGGAGAAGGCCTGGAACCTCTCCATACAACCCGAGACTCACCCTCTGCCCCGATCGTCACGGACTTGGCATGGCAATCCAAAGTCACATGATAGGAAGCCAGCCAATCCATGCCCATAATGACATCGAAATCAGACATATCGAGCAGCATCAGGTCCACTAAGGACTCTACACCACAGATGGAGATCATACACTGCCGATAACCCCTATCTACACATATAGAAGACCCGACAGGGGTGGCAACCATAAAGGGATCATCTAAGAAGACCAGATCCCTGCCCAAGCAAGGGGCAAATCCCGGCGACACATACGGATAGGTAGACCCCGGATCAATAAGAGCATAAGCATCGCGGCCACAGAAAAAAATAATACATGTGATGACATTATTGGATGCCTCAGCATCCTGACGAGTCATAGCATAGACCTGCGCCAAGCCTCCTGAACCCGGAGCTCTCTGAGACTGCTGTCTAGGAGGAATCTGAGAAACGGGCCTGGCGGCCTGAGGACCAGATGGTACCATAGCTGCGGATCCCTGGCGACCTGATGAAACATAAGGGCAACTCCTGACATAGTGCTCTGGAGACCCACACTCAAAACATCCATCACCTCTACCTCCTCTACCGCCTCTACCACCTCTGCCATGACCACCTCCAGACGAACACCTCCCATGATGCCTCTGATGGCACCTCCCGCACTGCGGCGGACCAGACTGCGAAGAGCCACCCCGCCTCTGGGATGACTGAGGCCTCGGGGTCTCTGAAGAAAAATCCTGGGCAGGCAAAGCAGAAGCCTGGGGCCTAGATTGAGAACGACCCTGATTACCCTGACCCCTCTGAGCGGATCCATTATACCCACCAAACTGACGCGATCTCTTAGCCGCCCTCTCCGCGTCAGCCCTGGCGAAGATATCCTCCATCCGCCGCGCCACATCAACTATCTCAAAATATGACTTGTTGCCCATATCAGGGGCAACAGCTACCTGCAAGCGGGGATGAAGACCCTCAACAAACCGGAGGACCTTGTCCCTCTCCTGAGCCACCATAGCCGGCGCAAACTGAGACAACCACAAGAACCTGGTGTCATACTCTGAAACAGACAGGTTTCCCTGCCTCAACCCCTCAAACTCGCGCCTCTGAGTATCGTGCTGACTCTGGGGCACGAACCTGCTCATGAACATAGACACGAACTCAGCCCAAGACAAAGGAGGGAGGTCACTAGACCTCTGCCGCATCATAGAGACCCACCATGTCTCCGCATCTCCCGATAATCTGAAAGAAGCACACTGCACCCCTAAGGTGTCTCTAGTACCAAGAACTGTCAAAATCTTCTCACACTTCTGAATGTACCTCTGGGCAGTACATGTAGCTGAGGTACCGTCGAACTCTGGAGGCTGAAGCTTCATGAATGACTCTATCCTCTTGGCAGCCTCCTCAGTGCCCATAGGAGGAGTAGAAATAACAGGACCTGCCTGAGGAGCAGAAGCAGAAGGCTGGGCAATATAATCAGGAGCAGCCTCAGAAGTAGGCGTGCTCATAACAGGTGTGGTCGGCTGAGGAGCCGAAACAGGAGCTGCAACATCATCTCTGACAGGGACCTGATGGCTAGACAAGGCCATCAGTCTCATATACTCCTCTGAAGAGATCACAATGGTACCTGGCACAACAGCAGGCACAGGGGAATAGATGCTGACAGAGTCGCTGCGGACACCGCAGGGATAGCTGTGTCCTGCCTAGTGGCTGACGGGCGACCTGCCCGAGTCTTCTTAGCAGCTGGCGGCTGCGTAGGTGCTGATGGCTCTCCCGCAGATGCGGGTATAGAAGATGCAGCCCTCCTGGCTGAGGATGCTCGCGTCCTCGCCATCTGATACAATACACGAAAAAGGGTCAGCACCTATATAAGCTACTCAGCACGAATAGAGATGAAACGAAGGGAAAACACTTCCTAACATGCCCTTGTAGCCTCTCGCTCATAAGTATGGTCGACAACATACCCATAAGCAAGACTCTACTCAGACACTGCTCCAAGACTCCTAGGACTCGAATTAGAACCTAGGGCTCTGATACCAAACTGTCACGACCCAATTTCCAAGGGCTCGTGATGGCACCTAAACAACATTTGCCTAGGCGAACCAATGAAACAAGATGCGGAAAAGAACAATAATGTGAAAAGATCATAAATGGATATATAAATATAAAAGGGTGAAGTCCAAAAGAATATATCCACAAAAGAATTGGAGCATTCTAAGAGTGACTCAATAAAGTATGAATATACATCAAAGAAATCTGAGTCCTATCTCTAAGTGACTCCGGCGGTATGCCACCACGGTCTGTGTGGTCGGCTCACCTCAATCAAAAGTCTCAGAAGCCTCGGGAACCGCTAACGTCCGGGCTGTGTGGTCGGCTCACCTAACGTTCGGAATGATCCCAAATTTTGCACACAAGCCATAAAATAGGTGACATGCTCGTCAAGACGGAACTCAATTCGGACCTCCAGAACTCAAAAAGTGGGTCCCACGGCAAAGGTTCAATTTTCGACTTTCGCCAAAATAGCGAAATTTAACCAAACGACCTCGGAATCCAATTCTGAAAGTTGCTACAAGTCACAAATGACTATACGAACCTAATGGAACTTTCGGATCTCTCATCGGAGCTCATTTGCTCAAATCGAGCTTGGAAACCTTTTTTTAACTTTTTTAAACTTCCGAAACGGGGACTTTATCAAAAGTCCTATCAAACGAGGTCCGTTTTCAATTTTGAAGGTTGCTACATATCATAAATGACGAGACGGACCTAACGGTGCGCTCAGATTTTCCATTGGGGTTCGTTTACTCAAAACGACCTATCGAAACCCCAAATTCCTTTCCGGAATTTCATAAACGGATCCTTTTCTCGAAAACCTATCAAACGGACTCCGTTTCGACTCAGATTTCACAGACCGGTCATAAATGACCTAACGGAGCTTTTGGGTCTATCGACACGCAAATCGAGGTTCCGGATCGCGTAACGACTATTTGAGGGTCGTTACAAAGACATCAAATGGGGTGAACCCATCAGAACATAGACCCAACCTTACATTCCTTGGCTCACTAGCAAATGCCGGATACACTTGATCAAAGTGTTTCCATGCCTCCCCATCAGATGGATAGGATAGAATACCCGGCTACTTGGTACGGTCATGATGCCATCTCATCGTAGCATACAACCTCTTTAACCGTGGTATAAGGGGCAAGTAATGCATCCACTTGACAGGCTTCGGCTTCTTTTTAGGATCTGGCTCAGGCTTGTACTGAGGCTCCTCACAAAATCTACATGTCTGCAGGTCTGCATCATCCTTATAATACAGCATGCAACCATTCACACAACAATGAATCTTCTCGGCAGAAAGCCCCAACGAGGAAACCAACTTCTTAGTGTAGTAATAAGTAGTTGGTAAGGCCATATTTGTCGGATTTAGTTCATTCATGAGGGCAATGATGGAATCCATGGCAGCTTGAGAAATACTAAAATCTGATTTGATACTCATCAATCTAACAGCAACCGGCAACTGGGAATGCACCGAGCCCTCATAAAATGGACGACTTGTTTCCTCCAACCGTTCGTAGAATTGATTTGCCTCGGCATTGAGAATGTGCTCAATGTTTGGCTGTGATGTATCCGGCTGAAGGGGATCATTAGCCGAGTACATCCCAAAAGCATCATTCACCATATCTGCCATTCTATACCCGGCTGCTTGGTCTGGTTCCACAACCGGAGAACTCCTAGCGCCATGAATATTTTAAAGATTTTGAAGTTGCTGCTGCAAGTCCCAAGGCTCTCCATGATTATACCAAGCGTAATAATTTGGCATAAACCCCTTCTTATACAGATGTAACTCGACATTCTCCAAATCTTGTATCTTTACACATTCGCATTTTTCACATGGACATCTAATTTTGCCATGCCTTAAATAATCGTCTGTGTTGCGGGCTATATCCAGAAATTCCATAACACCCGCTACAAACGAAGGCCTCAACCCCCGCCGCTCGGGAAAGTTTCTATTATCCATCCACAAACGGCGTCGATTAATGTCCATATCTACACAAACATTGCAAGATTGAGAAACAATATGTATAGCTAAACCAACAACTACAACAATATAATCCCAAACAACCCAAACCTAACTTTATAATAGCTAACAACGCCAAACAAGTTCTTCAACATCAACAATAACTACAATATAGTTTGCTAACTAATAATTAACTACCTATGCATTAGAAAAGGCCAAATTTAAAAAATAATTAAAAACATAATTAAATTTAGATTTAATAAAAACAAAAAAAAAACCTTACCTCGAGGTTGATATATGCTCCAATAGCACCTACTGATGATTCCCCACTAGTTATATGCTTCAAAACTACAAAAAAATTGAGTTAAAAAGTTGGGGTTTAAGTTTTATAAAGTAATTAAAATAACCCTAAAATTAAGAATTTACCTTGAATTTCTTGTAATAGGTAGTGTTTAGGAGGGTAGAATGTGTTTTTTATTTATTTTAGGGGTGGGTTATAGTGGTTTTCGGGTGGGCACGTTTGGGGGAGTGTTTAGAGAGTTTTTTTTATTTGGGGGAAGAAGATGAAAATGGAGAAGAATGGTTCTGCTGAAAATATTAACGGGCTGGTCGACCGACCAATTCGGTCGATAGGTACAAAAAATATTGTTTTTCGACCGAAAATCGGTCGAACAGCTATTTCGACCGATTTTCGGTCGAACAGTTTTGACCAAGTGAACTGTTCGACCAAAAATCGGTCGAAATAGCTGTTCGACCGATTTTCGGTCGAACACTGGTAGTCGAAAAATCCTTTTTTTTTAGTAGTGTCTTTTCTCTCTGTATTTGTGCGTATCTTCAACAACTGAAATGCTCCTCTACTTAAAGCTTTGAAATCTGAGGAGTCTTGAGCAATTAGAACTCCAAAGCCTCCAAGAGTTTGAAACCTAATCGAACTCTTTGCTTATCTTCAAGCCTTATCCCAATCTTATGCAATATTTTCTTATCATGTAAAACTCTGCATGATTATCAAAATAAACATTAGACAATAGGATAATAATTAATTTTTTCGCTTAACTGATTTTGCAATATTATTTATTCAGCTGCCGTTAACCAAAGGAACAAGTCCTTGGATATGTTCCTTCGCCATTAGTCAAAACTCTGAGCTTATTCAAGCTAACATTTTCCCCCTTTTTGATGATGACAAACTCATAGACTTTGCTTCATGTCCTTATTGTTTTGAACCACGACTAGCAACTTAAAAGCAACATTAGTAAAGACTAATTTCATCATTAAGGATCAGGTTCTCAAATAGGTTATAAATATCACAAGCAAAATCATACTTACTTTTCCCCCTTTTGGCATCATTGAAAAGGTTGCACAAGTTAGAATTTATTAATCAAAAGAACAAGTCTTATTACTTATTCAATAAAAGAACAACTCAAAATACAAATATAATCCAACAAAAAACAACTGCATTTAAATGATATTAGCCATCGGAGATATAACATCATAAATAAAAGATTTTCAACCAGGGAAAAATAGACTGAGGAAGTACTGCTATACTAATCAAAAACTAAAGATAAGAAGGCTAAGTTGCTAGAACTACACTAAATCCCACTGGTCAAAAGATGGCTACAAGGGTTTTGGGTTTCAGGTGGAGGAAGGACCAGGTCTTTGAGACTTGTCCTGCAACAGGTCAAATAGTTTTTGAAGCATTCCTTTATTTGTTTCTTTTGCCTTAGCAGCTTCAGCTTTCCAAAAATCTCTCTTTCACTCCAACCTCTTAGTTTCAGCATCTTGCATATCAATTTGCTGCCTCAACACCCTCACCTTATTGTTCAAAGCGCCCTTGGAGGAACCAACAACAGTTGCCCCAACAGTAGTAGTAACAGCCTCAGCAATGAGAGTCATGTCACAGCTGATCAGTGTAGTAGCCCCAAACTTTTCCTTCTTTGTAGCAGTTTTCACTTCCTTCA
The DNA here is from genome assembly GCA_037355625.1 of Petunia x hybrida. NCBI lineage: Eukaryota > Viridiplantae > Streptophyta > Magnoliopsida > Solanales > Solanaceae > Petunia > Petunia x hybrida. The sequence continues at coordinate 1,919,725 of JBBBVM010000055.1, forward strand.
ATGAAATTCCTAATTTGTCAAAAAGATCAGTCAAAATGAACCCATATGGAAGAGCATGTTTCTTTTTCCCAGTCACTACCACTACAAGAGAACATTGAATTAGCTAGAGATTTTAGCTAGGAAAATCTAATCCCTAGCTAAAAAAGAATATTAGCTACGAATTTAGCTAGAAGATCCATATTTCCCAGTAAAGTTTTTAATTTCAGATTCTAGATACATATTAACTAGGATTTAACTAGGGTTAATTACTAGTTAAAATGTAGCTAAGAAACTTTTATAGCTAATCTATAGCTAAATTTAAGCTGAAATATAAACTTCACAAGTTTTTGTAGAAATTATTTTGGAGGGAAAACAAATTAGGACTCCCTCTCTTTCTTTTTATTTTATGTTTATTTTTGTTCCGTTTCAATTAGAAGTACCTCTGTGGCTTAGCACTCTCCCTTCTAGATCTAATAAACCCTAATCGCCAATATCCCTCTCTCATTAATCCCCTTTCTCCTGAAAACTTTTCTCTCGCCACTGCTCCATTTTTATCTCCCCTTTCCGGTAAGCTAATTCATTCACATATATTTTATGCTTTTATTGTATCGATATATTTTTATATGTATTTACGAATCTAGACATGTAGGATTTTCTCTATGGTTCTATATTTTGCCTTTAGGGTTTATATATACTATTACAGGCTCAGTAATTCCCACCACTGCCACCGTCTCTCAGCTCGATAGTTAAAGGTATCAATTTCGTTGTTAGCTCCGCTTATTTAATTGTTTCATTCGAATTTCATGTGCGGTTAATGTTTATCCGGTACTCATTTTGTTAATTAGTTGCATAGTTTAGTTCTTAGCTTCACGAAATCATATTCGATTTGACTGTCAGTGGAATTTGAAGTAGGTTTGATACTATGCTATTCAAATGGTGAAATTGGACGACATGCTGCTTGAGAAGGCCTAGCTAGGCAATGATTAATGGTAAGTTTCTTCTCAAGCAATTTAGTATTTAAGTACATAATTTATGCTAACATTATCCATAGTTGCAATGTTTTCAAATGCTATAACACAAATTCTAGTGATTTCTATCAATTCTAGTATACAGTGGATACGTTATGTTATCGAATTACTTTCTCTAGTTGTGGACTAGAAACTATATGAATGCTTTGAGCATGTCTTCTAATCTTCTAGGACAGTTGAAGCAGCTGGGAAATTGCTTTTTCTTTTCCTATTTCCAGGGAAGTTTTTGAACTCAAGTAGTTGTGGCTTGTCGGACAACAATTTATATTTACTTATCTAAAAGAAAACTGCTTGAAACTGGAAAGATTCCTCAACCTTATATTTCATCCCATTATTGAGTACTAGAAATATTGGCATATATATTATCTTTACTTTTTTGTAAATGTTTCCAAGGGAGATGAGGTTGAAAATCAGTTTATAATAAAACTTGGACTTAATATTTTCTTACAGGCTAGAGGGTTAAAGAAGCATTTGAATAGACTCAATTCATCGAAGCATTAGATGCTTGTTGGTGGATCCTTTGTAAGTCGACTTTCTTTGTTCATAATCCTTTCTAAGTAATTCTAGATTTTTATGTACGTAATTACCTCAAAACAATCTAAGACACATCCAGCTAGTTACGATTTAGCTTGGATTTCACTTGTGTTTCTGATTTCAAAGACTTGAAATTATGATTCAATTTATTGTAGGAATTGCATCAAGTTTTTTGATCAAGTTAAATTTAATTTATAGGAATTGCACTAAGTTAATCTATATTGACATTACTAAACCACTTCAATTGTCATCTCTGCTAACCTCTGTTTTGATAAGCTCCAAGGTTGGCGACATATTGATATACTATATCTTTACTTAAATGGAAGGAGAAACTATAGTTCTAGCCAACCTAATTGAATAATTGGTAGGACTTAGGAGTGATAATAGTTTTTTTCTGTTGATCATGTTTGAGAATCTGCTCCGACTAAAAATTTTGTCAGGAATATAGGAAGTTTTGGAATGTTGCGGTATGGAATAGTGCTGAGTTTCACATCCTGGAAATTTGCTTTTCCAAATGATTTGGTTCTAGTTGAGATATGCCATGTTCATACTCAACATTCTTTAAAAATTTAACAGTTTACTTGTTTGTGTCTTCCTTCTGTTGGAACTTGTGACAATAATGTAATGCATACTTCATTAGACTAGCCTATCTCTTTACTTATTTGTGATCAGATTGATTTTGTTATTTAAAAGCTCTACTTACCTTTTCTTTCAGAATATGTTCAAAATACATTAAGGAGAAAGTGGATAAGACTTCTACACCAACGGATGAGAAAAAATTTTGAAGTAAAGGAAGGAGACTTGGGAAGAAACATGTCAACCACTGCAGCTTATGTTGATGTCTTTGAGCTTAAGTTGTCTTGGAGCTTATGTTTAAGTTTAAGACATTTTATTTTACTTGTAAACATGTAATTTCTCTTTGAATGATGAATGTACCATTTGAAATGGTTGCAAATACATGTGTTTGGTGGAACTTGAATGTTCATTTATTTATTTCATGATATGTCAGATTATATAATTATGATTGTATTCCTGAAAGTAAGCTAATGTTTATATCGTAATGTAATTGTGCAATCAGCTATAAAACATCACAAGCCAAGCCAAGAATTGGCTAGGATGTTTGCCATATTAGCTAGGAAAGAGTCCTAGCAAAAACATAGTTTTTACTAGGAATTTAACTAGGAATAACCCTAGCTAATATTTGTTAGGATATATTGCCTAGCAAAATATCCTAGCTAAATTAGCTAGGGATAGCAAATTTTTCTTAGCTAAAATTTAGTTAGGCGCATATTAGCTAGGGATTGTTGCTAGGGTCTGTTTCCTAGCTAAAACGATATTAGCTAGGGATTTTTGCTATTATCTAAGGATTTGGTACCTATCTAATCACATGTTTTCTTGTAGTGTACTCTAGTAATCAAATGCACCATAAACATGGGCCAATTTATTTACTTGTCAGAGTCCAGCAACTCCATAAGGACCAGGTCAAAGAAACTCGCTATTTTCTCCTGTCTGGGAAACATGATTTTGTTGACAAACTCAAACAGAAGTTGATGCCTAAGTTGCATCTCCCATTTTTCCACTGCTCTTGGTTTTTCCTCTTGTGGATTTTCAGCAAATTTACTTGTAATATCCAAGGCAGTAGGCAAACCAGTGAGATCAGGCCATTCTCCCTTAACATAGTTACTATATCCAACAACATGGATATCAAACAGTTCTCCCAGTTTTTGTGCATCAAAGGAAATGTCCTTTCCATTGACTTTACTATTGATTTTGCCTCCATCAATGGAGTAGTTGAAAAAGAATTCAACCACTTCATCTCTGGCAATCTTCCCTTTGATTTTAAGGACCATGTCCTTCCATCCCTGTTTGTCAAGTTTCTCCAGCAACCAACACATCCCTTCTTCTTCCATATCAGCAAGTACTCTTCCCTTCAACAACTTCCTTTTGTCATAATCAGTATGCATATTCTTTCCGGCCTCCTTCTCTTCACTTCCACTTTCAACCTTCTCTTCTTGGTTGTCAGCTTCTCCTTCAGACTCAGCGCTTTCACCCACTAAAGCCCTCCTAGAAGACCTTGTTCTCTTTGACACAGGTCTAGCAGTGGAAGATTTCTCATCAGTCTGCACAGACCTCCTCTGAGAAGATCTTCTTTTCCTTATCAAAGGAACAGTTTCTTCTTCCTCCTCCTCAGAATCATCAACTAGCACAACAACCTCAGGAAACTGTTTCTGCTTACCCTTCCTATTTCTCTCAAGAGACTCAGCCATTTGTGCATTGGCAGCTTTTACAGATCCTCTAGTTCTCCTAACACTAATGGCAGGAGTCTGGGCAGAAAGAACACATCTTTTATCCTTGCCAGAACTTTTCTTTTGACTTTTCTTCTGAGTTCCAGGCCTATAACTATCACTTATCTTTTTAAGCTTAGCATTTATTTCAGCAGGTTCAGCAGGATCAACAGGCCCCTGCTTTGTCAGCTTTTTCTTCAACCCTCTTAACTTAATCAAATCAACAAGTGGTCTATCACTCTCACTAATTGCCTCATCCATATCTACCATGTCTACATCATCCATGGGTGCTCTAGAAGCAGCCACTGGAGACTCAGAAGACTCATGCATGGGAGGTTCTCAACACTTCACAGTTTCTTTTTTCCCCTCACTTTCTGGTACAGACACACTTAGCCCCTCTATTTTTGCACCCTTATCATCAACTACTTGTAAAGGTTCAGCATAGTTTACCTTAAATTCATACAGGATCATGGCCCTGGATAAATCATCCAAATGCTCCAGTGTCTCAGCGACAGATGGACCTGATCCTTCCCCCTGAATTTCAGAGTCAGGGTTTTGAGTGTTTTGGTTTTCTGGAAGTGGGGAATTTGTTTGCATGGGTGAGGTAAGATTTTCAATTGGTGGTTGTTCAGTGGTCGGATTGGATGAATTGTTATCAGGTGAGAGAAACATGGCAACAATTCGATTCAAAAGATAATTAATCAACTTTTCTGAAATTTTGAAAACTTAAATCTGAAAATTTTATATGAAAGCTTAAGGATTTATATAAGAGCAAGAAGTAGTGATAGAGATGGAGTCTAAAACGATTTACCTTTCAGCTTCCTTGTTTAAAAAGTATTCCAAACTGATTGGGTTACTTGAACGTTACAAAAAGTTACCGTTATGATTAAAGTTCAAGTGAGAGATGGAGTGTGGAACGATTTTTTGATGGGACTATTTGCAGAGAAGTAGAGGTTGAGTGGGAACTCTTCTAGTTACCAATTACCATCAAACTCTAATAATTTCTGAAAAATAAAGCAGTAAATACCTGAGAATGTGACAAGGAACAGTTCCTTTACCCAATTTCAATCAAATTGCATAATTTGAAATTCTAAGAACACAAGGGTAACATCATTAAAATTTAGTAAACTTAAGCAGAAATTATGGCATAGAGTATACAATTTAGTATCAAACTGAGCTGAAAGCTTCAATTTGACTTTAATAATATTCCTTTTAAGCCCAATTTTCTAGCCAAATTTTGAAGTAAAGTTAAGTAGACTTAGGCAAATTTAATCATCCCTAATTCTAATATGTTCCTTTCAAAATGATCTCTACCTAAAGCCTTTGTGAAGATATCAGCAATTTGTCTATCAGTAGGACAAAATGCTATAGTGATCAAACCCTTTTCATAATTATCCCTCAAGAAATTGTGTCTTATGTCGACGTGTTTAGTTCTTTTGTGATGCACAGGATTCTTTGTCATGTTACTTGCACTACTTTTATCACAATAGATAGGAAAAATGCCTACATCAACACCAAAATCTTGTAATTGCTGTTTAGTCCACAACAATTTTGAGCAACATGAGGCAGCTGCCACATACTCAGCCTCTGCATTGGAAAGTGCCAGCGAATTTTGTTTCTTGGTTCCCCATGAGACCGAAAACTCACCAAGAAAATGTGCCATACCTGAGGTACTTTTTCTATCAACAAGAAAACATGCATAGTCAGCATCAGTATACCCAACAAGATCAAAATTACCACCTTTTGGGTACCAAAGTCCCAAGGAACCTGTTTCTTTCAAATGTCTTAATATCCTTTTAACAGCTTTCAAATGAGATTCCTAAGGATCTGACTGAAACCTTGCACATAAGCCAATAGTAAACACAATATCAGGTCTATTAAACAGATACCTTGAGCTTAGGTTTACTCAAAGGGAGATGGAAGCAGAGGCTTACTTGTAAAGTAATCAAAGTTGTAATGAGCAAGAGGATCGCTTTCCATTCTGTCTCAAGGACACGAGTGCTTACTTGCAAGCTTCTACCTCTTGGCTTTGACATAGTAATTGCTCCTTCACTGCCTTTTTGTTTTGAAAATCCAATTAGATAGATGCTTCCTACATTCAAGAAACATGAGATTAAGGGTAAAAATACAAAATAACACGAGAATTCTCAAATGTTTTCAAGCCCAACCTTGACTATCCTATTTCTCTTTTTTCTTCTCTTTTTAGAGGCCTCACCCATTTTCCATGACTGGCCATCACCAACTCTTATCAGCTCAACATTCTGAATTTTGTGTTCCTCCTTTGCCATGAGCTTGTTGTCTCCCTTTTTTTAATCATAAAATGCGCAACAATTATTTTCAAAATAGACAGTATATCTATTCTCCACAAGCTGCCCGACACTCAATAAATTTATCTAAATCTGGAACCAAAAGTACATTATGGATGAACTTTGTGCCTTCCTTTGTTTGGATACGAATTGTGCCCTTTCCAATTGCTTGGATACAAGCTCCATTTCCAATTTTTACTTCAGCCTTCACTTTGTCATCCATCATTGTAAAGACACTTTTTTCCCAATCATATGATTGCTGTATCCGATGTCCAATAGCCAAATATCATCATTTTTTTCCTTGGCTATTTGACAACTTGCAAAGAACACACCTTGATTTTCATCTCCACTTTCTTCAGAAAAATTTGCTTGTTGTTGGTTCTTGAATCTACAATCCTTCTGCACATGGCCAAAATTTTTACAATAGTTGAACTGTGGCTTCCCTTGAAACCAACAATCTTTGTCTTCATGGTTGCTTTTTTTTTTTTTTTTTTTTTTTTTTTTTTTGCAAATACTATATTTTTGCCTAGAGTTGTTGAAACTTTGTCCAGAGTTACTGGAATTTCGGCCAAAATTACCACCTCGGCGTCCTCTTTGCTTTCTTCCTCCTCCACGGTCAGATTTGCCTCCTCTTGATGGTTCTCCTTTATTTTGCTCAGCTCCTTGTGATTTTGATGACAAGTTAAGCTTAGATTGTAAAGTACTCTCAATAGATTTTTTGGAGTGTCTTAACAACCTTTGCTCGTGGGTTTGTAGAGATGTCATCAATTCATGAACACTCAACTTTGAGATATCCTAAGTCTCCTCAGTGATAGAGACTATGGAATCATATTTTTCAATCATGCTTATCAAAATTTTCTCCACCAATTTTTTTATCTTGAATCACCTCTCCATACAAAATCATTTGATTTACAATTTCAACAACTTTAGAGAAAAATTCTTTCAAACTTTCTCCATCTTTTATTTTCATATTCTCAAACTCACTACTTAAAGTTTGAAGCTTAATAGCACGTACCCTTGTATCTCCTTGAAATTCTTCACGTAGAGCCTCCCAAGCCTCATTTGACGTTGTGGCTCTCATGATTCTTGGAAATATGGACTCACTCATTGCTTGTTGAATACAAGCGAGAGCTTTTGCATCTTTTCTTCTTGTGTCTTTTAATGCCTTTATTTCAGCCGCATTGAGTTATGCTCCTTCTTCAGGTTCCTCATAACCACTTTCAACAAGCTCCCACAAATCTTATGATTGGAACACTGTTTTGGCCTTTAAATACCAAAAATCATAATTTTCTCCATTGAACATAGGAATGGATAGTTGTGTCACACCTTGTTCACTTGTAGAAGCCATTATTTAGCTTTCTATACGCCCCGAATATTAAATCTAACGAGCTCTGATATTAATCTATTAGATTTGAGAATGGAAGATTAGTAATCCAACAGATAACTTAAGAAAGAACAACTTGAATTTTTAGAAAACAAGTTGCTTGTAATTTCAGCAGTCTTGTATTTGATCTTAGATGTTATGTCGATCAAGTGTATATCAGTTGTGGATAATCATTTCATCTCATACATTGTTGTTTATATAGATATAATGTAGATTCATTGTCATTTATCTCTTTCACTACTCAAGGCACTCTTTCACTGCCCTAGAATCACTACTAAAAATCAGGGCTTTTCCGACCGCCTACACGGTCGGACAACGGTCGGCTAGGCGACCGTTGTCCGACCTAACAAGGCGGTCGGCTAAGTAGTGGTCGCTCACAGCCTTCTGACCGCCGCGGTCGGACGTCGGACCGCAGCACGGTCGGACGGCGGTCGCCTAGTTTATAGGTTGAAAAAATAATGTTGAACTGGGCGACCGCAGCGGTGGGATATTGCACAAAAACTGGAAAACTGGGCGACCGCAGCGGTGGGCCAGGCGACCGCAGCGGTGGGCCAGGCGACCGCTGCGGTGGGAAATTGCTTATTTCTGGGCTGATAATTGCCAAATTTCGGACCGCTTTCGGACCGCTGCGGTCGGTAGGCAGTGTAATAGCTGCAATAAAAAACCTGCAATTAGAGCTACACCACCTGTAAAAAACAGAAAAAACAGCACCCAGAAGAAGATAAGGCTTCTCAAGCCTTAATAATAGTCTAAACAAGGCTTATTGCCTTTAAATAGAAAGTTTAACATTTTTGCATAACATATCCAATCCGAATAGTGATCCAAACAAGTTAAAACATGTCTAAAACAAGTCTAATACATCAACAGTCCATTATCACTACTCCGTTGCCTCAGAACTAGACTCAGCACCCGACTCAGAACCCGACTCAGAGCTGTATTGACGTTTGCTCTTGCCTTTCCCCCGGCTCTTGCTCTTGCTCTTGCTCTTGCTCTTGCTCTTGCCCTTGCCCTTGCCCTTGCCCTTGCCCTTCGTTCCCTTGTCCGCACCACCACACATAATGTTCTGCATCATTTCCCGCATGACTCTCAAATTTTCTTCATTGCGCAAACGGTCTTCTTCACTCTTTCTCCTAAGCTCTTCGATTTCATTGCGCAAAGAGGCTTCCACCGAGGGATCAATTGAACTAGCAGGAGGAGTGTAAGAGCCAAAACCTGGATTTAGACGTTCTGAGGCATACTGCGATCCAAGGCCGTAAGCACTTCCCTTCTTTACTCCGCCATTCACCTCCAACCATAGTGCGGTTTCCTCCTCTAGTGTCATTTCAGCTGGGGTACTGCTACCACACCCGGATGCCTGAGTCGCAATCCTTTCTTCATAGACCGCCATAGCCTTTTCCTGAAAAAAAATTTAATAACAAGAATTAGATTTACAAATATTGACGAATTTAATAAGTTTAAAAAATTGAATTTAATAACTTACATATAGCTCTTTAGCGCGTTCTTCGACCCACACTTCTTCTCCTTTTTTGTTTCTGTATATATGCCTCTTCTTAAATATTTCAGGCACACGAACTGGCCGCCCTTCTTGCCTTTCCTACAAAATTAAAAAGATAACAAGTTAGATAGAAAATTAATGTGAGTTACATAAAATAATACATACAATTAATTAATAAGTTACCAATATCATCCGCTGAGTCGCTGAGCTAACCGAACCCCCGGTGTGCAGCGATCCACCCTTTTCGGAGGCTCGTGCGGCTTTTCCTTGGGCGCTCCTCTTCTTAAATTCATCACTATCCCAATATTCTAGATATTTTGCCCAAACGTGATCGTATATCCACTCGGGCTTCTTTCCTTTGGCCCGACAATCATAAAGGTTACCTTTCACTCTATCTGCACATTTTCCAAGGAAATTGCTTTCGGCAATGTTATTAAATGCAGGATGCCATTTACACTTTGCCTGAAATAATTAAAAATATTAGATTTTTAAAAAAGTGACACTTAACAAAATTATTAAAAAATAAAATATAGTTATTACCTGAAAATCGTCAAACATGCCCATCTTTACCTTGGAGGGTACCCTACCCCAGGATGGCCATGGCTCAGTCCATCTAGCTTTAATGTATTTGGTGATTATGGGAGTAGCCAACATCGAGGGAGTAAAACTAGATAAAAATTTCTAGTGTTAATAAATATACTAAAAAATTAAACTTCATAGTAGGATTAAATACTTAAAAAATAACAAAAAATAATACTTACCCACGACTACCCTCAGGATAAAGCCTTACCCTCCCGTCATCATCATATGATCCTGCAGGACCAATGTAATAAGGCGAGCTCGGATCATAATACTTAATAGTAGGTGGTACCAAAGGGTCCACCGAGCTCGGATCAGAAGGAGTAGATGATGAAGGGGATGGTGACGGACTAGAAGATGGCTGAGGCATGGATGATGAACTGATGCCATACGGACGAACAACATAACCAGGCGATGTCGTAGAGGGCATGCCAGGGGGAAAGGCAGGAGGAGGAGTGAAAAAATTTGGAGCATATGCAGACGGAGGATGTGTAGGAAGCATATGAGGTACAAGTCCAGGAGGAGTAGTATGACCTGAAGCAGGCGAGGTACTTTGAACCTTTCTTTTCCCCCTAGCCTTCTCCGAAGATGACATATCTGTAAAATAAGCACAATAAATTAGCACAATATAATCAAATTATAATTATTTATGGAATACATTTATAAAGTAGTGCAAATAATTGTAGTAAAGTAAAAACAACCAACTACGAACATGTCAATCATCATCATCCGCGTTAAGGTCATCGGCTATTTCCTCCTCTTCGCTCGTCTCATCGCTGTCAACAAATTCTTCCTCACTTGTTTCAACGTCATCCATATATTCATCCTCCTCGTTAGCCCTAGATGTTCCTTCTCCAAAATTAGAAGTGTTTTTTCTTCCTCTAACCACCGATTCATCAAACTGTTCATAGATGCCTTCACTATGTTGCAACTGGTCGGCTAATTCAATATCCACAATCAAGGGAACGGTAGATACCTCATTTTGATATGCAACATCTAATACATCATCTACTTCCACTCTTCCCACCGGCTTGCCTTTTAGAACAGCCCACCAATTGGCTTTGGATTTGGATTTGGATTTGGCTTTGTTCATTGTCGGTGGATAAGGAACGTACCACACTTGCTTCACATTCTGGGCAATGATGAAAGGATCATAATGTCCATATGACCTTTTGTGATTAACTTCAACTATTTTAGAACAGGGGTCTACCCTCGTACCCTTTGGACTCGGATCAAACCACTTGCAACGAAAAAGCACCAATTTTTTACGAGGCCAACCTACTGTAAACTCTATTTCTAAAATCTCCTCAATCACACCATAGTAATCAAAGTCTACATCCTGGTCACCAGTACCACCTTTCACACACACACCGGTGTTGTTTGTTTTCTTCCCCAAGGACCATTCTCTAGTATGGAACTTGTACCCATTAACAAAGTACTTAGACATCCTCTTGTATTTATAATAAGGCCCATGAGATATATCATGCAACAATGGGAAGTTTATGCCGTTATCCGGATTAAGTACCTATATAAAGTTCAAGATAGTTGTACACATTAAACCAACATATATATATATATATATATATATATATATATATATATATACCAAAAAACTTATGTATTTGTTTATGTAACGCTTACAAATTCTCTAAACCAATCTGAAAATTGTTCATAAACAGCAGAGGCGCCATATTCTCCAACAAAGTGACTGGATGATCCAAAAAATCTCATTAGTTAGATTACTGATAAAACTTGAATGTTAGGTTTTAAATACTTAAAAAGAAGCATACTTGTAAAAAGGAGTGACATCGGGACAATTCAACAAAACATGAGTTGTAGCTGCTTTTCTGTCCCGGTCATTGAACTTGCATACTTCGGTCATTAACTTTCCTCTACCAGGTTGATTGAATATAGAAAATTGTGGATAATTCGGATCATTGTTGTCTCCATCATCATGTCGATTCGGCCTATTTCGCAAACATGGCACATTTTGATCGAAATAATAAGAACAAAAATGAGAAGTTTCTCGAGCCAGATATGCCTCACATATGGACCCCTCAATTTGGTTCCTATTTTTCACGTCCCGCTTACACTTGCCAATAATTCTGCACAATACATTATATTAATTAATTTACTTAAGATGAATTAAAAAAATGAGTCAAGGACTAATTTAAGAGACCTTACCTCTCAAAAGGATACATCCATCTACAGTGCACCGGGCCTCCCAATAGTGCCTCTTCCGCGAGGTGAATTGGAAGATGCTCCATTACATTAAAGAAACCAGGGGGAAAGATTTTTGTCAACTTAGTCGCGACAACAGGAAAGTTACTTTCCATCGACTTAAGATTCTCTTCCTTCAATGTCTTAGAACACAGCTCCTTAAAAAATAGGCTCGTCTCTGTAAGTGGTTTCCAAACATTATCAGGCAAGCCATTGAATGCAATTGGGAGCAAGTTTTCCATGAAGATGTGACAATCGTGGCTTTTCATGTGAGTCAATTTTCCTTCTGTCATATCAACACACCTTTCTAAGTTTGATGCATATCCATCAGGCATCCTCAAATTCTTGACCCAATCACAAATCATTCTTCTCTCATCCAATCCGAATGTGTAACTGGCCTTGGGAAGCCAAATCGTGTTGTCAACTTGAGATATGTGTAACTCAGGCCGCCTACAAAGTTCCACAAGGTCCAACCTGGCCTTCACATTATCCTTTGTCTTGTTTCTGACATCCATCACAGTATTAAACACAGCCTCGAAAAAATTCTTCTCAATATGCATGGGATCCAGGTTATGTCGAAGAAGATTATCCTTCCAATAAGGCAACTCCCAAAAGATACTTTGTTTAGTCCAATTATGATCAATACCATAGCCAGGTGCTTTAGATGGTCGTTGGTCAGTTACCTTAGGATACACCTTAACCCTATCCCATATTTCTCGTCCAGACAACCTTCGCGGAGGCTCCTCGAAATCAACCTGATTCTTCATAAAAGCACTACTGTTAGCCCTAAACGGATGCTCCATTGGCAAGAATCGACGACAACAGTCGAACCATGTAATCTTACCACCATTTTTCAAAGTGAATGCTTTTGTATCTTCCATACAGTAAGGGCAAGCGAGCTTACCAGCAGTGGACCACCCAGACAACATTCCATAAGCTGGAAACTCATTTATAGTCCACATCAAAGAAGCATGCAGTTGAAAGTTCTGTTTCATTGATATATCATATGTTTCAACACCTTCATACCACAATACCGTTAACTCATCAATCAAAGGTTGCAAAAATACATCAATCGAGGCTTTCGGGTTATGTGGCCCTGGGATAATGCAATTCAAAAACAGATAAGGACTAGTCATGCACATTTCGGGCGGAAGATTGTACGGCGTGACAAATACGGGCCAACAAGAATAAGGTGTAGACGAGACATCAAAAGGAGTGAACCCATCTGAACATAGACCCAACCTTATGTTTCTTGGTTCACTAGCAAATGCCGGATACACCTGATCAAAATGTTTCCATGCCTGACCATCTGACGGATGGCTTAGAATGCCTGGCTGTTTCGTACGATCATGGTGCCATCTCATATGAGGAGCAGAACTCATCGACGCATACAACCTCTTTAACCTAGGTATAAGGGGTAAGTAATGCATCGACTTAACGGGTACCGGCTTCTTTTTAGGGTTTAAAACCGGCTTGTAACGAGGCTCCGCACAAAATTTACATTTATCTAATTCTGCATCATCCTTATAAAACAACATGCAACCGTTGACACAACAATGAATTCTCTGAGCAGAAAGACCTAACGTGGAAACCAACTTCTTAGTGTGGTAATAATTAGTTGGTAATGCCATGTTAGTCGGATTGAGATCATTCATAAGGTCAATGATGGAATCCATGGCTGCTTGACATATACTAAAATCAGATTTAATACTTAACAATCTAACAGCAACTGACAACTTGGAATGCACTGAGCCTTCGTACAATGGACGACTAGCTTCCTCCAACCGTTTATAGAAGAGCTTTGCCTCATCATTAGGAATGTGCTCAACATTTGGTTGCGATGTACTCGGTTGGGATGGCTCCTCTGGGTACATCCCAAAAGCATCATTAACCATATCGTTCATTCGATAATTATCAAGATCATTCTCCACAAACGGACCACTCCCACCGACATAAGCATCTTGAAAATGAACATCACCCCCCACATCCCTAGACTCTCCATGATAAACCCAAACAAAATAATCTGGCATAAAACCCTTCCTATAAAGATGCATTTCAACATCTTCCAAATTTTTTCCTTTTATGCACTGGCAGTCTACACAAGGACACTTAATCTGGCCCCACCGTATAAAATCATCAAGTGTTTTCGCTTTTTCAATAAAATTTTCAACACCTACTGCAAATTCTGCCCTCATCCCCCGCCGGACGGGATTATTTCTATTATACATCCAACTACGACTTTCATTAACCATATCTACACAAAAATTACACGTTTCAGATGCATATTAAATTGCAAATATTTAAACAAACATTTCTTTGATACACAAACATTACTATTATATTACTAACTAATTTGTTCTCTAAGATTATCATTTAGTAATTAATAACACTTCTCGTTTGCAACTTATATCTATTTATAATTCAAAATGATAAAACTATTTACTTATCTATACTTAGTTGGAGTAATCTAAAACTATTTGCAAACTATTCAACTTAGTTGTTGCTCACCACTTATTTGATGAAATGCCTCAAAGAATCTAACTACCAAACTACACTATACACCAACAATTCTATCTCAAAGCAATACAACAACAACAACAACAACAACAACACCATTAACAACATTCAACAACAACAACACTACTAAAGGAACCCATCAACAACAACCTATAATTCAAAGTGTACTATTCTCAATGGAACACCAACTTTTTCACTAAAACAACTCATTCAAAGTGTTACTTTCCAACCATAGAATCTTCTAAATGTGCATTCAATAACCCAATCATTTTTTTAACAACACCCAATTTTTCAATCAACCTAATTTTAACAATACCAACAAAAATGTCAAACTAGCTTCAACAATTCCCAAACCAAACAACAACACAATGTAACCTAGTTCACAACCAAATAGCAACTACTATGTCATGGATTAATTTCAAGAGCTAAAATTCAAACATAGGAAAAAATGACAAAAAACGAGCTAAAATTAAATTTAAAAAAAAAAATTGGTGTTTCATCATAAAACTCACCTCAAGGGATGGTTTTGTACTCCACCACCACTAATGTACAATCCCCAACTTTGATAGATGGAAGAACTACAAAAAAAAATAGATAAAAAAGTTAGGGTTTCGGATTTGGGGAAAAATTGAAGAAAACTATGAAAATTAAACTTACCAAGTTATAGAGGAATGGAATAAAGAGATTAAGAGTGTTTTTTTAATAGATTTGGGTTGGATTTTGGGTTTGGAATCGGGTAGAATGGTGAAAAGAAGAAAGGGGGCGAAAGAGAGAGAATGTTGGTTTGGGTGTAATGAAAACGGGCTGCTATGCCCGTGTGTGTATAGTTCTGCCTTCCGACCGCACTCGGACCGCTGCGGTCGGACAAAAAATTTTAATTATTGTCCGACCACGGCGGTCGGCTAAAAGTAAAAAAAAAAAAAAAATTATAATTCGATGAATTATCCCACCGCGTCGGTCGGACAACGTGCTCCAACCGAATTTCGGTCCGAAATTTCGGTCTGAAAATGCCTTATTTTTAGTAGTGAATCCTTTGCTATACTCTAGGTTGACTAATTAATTTTGAGTGAACCAAGACTAAGCTCATTCACACTACAAGGACACTACATTAATTTTAACACTAATAGTACACGTTTTATTCCGCGGGTGAATCACGTTGATGTCCTTTAATACGGCAAGATATCACAAAACCCATGAATTTCCCAGTAAAAATTTAGTCACGTTATTTTGACCGCGTTAAATGAATACTAGCCAGCGATGCAAAACTGTTGTTGAACCCCAAAAATTAACCCCGAAAGAATAAATTCCGGAATATCGACAGGATGGACTAACTCTTTTGGAGTTTTTGGAGTCGCCACCCAATTTAACGAAAACAGGGAACAAAATTAGCAAATGCGTGCAAAAACTCCATTTTTATAAAAGAAGGTCTTTTCAGAGATTCTAAGTAAGAGGTTTTATTAATTTCGGAAGAAGGTTTTTAAGGCACTTTCGAGATTTCATAAAATACGGTTAATCCGACAGGTTTCCAAATATTTACAAGTGCGCTTTTCTTTCGAAAGAATTATTTGAATAATAATACTAATAATAGTAATAATAATAATAATAATAATAATAATAATAACAATAATAATAATAATAGTAATCAATTAAATAAAAAGCTTATCTGTAAAATATATATTTTACTTGCACGCATTTGCTAAGATGACCCCAATTTGCAATAAATTAAATAACGACTTCACAATAAAAGGCAATGAACATAAACTAAGGCAATATACAAGCAATCAAATATTATCGATAAATAAATATTTCACGCATTTATTTACATAAATATCTCTAAGGAAAGAAAGACAAAGTTAAACATAAAACCCGGGAAAATGATCAACTCGCGGGAGCCTTGGATTTTTCTAAAATTACTAAGTCTTATTTTTGAATGCTTGAGTCCAGGTCAATGTATATCCACATTTGTAGGTTAGCCAAACGCGTCCCCAAGTTGTTCGTGCAAAATGTACCTCACAAAAAAAATGAAAATGAAATTGGATTAGTACGATAATAAGGTATAATAATTAATAAAATAAAATAACAATAATAAAGTAATAATAATAATTAGTATTATAATAATAGAATATATAATAATAATAATAATAATAATAATAACAGTAATAAAAAAATAATAATAATAGTAAAAGGGGTTTTATTTTTGCAAAATTTCGGCTCAGATTTGTATGGCGTGTCATGTAGAGGCTCGGGATGTTGGTACGGTTGCAAACACGCCGACCGATAGTGTTGCCATGCCAAGTACCAATTCTGTTACTCTATTCAACTTGCTTTGCGTTAAAGTGGATACATTCATCATCGCCTTTTGCTTTAGGGACGCGGGGACGGGACTGTTCGAGTGTAGTATCGTGTTCAAATCAATACTGAGGCCTCAATACGTGTATATGTATTTTTTCATTGGCCAAAACGGTGTAGTATTCGTTCGAATCAGTCCGTAAAGCCTCAAATTAAATATTTTTTCATATGCCTGATGCAATATCTTGTTAAAATATGCAGATCAAACTCCATAACAAAGTAAACCGGGTGAAGCTGCAATGTAAACGGGCTAGTAAAAATAATCCAAACAAAGTTAACGGGTCAACCCCAAGTTGCCAACGGATCTGCAGAAAACACAATAACATCGCAATCTCGTAAAGAAAACGATTAGCTCAAAAACCCAATTAGTAAACCAAACGAATGGTGAAGCACTGTAATAAACAAAATAAAAGAGACATGGTAGTAGCAGTGACAAATCCACTTCCCAAAACACGATGAGACAAGAAACAACGCAAGGAGCACATATTTCCTGGTGAGAACCACAGTGGAGTTCCGGCGAAACAAAACCATCGTACAACGGATCACGCCATTTCAGAAATGAAGGATCAATTAAACAAAACCCATCCCCAAATCGACAATCAAAATCAGCAGTAAAGAACACAAACTCGAGAGCGAGTCTCAGATAAGAAAACCATTAATAGCATCGAACGGAACCATGGCAATGGGATCAGAGGAGCAACTGCCAGCTTGGCTCCTCCGACGAGGAGACACCAGCGGCGTCGCTACTACTCAGGTGGTGGCGATGCTTTTGACCACTGATTCGCTTTCCCAAACCCCCCAATTTCCCGATCTGCTTTCTTCCTTGCTTTCTATATGTTTTTGCGTGTGTTGGCGTTTGGAAAATAGGCTGAGAGAAGTCAAAATTGTGAAGGGGAGGATTACACCAACCCCCTGCATTATTAGGCAAGGCATTGTTTGGTGGGCAAAAATTTGTAGCAGTAACCACAATGGAACCACGCAAACACCCTTGCCTATCACCAGCACACCTAATCTCAAAACAAGAACCACTTCTTCTGCAGGGTACCCTTCTGTAAGCAACAGGGACAATTCCAGCTTTGTAGTGAGCAATGTGTGTATTGTCAAGGAATGACAAAATTCAGAGAAAGATGGTGGTCTCTTTTTGTAAAGAGGTCTAAATAGGCCGGGACTTAAAATGAAGAATAATTATGGCCCTTTTTTCGTTAAAATTATGAACTTAATTAATCCTAAAAATTAACCTTATTTTAAAAATAATTAGACATTAATTGAAAAATCTGGGTCAAAATTGGGTGTCAACAGCTGCCCCTCTTTACCCGAAAAGGATGAAAGAATTTTCAGGGTAAAGAAAGTTGACGTGAAAACCAATTTTGTCACGATAAAGCCAAGACTCTGATTCCTAGGATCAAAATGCGACGCTTATGGACATGGCCGAGCTCCGGTTTTCGAGTTGCCTACATATCTCGGGCTGAAAGAGAATCAAGGCCATATGTAGTTCGACGCGATTTGAAAATCAAAGACGAGATAGTAACGACTACTCAAGCGCGGGAAAAGAGGCTTGTAATCACCCAAGTTATGAAGATGTGGTCGACGACACACCCATAAAGAGGGGTTTACACAGACATAGCTTCCACTGCACCTCGATAATCGAGCCATCTTGTCTTCAATCTCAAACCTCAGACTCAGGGTTAACAAGAGACTTACCTCTAGGGGGGATGAGTTATGCGGGTGCGATTCTTCAGGTCTTCGTTGACGAGTCTAGCTCATATCAACGATTGCCCCGGTTCATTGCTAAGAAAAGCTCCATGTTATGCTCCAAACGCTGCTGCGGTGCTGCAAAAAATCCTGTAATAATCTCAACAAGCGGTAAGCGTGCAACTGCTAATAAACTATAATAATTGGAATAAGAAATAGATAAAGTGATAAAATTGTAAATGCGGGTTGCGGTATCATCGATAAGTTCTTCCTTCGATCAACTCACAAGGTACTCCGCCCGGAGAACCTCTAAGCTGATCGTTATTCTGAAACAGTAAAGCGAGACAATAAGTAAAGCGAGAACGAATCGTAAAGTGCAAGGCTTTCATAAGATAAGTTGACTAACGAGACATAATATTTCAAGTTGACTTGGCTAATCTATATCCTACGCAGGTAACATAACATTCATTTATAAGGCGAACGAGCCCAAAACATTCAATTGTAAGGCGAATGAGCTTAAAACGTTCAATATAAGGTGAACGAGCCTAAATTTGAGAGCAGCCTGCAAAACAAAGTTGCAAATTGGATTAATTAAGGTAAGATAATGCAAAACAAATAAGAAAAACTGGGTCGTGTTGCTTGTATTAATAGTGCTGCAAAGGTTGAATGCCTTCAGTTCTTATTGAATCTGATGTTCAATTTCTGTAAATTTAAAGTAAATGCGTAAGAAAACGAGTGAATAATAAAGCAAAAGCTATAATGAAAAAAGGAAGAAATAGATTTGCGCTGCATATGCGACAAGGCGAATAATCTTTGAGAAACTGATGGTTGACGATAGGAACAATAACAAAAAAGCCTTCAATTGCCTAGAATAGGTTTCATAATAATGCTTTATGGTAGGCTTTAAATGATAACGATGTCTTCGCTTGCTCACGATAGACTTGATAATAAGACCTCCGATTGCTTACGGTAGGATCAATAACAAAAGAGCCTTCAATTGCCTATGATAGGCTTCAGAATAATGCCTCCAATTGCTTATGGTAGGATTTAAATGATAAGATGTCATTGCTTGCTCACGATAGACTTGATAATAAGACCCCCTATTGCTTACGGTAGGATCAATAACAAAAGAGCCTTCAATTGCCTATGATAGGCTTCAGAATAATGCCTCCAATTGCTTATGGTAGGCTTCAAATGATAATGATGTCCTCGCTTGCTCACAATAGACTTGATAATAAGACCCCCGATTGTTTACGGTAGGATCAATAACAAAAGAGCCTTCAATTGCCTATGATAGGCTTCAGAATAATGCCTCCAATTGCTTATGGTAGGCTTCAAATGATAATGATGTCCTCGCTTGCTCACGATAGACTTGATAATAAGACCCCCGATAGCTTACGGTAGGATCAATAACAAAAGAGCCTTCAATTGCCTATGATAGGCTTCAGAATAAGGCCTCCAATTGCTTATGGTAGGCTTCAATGCTAATGAAGTCTTCGCTTGCTCACGATAGACTTATAATAAGGCCCCCGATTGCTTACAATAGGCATGAAGTAATTTGTAAGTGCAACCTGCAATATCTTTGATAAAATTGTCTTACCATCCACTGGCGAAGCAATAAAGCAAATGCGAAGGCATAGTGCAAAGCATTTTCAACAATCTTGACAAATCAACTGGCAAGCCGGTCGGGCACGCAGCAAGGAGGGTCTTGGGGTTGATTGCCTACAAATCAGCTAGTGATCCGATCCGGCACAAAGCAAGGAGGGTCTCAGGGCTGACTTGTTAAACTAAAAGTAAAGCAAGTTATAATATAAAGCAAGTGCAAAGGCATAATTGAAAGCAAGTGCAAGGCAATTTGAACATCTTGACAAATCAACTGGCAAGCCGGTCGGGCACGCAGCAAGGAGGGTCTTGGGGTTGATTGTCGACAAATCAGTTGGTGATCCGATCCGACACAAAGCAAAGAGGGTCTCAAGGCTGACCTATTAAACTAAAAGTAAAGCAAGCCATAATATAAATCAAGTGCAAAAGCATAATTGAAAGCAAGTGCAAAGCAATTTAGCGTGAAATGTAAAGCAACGCAAAAGCGATTTAGCGAATCAATAGGCGTGAAAGTCCAACAAGGGAGAAACCCCGCCTGGTGGTCAACCTGAAAAATGTAAAGCAAGGCATCAATTTTAAAGCAAGTGAGACGACATAATTAAAAGCAAGTGCAAAGAAAAGAAGTGCGGGAATGTAAAGCTATGCAAGAGCCATTTGGCGAATCAATAGTCGAGATAGTCCAACAAAGGGAATTCTCGTAGCCGATGGTCAACCTGAAAGAGTAAAGCAAGGCATTAATTTTTGAAGCAAGTGCAAAGACATAATTCAAAGCAACTGCAAAGTAAAGTAATGCGGAGATGTAGTCAGTGCAATAGCCATTGATAAATCAATTGGCGAGACAATCCGGCAAGGATAGCCTCGTGCAGATTATCACCTGAAAAAAAAACGATGCCCTATTTGGCTTAGTTTTGAAAACACAAAACAAGCCTCGGCTTTGTTGCCCATTATGAATAAAAGTCATAGAGGTAGAAATGCCGCCTGTTCGGCAATAACTCATGACAAAGCATAATGCTTTAAGTCGTGAAAAGGGAAATGCGACGCAATTTGCAAGGCAACTTTGGATGCGCGTTCAATAAATTGTTCATCCATAATGCGAATGATCCTTTCATTGCAAGCTTTCATGTTCTTGCTCTCAAAGAGAAATTTGTTAGCTTTGGGGAGGGAGGAGGAAACATTTGATTTGTGCAGACTTCATCCTGATCTTGCTGCTTCTGCTGCTTCCTCGTCTTCATTGGACTTGGATTTGCGAATTGCTTTCAGAAACTTGGCTCATGAACTCAAATAGCATAGATTTTCGAAAAATAGAGGCAAGATAAAATATTTTAATTCGCATGCAAATGAAGTCAAAGATGCATTTTGAAAATTTTGCCTTGACTTAAACTTGTGACATATCTTAAAAAAATTGAACGTCCTTTGCCTTGGACTTTGCACTATTTGCTTAACCAATTTCAAAATTCTTGCCAACTCATCTTTAATACCCAACACCGCTTCTTGCAAAATTCTGCCCCAATTATTATCTTTCGCATCTCCAACTTGTTTTGCAAAAATTGCCCCAGTTGTCCTTCTTGGGGGAAAATAAAAATTTAAATGCTAAAGGGTTGAGCCCGATGGGGGAGCCTACGTATCCCTCCTTTGGAATCAGACCGTGCGTAGTTCTGCATCACTGCTTCAACGCAATATACCAACAAATAAAAGCTGCCCCAGTTGAAAGAGCGCAGACAATAACTTTTCAGTGCGTCGATTTAAATTGTTCAGTTGTTTTGCCATACGTTACAAGCAAAGCTTTGGCAGGTTTATCAATTTTAGTTTTGAAACAGAAACAAATGCAAGAGTAAATAATATAATAAGAATGCGATGCATTTTATTTCAACTTTCATGAATTCAAAATGAGTTGATTCAGATTAACATAAATTTTAAAGTGCAATGCAATTCAGGGCCTCAATCTGAATTAAAATTGAAAATAATGCTACAAATTTCAATAGCCAAGTTCTTTCAAACAATGCCATTAGCTTCTGGTGCTGCATCGTTCACAAGCTAGAGCGTCTACCATCAATCAAATCTCGAATCCCTTGCGTGGTGAATGGTCAGCCACTTCACAAATCCAACATTTGCTAGAGAAATAAACAAAACAAAAGAAACCTCTCAAAAGGTAACTAAGATAGTTTGCATGTCATTCATAGGATTGCGTAAAAGCAAGCAACACCTAGTATATAACGCATTTTGAGCAAATAAAGCAAGGCAAGCAATTAACATGCGACAATCACAAGTAGTTGAGCGTAAATAAATATGCAAACGCGTCCTACCCTGTAAGGTGCCTCTTTGCTAAAGGTAAGCCTAATCGTCAAGTTGCACGCACATGCGGTTATTATAACGGCACAAGCCATTTGTCAATACAGCATCTGAGATAAAATTAAACCGACATAATTGTCAACCTCTCAAATTTGACATGACAAATGGTTTGGAATTCGTTATAATATCCACACAATCACATAATATGCAGTGTCGTTGGGATTCAATAACCCGTCAACAAAAGGGTGGTTTCTTAATTACTGGAAACGGTGCCAAAGACCGGGTCCAAACTAAGGTGTATATGCATGCATGACCTAATCTCCTTCTAAGAGTGGTCTAACGGTTGAGGCTGATTCGACCTATGCGGGATAAACCTGGCCCCATAAACCAGTAAAACCGGCCATGACAAAACCAGGCAAACCACACCCCAACTAACTTTGGTGACACGAAAGAAATTCAAAGAGTTAGGAAGGACAATGTCCTTCCTGTATTATTGCCCGTCACGCGGGCCCCCCGTGATGAAATCGAGGAGATGAAAGAGAATTGACAGGCTCCATGAGGGAGGAAATATGAACGGAATGCAGACTATGCACAAATAAATATAATACGTGCTTTATAAGGCAAACCAAACAAACAGATATAATAAAGCAAATAAATTAGACATGCTAGTTGCAAATAATTGGAAACCTTTATGGTCAAAACCTTTATTGCTCCCTAGCGGAGTCGCCATGCTGTTGAACCGCAAAAATTAACCCCGAAAGGATAAATTCTAGAATATCGACAGGATGGACTAACTCTTTTGGAGTTTTTGGAGTCGCCACCCAATTTAAGAAAAACTGAGAACCAAATTAGCAAATGCGTGCAAAAACTCCATTTTTATAAAAGACGGTCTTTTCAGAGATTCTAAGTAAGAGGTTTTATTAATTTCGGAAGAAGACTTTTAAGGCACTTCCGAAATTCCGTAAAATACGGTTAATCCGACAGGTTTCCAAATATTTACAAGTGCGCTTTTCTTTCGAAAGAATTATTTGAATAATAATAATAATAATAGTAATAATAATAATAATAATAATAATAATAACAATAATAATAATAATAGTAATCAATTAAATAAAAAGCTTATTTGTAAAATATATATTTTACTTGCACGCATTTGCTAAGATGACCCCAATTTGCAATAAATTAAATAACGACTTCACAATAAAAGGCAATGAACATAAACTAAGGCAATATACAAGCAATCAAATATTATCGATAAATAAATATTTCACGCATTTATTTACATAAATATCTCTAAGGAAAGAAAGACAAAGTTAAACATAAAACCCGGGAAAATGATCAACTCGCGGGAGCCTTGGATTTTTCTAAAATTACTAAGTCTTATTTTTGAATGCTTGAGTCCAGGTCAATGTATATCCACATTTGTAGGTTAGCCAAACGCGTCCCCAAGTTGTTCGTGCAAAATGTACCTCACAAAAAAAATGAAAATGAAATTGGATTAGTACGATAATAAGGTATAATAATTAATAAAATAAAATAACAATAATAAAGTAATAATAATAATAGAATATATAATAATAATAATAATAATAATAATAGTAATAAAAAATAATAATAATAGTAAAAGGGGTTTTGTTTTTACAAAATTTACGCTCAGATTTGTATGGCGCGTCATGTAGAGGCTCGGGATGTTGGTACGGTTGCAAACACGCCGGCCGATCGTGTTGCCATGCCAAGTACCAATTCTGTTACTCTATTCAACTTGATTTGCGTTAAAGTGCATACATTTATCATCGCCTTTTGCTTTAGGGACGCGGGAACGGGACTGTTCGAGTGTAGTATCATGTTCAAATAAATCCTGAGGCCTCAATACGTGTATATGTATTTATTCATTGGCCAAAACGGTGTAGTATTCGTTCGAATCAGTCCGTAAAGCCTCAAATTAAATATTTTTTCATAGGCCTGATGCAATATCTTGTTAAAATATGTAGATCAAACTCCATAACAAAGTAAACCGGGTGAAGCTGCAATGTAAACGGGCTAGTAAAAATAATCCAAACAAAGTTAACGGGTCAACCCCAAGTTGCCAACGGATCTGCAGAAAACACAATAACATCGCAATCTCGTAAAGAAAACGATTAGCTCAAAAACCCAATTAGTAAACCAAACGAATGGTGAAGCACTGTAATAGACAAAACAAAAGAGACATGGTAGTAGCAGTGACAAATCCACTTCCCAAAACACGATGAGACAAGAAACAACGCAAGGAGCACATATTTCCTGGTGAGAACCACAGTGGAGTTCCGGCGAAACAAAACCATCGTACAACGGATCACGCCATTTCAGAAATGAAGGATCAATTAAACAAAACCCATCCCCAAATCGACAATCAAAATCAGCAGTAAAGAACACAAACTCGAGAGCGAGTCTCAGATAAGAAAACCATTAATAGCATCGAACGGAACCATGGCAATGGGATCAGAGGAGCAACTGCCAGCTTGGCTCCTCCGACGAGGAGACACCAGCGGCGTCGCTACTACTCAGGTGGTGGCGATGCTTTTGACCACTGATTCGCTTTCCCAAACCCCCCAATTTCCCGATCTGCTTTCTTCCTTGCTTTCTATATGTTTTTGCGTGTGTTGGCGTTTGGAAAATAGGCTGAGAGAAGTCAAAATGGTGAAGGGGAGGATTACACCAACCCCCTGCATTATTAGGCAAGGCATTGTTTGGTGGGCAAAAATTTGTAGCAGTAACCACAATAGAACCGGGCAAACACCCTTGCCTATCACCAGCACACCTAATCTCAAAACAAGAACCACTTCTTCTGCAGGGTACCCTTCTGTAAGCAACAGGGACAATTCCAGCTTTGTAGTGAGCAATGTGTGTATTGTCAAGGAATGACAAAATTCAGAGAAAGATGGTGGTCTCTTTTTGTAAAGAGATCTGATTTTTGTTGTGGGAGTGGTGTGTGAGGCTGATTTTTTAGGGTGTATGTAGTGAAGATGATGAATGAATAATGAGAGGGTATAGGGTTTTAAGGTTTTATAGGGGTGAGGGTTAGGGCTTTTAGTATTGGGCTTCGGAAAATAGAAAACGCGTATTGCGTAAATAGGCCGGGACTTAAAATGAATAATAATTATGGCCCTTTTTCCGTTAAAATTATGAACTTAATTAATCCTAAAAATTAACCTTATTTTAAAAATAATTACAAGTTAATTAAAAATTCCGGGACAAAATTGGGTGTCAACAACTGTTTGAAGACTAGCCACTTCCGGACAAATCACTGTATAAATACTGGGGCTTTGAACAAAACTTATTCAAATGTTCAAAGCCCCGTTTTTGTGTTATGGGACATGTATAAATTAAGCTTCAGTCCTATAACAAAATGCTGGGGCTGTGAACAAAACTTGTTCAAGCCCCAGCATTTTGTTATGAGACTGAAGCTTTATATATAAAGTCCCATAACAAAATAATGAGATTTATCCCTTTGATGAGACCTTTTTTATGGGAATAGATCCCATTATTTTGTTATGGGATAAAGTCCCATAAATCCCATTACAAAATAATGGGACCTTTGAACATGTTAGTTAGTTCAAAGTCCCATTATTTTATTATGGGATTATTTTGTTATGAGACTTCTTCAGTCCCATAACAAAATATCTGGGCTTTGAACAAAACCCAGTATTTTGTTATGGGACTAGTCTGGGGTGTTTTTCCAACGCTAATGGTGCTTAAGTGCGCGCACGAATTTTTGACTATTCTTCAATGAATTTTGAAACGGTGGATAGTCCCCTATGAGCACGTCCAAAAATGGCTACCGATCAAAATACGCAATTTACCAGTATACCAGGACGGGTTCAGATTAGTTGAGAAATGAGTACCAAACAACTCTGCTCCTCCTACTTACATCATCGAGAATGAACAAAACTTTATTCCGGCGAAGCATATTCTTTATAATAATCACCCCCTTCGTGTTCACTAGTTATAGTCATCTTTTCACCCAAGAGCTTGCGGATGAGAGCTTGTTGTAACCATGTTAGTCTCTTTTTCAGGCACATTTCTCCAACATCACCAAGAAAACAATCGCCTTCAAATCCATTGCGATATCTCTCATATATAAAATTTGCCATACCTCCCATCCCCCAAATCGTTAGTCTTCTACGACTGCGACATATTAAGTACTATGTTTATGTATATCGTAATTATTCTGAAAGTACTTTGTTTAAATATTACTCTATCTTTTTGTTGTCATTATTGTTGGTTGTTTGTAGCTGTAATTGTCATCTCAGTTGTCTTAAAATGCCTGAAAGCCTAGTACGGGGATAACTGATTTTGTTTCCTCTTTGAATGCCCAAAACCGATTTTCCCGTTTCTAGCCTCTCATGATCTTTGAGTGCATGGATTCCTCCTTGTTCTTAAAGATGACTCACTATGAATATTTTCGATCACCTCTACAACTCAAAAATACATCATACTTCCAATTTCTGGAAGATATGCTGGATGAAGAAGCGGCATAAAACATTGTTGACGAATGCTGCTTTTTTTTGGTAATATGATGGGTTGTTCTACTGATTAATAAAAAATTTAGTTTACCTTTCATCACTATTGCTAGTCCTACGACTGCGACCTGTGGAAAATTTCTTATCATCTTCCTTCTTGTCATCAAATTGTACTCTTGGGAGAATTTAAATTAAGAATGATATAATGAAAAAGACCTGAATTGGCCATAATCAAAATAAGATATGTTTACATCATTGTGAAGGGTCCAACTCCTTGTCATGTTCCACATGACATTTTCGTCAATGCATTTCTGCCTCTCATATTGCATTAATTAACAAAGCTCTTTGCTATTTTATTGATTATACTTATACATAGCCAAGACAAGAGAGTTCTGATAGCAGAGTTACATAACGCCACAAATAAATTTAAGCAAACAAGGTAGATGTGTGTAAGAACAAAATCGACAGAAAGCTCTCAATTAATAAGCCATTTAATTATCTTTGCAAAAGTGCATGAATTAAGCTATTTATATATGATCGTGCAACATGATGACAAGGGCTGATACATCAACCCGGTTAAGAAAAAATTCAAAATACAACCGAAAGATATATAAGACTAGAGAAATTCAAAAACATGGGAATTAACTCAGAACTTAGTATAATGAAAAGCAGAGCATTATCATGTGGATAAAACCATACAAAGAGTTAGCTAGCAGCTAAGATATACAAATTCGGTAAAAATCAGAATACATTGAGTACATGCTTGTAACTGATAAGAGCTCAGGATCAAACTAATAACCTAGCAAATATCTTGAGTACTACATTATATTCTTGTCTATTGGGAACCAAGGGTGTGATTATAAACAGTATGATATAGTATCCAGATCGATATCATCCGGAGAACTCCACATTAAAGGAAATTGATGGTCTTGGTTTTGGACTTGAACTTGGTCTGCAGAACCCAACAGAGCTGATACACCGATGTTTTCCCCATCTATCATGTAGAATTCATTATTATTATTCTCCTCAATATGATCCGCTAGGAGTACCGTATCATTTGATTGTCCATTAACATCTTCTTGAACATGATCTTCTTGTAGAACGGAATTGATATATTCTTGGACGTCATCTTCGACATCTCCATCATCATTAACTTCCTCATTATTGTCTCCTTTTTTTTCCTTCTTCTTGATCCTACAAATAACGAAACCCTTGTTCTTAATTTGGGGAGCATTCAAGTAATTATCAGCAAGAGAGTATTCTCTCATCAACCACTCCCCGTTGTTATTATTATCTTTAGATGAAGATTTCTTAGAAGGATAGTACTTTATGCTTTTGACGAACCCCACGAGCCTCCCACTAGTATCGCGCACCTCTTTGCCACGGTCTTGAGGTTTCCATGTGCCTTTCCCAACAGTTCGTGAAACATTTTTCTTGTCAGCTTTTACTTTCTTCAGTTGAGTTATAATGTAACGAGTGTTCTTATTGATGCAGTCATGAGACTTACAAGCTTGGAAAATCTGCCAGGGTTCCTTGTCTGCGTAGAGATCGGCGAATTGCATGAGTTCATTCTGTAGCGGAAGAGGGTTGTTTGTCACAAACCCTAGTAGATATTGCATTACTTCGATGTCCTTTGGATGAAACCGAAAACCCATCGGCCAACGTGAAAAACGCTTAGTCTGTGAATGTACTGCCATTATTTTTCAAGCTAGTAGCAACTGATTAGACGAATTGATATGATGATGATGAATAGAGAATATTAAAGAATGAAGTGTACTACCTAATGACGAAAACCCTAGTGAGTACTTGATTTGTTTGTGATGATGACAACAACGTATTAATTTCTCAATTGTATGTAGGTTAATGGTGTGTTTATATAGATATTTAGGCAGCTTGATGAATAGCTTATCCTAGTTATGATTTATTTCCTATATTCCTAGGGTTTGAGATGGAAGCAGCTGATTGGAAGTGATGTATACGTGGAGATTGATCATGATCCTACTGCTGTGCATGTATGCTAAACCGGCAATTTTTTCTTTCTATGTTTAACTAGCGTACTTAATTTGAATGTATTTTTCCTTATCCTTAGTTGATTGAAGAAATATATACGTGGCTCCAAAGTTTAAAACAAATATTATTTAGCTACTTCATACGGTTGGAAAGTAACTTTTTCTTTAGCCATGTTTGCGTAAAATAGGCATACATAGTAATGTTGAAATATATCAAATATATACACGTCTTAGGTGAAGTATTTAAAGAGCAAGATATATATTTTTGCCTAATTAATTGGACTCTATATATATACACACATACGCACTAATCAGCATATCTTATTGTAAGGATGTAAGTAGAATTTTGTAATACTTCCCAACTGAGATTTTCACCACAACTTGAGCGGTAAGAAATTGGCTTGTAATTGTTTAGGACACCTATGTAGGTAAATCTGGATTAATGCACAAACCAATAAATTTGACTGTGCTCGCATGGTCGTGGACATGATAATGAATGCATTGCTAAATCTACTAAATTTATTTTGTAAAATTTGGTGTTACCATTTAAGAATGAAAAATATATTGTTGCTACTAAATATATTGAAGCATCCTTTAGATGTTAGAAGATACAAAGAATGTGATTTAATTTAGTTTTCATGCGTCTTCTAAATATGTAGGTATATTTCCCATAAAAAGTATGAATACCTCAGTTATATTTGAGAATTTAATGTGTTAAATGGTGAAAAAAAAGTATAAGAGATTGTAAAAGATATATCAGGATCAATGATATAGTAGGACGATCATTGCTAGATGAGGGATTTACTGAGCCCTCCGACTCACATGGTGCCGCCCATTCTGGTTCACGCAACAATAACAAACATGTTGAATTAGGCACTCTTCATATTCATATCCCACATATAACTTCATTGTAACACAAACAAAAAATAAATAAAGTACAACATGTTTAACCGTAATTTCGTTTATTAGGCTAAGTCACAATTAAATTTATAAAGCGGAGTCACGATCAATAATCGAGATTAAATGTTTTTTATGAAAAGATATAAATGACGGTAATAAATGCAAAGAAGTAAAGATGCAATCAATGCGATGTAATAAATGAAGATTTAAACAAAAAGGAACCGTGCTCAGGCCGTATAGACTTGATCAAATTCCCTTCCTCGTACTCTTTATGATATTTAAACAGCGGAATAATAAATGAGATCTCTCGATTGTCAGCAGTAATAGTAAATATTGACAGAAGGTAAAGAATTGGATATTAATTGATAGTTGGAATACAGATGTATGTTCAGAGAAGCCTTAGATCCAATGCTTGTGACTTAAATTACAATATATAGATAACTATGCGTCCGTTCACGAGCAGTTGTAACTCCTTAGTCGAGCAGTTACGTTGCCTATGGATAAGATTTCTATTTTGAATTGGCTTGATTGATGAGCTGCGACTATTCTGGCCGTGGCGACTGTTCATCTTTTTGTAACTGTCCATCTCTGATTCTATCCATTGCCTTTATGCCCATTCACAACCATGTGTCGTCTATATATCGTCCTATGTGGATGCTTAGTCACTAACTTTTGGTGACGACGAATTTAACCCAATACAGATAGTCCCCGCACTACTCGGGCAGAGAATCTGGTCGAGGAGTGGAAAACGAGTTTTGAGCGGGAAAGAACTTTTTGGGATTTTTCTCAAGTAACATATTTGAGTCCTTGTACTCATATTTGGATGCTGCCCGTTGAATTTCTCATAGGCTTTCGATTGATTGACATTCTATCAGTATAAGCATTAAATGCTCCGCTAAAGACGAAACGTGCAAGTTGTCAATTCCATTCCACTTTTTACTGAAAAAGTGACTGTTGCGCGTTCCGAGATTGCAGGTGTGATGATTGAACTGCGCCTACTCACGTCTTGCACGTCCCAAGGCAAAAAACCGTCACTCCGATTTTTATTTTATTATTTTCTTTAACGGCTAGATTTATTCACCTCTTGCGCGGATGTTTGCCACGTGTAGGGCGGGTCGGGTTTTACCAACTCTATAAATATGATTTCCACCATCTTGAACTCTTTTTACTGCATTCCAAATCTCATTCCAACCTTCAAAGCTTCAAAACACCCTTTTAAAACCCTCTAAAACGCAGAAAATTCTTCCAATTGTCTAGTTCAAATGTCTCCAAAAGCCAAGAAAAGTTTGAATATGGATGCTGTGGCTACTAGTTCTTCAGCAGCAGCTGGTCAGTCTACGAGTTCTCCGACTTCAGTTGCTGATGTGATTCCGAAACTCTGGGGAAATCTTGAAAATGATTGTTCAATCAGCTCGTTCAGTCATTATGGCAACATAAGATCGTGGCCTTCAAGTCGGTTTAAGAGTTCGATTACTCCTGACCTTTTGCCTAGGGTTAAGGAAGATTGTGGCTGGGATGATGATGTTGTAGTGTCTTGCCCCTTTCCGACGGAGAATATTACTTCTACGAGAACCGGATGGACAGCCATATCTACGTACCCATTCACGATAGGTCACACGCTCCTGTTGCATCCTGTTATAGAGGATATTTGTAAATACTATCTTATCTGCCCGGGGCAGCTGTGTCCGAGTATTTATAGGATTGTTTCCTTGCTACAATGATTCGCCGATGAGACCGAGCAGGACTTTGAATTTAAGCATTTTGTCTCTTTGTATAGCCTTCAGGTCGCGAGAGATGGATATGTCAATGCTCGTATGAGAGGAAGAAAAGCTCTTGTGAGCAAGTCTGAAGATACAGGGGATAGAGGTTGGATGCATAGGTATGTCTATGTACAGTCTAAGCTTCTCACACGTGGCAGCAAAACTAATCTCCGCGAGGTGTGGAACAAAACTCGTAAGTCCCCGAGTCTTTGTATTGAATATTCTCCGAATTACGTATCTGCACCTTCTAATTTTCACTCTTTATTGGTTAGCTGACAAGATTCCTTACGACGGTCTGATTTCCGAGGAGGAGCTGTCCGCTTGGGTTGAACCAATTCTGGCAGAGTTCACTCACGAGCAGAGGCAGTGGTCTCACTATGCTTCTTTAAAACATTTATCGAACCCCAGCACCCATGGTAAGCTGACTACCCGAATTCCTGCTAACTTATGCAGAACTCATCATGGTATTAATATGACCCTATTCTCAGGTTTAGGTACTGGTGGTAGCTATTTTCCTGCTCCTCCCCCTGCGGAAGTGATTGTTGATCCTGTGGCTGAGATCAACGAGGAGGCGGCTGCCATTCTTCAAACTGCTGCAGCCATCAAGGCCAGGGAGGGTGGTGAGGAGGTCCTCGCGAATTTAAAGAGAAAGAAATCTGACTCGAAAAAGAGCAGACCCAAGAAGAAAATGAGGACAGCCCGTAAGACTCCTCAGCCCTCTGAAAAAACAGTCGAAATCAATGCTGCTGCTGCTGATACGCCCAAATCTGGGCAAGAGAGTGTTAGAAGTTCGGCGGCTGCCCCTGAATCTGCTGAGCCTATAATATTTGATATTTCAGATTCAGAGGCTCCCGATGTGAGCTTGACTCGGAGGAAGAGGGCATCTCTTCGGGGTGATAAGAGGAAGGATGTAGAGACTTCTTCTTACGCTTTCGAGGAGAGTCCCCGAGTTGGTGATGAAGAAGGAGATAGGTCTGGGGAGGTAGGGGAAGAGAGAGTGCGTGAAGACTTTGCTTTTTTCCCCGAGGGCCCAGAATTGGATGAGCCTGCACGGGTAGGTGGCCAACAGGGTGAGCCTGAGCAAGTCAGCCACAGCCAACCTGGCAAAGAGCCGATGAGGGGGGAGGATAAGGAGGGAAACGAGGAGGTTGATGAGCAGAGGAAGACTGAGGGGGAGGATGAACCTCAGGTCTTCCACTATAAGGACATGATGAACTTGGCTGGTGATGGGGTGGACCAGTTTATCTGCAAGAGTGCGACACTTTGGGCCCCGACGAGGCAGGTGACATTGAGATCTCCCGCACTAAGCTTACTAGGCGAGTATCTTTAGGAGGAAAGGTTGGGGCGTACTCCGTTAAGGGCATACGCCACAAATTTGGTCCCCAATATCCTTCTGAGCAAGCAAGGGAGCCCAGGCCGTGTATGAGGGAATGCGACTTCACCATTTCCCCGGACACCGATTTTTTGACGAAGCCTGGCCACTTGGTTAAAGTGATGTCCAACCTGATCGGTCCTCGCGAGGAGTGGAACATGCGCAGTATGAGCACGAGCAGCTAGCTTATGCAATCGCTGAAGATACTGCTCGGGGTAATGTTTCCCCCTTTACTCCTTTACTTTTATTAAGACCTTAGCTCTGATTACCTACGTATTTTTACTTGTTGCCAGGCAAGTATGATGGCTGCCGAGATCATGTTCCGTTCTAGGCTGAACAATCAGGAACAAGTCCTTGGCCTAAAGAAAGATCTTTTGAAGGCTCTTCGGGACAAGCAGGCCTTAGAAGAGGAAAAGAAAACTCTGATCGGGGAGAAGCGGGTCCTGGAGGGGAGGCGTGGCTTCTTTGAGGATAAGATAGACAGGTTGGAGAAATCCAACACTGAGGCTAACGACAAGATAAACACACTCCTCGAGGAGAGGAACCGTCTTCTGGATGAGAAGGAAAGGTTTGCTTTATCTTTTGAAGATCTGAAAGCCAAGATGGATGAGCAAGGTCGTCAGATTTCCCAACTTGCCTATGAGCTTAATGTGAAAGAAGTTACTCTGGAGAGCATCCGTAATGCTTCCGACCTGATGTTGAGAAATATGAATAAAGCTGAAGCTGAATCTCAGGCTGCTCGAGGAGAACTACAAGAGGCCAAAAATCGGGCTGTGGAGTCTGCAAAGGTCCAAGAGCTACTGACGATGGAGTTGGCGAATTTGAGGGATCGTTATACAATCGACTCCAAACTGGAAGCTCTTGAAGCCAAGAAGAAGTTGCTTATCCAAATGCAGCACGGCCAGGTTAATGTCGAATTAGTCCTCGATCAGACCATAGCAGCTATCATCAGTGTCAAGCAGGCCTTGGGCATGGAAGTAGGAGCCGACGATGATGATGTCGAAGAGGACGATGAAGGTAGTGAGGACAATGAAGATGAAGATTTGGGTGGGGATCCGACTGATGGAGCTAGTGCATCAGGTCGAGACCCTGGCCAAAATGATGATTGATGCCTCGTCTAGTCCTTCTTGTAAATTTATCGGATGTTGCTAACTCTAAATATTGTTAACTCATGAATGAATGTATATTTTGGCTGCTTCTTTCTTGTCTGACTGGCGAGGCTTGACGACCCTTTTTGGTCTCAAGTTTCGTTTATATGAATGATGTTGATATCTGTTGCTTAATGAGGTTTTCAGGGGTCAGAATTATGTTTCAAATCCTAGTGTCTGAGTTCCCTTTCTGGTGTTAATCTATAAAATTTGATCATAACCAGGTTAAGTTACCCTTAGTTAAGATGAATGAAATCAGGCCCCTTGGGCTGGACGAAACCAGGCCGTTTAGGTTGACTGAAATCTGGCCGTGTAAGATGGTCT
Organism: Petunia x hybrida; assembly: GCA_037355625.1. Taxonomy (NCBI): domain Eukaryota; kingdom Viridiplantae; phylum Streptophyta; class Magnoliopsida; order Solanales; family Solanaceae; genus Petunia; species Petunia x hybrida. The sequence continues at coordinate 1,953,996 of JBBBVM010000055.1, forward strand.
TGCGATAAACCTTGCTTATCATTTTTGACAATTGAAAGTTTTCGCAGAAAAAATTTTTGTTAAAGTTGCCCTGTTATTTCTATTGAAAAGGATAGGTAACCCAATGACCAGAACACAGGATTGTTTGGTCGTGAACCAGAACATAAGATTGTTTGGTCGTAAACCAGAACACAAGATTGTTTGGTCGTAAAGCTGTAGGATTTGGGCGAATACTGGCCGCAAAATGTAGAAAATAACGTAGCACAAGTAGAATAGTTATATTGAACTTACTTGATTTTGTTTAGTCGTGGATTTAGTGAATGATCATGACTTTGCTCTGCTCGAAGATCGCTCATGTTAGCCGGGACTTTGGCCTACTGGGGCCCTCGCCCCCCCCCCCCCCCCTGTTTTTATGTTGAAATTTCGTAATTTCAGACATAAAAAGACAATGGGTGAAACGCTGAATCAGAGAACACATATAACCAAAAGAGGAGTGTGTCCGTTGTGGGATTTGAACCCACAGCCGCGAAGCACGAGGACTTCGAGCTCTGCCAGTTGAGCTAAACGGATCTGGCCTTTTGAAGACCGTTAGTACCATTTAGACAAAGATAAGAAGACAGAGTAACTTAAAAGAAAACAATGGCAAGTAAGCAACAGAGAATGGATAGAAACACTAACCCACGTACTACTTAGAAGTGAGTCACGTTCCAGCTGCTGGGTAGAAGCGTTCCATCTGGTCGTGCCAAATGATATGAACCCTTACCAACGGATGCGACCACCTTGTAAGGACCTTCCCAGTTTGGACCAAGTTTGCCGATGTTCGCTTCTTGCGTACTCTGGGAGACTCTACGCAATACAAAGTCCCCGACTTCAAAGTTGCGCAGCCTAAGTCCCCGGTTATAATATTGCTCTATCCTCTCTTTCTGAGCCACTACTCGTATAAGTGCTAGTTCTCTTCGTTCCTCTAGAAAATCCAATTCCTCGGAGAGGTTGACTGAATTAGATTCTTTAGTTACGTGAGCATATCGTAGACTTGGCTCGCCGATTTCGACTGGAATCAATGCATCAGAACCATATACTAAGGAATAGGGCGTTTCTCCGGTGCTCATTTTTGTGGTTGTTCTGTATTCCCAAAGAACCCCGGGGAGTTCCTCCACCCAGCACCCTTTGGCCTGCTCGAGACGCTTTTTGAGCGAATCCACTATTATTTTGTTGGTCGATTCCGCCTGCCCGTTTGCCACTGGGTGATATGGGGAAGAAGTAATCCTTTTAATATGCAGATCTTCAAGGAACTTTGTGACCCTCTGACCAACGAATTGAGGACCATTATCCATGACAATCTCTTTGGGAGCTCCGAATCGACAAATGACATAACGCCAAAGGAAGTCAACTACTTCCGTTTGACGTATCTTTGAATATGCTACAGCTTCAACCCACTTTGTAAAATAATCGGTAATCATTAACAAGAAACGTACCCCTCTAGGTGCGGTGGGTAGTGGCCCAATGATATCCATTCCCCACTTCATAAACGGCCACGGGGAGATGATTGAATGCAAGGGTTCCGCTGGTTGGTGGAGGAGATGTGCAAACCGTTGGCACTTGTCACATTTTTTGACAAACTCGTTAGTATCTTTTTCCATTTTGTCCCAATAATAGCCTGCTCGTATAAGCTTTCGTGCAAGCGCCTTTCCTCCCAAGTGATTTCCACAGCATCCTTCGTGAACTTCCCTCATCACATACTCAGTTTGGTTGGGGCCTAGACATTTGGCGAGTGGGCCCGCAAAAGTCTTACGATAGAGGGTGCCATCTATAATTGTATACCTGGCAGCTTTTATCTTCAGTTTTCGAGCAGCCTTAACGTCTGATGGTAGGGTCCCGTGCAGTATATAATTGATTATCTCATTCCTCCAATCCCAAGTCAGACTGGTCGTGTTGACCTCCATTGCGTCTTTATCGATTGTTGTACATAGGAGATGAGCCACGGCCACTGAACCTGCTGCTCCAATCTCTGCGACTGAACCCAAATTTGCCAAAGCGTCGGCTTCGTGATTCTCCTCTCGTGGAATCTGTGTGGCTTCCCAATTATCGAATTGCGCCAGCAAACCATTGACTCGGGCAAGATACCTCTGCATACGAGACTCCCTTGCGACGAAACCTCCAGTTATTTGATTGACGACCAGGGCGGAGTCACTCTTAAGGTGAATTCTGTCTGCTCCGTAATCTCGAGCCAATTTCAATCCTGCAATTACGGCCTCATACTCGGCCTCATTATTTGTAATAAAGGGACATTTTATGGCCTGTCTATTGGTCTCCCCCGAGGGAGTGGTGAGGACTAAGCCTAATCCTGACCCTTTTACACTCGAGGACCCGTCAGTGTGTAAGGTCCAAGTCCCCGACTCCGATCCGGCGAAAAGAACCGCCTCACGTTGAGCATCAGGGTACATAGTAGCACTAAAATCTGCGATAAAATCTGCGATAAAATCTGCTAGAGCCTGAGATTTTATGGCTACCCGGGGTTGATAAGATATATCAAACTCACTTAATTCTACTGCCCATTTTACTAGCCTGCCCGAGAATTCAGGTTTGTGTAAGATATTGCGTAAGGGGAAGGTAGTAACTACAGCTATTGAGTGACTTTGAAAATAAGGTCTTAATTTACAGGCAGCGATTACCAAGGCTAGTGCTAATTTCTCCAAAGGTTGATAGCGAGTTTCAGCATCTAATAAGGATTTGCTAATGTAATAAATTGGAAGTTGCTTACCTTTGTCTTGTCGAACCAGAACTGCACTTACTACGGACTCAGACACGGCCAGGTAGAGCAATAGTTGTTCACCTGGTTGTGGCGTCGAAAGTAAAGGCGGGCTTGACAAATATCGCTTCAAATCCTTAAGTGCTTGCTGACACTCAGGGGTCCATTCGAACTCCTTGTTCTGTTTCAGCACGTCGAAGAATCTTTTGCACCGATCAGATGAGCGGGAAATGAATCTCCTTAGCGCTGCTACTCTCCCGGTTAGCCGCATTACATCTTTTCTGTTATGAAGTACGTCGGGGATGGCTTCTATCGCTTTTATCTGGGCGGGGTTCACCTCGATCCCCCGCTGGGAAACGATGAAACCAAGAAATTTCCCTGAACCCACTCCAAATGCGCATTTCTCCGGGTTGAGTTTCATGTTGTATTGATCAAGGATTCGAAAGGCCTCCTTCAAATGAGCTAAGTGATCTTCTGCCCATTTGGACTTGATCAGCATGTCGTCGATGTAAACCTCCATGGTTTTGCCAATGTGGTCGTGAAACATCCGGTTGACTAATCGTTGGTAAGTCGCACCTGCATTTTTAAGTCCAAAAGGCATTACTTTATAGCAATACGTACCTCGGCAAGTAATGAAGGAGGTTTTCTCCTGGTCGTCGGGATTCATTAAGATTTGGTTATAGCCTGAATATGCATCAAGGAATGTAAGCACTTCGTGCCCGGCCGTCGCTTCGATTAGTTGGTCAATCTGTGGTAGTGGATAAGAATCTTTCGGGCAGGCTTTGTTTAGATCAGTGAAATCGATGCAGACCCTCCACTTGCCATTTTTCTTCGCCACTACGACTACGTTGGCCAGCCAATCTGGATACTTGACTTCTCGGACGGAGCCAATCTTGAGCAAGCGGTCAACTTCGTCATTTATGATCTGGTTCCTGAATGCTCCTTGCTGGCGCTTCTTTTGCTTTACCGGGCGATGGTATGGATCCACGTTCAACTTATGAGAAATAATCTCCGGGGAGATCCCTGTCATATCTGCATGTGACCACGCAAAGGTGGTGTATCGCTCCTTGAGGAAGTGCAAGATACCTTGGCGTAAGTCTTTGTTTAATTCTGCTCCCAAATATACTTTTCTTTCAGGCATGTTATCGAAAAGTTCTTCTGGTTCCAAAGCCTCAATAGTTGGCGCGTACTCTTCCCGTGCATCCAACTTTGATATGAATTTCGGGACTCGATAGTCTGATGCTTCATTGTTTGACTCTGATCCTGGGTTTTTTAATTGCAATTTTGCCTCCTCGGGGAGCTTGACTGCAACGGAGTAGCAATCTCTAGCGCAGCGCTGCTCTCCCCGAACTTCCCGTATTCCCCATTCTGAAGGGAATTTCATTACTTGATGATAAGTTGACGGGACTGCTTGCATATCGTGTATCCATGGCCTCCCAAGGATTATGTTGTAGGCCATGTCCCCATCAATGACATGAAACGTTGTTCGTCTCATAACGCCTTCGACCAGGGTCGTCAATGTAATTTCTCCCGACGTTTTCTCGCTGGAATTGTTAAATCCTGAGAGAACGCGAGAAATTGGTACGATCTCATCGTATAGTTTCAACTGTTGCACGACCCGAGATAATATGATGTTTGCTGAACTGCCTGGATCAACGAGTACTCTCTTGACGTCGAATTCTTCCACTCGTAATGTTATCACTAAAGCGTCCATGTGAGGAAATTGCAAGCCATCTGCATCCGCTTCTTCAAAAGTCATTGTATCCTCAAGTCGTGGTCGTTTGGTCTTTGTAATAGATACTTTGGCGTATTTCCTTGCTGTGTATGTGACTGCATCAACCTCAATACCACCAGAGATGACGTTGACTGTCATTTTTGGAGATGATACTCGGGGAGGTCCTGATTTATTTTGCTGGGCCTTCGCGTGAGTTTGCTTTCCTTTTTCTGTCAAGTACTCCTTGAGATAGCCCTGTTTCAATAAATTAGCGACTTCGTACCTTAGAGCCTTGCAGTCATCCGTTGTGTGGCCGTGATCGCGATGGAATTCACACCATAAGTTTTTGTTGCGTTTGCTGGGGTCACCCTTCATATCCTTAGGCCATTTGACCTTTTCGCTCATCTCCTCGAGCACTGCTACAAGTTCGACTGCTCCGATGTTGAAGACGGGCAGGGTTGGAATTCCACTAGAAGTTGAAGTGGAATCATTGCCACTTGCTAGGCCTTTGTTGTTACGACCGCGTCCGTTTGAGTTGTTACGCGACCGACTGGGATATGGCTCGTGCCGTGCGTCTGGCCTATCTGTCTCGATCTTTCCCCCAGCGCATTGGTGCGAGTTTGGCTCCGTCCTCGGGTACCTGTGCCAATCAATTTATCTTCGTCTATACGTACCTTTGAATTATAACGGTTGTAGACATCCGACCAGTTTGCCGCAGGATATTCTCGCAGGGATTCATACAATCGCCTGGTCGCTTCAGAACTCTTGACGTCCAAGCTGTTAGTGAATGCAATAGCCGCCCCCCGATCTGGAACTTTGGGTAGCAACATACGTTCGCGCTGAAAGCGATCCAAATACTTCCGGAGAGACTCCCCGGGCAGTTGCTTGATTTCGAAGATGTCCTCAGCTCTTGTTTCTGTTTTCTGAGCGCCTGTGTGTGCTTTGACAAATAACTCCGCCATCTCGGCAAAAGATCCTATTGAATTTGGTGGCAGCATTGAATACCACCGTAGAGCGCCATCTGCCAAGGTTTCTACGAACTTCTTCAATTGCACTGATTCGATCTCCTCGTCAGTGAGATCGCTCGCCTTTATGAAATTGCCAAACATCATCAAGTGGTCATTGGGGTCAGTTGTTCCCCGGTATCTTGGTATGTTTGGCAATTTGAATGTTTTGGGGATTGCCTTTGGTGCTGCTTCTTTCTTCCAAGGCCTTTGAGTATACCGTTGAACGTCAACTTTCTTCAAAGTGGGTGGTGCGCCAGGGATCTGGTCAATCCTCTCATGAAGAGAGCGCTGCAGGGCCTCCTGGCTCTCTTTGAACTGCCTGGTGAGGGCCTCCATGACCTCGCTCATTTCTGTTGGCACCGCTGATCCTGCATTCTGATTTTCAGCGCGCCTCGAGGCATGAGATGGTGAAGCATCCCTTGGACGTCCCATGGGTGGATTTCCTGCGTTTGGCAGGTTTTGTCCTCGTAGGCTGTCTATAGCTTCCCGTATTTGCCTGTTGATTTCGGCCTGTTGCCGTATGAATTCAAGGACAGCGTCTTGAGAGTTCCTTGAATTTCCAGGACCATTGGGTCTTCTAGATCCTCCAGGCCCTTGGTCGAAGTTTCCTCGGCCAGGATGGCAGCTATTTCTGCTACCTTGCTGGCTGTGCTCGTTTTCGTGCTCCGCTGGGAGTACGTTCTCGTCTTCTGCAATGGGGATCACGTCGTCGTCTGCAGGAAGAACATCTTGCTGCTCGTCCCCGGCCAAATTCAAGTCTACTTGCTCCGCAGCGTTGAGGTCTTGTTGCCCGTCAATGGGAGCGTTGTTGTGCGAGTTGTTATCTGCCATTTTGACAAAAAGAAAACGAGGAGAGCCAACTAGCGAGAAGAAAGCGAATAAAGAATAAAATACGATGAGCAATCAACCTACGGAAGTTATTGACCGGCTCCCACTGTGGTCGCCAAATTGTTTAACCGTAATTTCGTTTATTAGGCTAAGTCACAATTAAATTTATAAAGCGGAGTCACGATCAATAATCGAGATTAAATGCTCTTTATGAAAAGATATAAATGACGGTAATAAATGCAAAGAAGTAAAGATGCAATCAATGCGATGTAATAAATGAAGATTTAAACAAAAAGGAACCGTGCTCAGGCCGTATAGACTTGATCAAATTCCCTTCCTCGTACTCTTTATGATATTTAAACAGCGGAATAATAAATGAGATCTCTCGATTGTCAGCAGTAATAGTAAATATTGACAGAAGGTAAAGAATTGGATATTAATTGATAGTTGGAATACAGATGTATGTTCAGAGAAGCCTTAGATCCAATGCTTGTGACTTAAATTACAATATATAGATAACTATGCGTCCGTTCACGAGCAGTTACGTTGCCTATGGATAAGATTTCTATTTTGAATTGGCTTGATTGATGAGCTGCGACTATTCTGGCTGTGGCGACTGTTCATCTGTCCGTTGTAACTGTCCATCTCTGATTCTATCCATTGCCTTTATGCCCATTCACAGCCATGTGTCGTCTATATATCGTCCTATGTGGATGCTTAGTCACTAACTTTTGGTGACGACGAATTTAACCCAATACACAACATGCTAGCATCTCTAGTTCAAGCAATTAAATCTAAAATTTCCCTCTTGCTTCACAACTTCAAGGAATTGGTTTAGAAGAAAGTAACCACAATCAAGATTTACTAACTTCTTGTCTTTGCCATATGTATGTATGTATGGTTTCCTTTGCTCGTTGATCCACCACCTTTTATAATAATTAGTAAGTACTGTAAAATTAGTGATAAAAAAGAAAAGCAACCAAGTATCCACACCTTTTTCACTAGAGATCTTTTTGTTTATGGATTAGATTACAAACTGAAAATTCTATGTTTGTTGTAGAACATAATCAAACTCAATATTACACCCTTGTCCATGCTATTCACAAATTTCTTCTCAAAATTGTAATTCTTTCTATTCCTTAATTAGCTTCTCCAACCATTCCAATACAACTATATCGCACTATAATAAGTAGAAAGGAACGGGATATTACTGGGTGTCATTCACGCATTCTGACCAGAGAGACTATATATTGGGGGGACATAGCTCATAACACCTGCCAGATTTGTTATATACGCGTATATAGCCACAGTATGCACTACATGACTATACATGAGGATAATTCATATGTTCAGTTACCTGATTTGGGGGGATACAACCCATAACACCAGACATGTACCAGTTCAAATAACAGTTCTATTTTAGCTCAGTACCAGTTATCAGTTCCCAGTTATCAATCACCAGTTCTTAGTGTCAGTATCAATTGACAGCTATCAGTTCCAGTTTCTAGTTACCAGTTATCCGTCATATTACGGTCGGTTATTAGTATAGTTCAGCTCAGTCTCCAGTTTTAAATTTAGTTGGACTTCAGTTTATATTCAGATCATATTTAGTTCATGTTTCAGATTTCCAGCTATATTGCTATACTTCAGCACATATTTACATAATTATATTCCAGCCTTACAATTTCATTCAGCTATGATATTTCATACTTTGTACATATCGTACTCACGCCTTTTTTTGGGGTGTTGCGTTTCATGCCGTGGAGGTACACATAGATCAGCGCTTGGGCCACATCATTAGGCCATCCATCAGCTGTTGGAGTTACTCCGCTTACTCCCAGAGTTACTTATTTTTGGTATGTGTACAGTCAGCTAGTTTGGGTATGACGAGGCCCTGTCTCGTCCAGTAGTTATTCAATTCAGCACTCCTAGAGGCCTGCAGATATGCATATGTGCAGTTAGTATGTCTTTATATGCCAGCTATGTTAGCCTTGTCGGCTTTCCAGATTGTAAAGTTCTTATCAGCTAGGCTTATACTTGTTCAGTTTATTAGTTATACTCATGTTAGCAAATTATCACACTACTAAAAATCAGGGCTTTTTCGACCGCCCATTGTCCGACCTAACAAGGCGGTCGGCTAAATAGTCGTCGCCCACAGCTTTCCGACCGCCGCGGTCGGACATCGGACCGAAATTCGATCGGACGGCGGTCGCCTAATTTCATAGGTGGAAAAAATAATGTTGAACTAGGCGACCGACGCGGTGGGAGATTGCAGAAAAACTGGAAAATTGGGCGACCGCGTCGGTCGGCCAGGCGACCGACGCGGTGGGAAATTTCTTATTTCTGGGTAATGAATTAACCAGATTTCGTACCGCTTTCGGACCGATGCGGTTGGTAGACAGTGTAATACCTACAATAAAAAACCTATAATTAGAGCTATACCACCTGTAAAAAATAGAAAAAACAGCACCCAGAAGAAGATTAGGCTTCTCAAGCCTTAATAATAGTCTAAACAAAGCTTATTGCCTTTAAATTGAAAGTTTAACAATTTACATAACATATCCAATCCGAATAGTGATCCAAACAAGTTAATACATGTCTAAAACAAGTCTAAGACATCAACAATCCATTATTACTACTCCGTTGCCTCAGAACTAGACTCAGAACCCGACTCAGAGCTGTATTGACGTTTGCTCTTGCCTTTCCCCTGGCTTTTGCTCTTGCTCTTGCTCTTGGTCTTGCTCTTGCCCTTGCCCTTCTTTCCCTTGTCCGCCCCACCACACATAATGTTCTGCATCATTTCCCGCATGGCTCTCATATTTTCTTCATTGCGCAAACGCTCTTCTTCACTCTTTTTCTTAAGCTCTTCGATTTCATTGCGCAAAGCGGCTTCCACCGAGGGATTAATTGAACTAGCAAGAGGAGTGTAATAGCCAAACAAACCTGGATTTAGACGTTCTGAGGAATACTGCGATCCAAGGTAGTAAGCACTTCCCTTCTTTACTCCGCTATTCACCTCCAACCATAGTGCGGTTTCCTCTTCTAGTGTCATTTGAGCTGGGGTACTGCTACCACACTCAGATGCCTGAGTCGACATCCTTTCTTCACAGACCGACGTAGCCTTTTCCTGAAAAAAAATTTAATAACAAGAATTAGATTGACAAATATTGACAGATTTAATAACTTTAAAAGATTGAATTTAATAACTTACATATAGCTCTTTAGCACGGTCTTCGACCCACACTTCTTCTCCTTTTTTGTTTCTGTATATATGCCTCTTCTTAAAGATTTCAGGCACACGAACTGGCCTTTCCTACAAAATTAAAAAGATGACAAGTTAGATAAAAAATTAATGTGAGTTACATAAAATAATACATACAATTAATTAATAAATTACCAATATCATCCGCTGAGTCGCTGCGCTAACCGAACCCCGGTGTGCAGCGATCCACCCCTTTCGGAGGCTCATGCGGCTTTTCCTTGGGCGCTCTTCTTCTTAAATTCATCACTATCCCAATATTGTAGAAGTTGTGCCCAAACGTGATCGTATATCCACTCGGGCTTCTTTCCTTTGGCCCGACAATCATACATGTTACCTTTCACTCTACCTGCACATTTTCCAAGGAAATTGCTTCGGGCAATGTTATCAAATGCAGGATGCCATTTACACTTTGCCTGAAATAATTTTTGAATATTAGATTTCTAAAAAAGTGATACTTAACTAAATTTTTAAAAAATAAAATATAGTTATTACCTGAAAATCGTCAAACATGCCCAGCTGTAAATGGAAGGGTACCTTACCCCAGGATGGCCATGGCTCAGTCCATCTAGATTTAATGCATTTGGTGATTATGGGAGTAGCCACCATCGAGGGACTAAAACTAGATAAAAATTTCTAGTTAAAATAAATATACTAAAAAATTAAACTTCATAGTAGAATTAAATACTTAAAAAAAATAAAAAAATAATACTTACCCACGACTACCCTCAGGATAAAGCCTCACCCTCCCGTCATCATCATATGATCCTGCAGGACCAATGTAATAAGGCGAGCTCGGATCATAATATTGTATAGTAGGTGGTACCAAAGCGTACACCGAGCTCGGATCAGAAGGTGGCAAAGTAGATCCAGAAGGAGTAGATGATGAAGGGGATGGTGACGGATTGGAAGATGGCTGAGGCATGGATGATGATGAACCGATGCCATAAGGACGAACGACATAACCAGGCGATGAAGGAAAGGGCATGCCAGGGGGAAAGGCAGGAGGAGGAGGGAAAAAACCTGGAGCATATGCAGACGGAGGATGTGTAGGAAGCATATGAGGTACATGTCCAGGAGGAGTAGAATGACCTGAAGCAGACGAGGTACTTTGAACCTTTCTTTTCCCCCTAGCCTTCTCTGAAGATGACATATCTGTAAAATAAGCACAATAAATTAGCACGATATAATCAAATTATAAGTTTTTATGGAATACATTTCTAAAGTAGTGCAAATAATTGTAGTAAAGTAAAAACAAAAAACTACGAACATGTCAATCATCATCATTCGCGTTAAGGTCATCGGCTATTTCCTCTTCCTCGCTCGTCTCATCGCTGTCAACAAATTCTTCCTCACTTGTTTCAACGTCATCCATATATTCATCCTCCTCGTTTGCCCTAGATGTTCCTTCTCCAAAATTAGTCGTGTTTTTTCTACGTCTAACCACCAATTCATCAAACTGTTCATAGATGCCTTCACTATGTTGCAACTGGTCGGCTAATTCAATATCTGCAATCAAGGGAACGGTAGATACCTCATTTTGATATGCAACATCTAATACATCATCTACTTCCACTCTTTCCACCGGCTTGCCTTTTAGAACGGCCCACCAATTGGCCTTGGTTTTGGATTTGGCTTTGGCTTTGTTCGTTGTCAGTGGATAAGGAACGTACCACACTTGCTTCACATTCTGGGTAATGATGAAAGGATCATAATGTCCATATGACCTTTTGTGATTAACTTCAACTATTTTAGAACATGGGTCTACCCTCGTACCCTTTGGACTCGGATCAAACCACTTGCAACGAAAAAGCACCAATCTTTTACGACGCCAACCTACTGTAAACTCTATTTCTAAAATCTCCTCAATCACTGTCGAACCCTCCCAAAAATGCACACAAGTATGCACCGGGATTTGATTTCAACAAAATGGGACTCCAAAGGGTTTCTTTGGAGTCGCCACCTAATTTAAGGATTATTAGAAACTTAAGTTAACTAATGAGCGCAATTTATTCTTTAATTAAATGAAATTCAATTAAAAATCAGAGATTCTAGGTAAGTGGTTCTATTAAATTCGCAAGAAGGTCCTTATTACGGGAGCACTTTCGAAAATCCGCTAAAAGCGGTTAATCCGGTGATTTTCACGAATTTTACTTAACGATAATCAATTTAGGACAAATTTTAAATAAAAATAAATAGATAATGAATAATATAATAAGGTTTGATTATGCCAATACTTAGATAAATAAACAACAAAACTTAAGATTAATTAAATGGATAATGAGATAATGGTTGATTGTTTAATTAATTAATTAAATAAATAAAAGGTTAAATGAAGTTAGATAAATAAATAAAAAACTAGATAAATAATTAAATAATAATTAAGGATTAATTAATTGATGGAATAAATAGATAAATAAACAAGCAAATAAATAACTTAATTATATAAATGAATACTTGTCAATTTTAATTAAATAAAGGAGTAAATGAATAATAGTTGATTAAATAAATAAAAAATATTTAATTGATTAAATAAATGATTAATTGAAATTGAATAAATTAGATTAAGTAAATAAATAAATAAATAAAGGATTAAAATTTAATTGATTAATTAAATAATTAGATTAGATAAATAAATAATTAAATATTTAATATAATAAATAAAGAAGCAATTCAAATGCGAATTATGACGAGTGTACGATTTTTAGTCGAATTTGATTTTGCACTCATTAATTGACAAATGATTCTAAACATCCATAAATTAATTGGCGATTCGAAAAGAAATGATACAAAGAATTGATATAAAAATAATTTAAGTGATTTACAATAGTTATTCACAATTCGAATATCATTTCTATCATATGGGGCTGTTAATCCAGTCTATGGGGGAGTCCTATACGACATGCATTTTCTAAGGGAGCGGGGAAGGATGGAGTTTAGAAGATAGAACCCGGAAGCGCAAACTCATCATTGAGCCTTGGACTTTGTGATTTTCATTTTTTCGTTCTTTTACATTTTCGGGGATATCAAGTCTCGAAAGTGCGAAGCGTAGCAAATAACTTCAAATGAAAAGCCGTCCCAATTTGTGAGTTTTAACCAACTCGTCCCAAACGCATATTCTCTTTGCGAGCAGCGAAAAGGGGCAATGAGCTGAAGAAAGCGATTCGAATAAGAGCGACGACTCGGACAACGTTGACGACTTGAACGGCGATATGACGACACAGTTCAAAAACAAATACAGAAACAGTAACAATGCCCTTTTATGAATTCAAAACTGAAAAAGGAATTTCCCTTTTAGGTGTTTCTCTATGGACCTTTATTTTAAAATTCTCCGACCGCCTCCCTACCTTTCACCACCAAAAAATTGAACAGAAAATGACAATATATACCTGCCAATGCTAGGGTTTCAGGTACCTCTTCTCTTGCGAGATTTTTGGAAAAACCCGGCCTAAAATTGACATTTCATTTGAGAAATAAGGGTCCAAATTGTCTTTTTGACCGAGGATGGTACAATTTTGACTCTTATTCTCAATGAATGCCAGCTGAATCGATGAATCGACGATCCGATTTACTTGGCTTCAAAATGGACGATGGTGATTGAAACAACGGCTATGGTACGGAGATGATGATATGGCATCTAGGGGGGGACCAGTTGAGTACAGATCTTTGGACTGACGTGGGGTTTTGGGGGGGAAATCGGGGGAGAGGATTAAGGAATTCGGGTCGTGAGAAGTGGGAGTCGGGTTGGGGGAAAACTGAATTGGGTGAGGGGGTATGCGCGTGTGTGTAATGGATTGTGGTTGCAGAGATGGGTTAGAATTAAAGATTAAGAATGAATTTAGCCACTTTTAACATTAGTTAAGACGTGGAGGGGTTGCGCGGGATGGATACAAATTAGGATATGCCTGGTAATTTTAGCCTTTTTTTGAAATTGATTAATTTACTTTAATTAAATTTAATTAATTAATTTTAATTCAAATTATTTTAATTATCTAATCCTAATTTTAACTTTATTTTGATAATCGATTCTCATTTAAATAATTTAGCCGTTAATTATATCTCGGGACGAAATTGGGTGTCAATAATCACACCATAGTAATCAAAGTCTACATCCTGGTCACAAGTACCACCTTTCACACACACACCGCTGTTGTTTGTTTTCTTCCCCAAGGACCATTCTCTAGTATGGAACTTGTACCCATTAACAAAGTACTTAGACATCCTCTTGTATTTATAATAAGGCCTGTGAGATATATCATGCAACAAAGTGACTGGATGATGCGTCAAAAAATCTCATTAGTTAGATTACTGATGCAACTTGAATGTTAGGTTTTAATGTAAAAAGAAGCATACTTGTAAAAAGGCGTGACATCGGGACAATTCAACAAAACATGAGTTGTAGCTGCTTTTCTGTCCCGGTCATTGAACTTGCATACTTCGGTCATTAACTTTCCTCTACCAGGTTGATTGAATATAGAAAATGGTGGATAATTCGGATCATTGTTGTCTCCATCATCATGTCGATCCGGCCTATTTCGCAAACATGGCACATTTTGATCGAAATAATACGAACAAAAATGAGAAGTTTCTCTAGCCAGGTATGCCTCACATATGGACCCCTCAATTTGGTTCCTGTTTTTCACGTCCCGCTTACACTTGCCAATAATTCTGCATAATACATTATATTAATTAATCTACTTGAGATGAATTAAAAAAATAAGTTAAGGACTAATTTAAGAGACCTTACCTCTCAAAAGGATACATCCATCTACAGTGCACCGGGCCTCCCAATAGTGCCTCTTCCGCGAGGTGAATTGGAAGATGCTCCATTACATTAAAGAAACCAGGGGGAAAGATTTTTGTCAACTTTGTCGCGACAACAGGAAAGTTACTTTCCAACGACTTAAGATTCTCTTCCTTCAATGTCTTAGAACACAGCTCCTTAAAAAATAGGCTCGTCTCTGTAAGTGGTTTCCAAACTTTATTAAGCAAGCCATTGAATGCAATTGGGAGCAAGTTTTCCATGAAGATGTGACAATTGTGGCTTTTCATGTGAGTCAATTTTCCTTCTATCATATCAACACACCTTTCTATGTTTGAAGCATATCCATCAAGCATCCTCAAATTCTTGACCCAATCACAAATCATTCTTCTCTCATCCAATCCGAATGTGTAACTGGCCTTGGAAAGCCAAATCGTGTTGCCAACTTGAGATAAGTGTAATTCAGGTCGCCTACAAAGTTCCTCAAGGTCCAACCTGGCCTTCACATTATCCTTTGTCTTGTTTCTGACATCCATCACAGTATTAAAGACAGCCTCAAAAAAATTCTTCTCAATATGCATGGGATCCAGGTTATGTCGAAGAAGATTATCCTTCCAATAAGGCAACTCCCAAAAGATACTTTGTTTAGTCCAATTATGGTCAATACCATAGCCAGGTGCTTTAGATGGCCGTTGGTCAGTTATCTATGGATACACCTTAACCCTATCCCATATTTCTCCTCCTGACAACCTTCGCGGAGGCTCCTCAAAATCAACCTGATTCTTCATAAAAACATTACTGTTATTCCTAAACGGATGATCCATTGGCAAGAATCGAAGGCAACAGTCGAACCATGTAATCTTACCACCATTTTTCAAAGTGAATGCTTTTGTATCTTCCATACAATAAAGGCAAGCGAGCTTACCAGCAGTGGACCACCTAGACAACATTCCATAATCTGGAAACTCATTTATAGTCCACATCAAAGAAGCATGCAGTTGAAAGTTCTGTTTCATTGATATATCATATTTTTCCACACCTTCATACCACAATAACTTTAACTCATCAATCAAAGGCTGCAAAAATACATCAATCGAGGCTTTCGGGTTATGTGGCCCTGGGATGATGGAATTCAAAAACAGATAAGGACTAGTCATGCACATTTCGGGCGGAAGATTGTACGGCGTGACAAATACGGGCCAACAAGAATAAGGTGTAGACGAGACATCAAAAGGAGTGAACCCATCTGAACATAGACCCAACCTTATATTTCTTGGTTCACTAGCAAATGCCGGATACACCTGATCAAAATGTTTCCATGCCTGACCATCTGACGGATGGCTTAGAATGCCTGGCTGTTTCGTACGATCATGGTGCCATCTCATATGAGGAGCAGAGCTCATCGACGCATACAACCTCTTTAACCTAGGTATAAGGAGTAAGTAATGCATCGACTTAATAGGTATCGGCTTCTTTTTAGGGTTTAAAACCGGCTTGTAACGAGGCTCCTCACAAAATTTACATTTATCTAATTCTGCATCATCCTTATAAAACAACATGCAACCGTTGACACAACAATGAATTCTCTGGGCAGAAGACCTAACGTGGAAACCAACTTCTTAGTGTAGTAATAATTAGTTGGTAATGCCATGTTAGTCGGATTGAGATCATTCATAAGGTCAATGATGGAATCTATGGCTGCTTGACATATACTAAAATCAGATTTAATACTTAACAATCTAACAGCAACTGACAACTTGGAATGCACTGACCCTTCGTACAATGGACGACTAGCTTCCTCCAACCGTTTATAGAAGAGTTTTGCCTCATCATTAGGAATGTGCTCAATATTTGGTTGCGATGTACCCGGTTGGGATGGCTCCTCTGGGTACATTCTAAAAGCATCATTAACCATATCGTTCATTCGATAATTATCAAGATCATCCTCGTTTGAGATCGGACCACTCCCACCGACATAAGCATTTTGAAAATAAACATCACCCCCCACATCCCTAGACTCTCCATGATAAACCCAAACAAAATAATCTGGCATAAAACCCTTCCTATAAAGATGCATTTCAACATCTTCCAAATTTTTCCCTTTTATGCACTTGCAGTCCAGAAAAGGACACTTAATCTGGCCCCACCGTATAAAATCATCAAGTGTTTTTGCCTTTTCAATAAAATCTTCAACACCTACTGCAAATTCTGCCCTCATCCCCCGCCGGCCGGGATTATTTCTATTATACATCCAACTACGACTTTCATTAACCATATCTACACAAAAATTACACGTTTGAGATGCATATTAAATTGCAAATATTTAAACTAACATTTCTTTGATACACTACCAATTTTCATAAGATTAAGTAATTGTATAATTTTCTAAGTCAATTACTTTTATATTACTAACTAATTTGTTCTCTAAGATTATCATTTAGTAATTAATAACACTTCTCATTTGCAACTTATATCTATTTATTCAAAATGATAAAACTATTTACGTATCTATACTTAGTTGGAGTAATTTAAAACTATTTGCAAACTATTCAACTTAAATTTTTAAATTCAAGTTATAGGCCTAATACTACCAAACTACTAGACTAGAGCATGTATAACTATTATGTCTTGTTCGTATTATGTCTTTGTTGCTCACCACTTATTTGATGAAATGCCTCAAAGAATCTAACTACCAAACTACACTATACGCCAACAATTCTTTCTCAAAGCAATACAACAACAACAACAACACTAGTACACACCATTAACAACATTCAACAACAACAACAACAACAACAACACTACTAAAGGAACCCATCAACAACATTGATCAACAACAACTCATTCAAAGTGTACTCTTCTCAATGGAACACAAACTTTTTTACTACAACAACTCATTCAAAGTGTTACTTTCCAATTTATCATCTTCTAAATTTGCATTCAATAACCCAATCATTTTTTTAACAACACCCACTTTTCCAATCAACCTAATTTTTACAATACCAACTAAAATGTCAAACTAGCTTAAATATTTCCCAAACCAAACAACAACACTATGTAACCTAGTTCACAACCAAATAGCAACTACTATGTCATGCATTAATTTCATGAGCTAGAATTCAAAAATAGGAAAAAATGACAAAAACGAGCTGAAATTAAATTTAAAAAAAAAAATTGGTGTTTCACCATAAAACTCACCTCAAGGGATGGTTTTGTACTCCACCACCACTAATTTACTAATCCCCAACTTTGATAGATGGAAGAACTACAAAAAAATAGATAAAAAAGTTAGGGTTTTCGGATTTGGGAAAAATAGGAAGAAAACTATGAAAATTAAACTTACCAAGTTGTAGAGGAATGGAATTGATGTTAAACCTTGTTGATTAGAGATTAAGAGAGTTTTTTTAATAGATTTGGGTTGGATTCGGGTTGAATGGGAGAAAGAAAGAACGGGGAGAGAGAGAGAGAAGTGAGTTTTGTGAAATGAAAAACGGGCTGCTATGCCCGTGTTGCTATAGTTGCTGCCTACCGACCGACCTCGGACCGCTGCGGTCGGCCAAAAAATTTAATCCTGTCCGACCGCGGCGGTCGGCTAAATTTAAAAAAAAAATTATTTAATTAAAATTCATTGAATTATCCCACCGCGTCGGTCGGACAATGTGCTCCAACCGAATTTCAGTCTTAAATTTTGGTATGAAAATACTGTATTTTTAGTAGTGTCAATAGGTTTAGTGATGATCGGCACTTAGTGTCGGTTATCCATTGCGACCCTAGGTTTGGGTCGTGACAACAGCAATGTTGTCAAGAACGGGAGGAAGCTCAATGCATTCCTTCTGAAATCCGTCAAGGTAGTCCTTTAGCAGCTCGTTATCTCGTTGACATATCTCGAAGATATCATCCATGCACTTCTCCCGCTTGCGGGCACCAGAATGTGCTTCCTTGAACAAGTTTTGTATTTGAGTGAATGATTCGATAGATTCCATCGGTAGTTGAGTGTACCAAGCGAGGGCCTCTTTAGTCACGGTCGAGCCGAACCTCTTCACTAGAGCAGACTAAATTTCTTCCTCGGTAATCTCATTACTTTTCACAGTCGTGTCATACGCAGCAATATGCTCGTCCGGATCAGTCGTTCCATCATACTTCAAATTATTCAGCAAGCAGAAGTGCTTTGGTATGCAGACCGGTGCAGCACTCGCTTTGTATGCATGTTTATAAAACTTCTGCTCATCTACCGTGGTAACTTGGGGTGGAGCACCCGGCACATTATCAATTCGGTCGTGGATGGCTTTCATCTCTTTTATGAGGTCATGAATTATAGGAGCTCCTTTGAGTTCTTGGTTGTTAATTGTTGACGAACCTCCAGGGGTGGCATCCATGTTGAGCCTTTGATTGGTGAATTATTCATAGGCGCTGGTCCTCGCGGGGATGTTGGCCTCTGAGACGATTCGAAAAACATTACTCCTAACTTCTGGGATATCCCATCAACTATGTTGTTCGAGTTCTGCTCGGACGCAGTTTTGAGGAGATTTACAAGGAAACCTCTGAATTCAAAATTACCTCCCACAGGTTGATCGTCTTCCCTGTCACTGGTGACAAGGATTGGTTCTCGAGAGGTGTCTTTCGGCTGCTCAACGGGATCCCTAGGCTGCATGCTATGATCATTGGTATCCTTTACGGACTCGTCTATTGCGTCAGCAGTGTTCTTTGGAATACTATCGTCGCCAGACATGATTGCGCCTTTTTCTCTATAGAATGCCTAAAATTGCTTGGGTCCTACGGTGGGCGCAAAACTATTTATGCCTTAAATTGTATGTCTAGAAAAACAATTATTTATGGTTAGGGTCGCAAGCAATACAGTAACTACAATGGAAAAGTATGTAAGTATAATGAAAGCAGTAATGAATAAACGAGACAAAATAATTAAGAGAAAAGCAGAGTAATTCTTATTCCTTGAGAATAGTTGGATTCGGTGATGAATCGCCTCCCATGTATAATACAATGTAAGGAGGGGTATTTATAATAGTGATACCCAGTCCTAAATAAGGTAAAATACAAAGACTAATAAGGCTATGGGCCTTTAACTCTAGGCAGCGGTATATACTAAACCCTAACTAGGAGACTGTAAAAATCCTAAGCGGCGTGTATCCTCTACACCGGGTGGCGTGTAAGATAAGTCTAGTCTCGTCAGCTGGACTCGTATCCCCATAATAGTAGGTAATGTATTTTTGCCCACACAGATTGGATCTGCATATGTTTGATAAAGAGAATAATCTTATCCTTTGGATGAAAAAAAAAAAGGACAGTGTTCAATTAGAACATGAAAACGTGACTTATTGAAAAATAATATACTTCCTAATAATGCCTAGAGCCAACTCCTATAAATCATTTTCATTCTATTTCATTCTTTTCCTACTTACTAGTAAGTAATTAATTTTATCATATTTACATAAATAAGTATTACGTCTCTTATAATGCGTATTGATTGTGTATTTGTTATCTTACTTTTCTGATTTCTAACAACTGGTATCAGAGCTTCCGAAATTATGGCTGGTTGATAATATAACTAGATCCTATCTCAGTTTGACGTTACATGTGATCAACTTTAAAATATTTACGACACTAATCATCTAATTTGTTAGATTGAGCAAAGAGAATTCCTATTGCTTGCAGGACAGTTGGGCCGTGAGCGTGGTGGGACCATGCTTACCAAGAAGCCAGCTCGGGCCGTTCAAACTTATTATTTTACATCAATAACTCTGATAAAAAATTAGTAAGATACAATAAAATCATATAAAGTTTTTTTTTTTTTTAAAAAAAGGGTTTAATTTACATCAATGGCTTTGGTAACAAAGCATTGGTTCGATCTTTAAAGATGTTTTATTTTGGACAACATTTCAAAATTGACTACTTATTACATTTCATTGTGGAACTTTGTCAATTTAATTTACCAAATTATGCAATTTATTTTTGTCTATATTTCAAAATTGACCACCTATTACGTGAATGTGAACTTTGGTCAATGTTGCCGAATAAGATGAGTTATTGGCTCAACATTTCAAACTTGACCACCTATTACATCTGATTTTAAACTTTGTCAATCTTACTGAATTATGTGAATATTGTAGTCACCTATTACGTGTTATTATGAACTTAGATCAATCTTACAAAATTAGATGATTCATTGTGGTCAATATTTTAAAATGGTTGCCAGAGAGAGTGAAACGGCCTTAGGTAGTCGTTTCGGAAGTTAGGACTCCGATTGGCGTGCTGATAATTTTAAATTTTCATAATGGACCTGTTTGTAAAATTTGAACTAAATCGGACTTCGTTTGGTAGGTATCGAAAGAAGGTATCAGTTTCCGTTGTCGGTAAATTTTAAAAACAGGTTTTCGAGCTCGATTTTGGCGAATGAGCCCCGATTCAAAATCCAAAAGCGTCGGTAGGTTCGTATGATTATTTGAGACTTGTGTGAATTTTGGGAAGTGAATTTCGAGGTCGTTCCGATAGTTTCCACTAAATGTCGAAAATTAATAATTTGATCTTTTTTCGTTTAATTCACATCGTGAATTTCGGAAATTCGATTTGAGATCCGCCTTAAAGAGTACGTCACATAAATTTTGTATAACTTATATGCAAAATTTGAAAATATTTCAAATTTCGTAAGATTCCGTTATAATATACGTCATTAAAAGAAAATTAAAAAAGGGAAAAGAAAGAAAAATAGAATGGAGGCGGTGGACTTAGCTTAAGAGATAAGAACAAAAATAGAAACATTTAAAAGTAACGAGAGATGGGGAGAGAAAACGTAGAAAGAAAACAGGAAAGAAAAGTGAGAAAGGAAAGAAAACGGAGCAGAAAAAAATAGAGTTTTCACCCTGAAATATCCAGGTAATGATGTTAATTAATTATTTGAGTTTAATACGTGTGTTTGAATATATTTTAATGGTAAAAATAGGGATATTAGACATCGTCCTAATGACTTAAATTGATAGTTTAAAGGGTCAATTGGACCCCGATAATGGAATAGATTATATATTTATACTCAGGGAATTATGGGCAACCCATAAATATAATTTGTTTAGGGTTTGGTTATGTGACTTTGAACCATGTACATAGGCCTGACCTGCGTATTGCGTATGCAAATAGGATATCAGGTTTCTAACCGATTGCGCTAAGATGTAAGGTATGAAGCCTTTAGTCTAATTTGATATATTTTCTGCTTATTGAATAAGCACGATCATTTGGTAGTGAATCCAAAGGATAAAACGGTTGTTGAGTAGTAATATGAAATAAGGTAAGTATTTGTATCCATTTCTTTGGAGGCCCTTGGCCTTGTGGATAATCTACGACGTGTTTCTTACGTGTGCAGCTGCCGATAGGCGTACTCATTACGCCTTAGCTTTGGATTTAAATTGTATATTATATGTTATGTCCTGTTGTTGGTATTGCATTGAGTATCTAAGCATTCTACTATGGGTGTGAGTTGGCATATACTTCCCGGCTGCCGATGAGAGTCCCGCACTGGTGAAGGGTTATTATTGCATCATATTGCATTCATATGCATTATATTTTCTGATTATGGGCTGCTATATCATATCGGGTGCAGGAGTATTCCGCCCCAGGAGAGTGCAGGAGTATTTCGCCTCTGGTTTATATCATATCGGGTGCAGGAGTATTCAGCCCTAGGAGAGTGTAGGAATATTCCGCATCTGGTTTACTTTATATCGAGTGCATGAGTATTCCGCCTCTAGTTTACATTATAGCGGGTGCAGGAGTATTCCGCCCTAGGAGAGTGCAGGAGTATTCCGCCTCTGGTTTATATTATATCGGGTGCAGGAGTATTTCATCCCAGGAGTAGGAGTATTCCGCTCCAGCTGGTTACTATATTGTATTCCCCTCGAATGCAGGAGTATTCCGCTTCGGGACGGGATTACGGGCACATGTGATCCCATTGCATCATACTACATTCATTCTATTTCATTGCACCAGTTGTTGTGTATTGTATGATTATAGTGCGATGTTTCGTTTATGCTTCATGTATTTCTGATAGGTGATATGTTCGGAATACCTATATGTTCTGCCTATCTTTTGTCCCTAGTTGTTTATGAGTTTATGGTTCCATACGTGTATCCAGTTATTATCTGGCTCTGCCTTTTTATAATTTAAATAAGAGGAATTTGGTTTATCTGTTTCTTTTCTCCGATCCCTAGCTAGCTATCATATTCTTTGAGGTGGCTAGTCTGCCCCACTTATTGAGTCCTTTTGACTCACCCTTGTTTGTTGTTTGTTTCTTGTCTATCTATTTCGTTTCGGCAGGTTCGCTCCAGGATTGAGTTCGCCACGTTGTGAAGGTGCAAAGACAACTTTAGCTGTCAGGGTGAGCCAGCTTTTATTCAGGATGGCCACCAGTTTTATGTTTATTATTTCAGTTGTATTTTTCTCCCTGCAGGAGGTATCTGTCTTCTTTTATACTCTTAGATGTCTAGTCTGGATTGCCCTAAACCTAGCATTTTGGGTAGTTAGCTATAATTTCTTTTGTACAACTTAGAGGTATCAGTATATTTGTGCTTTTTTTTTTTTAAGTCTTGTTCTTATTTATGAGTTGGATTTATATTCATTTTTCTAATTCAGTTGTTAAGGATTCGCCCGACGAGTCTAGGGGAGGATGTCGGATGCCCGCACGGCCTAGCCGAAATTTTGGGTCATGTCAGTTAGATGTTGGCCAAAACTTTGAAGCTAAATCAACGCCAATTCCACAAGAATTTGGGAAAAGTAGTAGCGAAATGGAAAGAGAGTGTAGAGAGTAATTCAGAAATGTATTTATTTTTGTTTTCCAGCAGCTGTCTAGTGGCGGATGGGAGGTGGTCCAACAGAGTCAAATTGGGAGTGGATGAGCGAGGAGGCTGGGATTTTGTTAATCTATTTTAATCATAATGTTACGGAATATGATGAGCATGATGAGGCCCTCAATAGATAATTTGAAACTAGGCAACATCGTATATCTTGCCTCGCCTTAACACACAAGTACAACGTATGGATGAGGCTATATTTTTTGTTAAATTATCTTGGACTTGCTAATAATACCAAATTAGATTTCACTAATAAATTTGTCCTACAATAGATAAAATCGATTCTTACACTAAGAGCATGTTTGACCAAGGTGTCAAAAATTACTTATTTTGAAAAGTACTTTTATCAAAAGTACTTTTTACATAAGTACTTTTGAAGAATAAGCAGTTTGTGTTTGACCAACTCATTTGAAAAATGCTTTTCTAAACAGTTTGTATTTGGATAATCTTTTCAAAAAGTACTTTTGAGTGTCAAATTACGAAAAAGTGCATTACTAAGATTCATTATGCGACTAATATTATTCAAACGTATCAAAGAGTTAAATATTTTTTCAATGAGTTAATTTAATATTTTATTTTCATTTAGTTTAAATATAAAATATAAAAAATATATATACTATGATTTTTAATCAATAGAAATAAGGTTAAACCAAAAGAGGGAAGCAGAAAATAAAATTTTATTTATATTTAAGAAATATATTGGTTAAAATAATTAAATATAGTTTGGTAAATAAATATTTTTGGTAAAGATATTTTTGTCTTAAAAATTTAATAAACTGCTTCTGCTTCTACTTCTGGGGAGAATCAAAAATCTGTAGCTTCTCTCCAACAGCAGAAAAACTGCTACTGCTTCTGCTTCTTCTCAAAAGTACTTTTTTCTTTTGGCCAAACACCTCAATATTATTCAAAAGCATTTTTTTCTTTAAAAAAAAAGTACTTTTGGCTTTTGAGAAGCTTGGCCAAACAGGCTATAAGAGGGGTCACTATTTAAGATCTTTACTCGAGTAGGCCCACTTCTGAAAAATTGGTAACTAGTCAATTTTGGACGGTCTAACTGAGTTTTATCCACAGTTTCAAAATTAATTGAGAGATAGCAAAATATTTGCACGCACACTTACAATTCGTTATAATTGACAAATACTTAGACTAGTCCCAGTATTTTTTACTGGGACTTTGAACTAACATGTTCAAAGTTCCAGTATTTTTTAGTGGGATTTATGTGTAAGGAATTTATTCATATTAAAGTCCCATTATTTTTACTAAGACTTTGAACTAACATGTTCAAAGTCCCAGTATTTTTTACTGAGATTCATGTTCAAAGTCCTAGAGATTCATATATAAAGTCCCAGTATTTTATACTGAGACTTTGAACTAACATGTTCAAAATCCCAGTATTTTATACAGAGCTTCGTGTTTAAGTGATCCCAGTATAAAATAGGGAGATTTACAAATATATACAATCATAACATCAAAATTACAAAAAATACCAACATTATTCCATTTTACAAAAAAATACCAAAATTTTTTAAACATTATATACAAAATCAACAAAACTAATAAATTAGGATTCCTCCTTCTTCCTACTGCCCCCCCACTGCTACCACCCCAGGCGGCGGTGGTGCCTAGTCACCGCCGGCCGCCGCCATCCACCACCGATTTTTTTTTTTTTGTGTGTTTTTGAATATAAAAATGAAATACACATAAATACACATATAAACATTGATTTTTTTTTGAAATTAAAGTTGGAAAATACATATAAACACAAATATATGTAAATACACAAAAAAATTGTGTTATACATACACTACACACACATACATACACGAATCTACAGATCTACAAACGAAACATACAAATTTATGTGTGTGACATTTATTACTTGACATACACACAAAAATACATACAAAAAATACAAATAGATGCTCGGATATACATGTTCATACAGTGATATACACGTACATACACTTGTGTGCTGAAAATTATCACATGTATATACACGAACATACAGATACGTACACTTGCAGATCTGAATTTGAATGTATATATTCAAATGTAAAAAAGAAGAAGGAGAAGCAGATCTGAACTTGTATTAACAAAATACATATGTATACATAAAAATACACACATATACACGTACAAAATGAAAAATAGAAAAAGAAAAAAGAGGTGAAGATCGGAAAAGAGAGGAGCAGATCTGCTCCAATTTGTCGCGGTGTAGCAACGCAGCAGCGGAGATCGGCGAGGGGAGTGGGGAACGGCGGGAGGGTGGGGTGGGTGGGTGGGTGGAGGAGAGGAGAGAAAGAGAGAGAGAGAAGTTAGGGTTTTGGGTAGAGAGAGAAGAAAGGAAATGAAAAATTGTATATTTGGTAAAATGTGAAAAAGTGTTGGTATGTAGGGTAATAATTTAAAAGTATCGGTATTTTCTAGTAATTAAGTGGTTTAGTATGTCAATTAGCGTAAAAATGTCTATAGAATACTAGGATTTTAAAATTTTTGTTCACAAATCCTAGTATAAAATACTGAGATTTTTTCGGATCTGACTAGTTTTCAAATAGTTTTACACCGCTAGCTAGTATTCATTTAGCACGGTGCAAATAGGCTACATAGCCAAATTTTTACATTTTAAAACATATATGGGTGAATTTAGGAAATAAGTAAAAATGAGGGTTGTCTTGAAAGATTGAACTATTTAAAAGTTGTCTTTAAAAATTGATCATTTCCATAATTACGAAAATGCCAGTACAATTTAATAAAGTGATAACTATAAAATACTATTTCACCTTAATGTAGCCAAAATTATTAAAAAAAAAAAAAAAAAAAAGTCAATGCACTCTACAAAGTAGAACCAATACCAATATGTCTGTGTTTATTTATATAGTCATGTCCATTTTGTAAATAAATAAGGTCAAATCGTCATCATTCACTACTAGAAAAAGAGTAAAAAGCTACAGAATGGTTGGAGACGGAATTCCCTCTCCAATCAGTTAGAGAGGGAATTCCGTCTCCAATCAGTGTATTGCGTGTAAAATTAATTAAATTGGAGACGGAGTTTTTCATTACCCAAAATTGAATACCCGCTTAGAATAATAAAAGAGATGATATTTGTCGAGAAGTGCAAAATCGTATGGGAATTCCGTCTCCAATCAAAAGTAAAAAATGTGTCAGTTGTTGGAGACAGAATTCCGTCTCCAATCAACTGACAGCTTTTTCACTTTTTGATTGGAGACAGAATTCCGTCTCCAACCCTAAACAATTCTCAATCTATACAGTGGGCTCCCAATATTTTTCAGACACTCCAAATTTTCAAAATCCCAAAATCCTCCACATCTCCCCGGCGAAAAATCTCCACAGCTCGGCACCCCCATTTTCTCCGACCATCGTATTCAAGTAAGTTCCCCCTTCGTCTTCCCCATTATTTTTCCCTTTCGTATCCCCCATTATTTTCTCCTCCCCATTTTCTCAACCCCATTTTTTTTTAAAAAATAAATTGTATTGAAATATTTTCCCCCACCCCATTATTTTGCTGCTAAGGTTTCCTCTTGGTTAATCTAAAATGGTTTCGTAACGAATTTCATCTCCTTTTTCCTGATAAAATTTATCCAACATTTAATTTTCTCGTAAGTTTAGAGAAAAGAGATTTCAATATATAGTCTATTTTAGTTATTGAGTGTAACCTTTATTAGCATGCGGACAGGGATTCTCAATTAAGTGTCAGATGGAATGAAGTAAAAAGAAATTCGACAGTCACTCAACTTTAATTAGTACACTATGAATTGAAGATGATTAACTGAAATAAAAAGAATAAAAAAATTTGTGATTCAGACTTAATAGAATCTTGATATAAATAGGGGGTTTGAATTGAATATTGAATAATGGTTCTTCTCAAGTTTGTTTGGCTTTTGGTGGAAATGATGATGATGATGATAATATTGGGATTTTTGGTAATGTAGGAAGTAGTATATGATGTTGCGGGTGGAAAATTAGGATTTGGTTTGGAGGATGTTCTTGAAAACTTAGTGAATTTTTGGTGTGATTACCAGCTCTATAGCAAATAAAATAAATGTAGGGAGTTTGATTTAGTTAGTTAATTAAAAAGTTAATATGCAACATAATTTAACAAAAATGTTATACACCTATAGTTTGCTAGAAAAATTGTTATATTCTGTTGCATTGATTTATATTTATTTTTTTGTAACTTTTATAGATTGAAACGACCCCGGTTAGTCGTTTCGGAAGTTAGAACTCCGATTGGCGTACCGATAATTTTAAAATGTTCGTAATATCCATTAAGACTTATATGTAAAATTTGAGCTAAATCAGACCTCGTTTGGTAGGCATCAGAAGAAGGTTTCAGTTTTTATTGTCAATAAATATTAAAAAGAGATTTTTGAGCTCGGTTTGGGCGAATGAGCTCCGATTCAAAATCCAAAAGCGCCGTTAGGTTTGTATGATTATTTGTGACTTTTGTGATTTTTCGAAAGTGAATTTCGATATTGTTCGGCTAGTTTCCGCTAAAATGCCGAAAGTTAAATAATTTGACTTTTTTTCCATTTAAATTCGTATCTTGAGTTTCGGGAGTCCAATTTGAGATCCGCCTTCGCGAGCATGTTACATATATGTTGTATAACTTGTATACAAAAGTTGAAATTATTTCGAATATCATAGGGTACCGTTTTAATTTTCATCGCGAAAAGAAAAGGAAAAAAAAGGAAAAGAACAAAAGAAACAAAATGGTCGGTGGGTCCTTAGCTTAAATGCTAAGGACGATGCAGTGTTGAAGTAGATACAAAAAAAAAAAAAACGCAGAAGGGGAAATGAAAACGCAGAAATGAAAAATATGCCAGAAAATGAGAAAAGGGGCCGGAGAAAAGTAGAATTTTCACCCTGAAACATCAGGTAATGATCCTAATATATTATCTGAGTTTATTACGTGTGTTTGAATATATTTTGACGGTAAAACTTGGGATATTATACATCGTTTTAATAAGTTCCATTAATAGTTTAAAGGGTCAAATGGACCCCGATAATGAAATGGATTATATATTCGTACTCAGTGAGTTACGGGCAACATATAGATGTAATTTATTTGGGGTTTGGTTATGTGGCTTTGAACCCTGTACATAGGCCTGGTCTGCGTATTGCGTACGTGAATAGGGTATCAGGTTCCTACCTGGATTGCCCTAAGATGTGAGGAATGAAGCCTTTAGCCTAATTTGATATATTTTTCTGGTTATTGAACACAGTGGGATCGTTTGGCAATGAATCCAAAGGACAAAGCGGTTATTGAGTGGCTGTACTAACTTTGTAACAAGGTAAGTGTTTATGTCTATTTCTTTGGAGGCACTTGGCCTCGTGGATTTTCTACCACGTGTTTCCTTACGTGTGTAGCTGCCAATAGGCGTACTCATTACGCCTTAGCTTTGAATTTACATTGTATATTATTTGTTATGCCCTGTTGTTGGTACTGCATTGAGCATATGAGCATTGCACTCTGGTTTTGAGCATTGCATATACTTCCCGGTTGGCGATAAGAGTCCCGCACCGGTGAAGGGTCATTATTGCATATACTTCCCGGTTGGCGATGAGAGTCCCGCACCGGTGAAGGGTCATTATTGCATATACTTCCCGGTTGGCGATAAGAGTCCCGCACCGGTGAAGGGTCATTATTGTATATACTTCCCGGTAATCGATGAGAGTCCCGAGCCGGTGTAGGGTCATTATTGCATATATCTACTGGTAGACGATGAGAGTCCCGCGCCGGATATGGGTATCAGGCATAGGTGACTGCATTGCATCATACCGCATTCATCCCATCCCATTGCACCGCATACTGACTATTATGTGTACTGTGTTGTGTTTTATGTATGCGGTATGTATACTATGACGTGGACATATCTCAGTTTGCCTATATATTTCTGGCTCATATCCCGGGTTGCGGGAATCGAGTTGCACGCCGCAACGGTATAAATATATGGATCGGGTTGCACGCCGCAATGGTATAAATCTATGGATCGGGTTGCACGCCGCAACAGGATGAATATATGGATCGGGTTGCACGCCGCAGCAGGATATATTTCTGATTGTTGATGTGTTCGGGATACCTATATGTTTTGGTTATCTTACGTTCCTGGTTGTTAATGAGTTTGTCATCCCATACGTGTTTCTAGTTATTATCTGGCTCTGCATTTTTATAATTTAAATAAGAGGAATTTTGTTTATCTGTTTCTTCTCCCTAGCTAGCTATCCTATTCTTTGAGGTGGCTAGTCTGCCCCACTTATTGAGTCCTTTTGACTCACCCTCGTTTGTTGTTTGTTTCTTGTCTATCTATTTCGTTTCGGCAGGTTCGCTCCAGGATTGAGTTCGCCACGTTGTGTAGGAGCGAAGACGACTTCAGCTGTCAGGGTGGGCCATCTTTTATTCCGGATGGCCACCAGTATATTGGTTATTATTTCAGTTGCATTTTGCTCCCTTCAGGAGGTATCTGTCTTCTTTTGTACTCTTAGATGTCTAGTCTGGATAGCCCTAAACCTAGTATGTTGGGTAGTCAGCTGTAATTTCTTTTGTACAGCTTAGAGGTATCAGTATGTCTGTGATTTCTTTTAAGTCTTGTCCTTATTTATGAATTGTTATATTTATTTTCCTGATTTAATTGGTAAGGGTTCGCCTGACGGGTCTAGGGGAGGATGTTGGGTGCCCGCACGGCCTAGCCGGATTTCGGGTCGTGTCATAGATGGAACATGATGAAAATCGTAGTTGGATGTACAATATGTTCTATGAAAATATGGGTTTGAGGAAAAGTTATGTAGATGGGGTTGACGAGTTTATTGCTAAAGCTAAATTACTTCCTGAATATATACGGGGGGTTCAATCAAATATGCTTGTGTGAAATGCAAGTGTAGCCGCGTGCAACCAATTGAAAATGTCGTGTTGCACATTTATAGAAAAGGATTTAGGCCAAATTATTTTGTGTGGACTGCACATGGAGAGTGTAACGCTATTGTCCATAGAGAGAACTTCCAAAATGACTATGTCGGGTATAACTATCCTATGAATGAGATGTTGAATGATACGTTTGGAATGTACCAAGGAGAATCCTCTCAATCGAATGTTGAGGAGATTCCCAATAATGAGGCGAAGCTCTTCTATGAACAGTTGGAAGAAGCAAGTCGCCCATTTTACGAGGGGGCAAGTCATTCAAAGTTGTCGGTGGTAGTTAGGTTGCTTAGTATTAAATCAGATTATAACATATCTCAAGGAGGCATGGATGAGATCATTGGACTTTTGAATGAATTAAACATAAGTAAATTTAGATTTCCTTCCTCGTACTACGATGCAAAAATGTTGGTTTCGTTTTTAGGGCTATCTTCAGAAAGAATTCACTGTTGTAAAAAAGGTTGCATGTTATACTACAAAGAAAATAAAGATAAGGAATTTTGTACGTTTTGCGGTGAGGCTCGCTACAAGCCAGTCAAAAATGCTAAACAAAAATAGGTCCCAGTTTAAGCGATGCATTACTTACCTCTTATATCAAGGTTAAAGAGGTTGTATGCATCAATGAGTTCTGCTCCTCATATGAGATGGCATCATGAACGTACACGACAATATGGTATTCTATGTCATCCGTCTGATGGAGAAGCATGGAAGAATTTCAACAGAGTGTATCCTGAATTTGCAAGTGAACCTAGAAACATCAGGTTGAGTTTAAGTTCTGATGGGTTTACTCCGTTTGCTATCTCTGCTGCACCATATTCTTGCTGGCCTGTATTCGTCACACCGTATAATCTACTCCCAGAAATGTATATGACAAGTCCATATATTTTCCTGACTTGTATTATCCCTGGTCCTAGTAACCCAAAAAGCTCTATTGATGTATTCTTGCAGCCTTTGATTGATGAGTTACAAATATTGTGGCGTGATGGTGTTGTAACATACGATTGTTCCTTGAAACAAAACTTTAGATTGCATGCTTGCTTGATGTGGACAATTAATGATTTCCCTGCATATGGCATGTTGTCTGGTTGGTCCACTGCTGGTAAGCTATCTTGTCCGATTTTTATGGAAGATACAAAAGCATTTTATTTGAAACATGGGCGTAAGCACACATGGTCCGACTGTCAGCGCCAGTTTCTGCCAGATGACCATCCATTTAGGAGAAACACTAGTGCATTCATGAAGAACAAGGAGGATTTTGACGATCCTCCACAGAGGTTGACGGGCCATGAAGTTTGGTCTCGGGTTCAGGGGTATCCCAAGACAACGGAGCAGCAACCATTGCCTAGAATAGCAGGTTTTGGTGTTACACATAATTGGACAAAGTAGAGCATATTTTGGGAACTTTCTTATTGGAAGGACAATCTTCTTAGGCATAATCTGGATCCAATGCATATTGAAAAAAACTTTTTCGATGCTGTCTTTAACATTGTGATGGATGTCAATAACAAAACAAAGGACAACTTGAAGGCAAGGTTAGATGTTCAGGCATACTGTCGGCGACCTGAATTGCACCTACAATCAGATGGGGTTAAGGTGTGCAAGCCATCAACGAACTACACTTTTGACTTGGAGGAGAGAAGAATGATTTGTGAGTAGATACAGAATATTAAGTTTCCTGATGGTTGCGCATCAAATATATCCAAATATGTCGACATGACAGAAGGTAAGCTTACGGCAATGAAAAGCCATGACTGTCATGTTTTCATGGAAAATTTGTTACCAATTGCGTTCAATTGCTTGCCTGATACAATTTAGAAACCACTCACTGAAATGAGTGTGTTTTTCAAGGACTTGTGTTCTAGTACATTGAGGAAAGAAAATCTACAACTGATGGAAAGTAATATTCCTGTGACCTCTACTAAATTGACCAAGATATTTCCCCTGGTTTCTTCAATGTTATGGAACATCTGCCTATGCACCTTGTTGAAGAAGCAAGACTTGGAGGCCCGGTTCAGGGAAGGTGGATGTATCCTACTGAAAGGTTCATCCTATATTTAATATTATTTAATTCATTATTAAATTATAGGCTATCTATGTTATACAGGACTATTGGCAAATGTAAGACCGTGAGAATGTAAATAAATTACAGAAAATTGTGGCAAAGATTCGGAGGAATAAGGAGCAAGGCAGTGGCTCCTCCCAAAAGTCGGATTAGTCTCATGGTTTGTTAAGTTTGTCGAACATGTTACTAATTAAATACATTAGTTTTTATTTGTGTTGAATGCTTAATGATGAAACATGTATGTAGAATTATTTAATTGGCCGTGGTGGCTTTGTTTTATGTTAAACATGTTGTATATAACTGTTTTAGTGGTGGTTTCTAGTTTTTGGTTGCTTTGTAGCCAGTTTCTAATATTTTTATTTAGCAGGGTTAATATAGTTAGAGAGGGAATTCCGTCTCTAAACAACAAAAATAATTTTTAATTATTTTACTGGAGAGGGAATTCCGTCTCTAAACAATAAAAATAATTTTTAATTATATGCCTGGAGAGGGAATTCCGTCTCTAAACAATAAAAATAATTTTTTAATTATATGCCTGGAGAGCGAATTCAGTCTCTAAACAATAAAAATAATATATACAATTCATTTTGGAGACGAAATTCCCTCTCCAAGCATTATTAATTAATGCTTGGAGAGGGAATTTCGTCTCCAAGCACTCACTGACACAATCAAGAGTGGCAGTCACTTTTTGAATCCGTCTCCAATTTGGCCAACGACGTGCCTTTTGGCGAAGGACGTGCAGAGACGGAATTCCGTCTCCAAACTCCTCTTAGAGAGGGAATTCCGTCTCCAAACTGTGACGTAAAACATATAATTTCTAGTAGTGATTTCGCATATACAAAAAACAAAGCAATACATAACGTAGGACCAATCAGACGTCATTTCTTCATACACTGAGCAAAAAATCAAGTTCATTTTGTAAATAAATGATGTCAAATCGTGCTTACTTTATTCATTCATAAAAATACATATGAAAATATAATATCAAGACAATCCATTTGCATTAACTTACAAGTGAGCCAAACTACTATCTTCATTTTACAAAAAAATGACACCAAATCCTCATCACTTTGCTCATATACAAAAATTCAAATCACAAATAAAATCAAGACATACATTTACTTACAAATATGCCAACATACTATGTCTATTTTACAAGCAAATGACACCAAATCGCCATCACTTGCCAATATATGAAAATTCATAATAGAAATAAAATCAAGACAATTCATTTACAAATACTTACAAGTTAGCCAATTCAAATTTATTCACAAAGTTAGCCAAATACTACATACATTTTGTAAAGAGGTGAGGTCAAATCGTCATCACTTTGCTCTTCTACAAAAATATAGATGAAAACATAAAAATCATGATAATCCGGCCGCAGTTATTCATTAAGTGAGTCAAAAATATTCTATACATTTAAATAAATAATGTCAAATAGTCATCATTTTTCATAAATTCAATTAAAAGAGTTACAGATTAATTTCCTCCGGAAACTATAACAATTTCTACTATATCAATCATCTAACCTGAAAAATATGTCAAAGTCTTGAATGATGGATGAGTAAAACTAATATACGTTACATCATCAGATCTTGGGGATGGTATTTGCTCGTATGACGTGCTTCAGTAGAACTTTTTCCTTATATATGCGCTATGTGTTAGTAGTAACAACTAATTTTTGCCAATTGGACTGCAAGTTAATATATGTTTACCAAAAAAACTTTTTTGAAGTACCACCAGACCTTACAGAATCTGTTCTTGGTATTAACTTTGCTAGAGCTGTGATGGAAGACAAGATGTGGCTTTCTTTTGTGGCTTGTCACAGTGATGCTTGGTTCCTTGTTGTTGCCTTCTATTTTGGCACTAGACTTAGAGCCTGTTTGGGCAAGTTTCTGAAAACTGCTTATTTGAAAAGTGCTTTTCTTCAAAAGTAAAAGTACTTTTAGAGAAAAACAGTTTGTGCTTGGCCAATTCATTTGAGAAGCACTTCTGTCAAAAGTTGGGTAGTAATTTGTGTTTGGCCAAATTACGAGTAAGGACATTTAAAGACTCACTTTATAGTTATTTAACTAGATTAATAATTTTTTAAACATTTATTCTCAAATACTTTTTTTAAATTTTTTTTATTTAGTTAAAAAATATCAAAATACAACATACATAATTGAATATTCTATTATACCTTAAAAAAATATTATTCGATTAAAAGTTTCTAACAATAGTGATATAGGTGTACGCAGAAAAAATAGTGATTAAAAAAGTAATGTACTATTTTATATATTACTCCCTCAGTCCCAAATTAGTTGACACTTTCAGCTTTTTCACGCCCATTAAGAAAACTATTAAATATAGTGTGTATTTTACTATGTTACCTCTATTTAATATTTGACTATTAAACTTTGTTGAGAATTCTTTTAATTATTAAGGGTATAGTTGGAATAGACTAACAATTTAGTCTTGAAATCCTAAAGTGACAACTAAATTGGGACACACATTGTTTGCTAAAGTGACAACTAAAATGGGATGGAGGGAGTATAATCATTAGGTTAAAATAAGTAGGGGTAATTAGGTATATAAGTATTTTTGGTAAGGACATTTTTGGAATGATAGAAATTAAAAACA
Source organism: Petunia x hybrida (assembly GCA_037355625.1). Lineage (NCBI taxonomy): Eukaryota > Viridiplantae > Streptophyta > Magnoliopsida > Solanales > Solanaceae > Petunia > Petunia x hybrida. Next base: position 1,988,764 of record JBBBVM010000055.1, read on the forward strand.
ACTTCTGCTTCTACTCAAAAGCACTTTTAGGGAGAAGCTACTTTTTTCAGCTTCTTCCCCACAGCAGAAAAACAGCTTCTGCTGCCACTCAAAAGCACTTATTTTCTCCTAAAAGCTTGGCCAAACACCTCGATTTTTCAAAATAAGCACTTTTGGCTTCCTAGAAGCTTGGCCAAACAGGCTCTTAAATTGATAAAGCCGACATGTTATTCTTCTCACTTAACATCATTGTATTAATATCTTATCCTTGTGTATTGTTATTCTCAAAGAAAATCATGCTTTTTAGAAGCGGAAGTGATGATTTGGTTAATGCTTTTCTAGTCACCGGAGAAAGTCTAAAGAGTCGTCGAAAAAGTTTTGCTAGTGTTTTCAAAACTAGATCTAAGCTAATTTTGTGACTTTCGAAAAAATAATAGTAGAAAGAGAAAGAAGGGGTCAGGACAAAGCTGGGGATGTAATTCTAGAAGTGTTTTGGTGGCGGCCAACGGTGGTATTAGGCAATTCCGACGACGGAAAGATGCTCCAATGATAAGCCATGGTGGGGTTTGAGTTTGGTTTATAGAGAGAGAAAGCAGATATGTAGAGTGAGAAAGATGAGTATTTTAGAGAGAGAAATATTGAAAGGACAAGTTACTAGGTAATTGTGGGAAAGTGTTCAAAAATTCAAGATCATGAAAAAAGTTATCAAAATTTTAAAATCATGTCCAAAAGTGCTCAACTCACACAATTTTTCAACAAATATTACACATATAGCAGCTAGCCCATTAGTTCTCCTCATCCGGAAAAAAAAAAAAAAAAAAAAAAAAACTCTAGCAACACCTATTCTCTTTCTCCTCTATACAAAATCCTAGCAGCCCAAGATCACATCTCCTCCCCCATCTACCCTTCCCCACTGCTACTGCTACGCCTCTCCTATGATTTTCTTCTTCTTTTTCTTTCAAAACTCTACCGAGATCTCTCCTTCTCGGTTTCTCGATTTATTTTTGTGGAACAAGATTATTATCTAAAGATTTGGTGGATTTTTTTGTCAAGGAATTGGACAGGTCTAGTCTTTTTCTTGAATAATTGTAAAGATCTGGTGGTCTCCTTTAAGAATTTATCTAAATCTGGTGTTTTGCTTTAGAGTGCAATGTAGATCTACTATGAAACGTTGTATAAACACGACAATATGGTTGATACACTTTTATACATATTCTATACAACTTTATACACTCTGTAAGCAATATATAAAAATGTATAAAACTATATACACATGTATAAGTCTGTATATAAATAAAAAAGTGTATAAAATTTCAATTTTCATATTATTATGGATGTGTGTATAATATCTCAATTTTCAGTGTATATTGTCGTATTTCTCTCTTTGTATACGTATTTATCTATGTATATGACAATGCTCAATACATACCTCGAATTGAGATATGAATGGTCGTCGCAATAATAATACCCAACTAGGAGTCGGGGTCGAATCCACAAGGAACAATGTGATGCGATTAAGGTAGTAAAAGAACTAAACCAATTGAACTAATCCAAACGGGTATAATAAATTGATGGGTAACGATATTAACACCTACTAACTGCACTAGAAAAGTAAGTAAAAGTAACCAATGACATTCTAACAAATAAAGGAAGACAAGTTCGGAGCCTAGGTTGCAAATATGACACGTGGTCTATGTATGATGGTCGAACCGCACATTTAACACTCGGAAACTGTTAGGTATAGTGAGCGTCTACTCCGTTAAACTAGTTAAGGTCAATAATGAAGCGCATAAAGATCAAGTTCAAAGACCCGAGTAGAAATAGCCATTTTAATTAGCTACTTCTTTTAGATGAGCTAGGCTTGTGAGGGAATATAACTCAAATCCTCACTAGTTCTTATAAACCCACACTCATTAGGTGTACAACCTAAAATCAATTTAGATTCAACCATTTAGTTTCGTTGTGTTGTAACAGAGACACGAATGATATACTTTATTATTATTATTATTATCTAATTATATATAATTATTATATATATAAAATATAGTAGACTCATAGTGGGCTAATTCATGAATTGAATCAAATGGGGCCTTTTAATTTAACAAATTTGAACTTATTAAGCTCAAGTGTGGCCACACCTTAAACATGGATATGAAATATGATAAGAACTAGATAAACATTCGCCTATTAATATGAAAACCTAGTCATGAGATATATATTCATACAATCATGTTCTCAATAACATCAACTACACCAAATATATTCAATATAATAAAAAGCATGAAAATGAAAAAATAAGTAAAAAAGATTACGAAATTCTCATTGAGTTTCTTCAAATCTTCACTCTCTTGGTGTTGTGAAGTGGGTTCTTGCTCCCTAAGTTTGGAAAATAACCAAAGATAATGGTCCAAAGACCTTAAGGAACTATTTATACTATCCTACAATTAAATAAAATAAGTTGTCAAAAATACCCTTTGTGCTATTTTAACTGGCAACCGAAAATTACGTGGGGGCTGATTTGGATAGGTAGGGGCTGATTGAAACAGTCGATTCCAAAGCGGGGGTTGGGGGGGGGCAAAAATTAGGCTAAATCAACTTTTTTTAAAATTTTGGATTCTCTATCTCCATCGGCTGAATAGCCAAATTTTCCGCTGTCATCGATTCAATTTGGCCGAAATATCGGCGAGTGCCGATCACTTCTGTCTTTCTTTTTCTCCAGTCTCTTAAGTTGAGTCCAAAGCTTCATTTTTTTCCATTCCTTCATTCTTTTTAGCTTCCTTTGGCTAGCTAATATAATCACCAATTTCCTGAAACAAAGAGAATTTATATTAGATTCGCTCATCAATAATAGCTGAAAGACAATAAAAGTCTCATAAAAGAGCTAAATATGAAGGTAAAATTCCAACGCATCAATATATTCATAGATAATTTACTTTCTTTTATAGATTTGTGTGCATAAACTTGTTATAAGCAATGATATAAACGAAACCGTTAAAAAAATTCGGTGATCTTAAGTTGAGTCCAAAGCTTCATTTTTTTCCATTCCTTCATTCTTTTTAGCTTCCTTTGGCTAGCTAATATAATCACCAATTTCCTGAAACAAAGAGAATTTATATTAGATTCGCTCACCAATAATAGCTAAAAGACAATAAAAGTCTCATAAAAGAGCTAAATATGAAGGTAAAATTCCAACGCATCAATATATTCATAGATAATTTACTTTCTTTTATAGATTTGTGTGCATAAACTTGTTATAAGCAATGATATAAACGAAACCGTTAAAAAAATTCGGTGATCAGTATATTCATAGATAATTTACTTTCTTTGATAGATTTATGTGTATAAACTTGTTATAAACAATGATATAAACGAAACCGTTAAAAATATTCGGTGAAACTAAAAATGTAACTTCGCGAAGAAATTTAAAAAATGGTAAAAATCCGACGATTTTAAATTTGTCGATCCGGCGGTAGAAGAGTGGTCGTCGGCGGATCAACAACGGGGTGATGGGAAGTGGCAGCTAGGGCAGTTTTATTTTGAAGCATAGTACAAATTTCAAAAATATGCAATGTGTTATGCCGATATATGAAAAAATTATGCCCTTCATTTATAATTTCCTTATTTGAAGTGCTCTTTTCAGAAAAAAAAAAAATCCTAGATAAAACACATCATTTTTATACATGAACCAAATAAAGCTCAGTCAAGTACATGTTGTATGGAATGAATGTGAACACAGAACACAAAGTAAAATTATTTACTTCCTATATCTTATTTTATGTAGCGATATTTCTTTTTTATTTCATTAAAATAAGAATGCTATATATGAAAATGAATATAATTTAGACTTTACCATTGTACCCTTAAATGTTAGTAAACTTGTATGATCTTTCTTTTTTGAGTTTAACTAATATACATCAACGGTGTAAATCACTTTTTTACACCGTCGGCTAATTTAAAGCATATTACAAGTGAATTTTTAAGAATTCTTACTTGTTTGACTAATATTTAAACTTCAATTATGCCAACAATTAGACCAACTCGGTTTTCTTCTATTATTCCCGAAAATACCAACTATATACTAATTTTTGCCATTGTTATTTTTGAAGATCAATTCTTCAATCATGGCTCAACCATTGATCAACTTTCTAACATAAAATAGCTATTTACAAGAAGTATTAGGCTCAACCACAATCTTTAATGGTGTATTTAACATGGTTATTGCAAGTACTTGTAACTTGATCATTTCTAAATTTTTCATTTATAAGTGCATGGGTGGAAGGATCAAATTGACATTCTAATTGGAGGGGTGAAAAGAGGAGAAATCAGTTCTGGACGTGTGCTAAGCCCAGTTTTGAGGTAAAGTTTCAGAAGAAAATGAAAGCAATGGAAAAACTTGGTAAGTTTGGTAGTGAAAAGATCCGTGAAGATCTGTTAAAATACCCTAAGTAGTGTTGGTGTAGGGCTTATTTCAAAAAACATGCTAAGTGTGACATTGTTGAGAATAACATGTGTGAAACATTTAATTCATGGATCTTAGCAGCTAGGCATAAATTTGTCATTACAATGCTAGAAGAAATTAGGAACAAAATAATGAAAAGACAATGCGAAATGATAGAGTTTGCTGGTAAATGGAGGTGTGACCTTGCCCCTACGGCAAGGCTTGTCTGAGATGAGAATAAAAATGCAGCTAGGAAACTAAGTGTAATGACCCGAGAATTTCTAGTTATGGTTTAGTTATCTAACAAGTTATTAAGGGTAGAAATGTAAATTTGTGAGATGAAAAAATTTACTAGATGACTATTAGACTAATTTGATACTTTATATGTTAATTAGGCTTTATAATATCTTACAATTCATTAATGGTAAAGTAGTAAAGTAGGCCCATTATCTTTTGTTAGCCCATATTATTAGGAATATAAAAGGCTTTGTCTTGACATTAGGGTAAAAGAAAGAAAATAAAATAAAAGAGAGTAAAATTTTGGGGACAAGTGTAGGAGGCGCCGGAAGTAGTATTAGTTGTATCCATAAGAGCATCAGGTTCGTATCTAATTCTTGTTTCACTGTGTGGTTTCTTGATTCGATTGTAGTTGTATCTCTTATTTTTATAATGATGGCAACATTGAATAAGCTAATGGTAAAGGAATAATAGAAGGTCATGATGATATCAGTGATTAGGGGAAAACATCATGATTAAATAATGATAGAAGTTATAGGAAGTTGATGCAAATATGGACTTAGGCTCACTGGTTCTTTAGCGAGATATAGTGGTATGCTCGGTTTCGTTTTTTTTTTTCTTTCTTTCTGTTATTCAATAAGGAACCAGACTTTCTATCCTTTAGGATTATTTTAGGACTTGATTAAATATAGTTGATATATACTATTAAATATTGAGTGTGTTGGAATATATTTTTATTTTTTTAATTTTTAAACTACAATCTTTGAAGTATTAATTGAGTGGGAATCCTAATTTTGAGGATCGGAGTGTTATACATAAACCTAGAAATTGGTACTTTATAAAATCGAATGGGTTTATGACATCAAAATATGAAATTGATTATACATTTATACTTGTGTGTTTATGGTAACACGATTGTGAGTTAAATTTCGGGGTTAACTTTTTAAGTTGGCTTCTTAATCCTTTTAGCTTAAGGTTTTGGATGTTTAACCACTAGCTTGATATTAATTGTATTCCGTTCCTTTGCTTAGAGCGGGCTCGTTTGGAGGAAATTAAGCGAGTAAATGCTATTTTTGATTAGCTACTGTGCATCCCCGAGGAAGGTGGTTTTATCCCTTTCCTTCATAGAAATTCTTTTACTTGAGATTTTGTACATATGTTGTTTTTTATGTACACTACCCTAGGTATAGCTCGTATACCTATTCTTCGCATTTTGATTTACAATTTGGTATTGTAGGAATTTTTCTAGAACTGTTAGCGTGTAACCATAATTGGCTTGTTACATCATACTCGTGGAGTAGGATTTGAGTTATTAGTCCATGTGATCCATGGCTTGTTGGAATCTGATATATATAATTCGGAGTTGGTCCATTAATATTATATAATCGGAGTTGGTCCATAATTATATTCGAAATTGGTCCATTTGGTATATAATTTGGAGTTGGTCCATTTAATGTGATATATGTGCACGTTGATTTCTTTTGGTTGATTTATTGGTGATTGTGATATTTATTGAGTTGCTTGAGAATTAAGTTAAATACATGCTTCTTTTCTCTCTTTTTCTTCTATTATTCTTTGCTAGACTTATTTTTTGTTATTTTAGAAGCTCGTCTATCCACCTACTAGTCCTTTTGACTTACGTTGTTTTTGTTTATGTTTGTTCTTTTATTTACTTTACTCGGGCAGGTTTGGATCCGTGTTCTAGTGAGCTTCGTGGCTGAGTTAGAGGTCTTTTCGAGAGTCCAGCGGTGAGCCAACCATCCTTGTTTCACGGTGGCGCACCTTTCAGTTTTCAGTACTTATGTCGTTTCTAGTTTCGGACATATTGATATATATATATATTTTCGGTATTCTCCCATTTAGATGTTCATGGCTTATATTGAGGACCTAGAGTATTTTTGTTCATGGGATATCCGCATATTTATTCTATCTATGGATAACATTTGAACTTTAATATAATAATCTTATTTAAATTATTATCAGTTGTTTATAATTCAAGTAGGTTTGCCCGATGGGGTAGATTCGGGTGCCCTTACGACCAGTCTGGAATGATAAGGTCGTGACAATAAGTGTTAGATGGAATGCTATTACTGGATTTGAGGTAGTTGATGACAAATATGTTCACATTGGTGATATGAAAAAACTGACTTATACATGTAGAACTTGGCAATTGAGAGGCATCCCATGGGAACATGCCATTTGTTGTATGTTCTATTTAGAAAAGACAACTGAAGATTATGTGGAGCATTAGTACAAGAAAGAAACTTTCTTAAAGGCTCATAGTTACTACATCCAGCCAATTCCCAACATGATCATGTGGCCTTAAACAAATAATATGGTCATAGAACCTCCTACACCAAAGCCAATGCCTGGGAGACCAAAGAGGTGCAGAAGAAAAGCTAAGGATGAGCCTAAGAAGAAGTTTGGGAAAATGTCAAAGAAAGGGGGTCAAAATGACTTGCGCCAAATGCCACCAGCAAGGACATCAAAGGAATATTTGTAAGACACAGGTAATTCCTTCTAGTTTTTCGTTCTACTTTGCCTTTTTTTGTATGCTTAGTGGTTCTGGTCCTATTTTTTTTTTTTTTGGTTATTGTAGGCTGGGATGCCTACAAAACAAGATGCACCTTCAACACAATCAAGCCAACAAACTACACAGTGAAGCCACTAACCTAGACCTTCAACACAACAGGTTCATTCACAATCTGTTTGTTCAGATACTTTTGTTGTACTTAGAGTTAGTCAATCTGGTGGAACTGGAACTAGAACTGGAAGAGATAGAGGGAGAGGGAGAGGTAGAGGAAGAGGGAAAGAGGTTGGTACAACAGCTAGTGTGGCTTAAACAAGGGTTGTTGGAGAGGCAAGTGCTGCAGCTAGAAACTGGAAGGGGAGGAGCTGCAAAATCTTGGGCAAATATGCAGCAAGCAAGTGGAAGTGGCACTTTTATGCAACCAAAAAAAAAAGGGATGGGGAAGAGGTGAAGTGGCCAACAAAAAAGGCCTGGGAACACTGGTTATGACCATTACATAGATGAGAGAACTGGAAAGCAAACAGTGCATGTAAGTTAGTTTACTGGCTTTTACCATTTTATTTGAAAACTTTCATTCTTTTCTAGTAAATGTTTTTCTATTTATTGTTCCTAAATGCATCATGTACAGTGGGAGAAAGAAATGTGTCTAATTCTGGCTTAATCAGTGTTGCACCAACCAGCATTGACATTGGTTATCAACCTACCACTACAGGAAATTGGCCTTTTAACGACCATTGTTTAGCGAAGGGACATAAATCCAGTAGTTAAAAGTGTACTAACAACGACCGATAGTTTTTCCTGACGTTAAATGTAGCTTTTAATACAATATTAGCTAAGGGATAATTTTTGGTTGTAAAAAACTAAATATCCCTCCGTTAAAAACAGAACTAAAACAGAAATAATCACTAAAAAAAACAAGCGGACTTTTTCCCTCCCTTTTTTTCCCTTACCCTACCATCCGCCCACTACCCCACCTAGAAAAAAGGACACCATCCCTTACGTTTCTCTGTTTTGTTAGCAAGAGTACAGAGAAATCCCTTATGTTTCTCTATTTTGTTAGCAAGAGCTCGAAAAATATGCTGAATTCTGCAACTACTTCACCTTCAAACTGCTATAAGATCAGCCCTACCTAAATAAGAACCCTAAGCCTTTCTTTGTTTTGAAACTAAGAGCAGTCTTCAGAATACTAGTGCTCCAAATTAAACCTGCGACTAGTCTGCTCCAATTACAATCTAAGCAAGCAAAAAGCTCTTCTCAACAATCGTACTAAGATTCTGCTGGGGCAATCGATTCCGCTGGGGCAGTCGATCCGTCCAAAACAAAAGGTTAGAAACTAATTAATATTAATTTTTTTCTTTTTAGGTTGATAATTGGTGTATGTTTAGCGATGTAATCATAATTTAAAGATGAATAGTAATTCTTCTTCACTAATTTTCAATTCAGCGTTAACTACATGATAGAAAAAGATTTGGCCTAAGCTTTTCGCCCACATAGCTCTGATTTCATTTATGTTGATTATGTTTTTGGATATGAAACATGTATGTATAGCGGAATAGTTTAGACTTACATGTTTTTGGATTCAAAGTAGGATCTGTTGTTCGTCATAGTTTTCTTAGAAATGGATCGTATATAGGATTGTGATTAGATCTTGGTAATTAATCAAATATGTATTAATCCATGGAGTTCCAATTCAGAGCAGAGCACTTCATAGTTTGCTGCTCAAATAAAAACGACACAAAACCTTAAGCTAATCTACTGAATTAATGCCAAGTGACTATTACAAATAATATAGCTAGCAGAGATCTCAAAATTATTAAAGATGATTAAGTTAGAAGACAAACATTAGACTAGTGAAATTATGCTACCAGTAGCTTTGAGAGTGTAAAGTTGTAGTTACTATTAAATTAAATATAATAAATGATTCTTGTGAGGTTAAAGAAGTTTTTGTTGTAATGGTTGATTTATCATTACTATGTTGTTGGTTATTTTTATAATAACTCCTACGAATCAAGGTATATCTCTATCAAATTGTGTAGCTACTAATTGTGGAATTAGGTGTTATTTTGTTGTTCATATTGTTAAGTGTTTTCTTTTTTGTGACTCGTAGTCAAGCATATAGTCATGGTTAAATGCATGAATGTACTATTTGAAAGAGGAAGTATTTCATTTTTTATTTGGGATATCGCTCTAATTTGGACATGAAATAAATTCAATTAAATGTCGAGGAAAATTGCAAATTTTCAATTGGTTACAAGGATTTCATGGTTGTAGATTTTTCATGTCTTTAGATATGCTTGGATACAGCCTATTATGGATCTAATTGAATCGTGTCGAAGCTTGGTTTCTAAATTATTCCAGTAGATTGGTAAATAGTTACCATTATCCACTAATTTTAACTTAGGAACTGAAGTAAATTTTGGTTTGCTCTTAACTGTGTTGAACTTTTAGTGAAGTACATTTTTATTTCCTGTTAAAGCGTTTGTAGGATGTGATCGAGACTTGTATTATTTCTTTCTTGAAGTGTCCCCTCACGCGCACTTGTCATTAATTTGGTTAATAAGTACTTGTTTCTTGCTTTTGTGGTAGTAATACTCATACATATGTTTATACTTCCTGATCGTACTTGGTTGTAGAGTCTGATCGTGACTTGTGATACTTCTTTTGTTGTTTTATTAATGTATATTTATACTTCATGTTAAAAACTAATATAATTTTTTACATCTATTTTACATGCGCAGAGACTATGGCACCTAATAAGAAATGGATGAAACTTGTTGACGATGATTGACTTGATAATGCTTACGTACTTGGGGTAGACAGTTTTTTGGATTATGCTTTTACAAGTTTGGGAGAACCAGAGTCGATACGTTGTCCATGCATTAAATGTTGTAATGCTTTTTCAAGAACACGTAAGATAGTTGAGTCATATTTAATAGTACATGGGATACTACGGAATTATACTCTTTGGTATCACCATGGGGAGAGGTTAGATGAAGCACAATCAAATTCTGAATCTCCAGATGACAACGACGTTTAAGAGGGTGATGGTGAGGATGAAATACATGATCTTCTAAGAGATTTGTACCCCAATTTCGGCGACGACCATATGAACAATAATGGTGATGATTTTCTTGGGGAGGAACCAAATGTTGAAGTAAAAAAATTCTATGGGCTCTTGAAGGATTTTGAACAACCATTATATGAGAATTCAAAAGTTTCTAAACTTTCTACTATGGTTAAATTGCTTCATATTAAAAGTATTGGTCATTGGAGAAATGAGTCATTTACGATGTTGTTGAAGATATTAAAGGAAGATTTATTGCCTGATGGATCAATCTTGCCAAATTCATATTACGAGGCGAAGAAGATAATACGGGAGCTTGGGCTTTCTTACAAGAAAATTGATGCTTATAAGAATGATTGCATGTTATATTGGAAGGACGATAAGCTTCTTGAATCTTGAAAAATTTGTGGCTTGTCTAGATGGAAGGAGGATAAGAATAGTGGGAAAACCAAACTTAAAAGTGGAAAAAAGATTCCCTGCAAAACTTTACGTTATTTTCCTCTAAAGCCAAGACTCCAAAGATTATTTATGTCTTCAAAGACATCTTCTTTAATGACGTGGCATCATGATAAAAGAGTTGATGATGGTATAATGCGGCACCCAGCTGATTCAATGGCATGGAAAAAATTTGATGAACTTCACCAATCTTTTGCTGCTGAGCCTCGTAATGTTCGACTTGGACTTGGTAGTGATGGTTTTCAACCATTTGAAATGTCTCGAACTCCATATAGCATTTGCCCTGTGGTACTTATTCCTTATAATTTACCACCTTGGCTTTGTATGAAGCAAGATAATTTTATTTTGTCAATGCTTATTCCTGGTCCTGAGAGTCCAGGGGATGCAATTGATGTTTATCTCCAACCGCTGATTGAGGAATTAAATGAACTATGGGAAACTGGGGTGGAGACCTTTGATGCGTCAAGTAAACAGAAATTTATGTTGCATGCATCTCTCTTGTGGACCATTAATGACTTTCCAGCATATGCTAATTTGTCTGGATGGAGCACAAAAGGGAAATTGGCTTACCCGTGTTGCAATAAGGAAACTTGTTCCGTTAGATTACAAAATGGTAAAAAGCAGTGTTATATGGGCCATAGACGCTTTCTATCTCCTAATCACAAATGGAAGAATGATAAAGAGTCATTTGACGGCACTAAGGAGCGGGGATTACCACCAAAATTATTGTCCGGTGATGATATACTTGATCAAGTGGCTGATTTAGATGGGTTACAACTAACAAAGGATCCAAAGAAGAAGACCAAAATATCACATGAGAGAAGGGGTGATAATTGGAATAAGAAGAGTATATTCTTTGATCTCCCATATTGGAAAACTCTATTGTTGCGACATAATCTAGATGTGATGCACATTGAGAAAAATATATGTGATAATATTTTGGGGACAATCTTAAATGTCAAAGGGAAAACCAAAGACACCTTGAGTACTCGACTAGATTTGCAAGCGATGAACATACGAAAAAAATTACATCAAATCGAAAATGGGGATAAATATGATTTACCACCGGCATGTTTTACATTATCTTCTGAAGAGAAGCAAAAGTTTTTCCATTTCTTAAAGAATCTAAAGGTCCCAGATGGATTTTCATCAAATATTTCTCAATGTGTCAACCTTAAAGATCGCAAACTTTCAGGCTTAAAGAGTCATGATTGTCATGTCATTTTGCAATATTTACTCCCACTTGCACTACGTGGTATGCTCTGCAAATCAGTGACTGAACCTCTTATTGAGTTGTCGTTTTTCTTCAATATGCTTTGGTCAAAATGTTTAAGCATGGATGAATTAGAACAAATAGAAGCCCAAATTCCAAAAACACTGTGCAAGTTAGAAAGAGTCTTACCTCCTACATTTTTTGATATCATGGTGCACTTGCCAATTCACTTAGCTAATGAAGCTAAGATTGTTGGACCTGTTCAATATCGAAATATGTATCCAATAGAGCGATATCTTCACTTTATGAAATCTTTTATTCGTAATATGGCTTGCCCAGAAGGTTCTATCACAGAAGGATATTTAGCAAGTTAATGTATGACTCTATGTTCGAGGTATTTGCATACGATGGAGACAAAGTTTAATCGCCTTGAACGAAATTATGATGGTGGTTCCATTGAACCTGATCGAGGTTTGACAATTTTTTGTCAACCTGGAAAGACTTTAAGGGGTGGAAAAAATGACAAACTTGATTCACATGACATGGAGCAGGCACATTTTTATATTTTGAAGAATTGTGATGAAGTTCAACCTTATCTAGAGTAAGTAATGACTAAATCTAATAACTTTGTTAGTATTGTATCCATATTTTTCATTTAAAATGACATTGTTTACTTAAATTCTTTGTGTAGAGAGTTCTCACAAATTCTATTGATGCCTCTAAAAGTAGTTTAGATGTAGAATAGAATAGACAATTCATTAGTTGGTTACAAGAAAAGGTGAGTATTAATTGAGCATTAGTTTTATTCTAATCAGGAAAAAATTAATATGTGCTAATATATGTATGTGATCTTGATAGGTTGCAGGATACATATGCATGACGATTCTAAGAAAATGAAAGATTTGCTCTCATTGTCACATGGTCCTTTGCCGTATGTGACAAGATTCAAAAGGCTGTGTTGTTAATGGATATAGGTTTCACGTGCAAGACTATGATAAAGGTTTGAGAACTCAGAATTGTGGGGTGGTTGTCATCGGTGAGACTGATGAAGAACATAAAAATATTGATTACTATGGAGAATTGATTGAGGTCCTTGAATTACAATTTGTGGGGGGAAGAAGAGTGATTTTATTTCAATGTATGTGGTTTGATGTGTATGACCAAGAAAAGGGAGTTAAAATGGATGAATATGGCTTTGTAAGTGTTAATCGCCATCGATTTTTGAAAACAGATGAGCCTTTTGTGTTAGCCAACCAAGCAACACATTTTATGCTGCGGATCATTCCAATAAAGGTTGGCATGTTGTACAAAAGGTTCAGCCTCGTGATTCTTTTGATGTTTTGCAAAAAACAAATGATGACTTAGAGGAAGTAGATAACTCTGCTCAAATGAAAAGGAAAAGAACTGATGAAGATTAAGGGCTTTATCCTTTTAATTTTGTCAAATTCTTTATGGTGATAAAAATTCTTTGTAGTATTTGCTCTGAAATTCTTTTCTATGAAATTTGATCTTTTGGATATTGTGACAGGTATATTTTCTGAATGTTCTTAAATAATACTTAGCTTATTGAAAACTTGATTTCCTATTTTGATCTCTTGTTTAAGAAACTTAACAATTTGTGCTCCTGTAGCATACCAAGTATCTTATTCCTTGATGATCTTGATTGACCGCAAATATTGTTTCCTTTTATTACATAGGTCTCATTCACCTTATTTGTGTATATCAGTGATTGTAAGCATATCTGTAGTGCATAATTCATTTAATTTATGAAGAAAGAAACAGAGGAAAGCATGAAAAGTTTTACACTCTTTATCCCCAGATCTTTATCCAATAGCTCCATACCTTGTTGCTCGTAATAATCGCGCCCATGTCATCGCTCTTGGTGCTATCTGCCGGCACTTTCCTTTTTGCCATCTTCTCCACCTTTGATGATGTCCATTTCTAGCTCAATCCTCTAAGAGTACTAAATGTCTTATAAGTATGTCTGCAGTTGATATTCAAATAATGAAATGTGTTCAACTCAGTTTCCAAGTCAATTAAAGCTGACTTGAACTAAACTTAGTGGACTCAATTTTCCTAAAAAAATGGGAAGTCAAAGGAAAATCTAGGGAGGATTCTGCCTCTTTTAATGAACCTGTTTCTTTCTACTCGAACTGCTTCTTGAGCAAGACATGAGTTGTCATCGATATGTCCCATACTTGAAGGCCTAGTACACACTCTTTAAGTAAAACCTCCCGACAACGCACAAGGATTTTCTCTAGCTATGTTCACACATTCAAGTGAATTACCTAAAACATAACAGATATTAAAAGCCTCTATCCAATTTCACTATTGCAACAGGTTTAGACAATTAAAATAGTGATAGCTACTTCGTCTAAGCGCCAACTTTGACACTAGTTACAAGCACGAAGCAGTCTTCACCCCATATTAAGATAAGAAAAATCACATGAATCAGACATATGGAAGTACACAGAGACTTTAACTCCACGATATGAATAATCTGTCATTGGCATAACTAGTTGTAATGGATTTGATAATCAGGAAAAAGTTTCAAGTCAGAAAATTGTATAATACTCATCAAAAGATTCAAAACTTCAGATTTTCTTTGAATCCACTGAGACTCTATATTCTGGATTTAGCTCTGGTTAAGTTACGGGGTCGGTGAGGGCTTAATCACTTAACGTATGTTGGACTACGTATAGAAGCTTCTGTCCTTTTTTTTTCTTGTTCTGAAAGTTGTATCTTGTTTGTTAGAAGCAAGGGACTCCATTTTTCAATAACAGAGTTATGTTGAATATGCAATGGTGTAGAAATGACAAGAATATAAAGTGCACTCTTTCTTAATTCAAGCTGTCTGATAACATTTAGCATTCACATATCATTTAATAGGATGCAACTAGCATCTTTCAGAATTGGGCTTGTCTGTTTGCACCTTCGATGTCTGTTTTGAGTTCCATGGTCGTGGTTGCATATTTTGGTTAATGTTTGATTGCAATTTCTCACTAGTCCTTGCCCAATAAATTGGGCCTTGGCTAACTCCAGGGACTTGAAACTCTGAGCAATTAGTAATGTTGAGTTGCATATGTAGTGGCTACAGCCTACAGACCTGATTCAACAGTCCCCTGGACAAGAGGTTTTACAAGCGTGTTCTCATCTGGATGATGTGATTATACGTAGAAGTTAGAAGCATATGTCAGCCACTGCACTTACATTATTAATTTGCTGTAAAAGATTATTTGACTTATAGGAGTAGACGATTACATACGATCACCTTTTAACTAAGCTGATTGTGTTAAACATTTACAATAACAGATCGATCATTGGTTAGATTGTAGGTGGGTGTTAGAAAAAGTGAGGAACAGTGCCTACAACAAGGCAACCTAGGAGAACTACACAACCTAGATATTTTAGTATGGCTCTTAGAGAAGAAATTTTTGCTTTGATCTAGTCACCTTGGATCAACCAAAAATCTTGGTTGAAACACCTTTCATCAACGTCCGTAAGAAACTGAACCAAATGAGTAACTTGTTTGTGGTTAAAAAAGCCTACTCGATCATCAGGTTCGTAAAATGATAAGGTACCAGTAAAAGCATCAAGCTTTAGTCTAAGCAGACGATTGATAAAGAAAAGCAGTATCATGGAGCCTTGCTACATCCTCTCAAACCTTGGTTGCTGTTTTCACCTATTCTGGCTTTGCTGAAAGTCTACTGTTGTAATTTCTTTATATCCCGGCAGTTGGATACTTATCATTATGCTGTACACCTCTTATGTGGATAGAACTAGGTTTCTTGATCATATGCGATATCATAGATGTTTTCTGTTGATCTTACAGTGATGAGATAATTACTGGCTAATGCATTGCTGGTTCTTTATATTTCTTTTGCTGTTCCAAGTCCTTTATAATAAATCCTCTCTATATAGGAAGAATACTATGTAAAGACATACTTGCGATTGTCTAAAACTTGCTAAATATTTGATTCTTGGTACTCTTTTTGCTCACAACATTTCTGCAAAATGTTTACAATAAAAATATTACTTTTTTTTAAAAAAAAAAAGGTAGAGTTTTGTCACTTAACTGACATGAACTTATTCTTTTTTACAGATGAAGAATTGAAAGTCTGAAGGAAGTGCAAAGAAAGCTGAAGTAGAAGATGTTTTTGGATTTGTTAGGTGGCATCGTTTGTACATAGGCTACAAAATTCTCTTTTTAGGAGTCTTAACTTGATACAATTTGGATATGGATATTATTTTAGTTATTATGTGATAGTTAATGGAATTTTATGATTATTGATTATTTTAATATGTTTTTGAATTTGTTTATATATACGTGGGAAAGCATATATATGATTATACTCGATAATTAATAAGAAAAAAAATATAAATGTATATGAATTACAATTTCAAATTAGCGAAAGGAAATTCGGTCGTAAAATTTTTTTTGTTGTTTATAGTGATGTACAATTAACGAAAGGAAATTCAGTCGTAATAATCACATAACAACCAAATTTCATGTCGTCATTTAATGGGTTTTAATGACTGGATTTAGGATTAGTGAAGGGAAATTCCGGACGTTAAAATGAAGCACAACGACCAGATTTTTTGTTGTCGTAAAAGAGTATTTAATGACCGGATCCCAATCCGGTCATTAAAATTTTAACGTGAGAGCCTATAACGACCGACGACGACCGGATTTTATACGGTCGTTATTGGCCTATAACGACCGGATGTGCACTTTTAACGACCAAATATCCCCTCGCTAAAAGCCATATTTCCTGTAGTGTACTGGACAAAGATATATAGGACAAAGAGCAGTAACCACAAACCAGCTGCAGCAGATGGCACAGGCCAGGAAGAATAGCTTTGTGTCATCACAAAGTTCAGTTAACAATTAGATTAGCCTAAGTCTTTAGGAAGTTATTTTATGCTTTTGGAACTATGTAGTCGACCGTTAATTTCCATTGTGGATGCAATATGTTAGTTGTTTTATGGTGATACTGGATGCTATATGTTAGTTATTTTGTGGCCAAGTGGAGTTCTAATTTCTTGGTCATTCTGGATGCTTTTTAAGCAGCTTAGTGCACTATGGTTGCTATAAATATGAATCAAATTTTTTGTTAATATTGTGCTGCATTTGCATTACATTTAAAGCATACATTTCATTACATACAAATAACAGTTACATAGCTGCCAACTAGTAGACCAAAATCATGGCAGATTCTAAGGCTATTACATATTTTCCATTTAATTCATTAGACAATAAAAATGCAGTTCCTAAAGATACAATGAACTCCATTTCCATATGACTATTAACGTTAATACAATGCATTTGATTAAAAGACCCCAACTTACACCGGACAAAAAAAAAAGGACCTCCACTTTGTATTTGTACGCATCTTTTTTTCTTCAAATGCTTTAATCCTTTTCAACAAACCTCAAATTACCCTCTTTGCTTAAGGCGGCATATCATAATCATACCACCTAAAGTTGTTGCAACCTCCCTATGCCTAAAAATAGTTGAATTTGGCATGTTGCGCCGCGCCGGGCGTTGCACTATGCGGCGTAACAGGGGCGATCTTCAGAGAGTTGAGAATTTTGGAAAGCCTACAGAAATTGGCCTACACCACCGCACTGCGGAATGCATTGTGTACCGCCGTAGGCTTAAAATCCTGATGTTTTGATTCCGAGTTTATTTTGGATTTCCGACTGGTGTGGGTCTATGGGGACGTTATAAAAGGCACCCAACACGTCCAAAACACATCTTTTGACCTATTCTTCATCAAAAGGAGGCAAGGAAGAGAGAAGATCAAGATTCAAACTCTACTTCATCCATCCATCCATATTCTTGTGGTTTTCTATGCTTTTAGTTATTTTTTGTCTTAGAACATGATTATGAGTGGCTAAATCACTCATTCTAGAGTTGATTGACCCACTCCACATACTTGTGTGATGATAATTGTTGTGTTATTAATTAACTTTGTTAATTCTTTCTATCTATGTTGTTTACGAATTGTTTGATATTAATTGGCAGGATCCTCAATTAATTGTGCTCTTTATTCTTGTGATTTCTAGTAATAGATTTCTGAGTTAGGGTTAAACACGTAGCAGTATTTCAACCTAAAACAAAGGCATTGCTTAGGTTGTCAAAACGGTGAATTAGGAATATTGATCCTTATTGTGAACCATAAGTGTAGTCCTCCCTATCTTCAATGAAAATTACGATTACTTAACGGAAGTGGGTAGTTGTAAACTTGGAGCACTTGTTCATTAGGAAGAGTTAGGGAAAATTGATAGCACAATACTTTAGCACAAGTTAGGAGTTGGGGAAATCAATCCTAGGCTTCACATCTCTTGAATCAAATCTATCTTTCTGCGCTTGTTATTTACTTTCTTGTCAAGCAGTATTAGTTATAAACCATCAACTAAGATATACTCTTAAAATTGGTTGAGTAGATAATTTAGCTAGATTAACTACTAGGAGTCGTGTCCTCTGTGGGACGGAGCTATATTTACCACGACCGCTTAGTCCCTTTTATAGGGCGTAGTTGGGCTTGATCATCTGCCACAACTTACTCAAAGATGACAGTAGATGAATTGTACTCTATTACTATTAGTAAAATGAGTGCTTCATACTCATCACAATGAGCTGTATTTGGAAAATCTAACTAACAAAATTATTTCGACAGTTACAATATATACATATAGAAGCACAAAGAAAAAGGAAATCCGTCCTAATTTATACTCCCTCCGTTCCAAAATGGTTGTCATAGTTTGGATTTCGAGAGTCAAACTAGTTTAACTTTGACCGTAATATTTTCATATGTCTTTTAAATATTTTAAATTAATAATTATTGTGATTTATAGTACTATATATATATATATATATATATATATATTTACAAAAAATTTAAAGATTATATGTTTAAATTCACGGTCAAAATGAACTCGTTTGACTCTCGAAATCCGAACTATGACAACCATTTTGGAACAGAGGAAGTATATGTTTAAAACAAGAAAGCAACAACAAAGAAAAGAAAAAATAGACTAAAAGCTTACTTGAAATTTTGCAAATGATAGCCTGATAATTTCCCGGCCTCCCCAAATGCACCCCTCCTCTCAGAACCTTCTCCATATCATCTAAGCATTTTTTCTCATGTTTGGAAAATGATTTAGCGAATGGGGGATTTTGATGGCGTAGATCTGGTGGACTCACATCGTAAAAGATTGGGATCACAATCTGGTCCAATTCATTTTTGCACTTTATGATGTGTTCAAGCTCCTCTAAGCACCATTTAGAGGATGCATAGTTTTTAGAAAATATGACGACGGCAAATCTGGACTCTTCTATAGCTTTCAAAAGTTCATTAGAAATTAATTTTCCGGTTTCTAGGCGCTCATCATCTTTGAAAACATGAATTCCTTTTTGTTGTAGAGCATCATAGAGATGACTCCCAAAGTTTCTACGGGTTTTTTACCTCTAAAACACAAAAAAAAAAAAAAAAAACATCAAACTTCCAAGTTCTGCAGGAAGATGCAATGTAATCAGACATTATTTTGTTGAAGAATATTGTTGAAGCTTAACTGGAAATTCTAATCAGCTTTGAGTAATGGTGGAGTTAACTTAGATAATCCGTTGCAATTAATAAAGAGTAGGAGTTTACCTTGTACACTATCGCTAGTCTTCTACGACGGCGACATATTGAAATTAAAAACTAGTGAAAGAGATGAGAAGACTTGAATATGCCGTGGTCAGCAAGGAGAGAAAACAAATAAGTACTATGCTTATGTATATCGTAATTATTCGGTTAGTACTTTGATTAAACATTACTGTATCTTTTTGTTAGGTGAGATAAAGTGGGTTACGCTTGTGAATAGTGACCTGACCAGCCACATATATTACTGTATCTTTTTGTTGGTTGTTTGTAGCTGTAATTGTCATCTCAGTTTTCTTAAAATGCCTGAAAGTCTAGTACGGGAATCACTGATTTTGTTTCTTAAAATGCCCAAAACAGATTTTCCCGTTTCTAGCGTCGCATGATCTTTGAATGCATGGATTCCTCCTTGTTCTTAGAGCATTATAGAGATGACTCACTATGAATATTTTCGATCACCTCTACAACTCAAAAATACATCATACTTTCCAATAGTTGACGAATGCTAACTAAAGCCTCAGCTTTTTTGGTAATATGATGAGTTGTTCTACTGATTAATAAAAAGTAATGGAGTTTACCTTTCATCACTATTGTCAAGTCTTATGACTGCGACTTGTGGAAAATTTCTTATCATCTTCCTTCTTGTCATCAAATTGTACTCTTGTGAGATTTTTAATTAAGAATGATATAATGAAAAAGGCCTGAACTGGCCATAATCAAAATAAGATATGTTTACATTACGCCCCAAAGAAAACAAGGTAGATGTGTGTAAGAACAAAAACAACTGAATGCTCTCAATTAATAAGCCATTTAATTATCTTTGCAAAAGTGCATGAAGTAAGCTATTTATATGATCGTGCAACATGATGACAAGGGCTGATACATCAATCCGGTTAAGAAAAATTTAAAATACGACCGAAAGATATATAAGACTAGAGAATTCAAAAACATGGGAATTAACTCGGAACATAACATAATGAAAAGCAGAGCATTATCATGTGGATAAAACCATACAAAGAGTTAGCTAGCAGCTAAGATATACTAATTCGGAAAAAATCAGAGTACATTGATAAACGCCATAAGTCGAGAAAGTATCTGTACATGCTTGTAACTTTATCAAAGATAAGAGCTCAGGATCAAACTAATAACCTCGCAAATATCTTGAGTACTACATTATATTCTTGATTATAAACAGTATGATATAGTATCGAGATCGATATCGTCCGGAGAACTCCACATTAAAAGAAACTGATGGTCTTGGTTTTGGACTTGAACTTGGTCTGCAGAACCCAACAGAGCTGATACACCGATGTTTTCCCCATCTATCATGTAGAATTCATTATTATTATTCTCCTCAATATGATCCGCTAGGAGTACCATATCATTTGATTGTCCATTAACATCTTCTTGAACATGATCTTCTTGTAGAACGGAATTGATATATTCTTGGACGTCATCTTCGACATCTCCATCATTATTAACTTCCTCATTATTGTCTCCTTTTTTTTTCCTTCTTCTTGATCCTACAAATAACGAAACCCTTGTTCTTAATTTGGGGAGCATTCAAGTAATTATCAGCAAGAGAGTATTCTCTCATCAACCACTCCCCGTTGTTATTATTATCTGTTGATGAAGATTTCTTAGAAGGATAGTACTTTATGCTTTTGACGAACCCCACAAGCCTCCCACTAGTATCACGCACCTCTTTGCCACGGTCTTGAGGTTTCCATGTGCCTTTCCCAACAGTTCGTGAAACATTTTTCTTGTCAGCTTTTACTTTCTTCAGTTGA
Source organism: Petunia x hybrida (assembly GCA_037355625.1). Lineage (NCBI taxonomy): Eukaryota > Viridiplantae > Streptophyta > Magnoliopsida > Solanales > Solanaceae > Petunia > Petunia x hybrida. The sequence continues at coordinate 2,010,120 of JBBBVM010000055.1, forward strand.
GTTATAATGTAACGAGTGTTCTTATTGATGCAGTCATGAGACTTACAAGCTTGGAAAATCTGCCAGGGTTCCTTGTCTGCGTAGAGATCGGCAAATTGCATGAGTTCATTCTGTAGAGGAAGAGGGTTGTTTGTCACAAACCCTAGTAGATATTGCATTACTTCGATGTCCTTTGGGTGAAATCGAAAACCCATCGGCCAACGTGAAAAACACACAGTCTGTGAGTGTACTGCCATTATTTTTCAAGCTAGTAGCAACTGATTAGACGAATTGATATGATGATGATGAATAGAGAATATTAAAGAATGAAGTGTACTACCTAATGGCGAAAACCTGTTGGAAGAGCTAGGATTGAGCTAGGACTAATCTGTAAATAAGCATAAGTTAGAGGATCAATTAGTAACTAATTATGTAAAGTAGTTAGTTAGTTAGCTACTATAAATACTAGTTAGTTAAGTAGTTAAACACACTTGTAATATCTTAGCTTGGAGTGCAAGCTTACTGATTTCCTTTCTCTTCCTCATCTTCCTCTCTCTACATTTCCATGGCTGAGCTCCATCTTAACATGGTATCAGAGCCTCGGGCTATGCGATCCAGAGCTCAGATTTGGTAACTAGACTTTATCCTTGCAATCTATTACTGTTCCATTGCTGTTAAATTCACTGTTGAGGTGTAAATTTTTAGATTCCCTATTTGAATCGATTCTAGGGTTTCCTTTATCCCTTGATCAGTCTGTAGTTGAATTCCTGTAGAACTTACTGAAAAACTATGGTGAATCCTCAAGCTTCCGCTAGTTTAATTGGATCTGCTTCAGTCAGTGATCCATATGATAAAATTCATCATAATCACCCTCTCTATATTCACCCCTCAGATACACAAGGTTTAGTGTTAGTCTCAGTGCAGCTTCAAGATTCTGAAAACTACTCTCTATGGAGTAAGTCAATGAAGATTGTACTAATGGGTAAAAACAAGCTAGGGTTTGTTCTAGGCACCTGCAAAAAGGAGAGTTATGATCCTGTTCTGCATGATCTCTGGGATAGGTGCAATGCTATTGTACTAGCCTGGATCATGAACACTGTGTCTAAGGAGCTGCTGAGCAGTGTCATTTATGCCTCAGATGCATATACTGTATGGGAAGACCTTAGAGAAAGGTTTGACAAAGTAAATGCTTCTAGAGCATTCTATCTACATAAGGAGATTGCTACTTTGACACAGGGAGTATCATCTGTATCAGTTTATTTCTCCAGACTCGGAGAGTTATGGGATGAGCTTGAGGCTCTTATCCCCCCTCCTTCCTGTAGTTGTGCTGAGTCTAAAGAGTATGCAAAGCACTCCCAACTGCAGAGGCTATGGCAATTTCTGATGGGACTAAATGAATCATATGCTCAAACTAAGAGTCAGGTGTTGATGACCTGTCCTCTTCCCAGTTTGAATCAGGCTTATGCTATGATCATCACTGTTGAAAGTCAAAGAATGCAGGCCTCTAATGCATCCATTGATACTGGACCAGCTGATCCAGTAGCTCTCTTGAGCAATAAGATGAATTCTGTGAACTTCAACACCACATCTAGGGGAAATCAAAGCAGGAACAGTGGAAACAACAGTGGAAATAGAGGTTCTAACAGGCCTGTCAGATTTTGTGATCACTGCTCTGGTAAAGGGCATACCAGAGAACATTGTTTTCAACTAATTGGCTACCCTGAAGGCTACAAGCCTAAGAAGAAATGGGGATCACAGGGTCAGCAAAATCATGCTAATTCAGCTAACTACTTGTTTGAGTCTCAGAACATTCAACCTCAGGCCTATAACTCAGGCAACGTAAATGAGTTCATGTATGCAGGTCCTCAGTCCTATGGTTCTAGCAACAGTGCTCAGGGAACAGGCCAAGGAGGTTATCCTCAGGCTCCTAACTACACTGGGAACAACAGCAACCTATATAATCACTACAGTGGATTCAACAATGGTTACACTTCAGGTGGCTTTAGTGTACCATCTAGTTCCTCCTCAGGACCCCCAATCTTCACTCAGGATCAGTACTCAGAGATTATTCAGCTGCTGAATAAGGGCAAAGGAGTAGATCATGAAGCTCATGCAGCTACTACTGGCTCTGCAGGTATACCTAGTGCATTCATGACACATCTAGTTAAACATAACTGGATTATAGACACAGGTGCTTCAAATCACATGGTACATGACTTAGACCTGCTGAATAATCATAAGATGATGACAAACAGTGACAGAAGTAAAGTAAATCTACCAAATGGGGGTCAAGTAGATATTGTTCATACTGGTGAATCACTCATTCTTGAAGATAAGTCTGTCAGTAATGTTCTGCATATACCAGCCTTCAAATATAATCTCCTGTCAGTTTCTCAAATCACCAGGGAGTTAGGGTGTTTGGTGATCTTCTATCCTGACTTCTGTGTTTTCCAGGACCTCTCCAATGGGAAGGTGCTGGGGATTGGTAAGGAAGAACAAGGACTCTATCTGCTCAAGGGAACAGGACAAAGGACCTTCAGTCAAGAGTCTGCTGCTGCTAGTTGCTCACATTTACCCTCTGTACATAGTTCTTCATTCAATAACTGTACTGATAATATAGTAGCACCTTATGCTTTGTCTAGTGCTAGTGATGCTACTGCCTTGTGGCATAGGAGGCTTGGGCATGCTCCTCTTAAGGTTCTGAAGCAGATTCTGCATAATGTGTCATTACAAGATCATCACTGTGTTGTATGCCCCCTTGCAAAACAATCTAGATCTCCTTTTCAGCTGAGCACTTCTAAATCCTCTGCTCCTTTTGATATTGTGCATGCTGATGTCTGGGGACCTTATAGAGTCCCCACACATGATGGTAAGAAGTATTTCTTGACCCTGGTTGATGACTTCACTAGGTTTACATGGCTGTTTCTCATCAATTCCAAAGCAGAGTCTGTGGTGATACTGCAAAGCTTTATCAACCTGGTTAAAACTCAGTTTAGCTGTAATATTAAGTGCTTCAGGTCTGATAATGGTTCAGAGTTTTTTAATAGTCAGGTTGAGGGTTTGCTTAATACTCATGGGATTATCCATCAGAGTTCCTGTGTGTACACACCCCAGCAGAATGGTATAGTAGAAAGGAGGCATAGGTATATTCTTGACATGGCAAGAGCTCTCAGGTTTCAGGCTTTCATACCCCTAAGATTCTGGGGAGAATGTGTTAACACTGCTGTATACTTACTCAACAGGCTCCCAACTGTTACTCTTCAGGGCAAGTCTCCCTTTGAAAAGCTTTATCATAAAGCCCCTTCCTTACAGCATCTGAGAGTGTTTGGGTGCCTTGTATATGCCTCAGTCATCAAGAGGCTTGATAAGTTCTCCCCAAGGGCTGTTCCAGCAGTGCACTTGGGCTACTCTACTACCCAGAAGGGCTACCTTCTTTATGCTTTACATACTAAAACCTGGTTTGTCAGTCGAGATGTAGTGTTCAGAGAAGATATCTTCCCTTTTAAAACATCAAACACCTCTCCTTCTCCACTGTTCCCAGTTCTAGACCTGTCTGCTGCAGATCCCTTGCCACCTACACCCTCATCTCCTACCTCTCACTCTGCTCCACCTCTCACTCAAATTACTCCACCTGTTGATACTGCTCCCAGTGAGGCATCCTTGCCCACCTTTCCTTCCAACTCTGAATCTATCCCTCAAGATCCTGTTCCTCCCTCAGCTGCACCTCCTATACCTGCTTCCAGGAAATCCTCTAGATCTCTCAAACAACCTGGCTGGATGGAAGACTACATTGTTCAGCCTAAGAAGTCCTGTTGTGCTTACCCTATCTCTCACTCTGTCTGTTATGACCATCTTTCTCCTCACTATAGAGATTCCTTAGCTGCCTACTCAGTGATAGTTGAGCCTTCTTCCTTTGCAGAAGCTTGTAAAGACTATAAGTGGGTTGAAGCTATGAAGGCTGAAATTCAGGCCTTAGAGGATAATCATACTTGGTCTGTGGTTGACTTGCCTATAGGTAAGCATCCTATTGGGTGTAAATGGGTGTTTAAGGTGAAGTACAAGTCCACAAGAGAGGTTGAAAGGTATAAGGCAAGGCTGGTGGCTAAGGGGTACAGTCAGCTGGAAGGATTGGACTACACAGAGACCTTTTCTCCAGTTGCTAAGATGGTCACTGTGAGGTCTGTAGTGGCCTTGGCTGCATCCTCTGGCTGGTATATCTACCAGATGGATGTGCACAATGCTTTCCTTCAGGGTGACCTATGGGAGGAGGTTTATATGCACCTTCCTGATGGCTTTTCAAGCCAGGGGGAGCACAGGAAAGTGTGCAAGCTGCATAAGTCCCTATATGGGCTCAAACAGGCTCCCAGGCAGTGGAACTTGAAACTTACTGAAGCCTTGCTAGCAATAGGCTTTGTTCAATCATACTATGACTACTCCTTGTTCACTCAGAGGATACATGGTGAGCTTTTGATCATCCTTGTGTATGTTGATGATCTGCTAATCACTGGCAGCAGCTTATCTCTTATAGAGAAAGTGAGAACAAAGCTGCAGACCAAGTTTAAAATGAAGGACCTGGGTGAGCTGAAGTACTTTCTGGGCATTGAGTTTGCCAGAAACAAGAGTGGTATACTAATGTGCCAAAGGAAATATGCCTTAGGCCTGGTGTCTGAAATGGGACTATCTGGTAGTAAGCCATTCTCCACCCCCTTTGAGTTCAATCACACTCTCACATCCACAGAATATGATAAGTATGTCCCTACTGAAGCTGCAAGAAGAGACTACAGACTGAAGGACAAAGGCATCTATCAGAGGCTAGTAGGAAGGCTATTATATCTCACCATGACTAGGCCTGACCTATCCTTTGTAGTTCAACTCCTCAGTCAGTTTATGCATGATCCGAAACAATCCCACCTAGATGCAGCCTTGAGAGTTGTGAGGTATGTTAAGAATGCTCCTGGTATTGGGCTGTTCATGCCAGCAAACAGCAAGCAGGATCTAGTTGCATTTTTTGATTCAGACTGGGGTGCATGTGTTGAAACTAGAAGGTCTGTGACTGGCTACCTAGTCAAGTTTGGAGGTGCTCTTATCTCATGGAAGGCTAAGAAGCAAAATACTGTTTCCAGAAGTTCAGCAGAAGCTGAATTCAGAAGTATGGGATCAACTATTGCTGAGATTATTTGGCTCAAAGGCCTATTTCAGGAACTGGGAGTTAATGTTAGACTTCCAGTTACTCTGTTCTGTGATAGCAAGGCTGCTATACAGATAGCAGCTCATCCTATTTTTCATGAGCGTACAAAACACATTGACATTGATTGTTTGTTCATCAGAGAGAAGATTAACAAGGGACTAGTGCAGACTCTACATGTTGGAACTAGAGAACAGCTAGCTGGCATTCTTACAAAGGCACTATGTAAACCACAGCATGACTATCTGTTGAGCAAGCTGGGAATGAAAGATGTCTTTCATCCTCAGCTTGAGGGGGAGTGTTGGAAGAGCTAGGATTGAGCTAGGACTAATCTGTAAATAAGCATAAGTTAGAGGATCAGTTAGTAACTAATTATGTAAAGTAGTTAGTTAGTTAGCTACTATAAATACTAGTTAGTTAAGTAGTTAAACACACTTGTAATATCTTAGCTTGGAGTGCAAGCTTACTGATTTCCTTTCTCTTCCTCATCTTCCTCTCTCTACATTTCCATGGCTGAGCTCCATCTTAACAAAACCCTAGTGAGTACTTGATTTATTTGTGATGATGAACAACAACATATTAATTTCACAATTGTATGTAGATTAATGGTGTGTATATATAGATATTTAGGCAGCTTGATGAATAGCTTATCCTAATCATAATTTATTTCCTATATTCCTAGGGTTTGAGATGGAAGTAGCTGATTGGAAGTGATGTATACGTGGAGATTGATCATGATCCTACTGCTGTGCATGTATGCTAAACCGGCAATTTTTTCCTTTCTATGTTTAACTAGCGTACTTAATTTGAATGTATTTTTCCTTATCCTTAGTTGATTGAAGAAATATATACGTGGCTCCAAAGTTTAAAACAAATTTAGCTACTTCATACGGTTGGAAAGTAACTTTTTCTTTAGCCATGTTTGCGTAAAATAGGCATACATAGTAATGTTGAAATATATCAAATATATACACGTCTTAGGTGAAGTATTTAAAGAGCAAGATATATATTTTTGCCTAATTAATTGGACTCTATATATATATATATATATATATATATATACACACATACATATGCACTAATCAACATATCTTATTGTAAGGATGTAAGTGGAATTTCTAATACTTCCCAACTGAGATTTTCACCACAACTTGTGGGTAAATTTTGGATTAATGCACAAACCAGTAAATTTGACCACGCGGCGGTCATGAACATGATAACTAATGCATTGCTAAATCTACTAAATTTATTTTGTATAATTTGGTGTTACCATTTAAGGATGAAAAATATATTTTTGCTACTAAATATATTGAAGCATCCTTTAGATGTTAAAAGATACAAAAAATGTGATTTAATTTATTTTTCATGCGTCTTCTAAATATGTAGATATATTTCCCATAAAAAGTATGAATACCTCAGTTATATTTGAGAATTTAATATGTTAAATGGTGAAAAATAAGTATAAGAGATTGAAAAGAAAAATATATATATATAAGAGATTGTAAAAGATATATCAGGATCGATGATATAGTAGGATGAGCTGAAAACACTAACAGTTGTGGACGATCATTGCTAGATGAGGGATTTATTGAGCCCTCCGACTCACATGGTGCTCCCCATTCTGGTTCACGCAACAATAACAAAAATGCTGAATTAGGCACTCTTCATATTCATATCCCAAATGTAACTTCATTGTAACACAAACAAAAAATAAATAAAGTACAACCTGCTAGCATCTCTAGTTCAAGCAATTAAATCTAAAAAATTTCTCTTGCTTCACAACTTCAAGGAATTGGTTTAGAAGAAAGAAACCACAATCAAGATTTACTAACTTCTTGTCTTTGTCGTATGTATGTATATATGTATGTATGTATGTATGGATGGTTTCCTTTGCTAGTTGATCCACTACCTTTTATAATAACTAGCTTTAGTGTATGTATATTGCACGTGTCATCTCGCGTAAATAATTTAATTTTCATATACCAAGACAATAAATATAATATTAACACAACAGATCTTATTCAAGCAAAACTTAAACACACAAGGCAACAATAGTGATGCAGGGAAAACACGCGGAAACAACAAAGATAGTGGAAGCAATACAGTAAACACGAGATCAAAGAAATAGGGATGGGGGAGAATAGAAATAGAAGAAAGAACGAATCAAACTAAACAAGTAGATTGATTCAAAAGGGAGGAGAGACTTGAACCATTAAACGAGAGTCACACTAGCGGTGATCCATCATGGATTCAACGTAAGAGATACATGAAGTCAACGCTTCAACAAGAATGGCCAAGCCTATTCTATCTTCTCAATTCTATCTTCAAAACTAGCTTTTCTAAAATAAGCTATACTTGGGTTTTTATAGTTTTTCCAAGTTTACACAATGACCAAAATACCCTTACTAATAAGGTTCATCAACTAAGCCACGTAGGGCAAAACAGTAAAAGAACATAGGTTCAGCAGCTGGGAGGGGCGCCTGGAATGTGCTGAGGCCGGGAGGGCGCCTAGGCTTCCTGCAGGCGGGGCGCCTGGTTAGGCGGGGTGCCTGTGCAATTTGCATCCTTGTGCAGTGAGGTCTCTAGGCAGGGCGCCTGGGCTAGGCGGGGCGCCTGGATGTGCTGGGCCTCCCTCCTCCTCCTTAGGCGTGGGGCCTAAAGCTGAAGCCATCCGAAACACTTCCAAAGCTCTTGACTTCAAGTCCTTTGTATCTTCCAAGCTTTGTACACATTGGAAAGTGTTGGAAAGTGTCTTGTCACGATTTGCCCTGCATCATCCTTCCCTTCTTGAAAGGATTTCGTCCTCGAAATTAAACCATCAAACCTACATTCAAAGCAAGCACAAACAACGCCTCCCACTACAAGAGTAGGTTAGTGCCAAAAGTGTGGGAAAACACACTCTTGTGATAGAGCTAAGCATCAATAATAATTAAAAAGTTTATGTCTCCAAAGGAAACAACAAGTACTTGACTCCAAAGGAAAATGCACCCAACACAAGAACAAGCAAAGAGATCAATAGGATATGGAACATGCAAGATATAGCAATCAAATTCCCTATGACCCCTAAGCTTATGAACAATACACCAAGCTTTCAAATTAATATTATCATAATGTGACACATTGGCTTTGGCATGCTCAACACCCAAGGTGTGATCAACATGTGGAGTGGAGTAAACAAAATAGTTCAATTGACAACTAACATCAAATACTCCACTCCCCTTCTTGGAAGCACTCTTACACAAATCAAGAGTGACTTCCTTACCTCCAAATCCAACTCCAAGACAATCTTCCTCACTAGGCAAACTCCAAAGGAAGGTTTCCAAACTAGGTCCTTCATCATTATAGTCCACACAATGAAGGTTAGGGCTACTAGAAGATGGTTCAGCACAATCAATATCAAGACCATTCATCCCACTAGGAGTTCCAAACAATCGATCGTTCATAGAGTCTAACCTTTCAAACCATGGAGGTTCTATTCTATTAGCAATCCTAGTCCGATACAATTCGCTATCACAAATGAGATCATTTTCACACAATGGAAATGTAAAAGCATGCACCTCAAATTCATGGTCACCTAAAAGCATGGTATCAAGACTAGGTTCTTAACTCTCACTCGAGGAGTCATTGAAAACAATTCGATCCATCTCAATCACTAGGGACTCCTCAAGGTCACTACCAACCTCACTACAACACATAAGTCCACCATTATCAAGAAATTCATCAAGGGAAAGGATAGGATATTCATTCAACTCATCTTCCCCTTTATCAAATATAGGCGGTGTATCATAACAAGGATCACAAATGAGGTCAACTACACAATCTTCACTAGAGAGAGGTTCAATGAAAATCGAGCTCACATCATGATGTGGCTTATCATTCCTCTCAACTAGTGGTTCACATTCACACACAAGTTGACCATTTGACTCTACACTAGTTGCAAACACATTGTATTCATACAAATCATCAACTAGTGTTGAGTTTTCACAAACACCATCATAAGACAAGGAAGTAACATTTCCAAGGGAAGAACTTTCACATACCTTTGAGTGGCCACCTAGCTCACTCAATGCACTTGAAGTGTCATGAGTTGTTTCTTCGCCTTGAAGCTCACATTGAAGATCTTCTTCACCTTGTCCTTCAATCTTGGAACATGATTGAGGCTTCATTGGTTTGCCTCCAAGAGTACCGACACAAGAGCTAACACAAGTAGAAGAAAAAGATAAAGGGTTAAGGTTAAAATAAAAGGGTGTCCTCACTCTTTTTTCCCTCTTTCTTTTCCCTCATTTTCTTTTCAAGGTTAGGTGTAGATTCGGGTTGTGACATCCCACTCACATCACTTATCACATCCTCTCCTTTTTCCACTCGAGGAATGTCACCGGTCACTCCCTTACTCCTCTCAATCTTTTGTCTCTCAAATTCGGGTGAGTTGGGACGAGGCCCAAAAATACCCATAGCCGGAGTAGGTGGACTTTTAACATCAACCCGGAATCTAGGACTAAGAGACTCATCACTTGATGTCTCTTTCTTCTTTGTAGGTGAACCACTTGGAGCTTGTGGGTTGGGGTTCACCTTGTTGACAATTGTCAACCCTTTTCTTGCACTAGTCCCACCACTGCTTGTGATCATAGTACTTCTTGTTTGCACTCTTTCAAGCATAGGATGAGGTTCTTGCTCCTTTTCCTTTTTCATAAGCCTAGAAGGTATACTAGGAGATGACTTGATCTTTACCCCAAGAGGCTCAAAGTCATAAATCAATTGGCCCTTACCGAAGTAATACCTATCGTTCACATTACTATATCGCACCTTTTTGCCTTGCAACCATGACTCACCTAACCATACATGACAATGTTGCATGGGGTACACATGACACCACACATAACCCCAATAACCCCTATGAGATATGCACACCCGAGCTTGCTTGGAAACCCACACTCCGTAGTACTCATAAGGATAATCTAGTGCATAGCAAGGTAGCCTTAGTTTATCAACCACCGAGGTACTAACACAATTGGTATCGGTGTCACCAATCTTGAGATAGTACCCTCCATTACCTTCCACTTCAATAAGGAACCTCCTTAGACCCAGGTTAGTATAGGATCATTCAAGTACAATCTTGGAACTTCAAGCTAACCATCACTATCAACTCGGATACAATCTTGGAACTTCAAGCTAACCATCACTATCAACTCGGATCTTCCTCAATCCTCCTCCCCTAGCAACACCACTAGGATAACTTCCACTTCCCGTCACTCTTCCAACATTAGAAGTGTTGTTGAAAGTCGAGAAAGGTGTACCACTATGGAACCCATAATTGCTTCTCGCCTTGGTTCCATAGTCTATAGCACCACTCATACCACCACTACTAGAGCAATGCACCCCGGTAACGGTAAGAGCAACACTTCTCATTCCACCCTTCACATGGGAGTTAGAAGCACCAAGCCGTTTAGCATAAGTGGAATAGGCAAGCTTCTCCCTTCCCATGGAACAACCACCTCCTCCTCCCATACTAATGGAAAGACCTCTACTACTCCCTTACAACATCAAGAGAAGATGAAAATGAACAATTCTCATAATCAACCTCATCATCAATTCTCTCTACGTCACTATCATCATGTTCAAATTCATCACAAGAAGAGTACGTAGGATCATCATACCTTGAAACGTCACTATCTTCATATTCTTGACTTGGAACATAAGATTCTTCACATTCATCGTCGCAAGCCCCATAGTCTTCTTCATTTTCATAATCAACATAGTCACCCGCTTCTTCATCATATGAGCCTTGGTTCCCCGAATCGTCATAGCAATACCCATCATCACCATCATAGGAACCATAGTCTCCATCATCTCCGCATGAGTCATACCCTCCACAATCGTCATCCGAAGCCATAGTTGTAACCAAAGAGTTAAGGACCTCACAATTTCACTCCCTCACGTGTATCACTCAAAAGATGTCACTTAATTTTCTTTCCTCTCGTGTATACACTCAAGGTCGTTGGCTTTTGTGACCTCACTCTATTGTTCTCACCACTCAAGCCTTTTTTCACTCAAGACCTTCTTGTCTCTTAGTAATCACAATGGCAAGATCAATCAACTAATGCACCCAAGTAATGGTTCGGAATGGAGTTTATGTGACTCGATGTACGGAAGCTAATTTAATGCGCACTTGAAGCAAGCAAGTTCAACGACTTTAAGGAAAGACTTCAAGACACACAACACCCTAAAGGATCAAAGGTTAGTGTTAATAAAGTAGGACAAATACCTTAGGAACACTAACCAAGAGGTACGGAAGCGAAACAAGAACCAAAAATCAAGAAAAGAAGCTGCCCGGAACAAGCAGTGAACTAGGCGGGGGGGCCTAGGTGCTAGGCGGGGCGCCTGGAATAAAGGGAGTAAGGCGGGGCGCCTGGCCAATTTCAGCAGAATAGGCAGTGAACAATTCAGGCGGGGCGCCTAGTCTTTGGGCGGGGCGCCTAGCTCTGGAACAGTTCCAACTCGTCCCAAACTTGTTCCAACTCGATTTTTAATCCACAAATTCGATGATTTTACCTTGTTTTTTTGTAATCCAATGGTACCCAATTGTGTTTTCAACTACTACAATCAATCCCCAATGATTTATAACATCACCCAATCCATAACAAATCCAAATCAAGAAATTTCAATCGTTCTAGGGTTTTTCAATTTTGGGGTTTTTTTTATTTTTCTAACTTTGACTCTAAACACCAAATCATGTAACAAGGGTACCAAATAAACGGGTAAACATCATAGATCGATCCCCGATATCAAACAATCAATGGGTAATCGAATCCAATCATCAACATGAATTTTTTTGTATTTTTTTCACCTTTTCAATTTTTTTTTTCTTCTTCATTTCTTCAAGAACTAGAACAATAACAACAATAAACTAAACTATAGATAGGATGAACAAGGAACGTGGATTCGTAAGAACGAACCCGAGCCTTGCTCTGATACCAAACTGATGCAGGGAAAACACGCGGAAACAACAAAGATAGCGGAAGCAATAAAGTAAACACGAGATCAAAGAAATAGGGATGGGGGAGAATAGAAATAAAAGAAAGAACGAATCAAACTAAACAATTAGATTGATTCAAAAGGGAGGAGAGACTTGAACCATTAAATGGGACTCACACTAGCGGTGATCCACCATGGATTCAACGTAAGAGATACGTGAAGTCAACGCTTCAACAAGAATGGCCAAGCCTATTCTATCTTCAAAACTAGCTTTTCTAAAATAAGCTATACTTGGGTTTTTATAGTTTTCCGAAGTTTACACAATGACCAAAATACCTTTACTAATAAGGTTCATCAATTAAGCCACGTAGGGCAAAACTGTAAAAGAACATAGGTTCAGCAGCTGGGAGGGGCGCCTGGAATGTGCTGAGACCGGGAGGGCGCCTAGGCTTCCTGCAGGCGGGGACCTGGCTAGGCGGGGCGCCTGGCTAGGCGGGGCGCCTGTGCAATTTGCATCCTTGTGCAGTGAGGTCTCTAGGCGGGGCGCCTGGGCTAGGCAGGGCGCATGGATGTGCTGGGCCTCCCTCCTCCTCCTTAGGCGTGGGGCCTAAAGCTGAAGCCATCCGAAACACTTCCAAAGCTCTTGACTTCAAGTCCTTTGTATCTTCCAAGCTTGGTACACGTTGGAAAGTGTTGGAAAGTGTCTTGTCACGATTTGCCCTGCATCAAATAGCCTTTGGTAAGAATGTGCAAATAACTTTGAAAAGTCTTATAAATATTACTCCTTAAACAAAATGTTTGACATTTAAAATAATTTTTCTTATTTTAAAGAAAAACTTATAAGTTTTTGAAAATAAATTTCAATAGACCTTACAGAATTCACTTCTAAACCAACGTTTAACTATATATGTGACTTGTAATTAAAGAAGAAAACTAAAGTAATATAGAACTCCTTACTTTTCTTAAAATTAAGAAATCAATCAAAATATTGATAGTCAAACACGTAGACTTCTACTTAATATGGAACGTAACTTACCAAAATTGAAGGACTAAACTGTCTTGGTAATGATTAGGGCACCAAAAAAGTAAATAAAATAAGTAAAAGTACGGTAAAAATTTATCCATACCCGACGTTTACAACAAAATAAAACAACTAATTACGGTGAAGTAATTTAATAAAAAACAATGTATATATTAATTAATCATGTATGAGTGATAATAGTGTATTTATAAAAAAATACTATGTATTTATTGATTTGATGTAAATAGTGGATGTGATTAAGTATTTACTATAAAGACTCTTTGACATCATGTTTAGGAGAAATCAGGATAAGAACTACATACTAATAATCCTTAAATTAAAAGTATCAAATTGACTGGTTTAAGGGATCAAGGACTTTTGTATTGCTTAATTTGAGCGGTAAAATACAAGTGGGATAAGATCTCCATTGAAACTTCACGTCATCTACAATTCTTTAAAAATGATTTATTAGTTAAATTTAAAGTTCTACATGTTATTTATCCGACTTGTTGAAAGTATCTTTATAAGAAATAATTTAGGTTTTAAAAGGTTTAAAAATTATAAAGGAAGAACGGGCATCTCCCTAATTTTTGAAGTCCCGATTAAAAGGACCCGAATCTACCACACAATTTTATGCTAAAAGATCAATCGCAAAGGGAATCAAATTAGATCAATTTGGATTGTGAAGTCCTAAATACTAACAATCCTTTAATAATGTAAAAAAAAATAAATTAAAGTTTTGTTTTGACTCTATCCACTATGGAAGAGATTTACAAAAAAGAAAAAAGTTAGATCATTACATAAATCGTCACTTCGGTACAACAATACATAACCGAAGTTTGTTTGAGAGAGAATTTATAGGCAATGAGGTAAATTAAATAGTATCTTTAGCAAGTTAGATATGCCTATGTGCAACAACAAATAGGGCTGAAGAAGCATCATATTGACTGCACTGCCGACGAATAGACCTGACAAGATGCATAGCAAAACAAATTTAGACCAAAAAAGATTATCTTTATTCTGAATTAATAAACAAAAATAATCTTTTAATCAACGTGAGATTCGAGTGTCTCCAAACTTGAATAGAAATCAAAGGGAATAAGGACTTTTTAACAAACTATGTGTAATTATTATAGAATTTTTCTGAGAAAATTTGACTTATGTGACAGTGTTAGTTGAGTATTATGTAAAAATAATTAAATAATTAAATGATAATTTTGTCTATTGCAGATTTTTTTTAATGAAGGGCAAAAAATTCGGGTGACATTTTACTAATGCCTTCATGCTTTTAGAATAGCATAGATTAGCAAGTACCGTAAAATTAGTGATAAAAGAGAAAAGCAACCGAGTATCCACACCCTTTTCACTTGAGATCTTTCTGTTTATGGATTAGATTACAAACTGAAAATTCAATATTTGTTATAGAACATAATCAAACTCAATATTACCAGGGACAGATCCAGGAGTCGAACGTTGCGGGTGCCACTCGCTATATTTACTCTTAGCTATAAGACCAAATAGGAAGGGCGGGTCGGATCAGTAAGTTTTTATTACTTCGACTAAGTTAATTAAGCCGCATATCATTCACAATAAACAAATAAGCTAGCTTTAATGTATTTATCCCTTTCACGCTTGTTTTTAATTCTATATTGTTGAAGATTATTCTAGAAAATTTTAAAAAAAAAATTATGAAAGGGTGCCCAATTAAAAAATTTGCTAAAAATTAACTTCATTATTATATATTTTCTTAAATTGACTAGGCTATAGCTTCAATAATCTGGTGTTAATTTCTTCATCTTAATTAATTATCAAGTTTCATAGTAATTCTTTGCATAACGAACACTTCAAATTTTCAATCAATAAAAATTTATTCAAAGAACTATTAATCATGTCACTTAATTTTTCAAATGTCAATGTCAAATTTTTCTCAAATTGTTCTTCAGATTGAAAAATAAAAATACCATGTTAATTAAAATCAGTTTAAATTATTTATTAAAAATATTTGTCCATTTAAAAAATGGTTTAATAGTAGAAATAAATTAAAGATAAAATAACAAAAAGAAAAGAAGAGAGAGAGGAAGATATTTATCAAATAAGGAAAAAGGAAACAACAAAAGATTATATTGCCCGGGGAGAACGCATCCTGTGCATGGTCACTGTCATTGCGCAGCAAAAATAGTTATAGAAAAAATGGTTCAACTAGGAATCGAACCTGCATCGGTTGGGACGAAACATGAACGGGGTAGCCACTGGCACCACATTTTTTGGTTTTATAGGTATTCTAATGTAAATATACAGATATATACACAGTCTCGATCGAAGCTAGCGGGTATCATGGCACCCCGTACATCCTACATAGATCCGCCCCTGAATATTACACCCTTGTCCATGCTAGTCACAAACTTCTTCTCAAAATTTTAATTATTTCTATTCCTTAAATAGCTTCTCCAACCATTCCAATACAACTATCGCACTATAATAAGTAGAAAGGGAACTGCATATTACCGGGTGTCATTCACACATTCTGACTAGAGAGACTACATATTATTACTGGCTGAGGGGACATAGCTCATAACACCCGTCAGGTTTGTTATATACGTGTATATAGCCACATTATGCACTACATGACTATACATGAGGATAGTTTAGATGTTCACTTACCTGATTTAAGGGGATATAGTCCATAACACCAGACATGTACCAGTTCAGATAACAATTTTTTTTAGCTCAGTACCAGTTATCAGTTCTTAGTTATCAGCCACCAGATCTTAGTGTAGACTGTCAGTATCAGTTAATAGCTATCAGTTCTAGTTTCTAGTTACCAGTTATCAGTCATATTATAGTCAGTTATCAGTATAGTTCAGCTCAGTCTTCAGTTTTAAATTCAGTTGGACTTCAGTTTATATACATATCATGTTTAGTTCATGTTTCAGATTTCAGCTACATTGTTATACTTCAGCACATATTTACATAATTATATTCTAGCCTTATAGTTTCATTAGCTATGATATTTCATACTTTGTACATATCGTACTCTCACCCTTTTTCTGGGGCGTTGCTTTTCATGCCGCGCAGGTACAGATAGATCAGCGCTTGGGCCACATCAGTAGACCATTGATCAAATGTTGGAGTTACTCTGCTTACTCCCGAAGTTACTTATCTTTTGGTATGTGTACAGTCCGCTAGTTTGGGTATGACGAGGCGCTGTCCCGTCCAGTACTTGTTCAATTCAGTACTCCTAGAGGCCAGTAGATATACACATGTGCAGTTAGTATGTCTTTATATGTCAGCTTATATTAGCCATGTCGGCTTTTTAGATTGTAAGTTCTTATCAGGTAGGCTTATGCTTGTTCAGTTTATCCGTTGCAGCCCTAGGCAGGGGTCGTGAAACTCCATGCGTTCCTTCTGAAATCTGTCAAAGTAGTCCTTTAGCAGCTCGTTGTCTCGTTGACGTATTTCGAAGATATCTTCCATGCACTTCTCCTGTTTGCGGACACCAGAATGCGCTTTCTTGAAAGTCTTGCGTCTGAGCGAATGATTTGATAGATCCCATTGGTAGCTTAGTGTACCAAGCGAGGGCCTCTTTATTCAGGGTCGAGCCGAACCTCTTCACTAGAGCAAACTGGATTTCTTCCTTGGTAATCTTATTACTCTTCACACCCTTGTAATACGAAACAATATGCTCGTCCAGATCAGTCGTTCCATCATACTTCAAACTATCCAACAAGCAGAAGTGATTTGATATGCGGACCAGTGCACCACTCGCTTTGTATGCATGTTTATAAAACTTCCGCTCATCTACCGTGGGGGTGAAGCACCCGACACATTGTTCGGTCGTGGATGGCCTTTATCTCTTTTATGAGGTCCTGAATGACAGGAGCTCATTTGAGTTCTTGGTTGTTGATTGTTGACAAACCTCCAGGGGCGGCATCCATGTTGAGCCTTATATTAGGAGCTAATGCTGGTGAATTATTCAAGGGCGTTGGTCCTTGCGGGGATGCTAGCTTTTGAGACGATTCGGCAAGCATTGCTCCTAACTTCTGGGAAATCCCATCAACTATGTTATTCGAGTTCTGCTCGGACTCGATTTTGAGGGGATTTATAAGGAAACCTCTGAATTCAGAATTAACTCTCACAGGTTGATCGCCTCCCCCATAGCTGGTAACAAGGATTGGTTCTCGAGAGGTGTCTTTCGGCTGTTCAACGGGATCCCTAGGTTGTATGTTGTGATCATCAGTATCCTTTGCGGACTCGTGTATTGAGTCTGCAGTGTTCTTTGGAATGCCATCGTCGTCAAACATGATTGCGTCTTTTCTTTTGTAGAATACCTAAAATTTTCTGGGCCCCACGGTGGGCGCCAAACTGATTATGCCTAAAATTGTACGTCTAGGTTAAAAAATTATTTTATGGTTAGGGTCACAAGCAATACAGTAACTACAATAGAAAAGTATGTAAGTATAATGAAAGCACTAATGAATAAATGAAACAAAATAATTAAGAGAAAAGCAGAGTAATTCTTATTCCTTGAGAATAGCCGGATTCGATGATGAATCGCCTCCCATGTACAATACAATGTCAGGAGGGGTATTTATAGTAATGATACCCAGTCCTAAATAAGGTAAAATACAAAGACTAATAAGGCTATGGGCCTTTAACTCTAGGCGGTGGTATATACTAAACCCTAATTAGGAGACTATAAAAACCCTAGGCGGCGGGACGTATACCTTGCGTCCTATAGTCGTGCCGCCTAAACGGTCGTTGGCTTCAGGAGCTGGCGTGTATCCTCTGCACCCGGTGGTTTGTAAGATAAGCCTAGTCTCGCCAGCAGGACTCGTATCCCCATAATAGTAGGTAACGTAATTTTTCCCACTCAGATTGGATCTGTGTATATTTGATAAACAGAATAATTTTATCCTTTGAAAATAATTTTAAAAAAAGGACAGTGTTCAATTAGAACATGAAAACGTGACTTATTGAAAAGTAATATACTTTCTAATAATGCCTAGAGCCAACTCCTATAAATCATTTGCATTCTATTTCATTCTTTTCCTTCATACTAGTAAGTAATTAATTTTATCATATTTACATACATAAGTATTACATTTCTTATAACGTGTATTGATCGTGTGTTTGTTATCATACTTTTCTAATTTCTAACAACGAGTATCACAGCTTTCGAAATTATGGCAGTTTGATAATACAACTAGATCGTAACTCAATTTGACGTTACATGAGATCAACTTTAAAGTATTTACTAACATTAATCATCTAATTTGTTAGATTGAGCAAAGAGAATTCCCACTACCATTGGCAGACCAGCGGGGCCTTGAGCATGGTGGGAACGGGCTTACCAAGAAGCCAGCCTGGGCCGTTCAAACTTATTATTTTACATCAATAACTTTGATAAAAGAATTAGTAAGATACAATAAAATCAAATTAAAGTTTAATAAAAAACGGTTTAATTTACATCAATGGCTTTGGTATCAGAGCGTTGGTTCGATCTTTAAAGATGTTTTACTTTGGACAACATTTCAAAATTGACTACTTATTACATTTCGTTGTGGAACTTTGTCAATTTAGATTACCGAATTATGCGATTTATTTTTGTGTATATTTCAAAATTGACCACCTATTATGTGTGAATGTGAACTTTGGTCAATGTTGCTGAATAAGATAAGTTATTGGCTCAACATTCAAAATTGACCACCTATTAGGTCTGATTTTAAACCTTGTCAATCTTACTAAATTATGTGAATATTGTAGTCACCTATTACGTGTTATTATGAACTTAGGTCAATCTTATAAAATTAGATGATTCATTGTGGTCAATATTTTAAAATGGTGGCCAGAGTTAGGTGTTGGCCGAAACTTTGAAGCTAGATCAACGCTAATTCCACGAGAATTTGGGAAAAATAGTAGCGAAATGAAAAGAGGGTGTAGAGAAAAATTTAGAAATATATTTATTTTTGTTTTCCAGCGGCTGTCTAGTGGCGGGTGGGAAGTGGTCCGGTGGAGGCAAATTGAGAGTGGATGAGCGAGGAGGGAGAGAAAATGGGAGAAGGCTTGGATTTTGTTAATATATTTTAATCATAATGTTATAGAATATGATGAGCACGATGATGCCCTCAATAGATAATTTGAAACTACGCAACATCGTATATCTTGCCTCGCCTTAACACACAACGCATGCATGAGGATATATTTTTTGTTAAATTATCTTGGACATGCTAATAATACCATATTAGATTTCACTAATAAATTTTTCCTAAGATAGATAAAAGCGATTATTACAAGAGGGGTCACTATTTAAGATTTTTACCTGAGTAGGCCCACTGCTGAAAATTGGTAAGTAGCCAATTTTGAATAGTCTAACTGAGTTTTATCCACAGTTTCAAAATTAATTAAGAAATAGCTAAATTTTTGCACGCACACTTACAATTCGTTAGCGTCGACAAACACCTAAACTAGTCCCAGTATTTTTTACTGAGACTTTGAACTAACATGTTTAAAGTTTCAGTATTTTTTAGTACGATTCATGTGTAAGGGATTTATTCATATTAAAGTCCCATTATGTTTTACTAGTTCAAAGTCCCAGTATTTTTTACTGGGATTTATGTTCTAAGCCCTAGAATTCATATATAAAGTCCCAGTATTTTATACTGAGACTTTGAACTAACATATTCAAAATCTCAGTATTCTATACTGGGCTTAGTGTTTAAGTGATTCACAAATCTCAGTATAAAATACTGAGATTTTTTCGGATCTGGCTAGTCATCAAAGATTTTCGCACCGCTGGCTAGTACTCATTTAGCATGGTGCAAACAGGCTACGGAGCCAAATTTTTACATTTTGAAACATATATGGGTGAATTTAGGAAGGACTTTTTACACATATATACAAATATACACCCCTAATTACACAAAAATAGCAATATTTTTAAAATTACCAGATATAACAATATTTTTTTAGCACATTTTATTTTTGATAACTACACTTACACCCCCACTCTCCTAAAAACCTAAAGCACTTTTTCCACTTCCCCTCCAAACAACTAGCCGCACCCCATTCCTTCTCTCAGAGGAAAATACACAATTCCAAATACACGCCACCACCAGTGGGGACACGTCACAGAAACAGAGGGATACCTCCACCTCTCTTCCCCCTTTGCTTTGTTTCAGTCCACATATGTCACAACTACCCCCCGCCAAAACCGGCGCGCCACCGCTCTCATCAACCAATTAAGTAGGTGGATCACACCTCTCTCCCTCTCCAGTCTCATTTTCAACATAAAAGGGAGCCAAATTTCATTAAATCCAGCGAAAATAAAGCAAATATTTATCAGCGAACACAACAAGCAACAAAAACGAGGAGAAGGGAACAATTGCTAATAGATTTTCCGATAGGAAATCCACCGACGCCGCAGCCCTCAACTGCCGTAGTCTAGATTTTCTTTTTTTTTTCTTTTTATTGGCAGCGATGATGATTTTCAGATTATTACAAATTTTGAGATATTAGGAGCAGTGAACACATTTTATCATACCGTCTGTATTTTTATTAGTTCATTATTATTCTTGACGTTTGTGTAATGTGATCAACATTCTTTAATTTCAATAAACTGTATTATTGTTCTTCTATGTGTTTATTATGCTTAAGAATTTTTAGAGACCTGAAACGGTGCTTAAACAACTTGAAACGATGTTGAAACGGTGCTGAAACAACTTGAAACAATGCTGAAACGGTGCTAAAACAACGTGAAACGGTGCTGAAACAGTTTGACACGGAGCTGAAACAATATGATACAATAAAACATTGTAAAACAACTATTGAAGCAATATAATACAGTCCGAAACGACTTTGAAACAGTATGATACAATCTGAAAAGACGTTGAAACAGTATGATACGGTCTGAGACGACATTGAAACAATCTGAAATAGTTATAGAAACAGTCTGATAAGGTCTAAAACGGGAGTTGATACAGTTTAAAACAATATGATACAGTCTTAAACGGAGTTGATACAGTCTGAAATGGGACTTGATACAGTTTAAAACAGGCTGATACAGCCTGAAAACAGAGGTGATACAGTCTGAAACGGGAGCTGATACAGTTTAAAACAGTCTGATACCGTCTGAAATGACATTGAAACACTATGATACGGTCTGAAACAATTGAAACGGTGCAAAAACAGTTAGATACGGTGCTGCAGAAACAGTTGAAACGGTGCAGAAACAGTTAGATACAGTGCTGCAGAAACAGTTGAAACAGTGGAGAAACAGTTAGATACGGTGCTGCAGAAACAGTTGAAACGGTGCAGAAACAGTTAGATACGGTGCAGAAATAGTTGATACGGTGCAAAAATAGTGAGATTCAACGAGATTGATGTTTGGCATTTTATGCCTATATTTCCTTAATATTTCCTCACGTTTGGATACTTTATTCGAACGTTTTCTAGTTGACGAATGTGATTTTGCACTGATTATGTCGTATGATTGTAGGTTGTTATGAAGTGCAATTGGAGCTTTAAAGAGCATGATCGAGCAAGAAAAGACTGGAATTGGATTAAGGATTGGATCGAGCATACGAAGGGACGGAACGAAGCAAGTTGCGAACGACGAAAGCAAAAAATTGGCCTGGTGCGGTTCCAGGCGCGGCGCGCCCCCTATAGCGCCCACTCTCTGGCGCGTTTTGTGGCGCGGGGCATGGCCGTTGCGTGCGAGATTCGATGGACTCTGCTTGGTTGCGCGCGGTTTGAGGCGTGGGGCGCCATCTATAGAGCCCCTGGAGTGGTTTTAGAAGTCCTATTTCGTCTAGGCTTAGGCGTAACTAATTGCTAGGCTTTTGTAAACATTATAAATACTCTTCTACTTAGCTTTTGATGGGGGAGTTCAGACTTTGGAGCAAGTTTTGGAGAAGAGGGGAGGATCCCTAGATTTCTTCTAAACAAGTTCTTTCTCTCTTTCTCTTATTCTTCTACTTAATTCTATAGTTTGTTTCGTTCTAGGGTTAGAGTAAATACATGAAGGTTGATGTTTGAAAGTTGAATTCTTCCTATTGATTTACCATTACAGATTGTTTATTCTTTCTTGAGCCTACTTGTTTGGTTATTAAGGCCTGATAATTGAACACTATCTACGGTTTACAAGTTGAACTCGACAGAGGGAACTAGTGAATGCAAATAAGAAAGAATAGGGCTTGATTGTGAACCTGGGCATCAGGGAATCGATTTGCGGATAGGATAGACATATACCTATTCGCCTGGCTTAGCTAAATACAGAGTTATTTAATGCATGCATGTGATTTAATTCCATATAGAAATATAGGCGTTAGAGTAGCTTGCATAGACTCGTGAAGAATCGACGGGTTTTCACGAGTATAATTAACCTGTTAGTTAGCAATCTAGGAAATCAAGAAGTAGAATCAACTGGAAAACTCAACTGGATTGTTCGTAGCTCTGACCCTGGACCGTTTCTCTTTTATTGATAACAACTTAGAATTTGCTCTATTACTTGACTACAGTTACTTGCTTTTAATTATTTCATTTAGTTAGTAAAAATCTCAATCATTGGAAAAAGATCCCTGAATAGTTTTTAGGAAATTGGTTACTAGGATTCAGTCGTAATAATAGTCCTCGTGGGAACGATGTTCAACCCTCCCAAAAAAATAATGCACACAAAAGTATGCACCGGGATGTATTTTCAACAAAATGGAGACTCCAAAGGGTTTTCTTTGGAGTCGCCATCTAATTTAAGGATTATTAGAAACCAAACGTTAATTAAAGAGTGCAATTATTTTCTTTACTTTAAAGGAAATTAAAATCAGAGATTCTGAGTAAATGGTTCTATTAAATTCGAAAGAATGTCCCTCGTGGGAGTACTTTCGAAAATCCGCTAAATGCGATTAATCCGGCGGTATTTTACGAATTTGTTAAGGATAATAAGTATAAAATTAATTTTTAAATACGGATAATAAAAATAAGATAATATTTTAGCTATGCCGATACTTAGATAAATAAATGACCAAATTTAAGATTAATTATGTGGATGATTAAATAATGATCGATTGGTTAATTAATTAAATAAATAAAGGCCAAATGAAATTAGATAAATAGATGAAATAAACTAAATAAATAATTAGATAATAATAATAATAAATATTAATTAATTAATTGAACAAATAAATAAATGAATAAACAAATAAATAACTTAATTAAATAAATGAATACTTATTAAATTAAATTAGATAAAGAGTAAATAAATAATAATTGATTAATTAAATAAATGAATAAATGATTAATTGGAATTAAATAATAATGGATTAAAATTTAATTGATTAACTAAATAAGTAAATAATTGAATATTAATATAATCAATAAATAAATAATTCAAATGCAAATTATGACGAAGGTACGATTTTAATCGAATTTAATTTACACTCATTAATTGACAAATGATTCTAAACATCCTTAAATTAATTGGCGATTCGCAAAGAAATGATACAAAGCATTCATATAAAAATAATTTAAGTAATTTACAATAATTATTCACAATTCAAATATCATTTCTATCCTACAGGGCTCCTAATCGGGTATATGGGGAAGTCCTATGCAACATGCATTTTCTAAGGGAGCGAAGAAAGATGGAGTTTAGAAGGTAGAATCTGGATGGAAAACTCAATAAATTGAGCCTTGGATTTTACAATTTTCACTTTTTGTATTTTTTTTGGCATTTTCGGGGATCTCAAGTTCCGAAAATGCGAAGCGGAGCAAACAACTCTGAATGCATGCAGCCATCCCCGTTTATGAGTTTCATTCAACTCGTTCCCAAGAGGTGTTCATGCAAAGAAAATAAAAGAGATAAAGAATTAATATATTATCCTCTAGACCAAAGAAATAATTTAAAGACTAAGTGATAAGAAATGATAGTCATACTTGTAAACAAGTGCCAGAATAATAGTATCGAAATAGGCTTTCTTAAGAAACAAATGAACAGAACTTACTCATACTTATTAACGGATCAAGTCCAAAATATTTCAAAGGTGTAATGCATTTTCTTTAGATACACTACTCAACTCCTTAATTTCTTTATAAAAGAGCCAATAAACAAGATAAAATGGATAAGAGGAAGAGTACATTTTAATTAGTACTTGTCAATTACTGAAACTCCGAGAAAAAACACTAAAGGATTAGTGCATTACCTAAGAAAGTAACTAGCTTACAAACTACCTCATTAATCATTCCATACATTTAAGGACCACAAGCTGTGACAGAACTTTTGATAATTTACCTAGATGGCAACGGAGGTTCTTTAAAACACTGGACTACTATTTTGACAATCATTCATTATTCAAAAAAACACAAAAATAGATATTTCAGAAGGTTAAGTTTAAGTTTCTTTTAAGAACATATCCGGACTGCTACACCTTATACAAAGTCAATTTCTTTTACCGCTTGGCTTGACAAAATTAGTAGCAAACTGAGACCGGATTCAAAAATGGGACCTTTCCGCAGACACAAACACCACATGCATTTCTATAGTCTATCATATCAAAGGGAACCTGCCTCAGTAAATCATGCTAATAACCAGGAAATAGCAGACCTTCCCCATACCGGACTCTCACCATAACCACTCTGCAACCTAGCCAAACTTCTATACATAACCCACTATACTGCTCAAGGAACCTGAACTCAGCTAAGATCTCCTCTAATCAGCCTGGACACATCAGACATACTCCATGACCTGCAAACTCTCACAATCACCTAAAAACAAACAGAAACAAACCCTTTCCATCCAACCCAACCTCTACAACAAACTACAAGCCCACAAACTCCATACTACGTGAGAATAACCTGCGAAGCTTAGCATACTTCACACAGAACCAGACCACTGACCTCACTGCCTGAACAATTACCCTGCATACACCCTCTACTGCTTGCTAGAATACTCTCACATTCCCTCACCCAAACAATCAAAGAACCTGCATAGCCCCTACACTGCCCCAAACTGCACACATTACACACACAGCCTCCAAAACAACACCTGAATTTCATAAAAGCATCTGTAGACTCCTTAGAAATGCCTAAAACCCAACAACAGGCCCTACCCTTTTTCCTAAGACCTGCAGCAACAACAAACAGACCCCTAAAACAAACTGCAGCTCCTAAAACCAACACCCCTACAACACCTGCTATGCCTGCAGCAAACTCACAAACAACAATTAAACACCCTGAACCCTTGAACACATTCTTACACCTGAGCAAAACTTGAACAGTCCCTTTACCTTATCCCTTCAGCTTCCAGGACCCAAAGCAACCTGCAACTAGCTCCCTGAACCTTTCACAAACACCCTCTAACTCCTCTCTAACAACCTGCACATGCGCTGAACCAAAAATAAATCCCTGAACACCTCCTTCAAACCAACAGAATCTGCTCACTCTATGCTCCCTGACATCCCTGCACACTCCACACCTCACTGCCTCCAGAACACCTACTCATACTCCAAGCACCCTCTTTTTATATATAGCATCCAGAAAAAAGAAAGAAACAGGAAACATGCAAGTCTTTAACAGATTTCCTACTTTATATTTTAGTCAATTCCATTCAAAAGTGATTATAGACAGGAAATGTGGATAAGGAATGCAGGCAACAACTATCATTTATAGCAGATTAATCACATTCTTTTAAAATCGATAAGACAAGGATTTGATAAAGACTTAAACTTCATCTTCAGCACCACTATAATAACAGTATGAATCCTTTATTCAATAATAAACACTAAAGAAAAAAAAATAGACTCATTTCCAATATATTCATGTCATTCGAATCAGCATAATAAAATGCAGAAAAGAGAATCGAGGTACGAAACTAACCTCTTTTGGAGCAGTGAGTTAGGACGAAGGATCCGAAAATAGCGATTTGAACAAAGCGACGCGAGCAAGGTCGACGACTCAAATGACAACGCGAATAATGAATCGACCGCCCAAAAATAATAAAATCCCATAAACAATAATACTATTTTGAGTGCTTAGAACTGAAAAATAAAACTTCTATGTTTTTTATGAACTGTGCCATTTTCTATATTTTCCTCTGTGAGTTCTCCTGCGGCTCCCCCCAAAACTCCCTCGAAAAATGAATTAAAAGATCAATATATATACCAGAATTTAGGGTTTGGACTCCCGCTTGAAAATCCCAAATCGACCCTACTCGCTTTTTCCTTTCCCTTTTGAAACCAGGGTCAAAATAGTATAATCCTTTGGATCGTACTAGTTTCACCCTGATTTTCAAAGGGAATCCGAACGTTATAGACTCTCACGGCTCGGATCGAAACCAATTAAAAATGGATGTTTGAGATTGATTCACTGCTTGTACTAGAGAGAGGGTAAAGGGTGGAGGGACCAGCTGACCTGGATTTTGGCTGATTGTGGGATTTTGGGGGGGAAAGATTGGGGATTTAGGGCTGGGAATCGGGTAAGCGGGTAAGGGAATTGGGGAAAATGGGTTAGGATGAGGAGATGGGCTTACGGGTTTTAGGGAAATTGAGAAGGAGAAATAATGTGTGATGTATATGTGAGTATTGCGTAGACAGCCTAATTTGCAGTCGAAAAACGACTTTAGCCCCCTTTTAGGTTTAATTGGAAATTGAAAGGTTGCACAGAGTAGGCTGAGATTGGACTATGTCTTTGCAATTTTGGTCTTTCTTCTCAGAAATGAATCGACTACCTTTAATTTTCAAAATTGCCCTTTGATTAAATAATTAGATATTTAACTAAAATTTTCGGGACAAAATTGGGTGTCAACAAACGATACTCGATTTATCACTTTATTACTTGTCGACCACGTATACTTGCGTGTGCGTTTGGGAGCAACAAGTTTTTGGCGCCGTTGCCAGGGACTAAATAATTGACTGTTTTTTTTTTTAGACAATTTATTATTTTCTATTCAGGTTTAATTTTTGTTTAGTTTAGTATTGTGTTACTTGTCTTATCATGGCATCTTTTAATAAAAATTGGTCGAATGATGGTTGCTCAAATTTTGATGATCTCTGTCTACTTTGTGGAGGAACTCACTTGTGGGAAAATTGTCCAAGTCTTTCAACCCTGCGAGACTGGTTATGTGAATTTTCTACAACCTTTGATTGGAATTGTTGCAAATTGTGTGGTGGTCTTTGGAATTCTTGTTCCAAGTGTCATACTCCTTCCTCTATCAATGTGTGTGATGTTTCTAACAATGTTTGTGAGTCTGACAGGAATGAAGAAGTGCAGATTGTAAGCCAAAATTTTCTAACGGAGCAAGCCAACCTTTTAGAAGCATATGAGGATTTTAGAAGTGAACTTACAAATATGATGAGGCAATTTATGGAAGAAAGGGTTGTGCTCAGGCAAGAGATCAACGAATTTGGCTTGACTATTCACGACATGGAGGCAAATTTGCGTGATATGGTTGAGGTGTCTAATGCCCAATTATCAGTTGTCGTGAATAGTAGATTTGAGATAGAAGAGCTTCGAAGTCAATTTGAGGAGCAAAAAGTGGAATTCCTACCATTCGACCCAATATTAGTGGATGATGCCAAGGTTGAAAAAATTACATTAGAGTCAAGTGAGGAAATAAAAAACATCATATTTGAGGACTCTAGTGTCAACAGTAATGCAATTTTAGAATTGAAGCGCATTGGACCTCATTCCAATCATTTTTCAACATTGTGTTTAGATGGTGATATGAAAATTGAGCCACCCGAGCCTATGAAGAAACCAAAGGAGGAGGAACAAGGTGCCTATATTTTAAAACTGTGATTCATGATTAGAAAAAATTGAATGACCCCCTTGAGATGCTTGAGTCCACTCACTTGACTTTGTTGTGAACCTTTGTGCATTAGTGCTTAAATTCCCACAAGTTGCACCCTATTTGCTTGATTGAGAGTTGTTATGGAGCCATTTTGTAGATCGTGTGCAATGTGTGTTGTGAGGAATATTCTTATTGTACTCCATATTGCATATTAGTGTCTAGAACTTGCCCCGTGTGTGTGCAAAGCGAAATTCTAGGTTCGCTCTAGTCGGGAGATGATACAGGCTTTGTTGATTTGCCTTCTAGCCATTAATTGCCTACCCTTTTATATGCACCTTGGACTTGCTTTGTGACCATATTGACCTTTTTGTTGGCACCCACACTGCGAGCCTACCCACTTGTTCTAAATTGCTTTCTTTTGACCCTTTACTCCTTAAGCACTTTAAGTGATAATTTGATATTATGTGGAGTTGTGGTTGAATGTTGGGGAGTTTTTTGGTGGAACCAATGAGGGGGATATGTGGTAACTTGAGAAGTAGTTGAAAAAAGAACATTAGCAAGGTTTGGAGTGAATTGAATTGAAAAGAAAAAAAAAAGAATATCCATCCTTGCTAGTGTGTGCTTAGAAGAAAAATTACTACTTTGTGGAAAAGGTGTGTGAAGAAAAAAATTTGTTGGTTGGGTGAAGTGGTTGTTGGTTTTGATGAGATATGTGCTTAAATTGAATGTGATGTATTAAAATGCTTAGGGAGGTAGTCACTAATACCCATATTTATCCTACCAGCCACTTAGCCTACATTACAACCTTTAAAGTCCTAGTTAATCTCGATTGGAGTGAGCCTACATTAGTGGAGTCCTACACTACGGGCAAGCCTATGGTACATCATGTGTGACATGTGAGCTTTTCATAAGAGTGAGTGAATTCTTTCTATGCTATTGTCCCCGTTCTATTCTTGATATTCATTGTTGTGTGTGATATTTGGGGGACACTCTCTTGCTTCATTAATGGTGAGGGCACACGGTTTACATGAGATAGGTGAAGTCGTGGCTTCTTGATTGAGTAGGTAGGGGTGACTTTGTGGGAGCATGGTTGCAATGAGTCGAGTTTGTGCATTTGAGTTGTCTTGGGGTGGTTGTTCTCGTGTTTTGAGTTTGTTATATTGTTGGTATGCTTGTTGGACCCATAGTAGTCATGTATGCATTTGTTCAATGGTCGGTATCAACCATAGTCATAGGCAGACCTGTTCTACCTAGGTTAAGGAGTCATTTGTGATTGCTCGAGGGCGAGCAAAGGTTCAAGTGTGGGGTGGTAATGTTTAGCATTTTATGCCTATATTTCGTTAATATTTCCTCACGTTTGGATACTTTATTCGCATGTTTTCTAGTTGACGAATGTGATTTTGCACTGATTTTATGTCGTATGATTGTAGGTTGTTATAAAGTGCAATTGGAGCTTTAAAGAGCATGATCGAGCAAGAAAAGACTGGAATTGGATTGAGGATTGGATCGAGCACACGAAGGCGCGGAACGAAGCAAGCTGCGGACGACGAAAGCAGAAAATTGGCCTGGCGCGGGGTGCCCCCTATAGCGCCCACTCTCTGGCGCATTTTGTGGCGCGGGGCATGGCCGTTGCATGCGAGATTCGACGGACTCTGCTTGGTTGCGCATGGTTTGAGGCGCGGGGCGCCAGCTATAGCGCCCCTGGAGCGGTTTTGGAAGTCCTATTTCGTCTAGGCTTAGGCGTCACTAATTGCTAGGCGTTTGTAAACATTATAAATACCCTTCTACTTAGTTTTTGATTAAGGGAGTTCAGACTTTGGAGCAAGTTTTGGAGAAGATGGGAGGATCCCTAGATGTCTTCTAAACTAGTTCTTTCTCTCTTTCTCTTATTCTTCTCCTTAATTCTATAGTTTGTTTCGTTCTAGGGTTAGAGTAAATACATGAAGGTTGATGATTGAAATTTGAATTCTTCCTATTGATTTACCATTACAGATTGTTTATTCTTTCTTGAGCCTACTTGTTTGGTTATTAAGGCCTGATAATTGAACACTATCTACGGTTTACAAGTTGAACTCGACAGAGGGAACTAGTGAATGCAAATAAGAAAGAATAGGGCTTGATTGTGAACCTGGGCATCAGGGAATCGATTTGCGGATAGGATAGACATATACCTATTCGCCTGGCTTAGCTAAATACAGAGTTATTTAATGCATGCATGTGATTTAATTCCATATAGAAATATAGGCGTTAGAGTAGCTTGCATAGACTCGTGAAGAATCGACGGGTTTTCACGAATATAATTAACCTGTTAGTTAGCAATCTAGGAAATCAAGAAGTAGAATCAACTGGAAAACTCAACTGGATTGTTCGTAGCTCTGACCCTGGACCGTTTCTCTTTTATTGATAACAACTTAGAATTTGCTCTATTACTTGACTTCAGTTACTTCTTTTAATTATTTCATTAGTTAGTAAAAATCTCAATCATTGGAAAAAGATCCCTGAATAGTTTTTAGGAAATTGTTTGCTAGGATTCAGTCGTAACAATAGTCCTCGTGGGAACGATACTCGATTTATCACTTTATTACTTGTCGACCACGTATACTTGCGTGTGCGTTTGGGAGCAACAGAGTTACATTGAGGATGGATGAGAAAAAGTAAAATTGGGAAGAATTTGAGGAGTAAAAGTGAAATTGGAGAGAAATGGTGGTAGGAAAACTGAAATTGGGGAAATTGGGAGGAGCAAAAGTGATAGTGGGGGAAATATATAGAAGAATGTTAGGGTTTGGTATGTTATGGGAAAATATTGCTATGTTTTTTCTATGTTTGTAATTATCTTGTGTTTTCCTCTATATAGGGCAATTTTACTTTTGGTAATTAAGCTCTAAAACTTGTACTTTTATATAATAAATCCATTTAGGAAATAAGTAAAAAGAAGGTTGTCTGGAAAGATTAAACTATTTAAAAGTGGTCTTTAAAAATTAATCACTTCCATAATTATAAAAATGCCAGTACACTTTAATGAAGTAATATCTACAAAAATACCACTACACCTTAATGTAGCCGAAGTTATAAAAAAAATGTCAATGCTCTCTACAAAGTAGAACCAATACCAATATGTCTGTGTTTATTTATATAGTCATGTCCATTTTGTAAATAAAAGGTCAATTCCTCATCGTTTCGCATATATAAAAAACAAAGCAATACATAACGTAAGACCAATCAGGAGTCATTTCCTAATACACTGAGCAAAAAATCATCATTTTTTAAATAAATGATATCAAATCGTACTTACTTTATTCATTCACAAAAATACATTTGAAAATATAATATCAAGACAATCTGTTTGCATTTACTTACAAGTGAGTCAAACTACTATCTTCATTTTACAAAAAAAATGACACAAATTCCTCATCACTTTGCTCATATACAAAAATTCAAATCACAAATAATATTAAGACATACATTACTTACAAATGAGCCAACATACTATGTCTTTATACAAGCAAATGATACCAAATCGACATCACTTGCCAATATATGAAAATTCAAAGTAGAAATAAAATCAAGACAATTCATTTATAATACTTACAAGTGAGCCAAACTAGTCTATCTATTTTACAAATAAATTATATCAAATCATCATCACTTTGTTCACCCATAAAAATCCAAACTAAAAATAACGTATGGTCAATTCAACATCAGTTATTTACAAAGTGAGCCAAATACTATATACATTTGTAAAGAAGTGAGGTCAAATCGTCATCACTTTGCTCTTCCACAAAAATATAGATGAAAACATAAAAATCATGACAATCCAGCCGCACTTATTTATTAAGTGAGTCAAAAATATAATGCTCTATTCATTTAAATAAATGATGTCAAATAGTCATCATTTTTCATAAATTCAATTAAAAGAGTTACAGATTAATTTCTGCTAGAAACTATAATAATTTCTACTATATCAATCATCTAACCTGACAAAATATGTCAAAGACTTGAAGGATGGATCAGTAAAACTAAAATACGTTACATCATCAGATCTTGGGGATGGTATTTGCTCGTATGACGTGCTTCAGTAGAACTTTTTCCTCGTATATGCACTATGTGTTAGTAGTAACAACTAATTTTTTCCAATTGGACTGCAAGTTAATATATGTTTACAAATTTTTTTTTTTTGAAGTACCACTAGACCTTAAAGAACCTGTTCTTGGTATTAACTTTGCTAGAGCTGTGATGGAAGACAAGGAGTAGCTTTCTTTTGTGGCTTGTCACCGTGATGCTTGGTTCCTTGTTGTCTCTGTTTTAAAAAGGCAGTTTTGGGACTCGTCCGGGGCGGGGCACTAGCAAAATGCCCTGAGACTCTCGGGCGGGGCTTAGATCCGTGAGCCTTACACTTCAAGTGCCCAACAATGCGTCCAGAGCACGCCCAACGCTCGGAACTCACCTTATAGAACCTATGCAAATGATTTGTCCAATTCCCTAATTAAGATTATTCATCCATAATTTTCTTTAAAAATGAAGTTATATTCATCTATAGAGATTTAAAAATTGAGTATAACTCAATTAACGAGACATAATATTACATGTATTATAATTGAGAATATCATAAGGGTGAATATCATATGTATACTTAATCTAAAAAAGTAGAGCCAATGTTTATAACATCATCACTTGTTATGAGTCTTCATGTTTTATTTCTGTTACTAAAAATTGTTAAATTTAACTATTTTACAATTTAGAAGCAACATTATATTTATCAATGAAGTATTAATATTTTAAATTATAATAGTAATAAATATTTATTGTTTATTCACTTTTTATAGTAACAAATTTTTATTTTTAATTGTTTGAAAGTTAAGGCCTATGGTTTATTTGTATCTCATAAAAACTGTAACATTATTCAATTTCTTACAATTGTTAAAAATATTAGATCTTTTGTTTCTATAATATTTTTACTTATTTTTAATTTTTTTTTGTACTTTTGATAACTTTTTGGCTCATTATGTTATTTTATTAATTTAAAATTAATTCCATGGGACTTACGCCCCATGTCTCGAGACTTACACTTCGCCTCATTATAAGTAAAACGTCTCGCCTTACGCTCCCGCCTTTTAAAACATTGCTCGTTGTTGCCTTCTATTTTGGCACTAGACTTAAATTGATAAAGCCGACAAGTTATTCTTCTCACTTGACATTATTGTATTAATATCTTATCCTTCTGTGTGGTTTTTCTCAAAGAAAATCATGCTTTTTAGAAGCGGAAGTGATGATTTGGTAAATGCTTTTCTAGTCACTGGAGAAAGACTAAAGAGTCGTCGAAAAAGTTTTGCTAGTATTTAAAAATTAGATCTAAGCTAATTTGTGACTTTCGAAAAAATAATAGTAGAAACGGAAAGAAGGGTCAGGATGAAGCTGGGATGTAATTCTAGAAGTGTTCTGGCGGCGATCAATGGTGATCAACGGTGGTATTAGGCAATTCCGACGACGGAAAGATGCTCCAATGATAAGCCATGATGGGATTTGAGTTTGGTTTATAAAGAGAGAAAGAAGATACATAGAGTGAGAAAGATGAGTCTTTTAGAGAGAGATATACTAAAAGAACAAGTTACTAGGTAATTGTGGGAAAGCGTTCAAAAATTCAAGACCATGAAAAAAGTTATCAAAATTTTAAATCATGTCCAAAAGTGCTAACTCAGACAATTCTTCAACAAATATTACACATATAGCAGCTGGCCCATTAGTTCCCCTCATCCAGAAAAAAAAAATAAAAAATAAAAAACTCTAGCAACACCCATTCTCTTTCTCCTTTATACAAAATCCTAGCAGCCCAAGATCACATCTCCTCCCATATCCACTCTTCCCCACTGCTACTGCTACGCCTCTCCAATGATTTTCTTCTTCTTCTTTTTTTAAAACTCTGGCGAGATCTCTTCTTCTCGATTTCTCCATTTATTGTTGTGAAACATGATTATTATCTAAAGATCTGGTGGATTTTTGTGTCAAGGAATTGGACAGGTCTAGTCTTTTTCTTGAATAATTGTAAAGATCTGGTAGTCTCCATTAAGAATTTATCTAAATCTGGTGTTTTGTTTTAGAATGCAATGCAGATCTACTACGAAACGTTGTATAAACACGATTTATACATATTTTATACAACTTTATACACTGCATAAGCAAATATATAAAAATGTATAAAATTATATACACATGTATTAGTCTTTATATAAATAAAAAAAGTGTATAAAATTTCAATTTTCGTATTATTATGGATGTGTGTGTAATATTTCAATTTTCAGTGTATATTGTCGTATTTCTCTCTTTGTATACGCAATTATCTCTGTGTATGACAACGCTCAATACATACCTCGAATTGAGATACGAACGGTCGTCGCAATAATAATACCCAACTAGGAGTCGGGGTCAAATCCACAAGGAATAATATGATGTGATTAAGGTAGTGGAAGAACTAAACTAATTGAAGTCAAATGGGTATAATAAATTGATGGGTAATGATATTAACACCTACTAACTGCACTAGAAAAGCAAGTAAAGATGATCAATAACATTCTCATAAATAAAGGAACACAAGTTCGGAGCCTAGGTTGCAAATATGGCACGTGGTTTACGTATGATGGTCAAACCGCACATCTAACACTCTAAATTTGTTAAGTATGGTGAGAGTCTACTCCGTTAAGCCTGTTAAGGTTAATAATGAAGCGCATAAAGATCTAGTTCAAAGACCCGAGTAGATATAGTCATTTAGCTACTTCTTTTAGATGAGGTAGGCTCGTGAGACAATATAATACAAATCCTCGCTAGTTCTTATAAACCCATACTCTCAGCCATGTTAGGAAAATGAAAGCAAAGTGGGATTTAGCTCAAGTGTGGCCACACCTTAAACATGGATACGAAATATGATAAGAATTAGATAAACATTCACCAATTAATATGAAAACCTAGTCATGAGATATATATTCATACAATCGTGTTTTCAATAACATCAACTACACCAAATATATTCAATATAATACAAAGCATGAAAATGAAAAAATAAGTAAAACAGATTAAGAAATTCTCATTGGGTTTCTTTAAATCTTCACTCTCTTGGTGTTGTGAAGTGGGTTCTTGCTCCCTAAGTTTGAAAAATAACCAAAGATAATGGTCCAAAGACCTTAAGGAACTATTTATTCTATCCTACAATTAAATAAAAATAAGTTGTCAAAAATGCCCTTTGTGCTATTTCAGCTGGCAACCGAAAATTAGGCGTGGCTGATTTGGATAGGCAAGGGCCGATTGATACAGTTGATTCCACATCGGCGGGGCCAAAAATTAGGCTAAATCAACTTTTTTTAAAAAAATTTTGGATTCTCTGTCTCCATCGGCTGAATAGCCAAATTTTCTGCTGCCATCGATTCAATTTGGCCGAAATATCGGCGGGTGCCAATCACTTCTGTCTTGTTTTTTCTCCAATTTTTTAAGGTGAGTCCAAAGCTTCATTTATTCCATTCTTTCAGTCTTTTTAGCTTCCTTTGGCTAGCTCATATAATCACCAATTTCCTGAAACAAAGAGAATTTACATAAGATTCGCTCATCAATAATAGCTAAAAGACAATAAAAGTCTCATAAAAGAGCTAAATATGAAGGTAAAATACCAACACTTCAGTATATTCATGGATAATTTACTTTCTTTGATAGATTTGTATGTATAAACTTTTTATAAGCAATGATATATACGAAACCATTAAAAAAAACTTCGGTGAAACGAAAATGTAACTCCGGCGAAGATATCAAAAAAAGGAAAAAAAATTCGACGATATTAAATTTGTCGATCCGGTGGTAGGAGGGTGGTCGTCGGCGGATCAACAATGGGGTGATGGGAAGTGGCAGCTAGGGCAGTTTTATTTCGAAGCAGAGCACAAATTTCAAAAATATGCAATGTGTTATGCCGATATAAGAAAAAATTATGCCCTTCATTTATAATTTCCTTATTTGAAGTGAGTGCTTTTTTCTGAAAAAAAAAATCCTAGATAAAACACATTATTTTATACATGAACCAAACAAAGCTCAGTTATGTGCATGATTTGTATGGAGTGAATGTGAACACAGAACACAAAGTAAAATTATTTACTTCCTATATCTTATTTTATGTAGCGACATTTTTTTTATTTCATTGAAATAAGAATGCTATATACGCAAATGAATATAATTTAAACTTTACCATTTTACCTTTAAATATTAGTAAACTTGTACTATATTTCTTTTTTTTTTATAAAATATAATAATATAAATAGAGTTTAGAAAGAATGTAAGCTTGGAAGGTCAAGACTGGAAAATTTATTATAGTTTAATAAAATCCACAGTTTCCTAAAACTACTTACCGGAATCCGTTTCCAAATGATGCCATCAATAAATTACTAAATCATTTATATCAGAAAATATGATTACCGCAACTCCGCAAGAGGAGAAGAAAACAAAGAACTAAATCTTATCGTATGATTATGAACTAGACAGCTGTTTAAGCACTAAATCCTATTCCAAATTTAAAATAATAGTTTACATTCTAAATGTGCCTTTTTCCTTAATATTTTATTCTCCTTGAATAAATTATGCTACTAGAATTCATTATTGGAACCTCTAAATGACCGCGTACAACGTGTGGGCTGATTAACGTTGTTTCCTTCTTTATTAATCATCTTTCCTTTTTTCTTGTGTAAACATAATATGTTGTGTTCACAACAAGACATTTTCAAATAGCAGTATCATTCTACTTTTCATAATTATAACACAAAGTAGCGATTTTATGAGATCCAAAGTAAAATCTCATAGAACCTTTAATTGGGGGTTTCAAATTTAAAAATGATCTGTAAATGTATGTAGAGTTGTTGAAGTTGATATGTTCAGAAGTGAAATGTAGTGTTAGATAACAAATTTCGCGTACCGTTCTTAATCTAACATTGAGTATTCGATGAATGAATTCAGCTAATTATAATTTATTACTTCTAGACCAAATAACAGAAGTAGTAAGCCTTCTCACTATTTCTCATGCTTTTGCCATATTTAGAAATAATTCGCACCTTTCTAGTTTTATTTTTAAGCAGCTTATAAGTTACTTTTTGAGAAGTCAAGAAATCTTAATTTTTCAATTTTAGTTTTTTTTATTTTTTAAGTACATAGGGTTTATAAACTCATGAATTTTTGAGTTACCGATCAGTTACTAATTGACTTATAAACTTATATGCTAATTTTAGTTTCAGTCAAAGGGGCTTTTAGTAATTTAATGTAGATTACCAAAAAGGAAACTCTCTTCCAATCTCCATGATTTCTTAAATAGTAGTGAAGCATTTTACTCTTCAACTTTGTGTGGAAAAATCCAACTCTAGGTTGACCATAAACTATAGATATAATTCTATTCTTGTGAACACGGAGTACTCAATTTTACCTTTTACACTACCAACCTCTTCTATATTAGTATGTGATATATATTCTTTCTTTTTATTTCCGTTCCAAAATATTGAAACTTATCTACATTTGGAAATTCAAATCATTGGTTTAAGCTTTCCACTATCTTACTAGTCTTACCCTTGGTGACGAGAACTTACATGAATGATAGACAGAATTGTCGATCACTAGATTTTTCAGGGAACTTTTGGTGGATACATAAAACATAATTAGATTTAATCTACAAATTAGAGGTTTTGTTCCTCTCTAGATTTTGTGCTTAAACGGAGTACCATGTATAAAAGAAAAAAAAATGAAAAACTTTATATAAACAAGTAGTCAAGTACATATATAAATCCGCAAGAATCTAAGGATTTGTCCAAAATCATAACAGGAACCCCACCTGCTCCCTTGCTCATGACATATTGCTTACCCCTTTGGTTTTAACGAAAAAAAAGTTATGTTGTTTTCAGATTACCCCAATACCAAAAATGGCATCCAACTAAGTATATTATAGTTAATAAACATGTGATGATTATTACCGTGCACCTCTATCCTTAATTAAGTAAACGGATCCAACACCTGGTTCTTTCTTATTGGAATGACAATGTTTTTCAACATAAAAAATGGGCACCCACTTAATTTACAATATAAGTTCTTGATTTCCAAAAAGATTAGTATAGAGAAGTTCTTTCTAGAGTCGTATTTTTTTTTTATAGTTGCAGTTGTCTAGGTGCATTAATCTTGGTCATACGTGGCATTTGTCCATGAAATTTACTGTTCTCTTTTGGAGGGTTAATTTCACCGGTGATCACTGAACTATTGTTTCATTACCACAAAGTCACTTTTGTTTCATTTGTTACCCAAAAGTCACTCAACTTTGCTCCAATCTACAACAAAGTCACTCAAGCCAGATTTTGTTTAAAACTTGCCGGAAAAATGATGTGACATCATTAATTAAAAATAATTTTTTAATTAATTTTTCATCTATTAATCTAATTCCTTAACCCATTATTCTTATTCTACCCGACTCAAACTCATTTCACTACGTCATCGTCTTGCATAACCATTTCATACCGATGTCATTTCTCTTTGCCTCTGTTCCATATTGAGTTAATTAATTAATCAAATTGAGTAATGTGCGGCAAATTGGTTATGCAAAAAGGGAAAATGAGGAACGGAGAATGAATAAAAATGAACAAGCTTAGATCGGTTTGGTTTGATTATTCATTTATGAAATCAAACTAGTTATGCGATTTTTTAAAATTTTATAACTAAAATAACAGCTCGTTTGTACTGTTGTTATGTATATGGTTTCATAATATATCTATTATATTGTACTTTATATTTTATTGAGTTCAAACATTTTGATAGATTATATTATTTGCAGTCGTTTCATGCTATAACATACTAGCAAATGAAAATTAAATTTACAATATTGCCAAGAAAATAATAAGATACAAGAAAGACTTTCTATATAAAAGATAAGATAAATGGTAATATGTTAAGGGGAAGAAGAGAGAAAAAAGACACGGTAACGACGCGATCACACAAAATCGATCGTTACGTAAAATGGGCTCTTCATCATTATGTAACAACGAACTAACGATACGATACGATACAATAAAATTTTAAAGTAACAATTAACACAAACATTATTTTATAGTAACAGTACAGTAACAGTACGATAACAACCATCCAAACAAGCTGATACCAAATAAAGTTGAATTTTTGTTACCCCAATACCAAAAATGGCATCCAACTAAGTATATTATAGTTAACAAACATGTGATGATTATTACCGTGCACCTCTATCCTTAATTAAGTAAACGGATCCAACACCTGGTTCTTTCTTATTGGAACGACAATGTTTTTCAACATAAAAAATGGGCACCCACTTAATTTACAATATAAGTTCTTAATTTCCAAAAAGATTATTATAGAGAAGTTCTTTCTAGAGTCGTATTTTTTTAATAGTTGCAGTTGTCTAGGTGCATTAATCTTAGTCATACGTGGCATTTGTCCATGAAATTTACTGTTCTATTTTGGTTGGGCTCTGTTGGTATCATTATAGTTCCTCAAAATACCCTTTCGTAATAAAATATTGGCTTTAAATTTGTCATTCTTCATATTTTTCCTTAACTTGTTTCTTCTTTTTTTTTTTTTTTAACAGCATCCTATTTGCAATACAAGCCACCCATTTTTTTTATGTTTTGCGTCGATATTCAAATTATTTCACAATAACTTATCTGCATGATAACAGTTTAGTGGACAAGAAATAAATTTCGATACATATATAGCCACTCATTTGAGTTGGCTCTTCTCTATATATCTACTTTCATATACTTGGTATTAACTAGTTAACGACGTCAAGAAAGAAGGCTCGTAATGAAAAACAATGTATAGTAGTAACTGATAATATGGTGACTTTCTAATGTACTGTTACACACATGTAATCATTTGTTTCTC
Organism: Petunia x hybrida; assembly: GCA_037355625.1. Taxonomy (NCBI): domain Eukaryota; kingdom Viridiplantae; phylum Streptophyta; class Magnoliopsida; order Solanales; family Solanaceae; genus Petunia; species Petunia x hybrida. The sequence goes on from JBBBVM010000055.1 coordinate 2,049,960, forward strand.
TAAGTAAATTCTTAATCCTTTAAACATTTGATTTTCATCAACTCAGTAGAGTATATCTGTGAAAGCATGTAAAATACATAAGGGCCATTTGGGTATTTCACCAGTCATTTGGTCACGTTTAGTTAGTAGTATGAAATGATATGGATGATTTTGAAAAATGGCATACAAATTTTGACTGATGGGATGAAGTGATCGGGGGGGGGGGGGGGGGATCAGGTGTGAGTATAAATAAGCAATAGCCTCTTGATTATGTCACAAACACATTTCAGAATAGTGAGAAGGCTTAGTCCCCTTCACTAAGCTCTTTAATAAGATATAAAAAGTTGTATTGCCTTAGGGATTGATGAGTGAACAAATGGATAGCTGGGGAATGACAAAACAAGGGTGGAGAAAGGGACCTTGGACTTCTGAAGAAGACAGATTACTCATTGAATATGTTAATTTGCATGGGGAAGGCAGATGGAATTCTGTTGCTAGGGTTGCAGGTAAAAGGAAACAAAAAACATACTACTCCATGAATATATATATTACATATATAGTATGTGCAACTTTGAACTCATTTTCCACTCACTTCACACTATACAAACTAGTAAAACTATATTTCTCACCTGAGTCTTTTGTAGTAAGAGGAGTAGTTACAAACCTTGTAGACAATAATCTCATGATTAAATCTGTAATAGTTATGACCAAATTCATTTAATGTGGTTTCCTTGATCAAATAATTAAATTAAAGACTGTTTTTGTCGGAATTTTTGCTTGTCACTTCAGTCAATTTGCAATTTTTTTGATATTTTGTTGCATTTTTTTTCTGACTTTAAAATCAAGTGTTACACTGATAAATTTTATATGGATATTTGGTTCTTCAGGGTTGAAAAGGAATGGGAAAAGTTGTAGGTTGAGATGGGTGAACTACTTAAGGCCAGACCTAAAAAAGGGACAAATTACTCCTCATGAAGAAAAATTAATTCTAGAGCTACATGCTAGATATGGGAACAGGTATTGTTTAGTTTATAAGTTTGAATATTCTAGAAAGTTTTTCTATGTTATGTATTAAACATTATCTTCAACAATAACTTGATAAAGTTAAATATAGGTGGTCAACTATTGCTAGAAACTTGCCAGGGAGAACTGATAATGAGATCAAGAACTATTGGAGGACTCATTTCAAGAAAAAAACCAAAAATTCAAGAGACAAATCTGAAAAATCAAAGGTGCGTCTAGTGAAACGACAGCAATGGCAGCAACAAAAACAGCAGCAGAAACTGAACACTCAGACTGATAGTAATAGAGTCGTGTCACTCAACAACAAGAAGAATTATTACGCTTCAATCCTAAATAAGCTGGGGAATAAGATCGTGTCATTGCTTGATAAAAATGAGAATAGAATATTACCACTTGTGACTCAAAAAGAAAACCAAGAAATGGCCAATTTATACTCAAATACAGCTGATCAAGAGGAAGATGACTTTCTTAATTCCATACTCAATGACTATACTTGTGTATCTTTGTTGGAGTCCTCGTTCAATGAAGATATGATGTGGGATGATTTTTGGAATAACTTGGATGAATATCAATGCAATGTCAGCACTACTATCTAGAGCTACTACTTTTTATTCATGAAGCTTGAATTTCGAAACGAAGTAGTGTACTTTACCAGCTTGAAAAATTGTATCATTATTGTTTATTAAGATTACTTGGAGCTATTTTTTGTTGCAGTGCCGTTTTTAAAATGAGTATGCATGATAGCACTAATGAACCTAAAGAAAATGTATGAAATACGTTATGCTTTACTAAATGCATGCATAACCATCCAACAGCTAATTATAGAGCAACAGAAAAAGAAAGGAATATCTTAAAGGGTTAAAATACAGCTATCCAATGGCTATATTTATGACATCTGGATCTAGGATTTGTGCAAGTAAAATCTGTCTATATGTCATCACAATTCTTCTTATTGGTAGGTTTATTTGGACTTGTGGAGATTCTAACATTTACTTCTTGTCTCAAATTAATGGGTTTATTTTGTACCGGGAGATGAATGAAAGCACCTTATAGAAGTTACGCGATAATTAATGACCGTCTTGGAGTGTGAATTTGAATTTGCACCGAAAATTCGAACCTTAGCTGGGCAAATACTTCCTACTAATTAAGATCATCGTATTATTTTTAGAGCTAGAATCTAAGATGAAAAAGTACTCATAATTAACCACAATCTTTAATGGTGTATTTAACATGGTTATTGCAAGTACTTGTAACTTGATCATTTCTAAATTTTTCATTTATAAGTGCATGGGTGGGAGGATCATATGACTTTATCAGTCTACCGTACGTCTTACTTTTTTTTTTTTTTTTGGGAAATAAATACATAATGTTATTCATACTTTAATATAGATTAAAAGAAACTAAGACCAGCTAGATGATACGAAACATATTTTCCGTTCATTGAAACATTGCAACAAGAAAAAATTTAAGGCTGTTGGTCAGGATAAAAAAGTAAGCTTTTCAATTTGTCAATCACTATTTGTAGTGCGAGTTCAATTTCAAGTTGATGCATATGACTAATTTATTTAGAAGTTTAGAATATAAAGAGAACACGCTTAAATTTAGGTAGAATACATGTTCAGCCCATTAAATTTGACATTTTTTCTCATTTAGACACCTCAACCAACCTTCTTTTAATTAAAGTAGTGTCTTTTTTATCCAAAGTAAGTAGAACGACCAAAAATTATGCCATTGCGAGTGACTGATTTGGGTTCGAGTTTGACGAAGCTGGTGAGTGATTCGAAGATTGACTCACATGTAATTAGTTAGTTAAACTATTAGGGTTATTTATGAAGCCGATTTAATTTTAAAATTAGGGCTTTTTATGAACCCGATTCAATTTAAAATTAGGATCTTTATCAATTGATTAAATTTCTTAAATTATTTTCTTTATTAACAGATTTATATGTAAATTTTTGGAATTTATTTTCTTTTTTTAGGATGGATACTATTATTATAGTTAGTTTTCATCATGGGTATAGATTTACAAAGCAACCATATCATGCATATGTAGAGGAAAAAGAAGTTGTTAATATCCCTATTGCTAAGGACTATTTCTCTATGTTTGAGATGTTACATTGGACCAAAGAAATAGGATACTCTACTATTGTCGGTTGGTATTGTAGAAATTCAAAAGGTAGTGACTTTTTGTTGGTGGAATCAGATTCTAAGTTATTGGAACTAGTGGAACCCCTAAAATACTGTGATACTTTGGACCTATATATCATGCATATTGTGGAGGAGCCTGATGATGTTGGGTCCCATTGGGGATGCTTTATGGGCCAGACCAACCAGAAATAAATATTCCCTCACCAACTAGGGTTAATGACCCTAGTCCCCAAACCAACCTGAATTAAATACTGCTCCTACCCTACCAGAAACAAACATACAAGAGGAAAGAGGTGAATTTGAACCAATACTTGTTCAATTAACCCACACTGAACCTCCAAACCTATAAGAAACTGGTCTAGAGGATGAGGAAGGTGAGGCTGATGATGTTGAAGCAGAATCTGGTGATAGTAGTGACTCACAACTAGATGGAATACCTAATGAGGATGACTCTGAAGTTGATGGGGAGTTGAGAGAGCTTAGGGAGGAGAGGAGAACAAAACAACAGAGGAAAAATCCAATTCCAACACTGAAAATTCTACTTGGGCAGGCTGGTATAGATAAGGAATTTGAAGATATTGGAAGAAACAAGGCTGCTAGATATGTAGGAAGGTTGGGGGGATGAGGATGCTAAGATCTAGACAGTGATGATAGTGGAGATGAACTTGATCCTGAAGCAGTCCCAGGACATGATATACCTGCAAGAAGGAGAAGCAGAAAAATAAGGTATGATGCTGACTGTCCAACTACTATTTTTAAACTTAGCATGATTTTTGAAAATTCAGTTCAATTTAGAAAGGCTGTAACATAATATGCTATATAAAACAAGTGTTGTTAAAATTAAGGTCAAATTAAAAAGATAAGGTAAGGGTTAAATGTAAAGACAAGAAATGCAACTGATTGTTGTTTGCTAGTACTCATAGAGATTCAAGTGACTTCATGGTGAAAAATTACAATCATGTACATAGTTGTAACACTTTTAACAAGAACAGGCTTTGTAATTCCAAATACTTAGCAGAAAAGTATACGGATGTAATTGTCAAACATCCTTATATTAGGATTTGAGAGATACAAGAGATGGTTAGATCAGATTTGGGTTTGTACGTAGGGAGGTCTGTGTGTCAAAGGGCAAAGTTACTGATCTTGCAGTAATTTATGGGGGATTGGAAGTTGGAGTTTGCTAGGTTTTTGTGACTGTGCTGATATAATAAAACAAACAAATCTTGGTAGTAGTTGTTGGATCAGAACAAATTGGGAGTCAGAACCTGGGGAAATCTATTTGTTTATTTCTATGTTTGCCTTGACTCTTTGAAGAAAGGTTGGTTAACACGTTGTAGGAAAATTATTGGGTTTGATGGGTGTTTCCTAAAGGGGGCTTGTAAGGGTGAGCTTTTGGTTGCTATAGGGAGAAATAGAAAAAATCAAATGTTTCCAATTGCATGGGTACTTGTGGACCAGGAGACAAAGCATAGTAGGAGTTTCTTCCTGATGTATTTAATTGAAGACTTGCAGGTAGGAGATGGAACCGGATTAACATTGATATCAGATATGCAAAAGGTAATATGTTTTTGTGCATTATCCCTTCTTTTTAATTGTTTTCTTATTTACTGTCAATTTTTTTCATCCTTTGAGTTTGTTTTTTTATTTTGGTGGTTTGTAGGGTCTTATTCCAGCTATTAAACAACTTTTATCCTCAGCTTAGCATAGAATGTGTGCTAGACACATTTAGTCAAATTGGCATTCTAATTGGAGAGGTGAAGAGAGGAGAAATCAGTTATGGACATGTGCTAAGCCCAGTTTTAATGTAAAGTTTCAGAAAGAAATGGAAGCAATGGAAAAACTTGGTAAGGTTGGTAGTGGAAAGGCTTATTTCAAAGAACATGCTAAGTGTGACATTGTTGAGAATAACATGTGCGAAACATTTAATTCATGGATCTTAGCAGCTAGGCATAAATCTGTCATTACAATGCTAGAAGAAATTAGGAACAAAATAATGAAAAGACAATGCGAAATGATAGAGTTTGCTGGTAAATGGAGGTGTGACCTTGCCCCTATGGCAAGACTTGTCTGAGATGAGAATAAAAATGCAGCTAGGAAACTAAGTGTAATGACCCGAGAATTTCTAGTTATGGTTTAGTTATCTAACAAGTTATTAAGGGTAGAAATATAAATTTGTGAGATGGAAAAATTTACTAGATGACTATTAGACTAATTTGATACTCTATATGTTAATTAGGCTTTATAATATTTTGCAATTTCATTAATGGTAAAGTAGTAAAGTAGGCCCATTATCTTTTGTTAGCCCATATTATTAGGAATATAAAAGGCTTTGTCTTGACATTAGGGTAAAAGAAAGAAAAATAAAATGAAAGAGAGTAAACTTTGGGGGACAAGTCTAGGAGGCGCCGGAAGTAGTATTAGTTGTATCCATAAGAGCATCAGGTCCGTATCTAATTCTTGTTTCACTGTGTGGTTTCTTGATTCGATTGTAGTTGTATCTCTTATTTTTATAATGATGTCAACATTAAATAAGCTAATGGTAAAGGAATAATAGAAGGTCATGATGATACCAATGATTAGGGGAAAACATCATATGATTAAATAATGATAGAAGTTATAGGAAGTTGATGCAAATATGGACTTAGACTCACTGGTTCTTTAGCGAGATATAGTGGTATGCTCTGTTTCGTTTCTTCTTCTTTTTTTCTTTCTTTTTGTTATTCAATAAGGAACAAGACTTTCTATCCTTTAGGACTATTTTAGGAATTGTTTAAATATAGTTGATATATACTATTAAATATTGAGTGTGTTGGAATATTTTTTTATTTTTTATTTTTAAAATTATAATCTTTGAAGTATTAATTGGGTGGGAATCCTAATTTTGAGGATTGGTGTGTTATACATAAACCTAGAAATTGGTACTTTACGAAATTGAATGGATATATGACATCAAAATATGAAATTGATTATACATTTATACTTGTGTGTTTATGGTAACACGATTGTGAGTTAAATTTCGGGGTTAACTTTTTAAGTTGGCTTCTTAATCCTTTTAGCTTAAGGTTTTGGATGTTAACCGCTAGCTTGGTATTAATTGTATTTCGTTCCTTTGCTTAGAGCGGGCTCGTTTGGAGGAAATTAAGAGAGGAAATGCTATTTTTAATAGCTAGTGTGCATCCCTGAGGAAGGTGGTTTTATCCCTTTCCTTCGTAGAAATTCATTCGCTTGGGATTTTGTACATATGTTTTTTTTGATGTACACTACCCTAGGTATAGCTCGTATACCTATTCTTCGCATTTTGATTTATAATTTGGTATTGTAGGGATTTTTCTAAAACTGTTAGCGTGTAACCGTAATTGGCTTGTTACATCATACTCGTGGAGTATGATTTCAGTTATTAGTCCATGTGATTCATGGCTTGTTGGAATTTGATATATATAATTCAGAGTTGGTCCATTATTATATAATCGGAGTTGGTCTATAATTATATTCGGAGTTGGTCCATTTGGTATATAATTCGGAGTTGGTGATATATACGCACGTTGACTTCTTTTGGTTGATTTATTGGTGACTGTGATATTTATTGAGTTGCTTGAGAATTGAGTTAAATACATGCTTCTTTTCTCTCATTTCCTTCTATTATTCTTTGCTAGACTTATTTCTTGTTATTTTAGAAGCTCGTCTACCCACCTACTAGTCCTTTTGACTTACGTTGTTTTTGTTTATGTTTGTTCTTTTATTTACTTTACTCGGGCAGGTTCGGATCCGTGTTCTAGCGAGCTTCGTGGCTGAGTTATAGGTCTTTTCGAGAGTCCAGCGGTGAGCCAACCATCCTTGTTTCATGGTGGCGCATCTTTCAGTTTTCACTACTTATGTCGTTTCTAGTTTCGGACATATTGATATATATATTTTGGGTATTCTCCCATTTGGATGTTCATGACTAATATTGAGGACCTAGAGTATTTTTGTTCATGGGATATCCGCATATTTATTCTATCTATGAATAACAGTTGAACTTTATTATAATTATCTTATTTAAATTATTATCAATTGTTTATATTTCAAGTGGGTTTGCTCGATGGGGTAGATTCGGGTGCCCTTACGACCAGTTTGGAATGATAGGGTCGTGACACTAAGTTTTAGATGGAGTGCTAATACTGGATTTGAGGTAGTTGATGACAAATATGTTCACATTGGTGATATGAAAAAACTGACTTATACATGTAGAACTTGGCAATTGAGAGGCATCTCATGGCAACATGCCATCTGTTGTATGTTCCATTTAGAAAAGACAACTGAAGATTATATGGAGCATTAGTACAAGAAAGAAACTTTCTTAAAGGCTCATAGTTACTACATCCACCCATTTCCCAACATGATCATGTGGCCTTAAACAAATAATATAGTCATAGAACCTCCTACACCAAAGGCAATGCCTGGGAGACCAAAGAGGTGCATAAAAAAAGCTAAGGATGAGCCTAAGAAGAAGTTAGGGAAAATGTTAAAGAAAGGGGTCAAAATGACTTGCGCCAAATGCCACCAGCAAGGACATCAAAGGAATGTTTTTAAGACACGGGTAATTCCTTCCAGTTTTTCGTTCTACTTTGCCTTTTTTGTATGCTTACTGGTTCTGGTCCTATTTTTTTTGTTATTGTAGGCTGGGATGCATACAAAACAAGCTGCGCCTTCAACACAATCATGCCAACAAACTGCACAGTGAAGCCACTAACCTAGACCTTCAACACAACAGGTTCATTCACAATCTGTTTGTTCTGATACTTCTGTTGTAGTCAGAGTTAGTCAATCGGGTGGAACTGGAACTAGAACTGGAAGAGATAGAGGGAGAGGGAGAGGTAGAGGAAGAGGGAAAGAGGTTGGTACAGCAGCTAGTGTGACTCAAACAAGGGTTGTTGGAGAGGCAAGTGCTGCAGCTAGTATGCAGCAAGAAACTGGAAGGGGAAGAGATGCAACATCAGGAGCAAATATGCAGCAAGCAAGTGGAAGTGGCACTTTTATGCAGCAAAAAAAAAAGGATGGGGAAGAGGTGGAAGTGGCCAACAAAAAAGGCCTAGGAACACTGATTATGACCATTACACATATGAGATAACTGGAAGGAAAACAATGCATGTAAGTTAGTTTAGTAGTTTTTACCATTTTATTTGAAAACTTTCATTCTTTTCTAGTAAATATTTTTCTATTTATTGTTCCTAAATGCACCATGTACGGTGGGAGAAAGAAATGTGTGTAATTCCGGCTTAATCGGTATTGCACCAACTAATATTGACATTGGTTATCAACTTACTGGACTAAGATATATAGGGCAAAGAGCAGTAACCACAAACCAGCTGCAGCAGATGGCACAGGCCAGGAAGAATAGCTTTGTGTCATCACAAAGTTCAGTTAGCAATTAGATTAGCCTAAGTCTTTAGGAAGTTGTTTTATGCTTTTGGAACTATGTAGTCGACTGTTATTTTCCATTGTGGATGCAATATGTTAGTTGTTTTATGGTGATACTGGATGTTATATGTTAGTTATTTTGTGGCCAAGTGGAGTTGTAATTTCTTTGCCATTCTGGATGCTTTTTAAGCAACTTAATGCACTATGGTTGCTATAAATATGAATCATCTTTTTTGTTAATATTGTGCTGCATTTTCATTACATTCAAAGCATACATTTCATTACATACAAAAACAGTTACATAGCTGTCAACTAGTAGACGAAAATCACGGCAGATTCTAAGGTTATTACATATTCTCTATTCAATTCATTAGACAATAAAAATGTAGTCCCTAAAGATACAATGAACCCCATTTTCATATGACTACTAACGTTAATACAATGCATCCGATTAAAAGACCCCAACTTACACTGGACAAAAAAAAAAGGACCTCTACTTTGTAGTTGTCCGCATCTTTTTTTCTTCAAATACTTTAATCCTTTTCAACAAACTCCAAATTACTCTCTTTGTTTGAGGCAGCATATCATCGTCATACCACCTAAAGTAGTTGCAACCTCCCTTTACCTACAAATAGTTGAATTTGATAATTACTCACCTAATAAATACATTAATTGTACAAATAATACTTGAAAACAAAATTAAGGAAAATAGTTTATTTCTTACTCTTTCAATTGTGAAAGAAAGAAACCTGCGCCCTGGATTAGCTTGCGCCCATGAGGTCCTAATTTTAGCACTTCGTCCACAATTATAAAAAATAATTGATGAAGAAGATGAGATTGATATGTTAGACATCCAAAGAAAATTAAAAAAATTGAAAATGAAAAATAGCTTTTAAAGTAAATGGAAGATGAGCTTGAGATTTAAAGTGGTGATTTTGAACAAAAATGATGAAATTCAGGTAAAGAATGAGATATATTGAAGAAAAAGGAGATCTGGAATTGTATATGGGTAAATTAGGGCTAAATAATAAGAATGGGGTGGGGGAATATTACCGTTGAAAGCTGTTTTTTACGGGCTTCACGCGCTCAAAAGTGGTGTTATCACGTTATATGTCAAGTCAGCGGGACGTGTTAAGTTAATGAAGGGGAGACGTGGTTCGGGAATTTAAATGGAAAGAAGGTTCGTTGGTTGAGGTGTCTAAATGAGAAAAAGTATCAAGTTCAGGAAGCTGAACATGTATTCTGCCTTAAATTATTTAAGAATGTGTTCATAACCATTACTATCCTTTTTTCATTAATACTAATATATTCCATTAAAACACAAAAAATTGAGTACTTGAATAAATATGAATCATTCTTGAAAGTTGTTAAAGTGGTACTCCTATAAAATAATTTTATTCAATGTCCAATATCCTAGGGCATGCCAATTGGAAGCAATTTCATATAAATAAACAAATTCAAACTCTTTTCACCAAATATTTTTTTTATTTAAAATTTAATACAAAAAGCACTAACTAAATAATTATACTAAGTTTGTAGAAATATGTTTAAAACACTTCCTCTTTTATCCCGATAAAATCAACTTATATTTCGATCAATATCAGATATTGACAATTATCTTTAAATAAATTTCTTCCCCTCTAATAATCCGACAAAATACATCCAAATTAAGAGCATGTTTGGCCAAGCTTCTGAGGAGTCAAAAGTGATTATTTTCTCAAGAAGTGCTTATTTTGAAAGATTGAGGTGTTTGGCCAAACTTCTAGGAGAAAATAAGTGTTTTTGAGTCGCAGCAAAAGCTGCTTTTCTAATGCAGGGAAGGGAAAAAGTAATTTTTTTCTAAAGGTAGAAGCAGAAACAGTTTTATTTCCATCATTCCAAAAATATCCTTATAATGAATACTTACATACATTACCCTATTTATTTAACCTAATGATTATTTATATTTTTTTCTTTTACTCACACCTACATTATTATTGTTGGAAGTTTTTAATCAAATTGCATTTTCTACGGTCTGAATTTTGAATAATCAATTATGTATGCTCTAGTTTTAAAAATTTTAATTAAATAAAAAATTTAAATATAATCTTTGATAATAAATTTTTTATAACATTCACCTAGTTAAATAACTGTAAAGTGAACATTTACATGTCCTTAATGTAATTTAACGCTAAAAGATTTGGCCAAACACAAATTGCTACTCAAGTATTAACAAAAGTATTTCTCAAATGAGTTGGCCAAACACAAACTGCTACTTTCTAAAAAAACTTTTATGAGAAACACTTTTAAAGAAAATTGCTTTTAAAAATAATCAATTTTCGGAAATTTGGCCAAACATGCTATGATTAATAAAACTACTCCAAACTTGATTTGACATCTGATTAATAACATGCAAGTATTTAACTTCCTAAACTTGAAAATACTCAAAGCCACCTTATGTGTATTTTGGATCTTAATAGTCAACTTTTTTTATTTAAAAAAAAAGGTTCTTTCATAAAAGAAAAAGATAATTGAAAATTTTTCAGCCACTGGAAAAAAAGATTGAAATAAAAGTAAGCCACTGAAGCATTTTTTTCTAAACGAACAATGGAAATTGTTCTGGGAAATTCTTGTTCTCCTTCTTTTATCATCACTAATAGCTGGAGAAGAAACCCCACTATTGCTTTTAAGGTATGTGAAGTTTACATGGTTCTTGAATTGACCCCTTTTGGTTAATTCTGCAAATTTCCTATTTTTTTCATAGTAATTTAGTTGGTGTTCTTGGTTTATTAGTTTCCCTCAATTCAAAATTAATAAAATGGTGTTTTAGTGGAGCACGGTTGAAATCTCGGTGGATAATGAGCCTGCTCACCTTATCCACTTAAATACTAGGATTCTGTCTGTGGTATAGTTGGTCACGTGCGCCTAACCCATACCTCACAAGCTAAGCACTTACTACTAGACCAAAAGCCGTAGGGGCATGGCTCGATAGAGTTTATTATATTAATGGTAGTAGAAGAAGATGTTAAAGTAATGCTTGCTAATTTTAGTTTGATAAATAGTAAAGTTCTAAAATGTGAAATGAATTTAGCAGAAGCGAAATGTTAGTGATTTCTTTCGGTAACAACAACATCGTACCCAGTGTTATTCCACAAGTGGGGTCTAGGGAGGGGTGGGATGTACGCAGACTTTACCCCCATCACGGTAGAGAGGTTGTTTCCGATAGACAAGTTAGTGATTTCTTTCAATCTGTCTAAATCTAGAGGAATAACCAAAGGTATGTGCAAGGTGGTCCGGAGACCACTGTTGTAAAACTAAAACGGAAAGGAAGTTGTATAAATGATGTTATCAATGGAGAGGTGTAAAACAATCTGAACATCCCAATACTATTAAATAATTTGTCTTTTTAAGGCCAAAATCATATAAATGGTGGACCATCTGGAAGGAACAAGAACCAGAGATGTTTCGAAACCACAAAGGAGGACATCAGCTAACTAAAAGCTACTTGTCTTTCTATTTTGCGTGTTTTGGTGCAAAAATCAGAAAGTACATGATTTAGATAGTCTAATAGACTTCCTCTGTTACCTCACACATTAATATGAAAAGATTTTGTAATGGTTCTCGATGAATCCTCTTAGCACAAGCTTAGTGTTATGTCTGATCAATAAAAAAATTCAGTTATTTTCTCAAAATCATTTATTTTGAACATTTTGCAGGTGCTTTCGTGTAATTCTTTGTACACCAGAAGTGATAACTCTGGGTTATATCATCCCTTATTGTGTCAGAAAAAAATTGGCAATGGCAATTCTGGGAGTTGCTCTCCTTTATGCTACATTAAGCAAATGTATAGAAACAGAAACTTCTCTCAGCCAATCTGGGGGCTTAGCAAATTATTCAAAGATATGCAAAGCTTGCTGGTTATACAAAATGGCGTTGCTTTTCAGTCGAAAAAATTCAGAACCAGTCTCCGCAAAATAGTAAAGCATTCCGGGATATTTAAGAATAAAGTACCTGATATATTTGTTCGAGCCTGCGTTGGACTAATGCTGGTTATGGCAGTTAATGTTGCTGTTACTGCAGCTCCTTCTTGTAAGTCTATCAATTCCATCGCTTGTGTCGAATTTTTCTGTTTTGTAAGACTCAATTATTGGGAATAATCGGTCTCCGATTTCCTTCCCATTTTACAGTTGCTCTCACCGAAGAAAATCTGCTTTTCTTGGAGGCATGGAGAACGATCGACCGTGCATATATTGATAAAACCTTCAATGGTCAAAGTTGGTTTAGGTACCGAGAAAATGCACTGCGAAATGAACCAATGAACACAAGACAGGAAACATGTAAGTTGTGCCCTTTCTTGTGTTTCTTGTGTTGATCTGTTAGTGATTATCTTCCTATGCTTGGAACATGTCTGAAGTCTGAGATGACTTTTCTCAGCTACAAGCATAATTTCCAGTCAGTTAAAGGTATATTTTGGTAAATTGTTGCACTACACTATCTTCAGATGCAGCAATAAAAAAGATGATTGCCACTCTGGATGACCCTTTCACCCGTTTTCTGGAGCCCGAAAAGTTTAAAAGTTTGAGGGTATGGTTCTTGTTTTCTCTTGTCTTGTTAGTTACTGAATGAAATTCATCTGATTGGTTGAAAATCTGCTGCCTAAACAGATCTGGTCATATGTTTTTTGAAGGCAGTCAGGAACTCAAAATGCGCTTACTGGAGTAGGGTTATCAATTGGCTATCCAACAGGAAAAATTGAATCAGCCCCTGGATTGGTTGTCATCTCAGCTTCCCCTGGAGGTCCGGCAAATAGGGCTGGCATCTCATCTGGTGATATTATCCTCGAAATTGACAATACCAGCACAGAAAACATGGGTATATATGATGCAGCGGAACGGCTACAGTAAGTTTTCTTCTGATCGTGAAGTGTTTTATCACTTTATACTTCATAGTTCAATATTCTTGATGAGCTAAGTACTAATCTGGGTTAAGTAAAGCACAACGTTTGGAAGAGCTTGAAGGGAAGTGAAGCATCAACAGAAAAGATCATACTTCTTCAGTAATTGAAGGCACTTACTCATAATTATTGCATTTAAGGAAACCTAGGGTAGGGTTTACATGTTGGAACTTTAATCCAGAAGTCCTCTGGATAAGCTTTCCTCACTTCATAATAAATCAAACTAGAAGACATTCTTGGGAGAAACACCATTACTTCTGGTTATGAGGGAGAAATGTTGAAGTAGAAGAAGTATTTGTAGATTTCCTTTCAAGCCTGTAACTTCATAAACATGAATTATGTTTGGCTAATGGATTTGAAAGTTTAGGTCGATATCTCAAAAGATATTCTTGTTCTAAGATCATAATATCAAAAGGTTGTTGGATATTGTACTGTTTCCAGTAGCGGTTTCTGTTTATAGCATTATTAGTTTCTTTTTTTTAATTCTATTTTTTTTAAAATTATTATTATTATTATTATTATTATTATTATTATTATTATTATTATTATTATTATTATTATTATTATTCTTTGTGGTATGCAGAGGACCTGAAGGAAGTGGTGTGGAACTCACTGTACGTCGTGAATCCGAGTCAAGGCACCTGTCGTTGATGTAAGTTCATCTTGTTGAACTCTTCTAAAATTTTCTACGATCTTTTCACTTTTGTAAATTTAAAGCATGACTTGTTATACGTACAAAAGAAAAGCTATTAATGTATCTATTAATTTAAGATTTCTCTACTTTGTACTGTAGCTAATAAAAATTACAGGGTATGCCTTCTTCGGTAGCTTAGTGTTTTAGCTAGAGATACATAGTCTTAGCAGATACTAATAACCTGTTGGCTTCCAGACGGGAGAAAGTTTCTCTGAATCCTGTAAAATCAAGAATCTGCAAGCTACCCACTGGAGGAGATGATGCTCCTCAGATTGGATACATCAAACTATCAACATTCAACCAAAATGCTTCTGGTAAATGATACTATGAACCACTTCTACTGTTAAAAACGCTATCCTACTTACTAGATAAACAGACTACACACAAATTTTCTGTTCCATTTAATGCCTATCTATCTCATTGATGGCATTGTTTGTGTTTGCTAGAGGATTGTTCTGTTTCTGTCACTATGTAGATAAATTGCATCAAATTGGAAAACCATCTTTTCCTACTTTCTGATTTGGTTATCACATTTATACACTCTTCATGGTTTAGAATTTGTCTTCACCATTACAGATTTGCTTACTCCTAGTATGCAATATAAAAATAGCATTTTTATCGTAGACGATGAAATCATGTGGATTGTCAATCCTGCCTTGATATCACGGGTTTCTGGCTTTCCTTTCTCTATCATGTTAATGCTTACTTCCACCACGATATTCTAGAAATGTGATAATTTTGATCCATGTTCAAAGAGTTGAACATCTAGGTACTTCTCATAAATTTTGCTAAGTAGTTATGTGGATTTCCTTGTAGGTGCTGTAAGAGAAGCGATTGAAGCCTTAAGGAGAAATAATGTTAGTGCCTTTGTCTTGGACCTTCGAGATAATAGGTGACATGCTCTCAAGATGTCCTCATTATATATAATAGTCTTTTGTTGCAGTCTGAAAGTCTATATCTTGTGCAGTGGTGGTCTCTTCCCTGAAGGAGTTGAGATAGCAAAAATTTGGTAAGCTTACTGTGTGTGGATTTTCCAATCTGCTGCGTCCAGTCTATTCATACAATCAAGTTGCTTTTTTTGGTTCAACATATACTTCCTATTTTGCTGAGAATAGTTTTAAGTATGGATGTTTTAGCATTCTCTTGCTTGAGCATTTTATGCTTTGCCCCTTTAACACTAATGCTACTGCTACGCAAGAAGATTAAAGTGTGTGATGCAATGAACATTTACCACAAACCAGGTTGGACAAGGGTGTGATTGTATACATTTGCGATAGCCGTGGTGTTCGAGATATTTATGACACGGATGGAAGCAATGTCGTAGCTGCTTCGGAACCCCTAGCAGTGCTGGTAAGTGTGATCCGTAAATTAGTCGTTCATCTGTACTTAGATAGAAGTTTCATACAGCTTCCTAAGGAGTACTAGCCTACTGCTGTTGGCACTTTGAACCTAACCTTAGCTAAGTGGATTTTCTGATGAAGGTAGAAAAATGAGCTGGTTATTTGTTTTTCCCTTAATGTACTGAAAATATATGACCATCTTCTTGTTTCCATGATGCTCATGGTTTGAGACTGTAGCTTTCATTTATCAATTGTCGGTGCTTGATGATACATAATGATCTTATTATTCTGGTGTATTCAAGTTTTGCTATACATTTTGCTTCTCAAACTAATGCTTCCAGTCAAAAGCTCACATTCTGCACAAAACTTACATTTTCAGGTAAACAAAGGGACTGCAAGTGCAAGTGAGATTTTAGCAGGTGCTTTGAAAGATAATAAGCGTGCCCAGCTGTTTGGAGAACCGACATATGGCAAAGGGTAACAACTTTTTTATGCGCTAATATGCTATAGCTGGCGAAAGTAGGATTCCATTCTTATTTGTTTCTTCTTCTTATACAGTAAAATCCAGTCAGTATTCCAGCTATCAGATGGCTCTGGCTTGGCTGTTACAGTTGCTCGGTATGAAACTCCTGCTCACAACGATATAGACAAGGTCCAGTCTCTCACTCTCGCTCTTATGTGTAGTCCATGAGCAAACAAGGTTACCAAATGACAGATTGTTTGTGTGTATTGTCTCTATAGGTTGGTGTAATCCCAGACCATCCTTTGCCAGCATCATTTCCAAAAGACGACGAGAGCTTCTGTAACTGCCTTCAAAATCCTTCAGCTGCTTGCCACCTAAACAGAGTCGAGCTATTCTCGAAATGACTGCATCCTCAGTCTGCTGAAAAGATCTTTTCATTTCAACATTTGTTTATAGATTCCATTGATTCTTTTACCAGATGCAAGTTGACAAGTCTGCTTGCATACATTAGATGTTTGTACATACAAAGAACTAAGAACAAGAGACAACTTCAATCTCTATTATTCTCAACTCATGGTGCAATCTAAATGTTAGATGATATAAAACATATAAAAACCTATGGATGAGTGACACAACTCGAAATTCTTCCTAGCAAATTCGGAAATATAAAGAATAAAAATGCTACATTGATAGGTAATGTAACCTGTTTGTTTAAATTTTTCCTTACGTCGTCAGTGTATATTAATTAAATTTATCCGTAATTGAGTCGAGACTAGCTTCAGAGGGTAAATCACTTGCTTATCAAAAGTGACTTAATTAAAGTTATTTTATAATTGGTAGGATAAGAGATAATTTTCTCTTCAAACTAAAAAAATCGGTAAAATCGTATTTATAATCTTATATTATATTGTTAATAGATCTTACAACAACATACACCTAGTAATTTGAATAGATTTATATTGATAGACCCTCAAGAAAAATAGTTTAAAAATTAATTTGAAAAAAAAATAATAAAAAAATTACATGAATAGAATATAAAAATAGAAATACGAAGATAAAATATCAACCAAATTAACCAAAAACCCCTCACATATTCAAACCCAAAGTTTAAGAGGTTTCATAAAAAAGATTTATACATATATACACACAACACAAAACTATTTTCATAATTCTTGTTCTACGTATTCGTATAATCTAGCAATGGCAGCTCTACAGTATTTGGATTCTCTACGGAATACACATCCTGAGCTATCTGAGTGGTACAATACGCTTTCAGATCTGTACCAACGCAAGCTCTGGCATCAGCTTTCTCTTGAACTTGAACAGTTCATTGCCCTCGCTGTTTTCCAGGTATTTGATACAGTTCGAGAGTTAAACGAGTTTTTCTTTGACCGCGTTGTTTTTATTTGTCTTTTGAATGTTTTGAATTGTTAATTGATGTGACTTTATGGTACTTTTATGTACAGTATTTTTTTAATATGTGTAGTTTATGTTAAAAATATTTTCAGATTATGTGTCTGAATTTACGGTCAAATTAAGAAGTTTGACTCCCGAGCTATGTCACTTGAATTGGGATGGAGAGAGTATTATGTTTGGTGTTTAGGTTTGTGAAGGTCTTGTCCAAGTTTATTGTCAAAATTAAGAAGTTTGACTCTTGAAATCCGAGCTGTGTCGCTTAAATTGGGATGGAGGAGTACTATGTTTGGTGGTTTTGTAGTGTTTAGGTCTGTTAAGATTCTTTGTCTGAGTTCATTGTCAAAATTAAGAAGTTTGACTCTAGAAATCCGATATGTGTCATCATTGGGATGGAGGGAGTAGTATGTTTGGTGTTTTTGTAGTGTTTAGGTCTGTAAAGATTCTTGTCCTAGTTGATCATCAAAATTAAGAAGTTGGACTCTCGAAATATGAGATGTGTCATAATTGGACGGAGGGAGTATTATGTTTGGTGATTTTGTAGTGTTTAGGTTTGTAAGAAAAGTTAGGTATTTGCTGAACTGATTAGGTTATTTCTAGAGCTTAGTCTATAGTGCTTGGAGTAGTAAAGTTTGTATGCATTGGAGAAATTGGTACATTGGGTTATGACCTAAGTTACTCGGACTCTTCATTTTGGTGACGCACCCGTGTGGGATCCGTACCCGTGTGGGTGTGGGTGTGGGATCCGTACCCAATTTGGTCAACTGATTTTGGGTACATTGACCAAAATCAATGGAGAAGTTCTGAACAGATTCAATGATTTCTTCAATGAAAACAAAAGTAGGGGAATTGAAGGAAATAGAACACCTTGTATTATTGTATATAGAAATTTGTATGTCCTGATCGATATTTTTTCTCAAGTTTTCCACATATTATCTCATAATTTAGGTTTTATAACTCTACTTTAGATTATTGATTTTTTTAAGTCGAATCCCCATGCCCGTATCCATAACTGGATCCGTATCCGCGAACCTTAAAATATAGATCATGAAGGATCCGACCTCTAGATCCGCACCCGTATCCGACACTCGCACCCGAGTCCGAGTAACATAGGTTATGACTAGTTCCAAATGAGTTGAAAAGGCCGTACATTATAGGCAAAACAGCTAGGTGATTTCTTCTGATTTGCTTATCGATCACATGGTTTGAAGAATCTATAGAGGGATGGAAAGGTTTTCTCTATGAGATTAAGTTTCGTGCACTATCAGTATACAAATTAAAGGTAACCCTCCATAATGGATTTGAGATCTTGAAAAATAAGGTAGGTCCTGCAATAATAGGTAACTAATGGTTGATAGTGTAAAAGTTATTTACATTATCAATGCACAAAAATGAGATACTTTTTCTATTAGTAAAAAATATCTCAAACTTCCTCCAGAAAGCTCTTAACATTAACTTGTAAAGTGATACTTAAACTTGCTTTATATAACTGAACTTTGATGAGAATGGAACTAGTAAAACAGTGTAGCGTTAGATCTTCTAAGGAGTTGGTATGGCTCTCCAGTAGTGACGACGCTTCTGGAGCTTTGACTGTAATGTGCTAAATTTGTGGTGTTCCCTTATTTGACTTTCAGGCAGGTGACACATTGATACAGCTGTATCACAATTTCATCACTGATTTCGAGACAAAGATCAATCTTCTCAAGCTTGCACATTTTGCTGTCACTGTTTCCCAGCGGTATGCAGAGAAAGAAGCTGCTATTGCTTACCTTGAAGGAGTGATCGAGAAACTTCAAAATACTAAGGAGACGCGCATAGAGGAGCCAATTCTATACATTAAGATGCAAATTGCCCTATTTAAGCTTGATCAAGAGAATCAAAAAGCTTGCAAGAATCTTTTAGAAGAGGGAAAGACTACACTTGACAGTATGACTGACATTGATCCATCCGTTTATGCTAGCTATTATTGGGTTTCATCTCGATATTATAAAGTTTGCAAGGATTTTGCTGAGGTTTACAGAAGTGGTCTTCTTTATCTTGCATACACTTCAGTAGAATCTCTTTCTGAACCGTTTAAGCTGGTAAGTTATCATTTCTTTGTTCTCATAATATTTAGAGCTTGATCTATGATTTTCTTGGTCATGGCCAGTTGAATTTACGACTCCTGTGCATACATCTCCCATGCTTCAATTTTGTTGGTGTTACACATCTGTTTGCTAATCGGAAGTCCTATAATTGATTATGGACCAAAATGTGGTGTTCTGTTAGCTTGAAGGAGAAGACTGTCCGAGATTCCACTGAAAATTTTGCTAGTTATTTCCTTGGCAAAATCATAGTTTAAGATTACTATCTTCCTCTAAACCAGAGAGTTAATATCTTGGTTTTCATTATAGAATCAGTTCAAGGTTCAATACTGTATAGTAGTATTACTGTTGATAGTTATTATAGAATTATCCTTTTCCTTATTGTATTGTAATTAGTTATGTTTCCTTGTTTAGCCCTAGGACTCATTGTATAAATATACCTCCTCATAGATTGTAATATTCATTCAGAAATAATAGAAGAATTTTCCTTCTCTCTGAAAATCTTCATGGTATCAGAGCCCGCTGCCTTTTGCAGCCTAGGGTTTCACGTGTCACTCTAAAAGGTCAAGTTTTTTTCTTCCTCCGGTAACTGTCCGCTTAAATTAAATTTTCCGTTGGTTTTTGAAAAAACTAAAAGTACCAAAAGCTTCCGCTTGCACTGGAGATCAAACCCCAAAAAGCCTCTGCCGGAATTACCCACCCACGCGCCTCCACGCGCCGCCCGAACATTCAGCTCCGGCAGCCACGCGCCGGCGCATGAGAGCAGATCCGTCGGAATTTTTTGAAACTTTTTTTGGGTTGAGGCCACGGAACAAATCTGAGCTTACCCATACAGTTTTCAGATCTTTCCAACAATTCAGTCACTTTCCGGCGAGTTTTTTTTTTTTTTTTTTTTTTTAAACTTTCCGGCCACTGTTTCTGCAGATCTAGTTGCTGCCAGGTTTCAAAATTTTTTTTTTTTTTGGTACCAACATTCTGTTCGTTCAAGGTTCAAGGTATAATTTTTAGTTGGTGTGATATTTTTGACTTATTGGAGACATAAAGATGAACAGTCTGTCCAAACTTTACTCTCCATCTGTGGCAACATCCAATTATATGTAATCAGGTACTGCCTTTACTGCTCACTTAAATTCTTGGATTATTGATTCTGGTGCGAATAGACACATGACAGGCTCCTCTAGAAGCTTTCAAAACTACTCTCCATGTCTAAAAAACGATTATGTCGGAATAGCCAATGGGTCTTTAGCTCCTATCTCTGGAACAGGTTCTATCATGTGTACACCCAATATTACCTTATCATCTGTTCTCCATGTACCTGAATTTCCTGTTAATCTGTTATCTATTAGTTCCATCACCAAAGACCTAAACTGTAAAATCGAGTTCTTCCCTGATCATTGTGTTTTTCAGGATCTTCAAACAGGGAAGACGATTGGCAGTGGTAGATTGCATGATGGCTTATACATGATTGAGGGAAGTAGAGACTCTGGTAAAACATTTTTTGGAGGAAATAAGGTTGTCAACCAAGAAATAGTTCAGTGGCATAGGCGGTTGGGGCACCCATCATTTTTTGTTTTAAAGAAGTTATTTCCTAGTTTGTTTTCTAAGACTGACTTTGATTCTTTGTTTTGTGATGCTTGTGAATTTGCCAAGCATACTAGAAACTCTTACCCTTTGAGTGATAATAAAAGTACAATTCCTTTCTCGACTATTCATTCTGACGTATGGGGTTCAACTCAAACAGTTTCTTTGTCTGGGAGTCGATGGTTTGTTACTTTTATTGATTGTTCTACTAGGTTGACTTGGGTATATTTGCTAAAAGCCAAAAGTGAAGTTTTCTCTTGCTTTCCGTCGTTTTATAAGATGATATGCACTCAATTTGATGCTAAGGTAAAAATCTTGCGAACTGACAATGGAACAGAGTATATGAATAAAACGTTTGGTGATTATTTGGAATCTAATGGGATAATTCATCAAACTAGTTGTCCTTACACTAGTGCTCAAAATGGGGTTACTGAAAGAAAGAATAGGCATTTGTTAGAAGTGGCACGATCTCTTATGTTTACAATGAATCTACCAAAAACTTATTGGGGGATGCCATACTAGCAGCTGCCTATCTTATCAATAGAATGCCACTTAAAACTCTCAATTTTCTAAGTCCACTTGAAGCTTTGAAAGGAAAAAATGAATACACTGTTCCTCCAAAGGTTTTTGGGTGTGTCTGCTTTGTTCACTCTAGGAAGTCTGAAAAACTTGATCCTAGAGCCCTTAAATGTGTGTTTATTGGGTATTCTCCGACTCAAAAAGGGTACAAATGCTATCATCCTCCTTCTAGGAAAGTCTTTGTCAGCATGGATGTTACTTTTCGAGAATTTGAGCCCTATTTCAGTTCTGCACAATCACCTCTTCAGGGGGAGAATAATAAGGAAGAAGAGATGATCCTCCCAAGTTTTGTTCAACCTCTTGAGGTTGATACCGCAGATAGAGTTAAGGGGGAGACTGTTGAGGGGGAGACTATTGATGGAGAGACTGTTGGGCGTTTACATGGTCTTTTGGATGTACCTGGTTTGAAAACTTACTCGAGGAAAAAGAAAGCAGCTGAAGAAGCAGAGGAAGCCATCATGCAATCTGCTGAAGCTGAATCCTCTTCTACTGGTGAGTTACCTACTTTTCCTAATGAGTTAGATTTGCCTGTTGCTCACAGAAAAGGTGTCAGAACTTGCACTACCAAACATCCCTTATCTAATTTTGTCTCCTTTGATTCCTTATCTCCCTCCTATAGAGCCTTTGTCTTGTCTATTTCTTCTGTGTCTATTCCCCAGAATTGGAAGGAAGCGTTTGCAGATCCTAAATGGAAGCAGGCTATGATTGAAGAAATGAAGGCTTTGTCAAAAAATAACACTTGGGAACTTGTCACTAAACCACCGGCCAAGAAGCTGGTTGGTTGCAGATGGGTCTTTACTGTGAAGCATAAAGCTGATGGCTCGATTGAGAGATTCAAGGCAAGATTGGTGGCTAAGAGATTCACTCAAACTTATGGAGTGGATTATCAGGAGACATTTGCTCCAGTTGCAAAAATGAACACCATAAGAATCCTTTTATCTTGTGCAGCTAATCTGGATTGGGATTTACAGCAGTTTGATGTAAAGAATGCATTTCTTCATGGAGATTTAAAAGAAGAAGTGTATATGGAGATCCCTCCCGGATTTAATACTGAACAGAGTCGAGGAAAGGTGTGCAAACTGAAGAAAGTCTTGTACGGGTTGAAGCAATCGCCTAGAGCGTGGTTTGACAGATTCCGCAAAGCTATGATATCCTTTGGCTACAGACAAAGTAATGCTGATCATACCCTCTTCATAAGGCATAAAAAGGGTAAACTCACTTTTCTCATAGTTTATGTTGATGACATTGTAATGACAGGAGATGACAAAGAGGAGATGACCCGATTGAAGAAGCTGTTGGCAAAGGAATTTGAAATCAAGGATCTAGGAAAACTCCAATACTTCTTGGGAATCGAGGTGGCTAGATCGAATAAAAGGATCTTTATTTCCCAAAGGAAGTATATTATGGATCTCTTGAAAGAAACTGGTATGCTAGGTTGTAAGCCAGCTGAATCACCCATTGGAATTAATCACAAGTTACAAGCAGGGATTGGAGAGTCTGTTGATAAAGGGAGATATCAGAGGTTGGTTGTGAGACTTATTTATCTCTCTCACACTAGACCAGACATAGCCTATCCAGTTAGTTTGGTTAGTCAGTATATGCATGATCCCCGAGATCCTCATATGCAAGCTGTCTTCCACATCTTACGATATCTGAAGTCTGCTCCAGGGAGAGGTTTGCTTTTCTCTAAGCATGGTCACCTCCTAATAGAAGCCTTTACAGACGCGGATTGGGCTGGGTCTTTAGATGATAGAAGATCTACCACTGGCTACTGTACTTTCGTAGGAGGAAACTTAGTTACTTGGAGAAGTAAGAAGCAAAGTGTTGTTGCTAGATCCAGTGCTGAAGCTGAATATAGAGCTATGGCCCAAGGGGTTTGTGAACTTCTTTGGCTACGAAGGTTACTAAAGGAATTGAGAATGTTTGGAAAAGGGAAACTTTCCTTGTATTGTGATAACAAGGCTGCAATCAGTATTGCTCAAAATCCTGTCCAGCATGATCGAACAAAACATGTTGAGATTGATCGACACTTCATTAAAGAAAAGGTTGCTAATGGTACCTTGAATTTGTTGTATGTTCCTTCAGAACAACAACTGGCAGATGTGCTCACAAAAGGTCTCAGCAAAAAGGATTTTCATACTTTGGTTTGCAAGTTGGGCATGCGCAACATCTTTGCACCAACTTGAGGGGGAGTGTTGATAGTTATTATAGAATTATCCTTTTCCTTATTGTATTGTAATTAGTTATGTTTCCTTGTTTAGCCCTAGGACTCATTGTATAAATATACCTCCTCATAGATTGTAATATTCATTCAGAAATAATAGAAGAATTTTCCTTCTCTCTGAAAATCTTCAATTACTGTGCATTATCAAGGAAAAAACACTTCTTAATGTTAGTGTGGTTCTCCTTCAAGTATAATGCATGCATAGTTGCCTCTGTTTGTCATTGAGGGCTTTTTCCTACTAGGTATTTCCAGTTTTCGAGTAGAAATAGTTGTTGGTTGTAGTGCCTTGCAACGTTTTGTTACTTTAGTCTATTAACGTACGCCTCAACTTTTGTGATTGTCGTATGTTTTAGTCATTCTATTTAGTTTAATTGTTTCTCCTATATTATTTAGGAATTGGCGCGTGATTTGTCCTTGTCAGCATTGGTGGGAGACAACATATACAACTTTGGCGAACTGCTTGCTCATCCAATTGTAAGTTTATGTCATACATTTTCTTGTTTTTTATGCTTTCCATGCTAGAGTTATAGTATAGGAAATATCCAGTAAAGCTTCTTATCTTCTTGTTTTTCATGCTTTCCATGCTAGAGTTATAGTATAGGAAATATCCAGTAAAGCTTCTTATCTGAGTAACTGGGTATGTGGACAGCCCTTCTCTGAACGTGCTACTGGTGGCCTCTCCTGAGAACCTGAATTTTTTCGAGAAGTTTTAACATGGGGTCATTTATGCTGCCTGCACTCTAGCCTACATCTTCGGCTGAAAGTTTATTTTCATGGCTAATGTCAGCGATACTGGTTGACGAGCTGCTTGAACCCATTGAGCCGTGGATGGATCATGTTTCTAGTCTGGTTAAAAACTAGGTTTTACCTAAGTCATGGCAAAGCCAAACAACTGGGTAGTAATAAGAAACCATGGCTTGCTTTGGGGCTTTGTTTCTGTGCTTTGCTTTCTTCCTTCTGACATTTTCTACTGGGCTTTCAATCTTTCCCTCCTTCGAAGAAAAGGATAAAAAAACTGTCGTTACTTATGACATTAGCTAAAAACCTCGGAGAGTGGTGACATCTAGATGAAGTTTAGATGTCCTGTTCTGTCTGGAATCCTTGATAGGTTGTGATATTACTGAGTGATTATATTGCTGAGACATTTTGGTCTTTATTGCTTGTTGATAATTGCTTATACCCATCCATCTTGTTAGTGAGCTTTTGACAAACATTTTTCATTTCCCTTCGACTTATTGCAGAAGGTAAAATTACCTTTTTTTTTTATTTCATGATGGAATATAGTTAATTCAGTATTCAAAGACTAAAACCATGTGTGTTATGGTCGAGAAAAATGTCCAGAAATTTTAATCAAACTGAAAACAAACTATAAACTGGGGAACGGCACCATAAAATTCACTAAAGAACTCAGGAATTTCCTTTTCGACCATATATCAGTCTTATGTTTGTCTGCTGATGATATTATGTAGAACCTAACTGCTTTTTACTTATTATAGGTAAAGAGCCTCATAGGGACAAAGGTTGAGTGGGTCTATCATATTCTTGAAGCATTCAATACCGGCAATTTGATTCGTTATCAAGAATTGTGTCGTGTCCATCAAGCTGCATTGAGTGCTGATCCAGACCTAGTCCAGAACGAGAAAAAGCTCCTGGAGAAGATCAACATTCTTTGCTTGATGGAAATCATCTTCAGGTATTATTATGGGAATTCTGCAGGAAATGAAAATATTCGTTATTTGTTGCCTGTTAAGACGGTTCTGATTTTCTTGAATATGCATTGTGTATGCAGTCGTGCAGCAGAAGATAGAACTATCCCGTTGAGCGTCATTGCAGAACGCACAAAGTTGAGTGTAGAAGATGTAGAATATCTCCTCATGAAGAGCCTTTCTGTAAGTGGAACTCTTCGTGTTAGTTAAATTGGAATTTAGTCTCACCGCGTTTCCATTGTTCAAGAC
Source organism: Petunia x hybrida (assembly GCA_037355625.1). Classification (NCBI taxonomy): domain Eukaryota; kingdom Viridiplantae; phylum Streptophyta; class Magnoliopsida; order Solanales; family Solanaceae; genus Petunia; species Petunia x hybrida. The sequence continues at coordinate 2,075,773 of JBBBVM010000055.1, forward strand.
GTGCATGACAAAGAACTGCTCATCTTTATAATAATATGGGATGATATAGGCTGAGTGGCAGTGCGTTGACCAATTCTGTTCAGTATTTGTGCAGATTTAAATCTAATTCTGCACTTTATCAATTTCTGGCATTGTATGTGCTTCATGGAATCAAGATAACCTTGTTAGAAGAAAAAAACAAACCTGTTAAAAAGAACTTATAGTAATACTACTATTTTAGCTTTTCTCAGTTATCAGCATTGTCTTCCTCCTTTTTCATTCAAATATCGTTCAATTTATATTATTTCAAATGGCTGCTGCTGATTATAGACTGAATTGCATAATCTGCGCCGACAAGGAGCTCTTTCTCAATTTATATATCCAAATATAATTCTCGATTGTGTGTAATGAGTAGATTCTCCTCCAAATGAGTAGTTTGTCAATTGAATCCGTGTCTTGCTTCACTGCTTCTTTGTCTTCAATGACAAGGGAAAAGTGGTTGATACTTTTGGACTTCTGATGACAGAATGTGAGGGTTATATATTTTCTATTTTGGTGTGAATGTTCAGAATTATGATCATGATAACAATGCCACTGTTCTCTTTATATGTTTTTGTGGGATGGCGGATTTGGCTCTACCATTTATTGAAAGGAAAGAAAAGTTCTTTGATTGCTTTTGTGCATTTTTACTTTCGTGCTGCACCTTCCCCTTTCTATTTTTTCCATCATAGCTGCATGGTTATCTTTTTTGAGCACATCCACCTATTGTCTTCCTTCAATTTATTGGTTTTGTGGATTAATGAGAATGGAGACGCATGGTCAATTATTAGTGATTCTAATGTACGTTTGCATATTCCCTGCATATTCAACGTCTGCAGTTCTGATGTTAGCTATCTCCGCCCTGGAGGTTTATGGAAGCTTTTCTAACAGCTGTTTTGATGTTTACTCGTTGTAGGTGCATCTGATTGAGGGAATAATTGATCAAGTAGAAGGGACAATTCATGTCTCGTGGGTGCAACCAAGAGTTCTTGGAATTCCCCAAATCAAGTCGTTGCGGGATAGGCTAGACAATTGGGTGGACAAAGTTCACACCACTTTGCTATCCGTGGAAGCTGAAACTCCTGATTTAGTTGCATCATAATTATTCTCACCGTGGCTTTTACAACACTCAGCAGAGCTGGTTATCATCAGGGAAACTAGGAACTAGGGACACTATTTAGTTTCTTTGCCTTTCATCGTCTTGGTTATGTATCGAAATCAATGATCTAAAAATATATTTTGAGCACAAGCAAATGATGGGTTGTATACCAATATTCCATCGAAGAAAAGGTCCTATTTGTATTTGTGGCATATGCTCACTTATGAGCAAGCCATAAAGTTGGTGATATGTATAGTGGGTTTAGGATTTATTCTTAATGAATTGGTCTATAGGACAGAAGTTGCTGACCCAGATGATTTTCTTTACAAATATTGTTTTACTATTACGCATGTCTTCATTGCAATCGAGTCGCAGATTATTCAAGTTGTCAACTATCGAAAAATTGAGGTAAGGTGTTTAGTTGAGAATTGCGGATGTGGTGCGGGGTATAACTCTTTTAGTTGAGACTTCAAGTTGCTGATACCCCGCACCACATCCGAAATTCTTGTACTAACTGAACTTCCGATCATTGTGAGCTGCAGTTTTCTTGGTCTTCCTTGTTTTTAAGTTCCTGCCATGGAGATTTCACAGTCCGGCATACTTTATGCTAACGTGCGCCGAGAGCCGTGAGAGAAAAACTGTCACAATATTTAAATGGCATATAAAAATGCGATAAAAAATTTTCTAGTTTGACTCTCGAAAAGTAAAAATATCTCATAAATTGGGGCAGAAATTTACCAAATATCTCCATATTCTAGCGATGGTGGCAAAAACAATCCTATTATTATAAAATAAAATCCCATCCCAGAAAAGAAAAAAAAAAAAAAAAAACCTATTACACTATACTACTACTATAAATAGGGACTCAAAGGAAGAGGCAATATTCCAAATAAACTATTCTCTTCTCCTTTTTATTAATAAAAAGAAGCAGAAGAATTAGAGGATGAAGCCGATGATGGTGGATTATTTAGCAGAGATGGAAGAACAAGGCGGTGTTAGTGGATCTACTAGTATGGCTATGGATGTTGATGACATGGACTCTCTTGACCTCTTTGGTGATGGCCCACTTGGCGGCCCCACCGAACTTCTCCGTCTTGCTGACTCTGACTTCTTCAATGCCTTTCAAGACGATTTCGATGACTCCGACATCAACTAAAATCAACAATTATATATGTGTTTAGGGTTTTAATTAATGTTGGCTACTTTTTAATTTTCTCAAAGGGATAAATCAGACATATTTGAAATAGTTTGTGTTTGGGTATTTGGTTTTTGAATATGTGATTAGTAAGTAGTAATATTTACTTTGGGTGTTGAATTTAGCTGATTTTAAGGTTTTTAATGTTTGATTATTTGTTTAATGTTTGATTATTTGTTTAAGTTCAGGCTTGTGATGTTCGGGTTAGGTAAATGTTATGGGTTCGAACCCTGTCGACCTGGCACCCAAGGGTGTGACCTAATGGTTAATTAACTGTGTCAAGAACCATGCGGTTTAAGGTTCAAATCCTAGTACTTGTGTTGTGGAATTATTCGAGGTGCCTGCAAGCTGGCTGGAACACCCCTCTTATCTATATTGACAGGGGCGTTGTGATTGCACAAAAAATTAACCAAAACTAGGAGGCTATTCCTCGTGGAAATTTTGTGGTTACTTTGTTCATTCTTGTTAGGGATTTGCCTATTGTGCAAAATAGGCTGAGCGTTTGCAGTTATAGGGCAAATCCTTTTGACATGAAACGGAGTTGAATGGATAAAGGCTATTCATATTGTCAAACCCAAACTAATTTGGGATTGAGGTGTTGTTGATCTGTTTATCATATTTGTTATGTGGTTGTTTGCCAAGTCTGTAGTTCTCACTTCAGAGTTTCAATTGACCCTTTTCTATCAAGTTGAGTGACGCCATTCATTGCATTCTGAACTTAAGCTCTATCAGCTTCCGTGATATTTGTTTTCTTGGAGAGTTCAGTTGCTTAGACAACACTTGAGCTTAGTTTAATGTGTTGTGGCATTTTGTCGCTTATGCAGTACTTGAATTATTCTCTGGGTGGCTTGATTAAGCAGTTCTGTTGGGCATCAGTGTTGGCTTAATTTAATATCTGTCATTCTTGAAGCTTGTTTTTTGATATTCTAGTACTTTGCATGTGTCATATCTTGGAACGTTAGTCAGTGGCAGAGGTATTGCAAGAACATAAAGACCTTTCAAAATGCTCTTTTATAGGATATGTAATCCCTGGTTCATGTATAGCTGGTAGCAATGCATGCTTGCTTTCCGTCTCAACTCCGGGAATAGTCTACTCTTCTTTAATAATGGTGGTATCCTACTAGTCAGTTTGATCGCTTGCTTATGCAGATTAAGCAAAATATTCCTGTGTTCTCAGTATTCAATTCATTATTAGAAAGGTCTGGGTGATTGTAGAATATTTTAGCCTGTAGTTATCTTTTCTTACGGTCGAGTTATCCACCGGGTACCTGGTATCATCCACCAATACATGTACCTCGATAATTGGAGAGGAATGTTTCTGATGACTAGTGTTTATTCCTGCGGTTGCATGCCAATTGCTTCTTGATTACGTCCATTAAAAGCACCGTAATATGACTCGATTCTTTTACCCCTACCTCCAGAGCTTATTGATATGATGTTATTTATGTACTATAGGTACTTGATGCCTAAATTGGGCACTGTGGGTTACTTCGCAAATATGGATTTAGAACCTTATAATGATGTTGATATTTGAGTTGTTTCCTAATAATGAATGATACAATCACTGAGTGAAACCATTCATTCCATTCCTTGTAAAACTTTAAGCTATCAGCTTCTGTGGTATTTGTTTTCTTGGAGAGTTAAATTGCTTAGGGAACACACTTCAGCTTAGATGTGTTGTGGCATTTGGTTGCTTATGGAGTACTGGGGTCTGGGATGATACTTTGAATGGCTTAATTAAGCAGTTTTTTTGGGAATCAGTGCTGGCTTAATTTAATATGTCATTCTGGAAGCTTGTTTTTTGATATTCCAGTAGTACACTTTGCATCTGCCATATGTTGGAAGGTTAATCAGTGGCAGAGGTATTGCAACAACAGTAACAGTGGTGTCCTAGCCTAAAGTGTTAACACTTTTAGTGCAGTATGTAGGACTGGTTTGGCCTAGTACAAGTTATTTGTATTTGCAGAAGTTTAAAACGGAGTAACACTATTGATCCTGGGGGCAGGGGGGTGTTTGGAGTAATACAATCATGTGAGGATTCATACCGACCCCAATTTGCTTTTGACTAAGGCTTAGTAGTTCTTGGTGTTGGCATCCTAGCTAGTTTGATATAGGTTTCCAGATTCAATTCGCTGCTAGAAAGGTCTGGGTGATTGTAGAATATTTTGGCCTGTAGTCTGCTTAAGGTTGATTAAGCAATCGGGTATTTACTACCTACCATCATTACATGTACCTCAGCAATTGGAAGTAAAGTACTCGAGTGAATGTTTCTGTTACTCTGGTTGCGTGTCAATTGCTTGCTTCTGATTATGTCCATGAGGACTGAAATGGGACTGGAAATTCAACCTACCTCCAGAGCTCATTGGTTATATCTTTGATATTTTTAATCCTGCTTATTGATATCGATGTTATTTATGTAGCCTGTATAGTATAGGTACTTGACGCCTAAATGGGTCAGTGTAGGTTCCTTTGCAAATATAGATTTACAACCATATAATGGTGTTCATATGTATGTTGTTACCTAATAATGAATGTTACAAGCTCTTCAAAAGAAAACTTCAATCTAATATATCCATCAAAAAGTTTACATTGTAAATTTTTGTTAATGTTAATTGCTAACTTTCACTCTAGCACGGGATACTCGTATCATGTGTATTCTATTTATCTTGTTTCAATCAAGTTCTCCTTTCCACAATATGTATACAAACTAATTCAAGTTTCACACATTCTTATGGGCAAAGATTGTATCTTTCCATCTTGGAAAAAGAATTATTAAATTTGATTAAACGCTCTATTGATAACAAAATTTTGATGACGGAGAATGTTAAAATCTTCAATAGGCAGAAAGCTTTATTGTATGAAAGAAAAGTCGCTTCCTATTTCGTAACCCAAATGTCGAATCAGTCATCTATTGTTTTTTTTAGGCCAAACGACCAATTATGTCTCCTTCAAGCCATAGTATGCTACTCCATATGAAAAGCTAGACTGCTAGTGGCTGTGAAAGAAAGCAGATTGGACAAATAATAACAATGTAAATATATTCAACGCAACTCTTTTTTTTTTTTTTTTGGGGGGGGGGGGGGGGGGGTTGGGGGAATGGGGAGGCAGGGAGCGATAATAGTAAAAATTTCGCCCAGCAGCCACTTTTAACACTGGTATTTAGTTTGAGGCCATTATTTTCTTTGGTCTTCCATTAGAGGCCACTTTTGGGCCTTTACTAAATAAATGTTGACTTAAGTTCTGATAGTTGACTGAAGTTCAGTCCATACGGCCCCTGGACTGAAGTTCCATCTCTTAAGGACTGAACTTTCAGTCCATATGGCCATGGACTGAACTTCAGTCTATGGTATGGCTATGGACTGAACTTCAGTCCATGGCCATGAACTGAAGTTTTATCTTAAGGACTGGACTGAACTTCAGTCCATATGGCCGTGGATTGAAGTTCAATCTTTAAGGACTGAACTTCAATCCGGCCTCTGGACTGAAGTTCTATCTCTTTAAGCAAAAGTGGCCACAAACTAAATATATTGATATTAGTGGCCTGTGCCCAAAGACCAGTGGCAAAAGTGGCCTTTCGTGCACTTAGCCCGCGATAATAAGGTGAGAAATCAAGCCTCATCAATAAGGTGAAAGTTCAAGTAGCCACCCAACTGAGCCGCTAATCAATTAATTATACTATTTTTAACGTTTTACAGCAGTTTAATTTTACATGATATTGTTGAAGCGTTAGTCACAAAGCAATAATTAACTAACATCACGTAAAACCATGTCAAATAATAAAAGAAAAAAGGCAGCACATAATCTGTGAATACTTTTTTCCATCACGTAAACTAGAAGGATGAATAATGAAAATGTGAATACTTTTTAACAAGCATGGATGAACATACTCTGCGCAGTGGCGAAATAATATGAGCCACAAAAAGGCAAAACAGTAGCAGCAAAACGTGCATGTATATCAATCACGGTGATTGAATCACCTATTTTAACCAAGAACATTTCATTTCCAAGTTATTACTATTGAATACCTAGTTCCAACAAAATAAATAATTACAATAAAAAGTTTTATTTGTTAATATCAAGAATCAAGATGTCAAGTGCTCAACTCAATGCTGATCAATCCCATGGCCAAGCTGAGGTAAAATAGTATCATTTAGAATATGTTATATAATCTTTACCATCTTTTTTAAAATAAAAGTTATGATTTGGACAAGTTCTTTTTTTATTATCCTTTTTTTTTCTTCTATGATCTACATGACATTTGGTAGGCCAAGATGGAGCAATGGGTAGAATCAGCTAATAGTACAGCACATTCTTCTGTTAACAATGTTGAAAATGCAATACAAAGAGCTCGTGAGTCAGCTCAACAAAAAAGACAGCAAAATTCTGGATTCCTTCATCAGGTAATGTTTTTTTTTTCTCTCAATGTTCTTCTATAGTTTTTCATCATTTGTTTAGTTTATAAAATTCTTTTTATTTTCTTCATTATTGTCCTTTAGACTGGAGAACAAATGATGAACATGGCTCAAGGTGCAGTTGATGGTGTGAAGAACACTCTTGGAGTAGGATCGAACAAAAACAAGTGAAAGAGAGATTACAATAGTACCATTTCTTATTGGTTATATTTTTTCCCTTTTAGGGGTTTTTATGAGGTACGAGTGAAACATTAGCATTTTGTGATTCTTGTTGAAATCTCCCTTAGAGTGCCTTGCAGTGTAATGCTTGTGTATGAGGTGATTTTATAGTGAATTATTAATTTTTTAGATTTGGAAAATTGTCGTATTTCTAAATTTGGCAATAATTCAACTCTAAAGTTACTTTTTGACTCATTTATAGTCATACAAATATTCATGGCTTATTTTAGACCACAAGTTTCAAAAGTCTTCCTTACTTTATTAAACTTTGTGCCAAGTCAAACTACGACAAACAAATTGGGACGGAAAGATTAATTAATTACTAAACAAAGAAAAAAGAAGTGGTGGGATTCACTAATTAGAAATGTCAAGAAAATCAATTGAAATATGTGGTAGCTGATTTTTCATATTCAACCTAAAATGAAGTAAAAAATTCACAGACCATTTTTAACTTTGCTAGGATTACATTTAGCATAGATATGATTCCATAGTAAGAATATATAGAATCATCCTAATATCTAAGACTTGCTATTTGAGGCTACAAATGTTCTTGAGAAGAACACATTAAAAGTAAAAGTTTTTCTGTAGAGCACATTGATTCGATGGAACCAAAGAAATTAACCTTAATTTATAATAGGTCTAGACATTGGTATTTCTATATTTTCTTGCAAATTCTTTATGCCATCCCTTCTATATATGCTTACTTTTCAAAGATTCTTTAGAAAGGCTTGATGCCTTATTGTTGTAGCTCATAATTTTCAAACTTTGTCTCAAAATATCCACCTCCCTTTCCCTCTTTACTTCTTGTTGCTCCATTGATGCAATTCTTTCTTTTAAATGTGCTATGGCTTCTTCCTTTGCTTTCAGCTCCACATGTAGCTCCTCCAATAATTCCATTTCCTCTGTTCTCCAGCAGAGCCTTTCTCCTATTAAACAAATATAGCACATAAAGAATGGTAATGTTACACTAAAAGTTATCACACTAGAATCCATCTTGAATCTTATCAATGAATTTTTGAGTTTCATTGACTAAAATTTAAAAGGGATTCGAAATAATTCAAGAATGTCACACCTAGAAATTCGACAATTTATATATAGATATTTGGTTTTCTTATACACATAGTATAATTTTTTGATGAGTGCAATTAAATTGAACCCTTAAGACCATGTTGCTCCGCCCATGGTTCAACCGCACCCCATCCCAAAAAGGGAAGTGGTGGAAGAAAAGACAAGGAAACTGAAAGTAAGTAAAAAAGAAGAAATCTGTAATTCATTTTCTATCTTGTACTACATTACAAAGAGCATAAACCAAAAAGGACCATAAACATCTCCATAGCCTAATTATTGCAGGACTCTCCAAGTGAAATGATTGCAAACAGTACATTAGTGTAATGCCATAACTAGAAAAAATGAATGGTACCTTGATTTGTCCTCTGAATTAGTTCATCAAGCTCAAATTTGATGGCAAAATAAAGCTGTTTCCACTTCTCAATAGCCTCATCTCTCCTTACTTGCTCTTGTCTAATTTGCTCTAGTAAAGAACTTGTCACCAATATATGACACTCTTTATCATCTTTCTCACTTACTATCTCATGATTTTCCACTCCTTTGAACTTCTCTTCTTCTACTTCTTTATCTTCCAACTTTTGTTTCAACTTATTTACTTCCTCTTTAAGCTTCTTTCTTTCTCTCTTCCACTCTGCTTCTTTCAATGTAAATATAATCATCTCTTGTTGGTAAGCATGACTCTCATTATCCCTTATGCACATTATTTCACTCACCTCATCTTGTAGAAGCCTTACCTTATACTTCAACCCTTCAATAACTTTGGCATTTGGATTGTTTTTATCCTTAGTTTGTATACTTCCCATCTAGTAACAATCTCTCTAACTCCCTTGGCTTCCTATTCCGTTGATGTACACGTAAGATGGCTCGAACTTGCAATTGTTTTCTTGAAGGAATGGGCCTATATATGATTGGTGTAAGTAAAGAACAAAAATGCATTAGAGGGTGTCTTGGATCAATAAAAGAGGAGTATGTGCAAGGGACATAAATGCCTGAAAAAAAGGCTCCAACCATAGAATGTGAAGTGATAGCACTAAGTCAATTATTATGGGGACTATGAAAGAGATGCTTGTGAAAGAGAAATAAAGTCATATACTTTGAAAATTTTGACATGAACATGAAATGTATGACAGGGTGCATGGAATAAATTCACGTATTTCCAAAATCACACATGTACACCATTTTGGAGTCGTGTGTGGGGGATTGTAATTTTTAGATTTCTTTTTTGTATTTATTTTTGCCAGCTTTTATTGGCCCTACATTCTCGGCGGAAAACATGGTGTGCAGTTGTGCACATTTGACAACAAATCTCCCTTTGAATATATTACCTTTCTGCATAGTACACACAGTTTAAAGAGTCAGATTAAGAGCCTGTTAGGCCAAGCTGCCAAAATCAACTTATTTTGATAAGTATTTTTTTTTTAATGAAAAAGTACTTTTTAAAAAAGTGCTTTGTGCCATAAGTCGTTTGTGTTCGGCCAAATTTTAGAGAAGTGCTTTTGCTATTAATTTATGTTTGACCAATATTCGAAAAAATTATCAAATTACGAAAATAGATATATAATAATATTAATTTGGTTAAGTATGGAAGTTTGAAATGGGTATTTTTGTCCCAAATAATCAAAAATACTTATTTTTTCAAGAAGCTACTTTTTCAGCTTCTTCCCCACAGCAGAAAACAGTTTTTACTGCCGCTCAAAAGCATTTATTTTTTCCTACAAGCTTGGCCAAACACCCTAAAAATTTTAAAATAAACACTTTTGGCGAAAAATAAGCACTTCTGGCCCCAGAAGCTTGGCCAAACAAGCTCTAATATTTGAAGTTGTTCTAACGACCCAATATTTCCGAACACAAAACTCATTATACTTATGCAGAGCGTTTTTGCAATTTATTAAATTTACATATCTTGTGGATTTGTTAACACTTACAATGTACATGAGTCATACTACTGGGTTCTACCGATTCTGTCTTGATAAACTAACAAGTTGTCTATCTTATTTTTCAACATAATAGTTTCTTTTTTGAATTTAAATCATTCTCAATTAAAACTTTTTTATGTGGTCCTTGTAATATAACTTTGTTATAGTAACAAGTTACCTATTGTATTCTTCAAGTTATGAATTCACTTATTATGTACGAATAATGAACTTAATAGTTACTTTCCCGTTATAAGTTAAGTGATAATAGTGTAAAAATTTTTTTGCATCGTCATTGTATTCAAATTTTAAACTCAAAAGTTTTATCATCTACGATCTACGGAGTGTCTTTCTTCTTGTATTCAAATTTTAAACTCAAAAGTTTTATCATCTACGATCTACGGAGTGTCTTTCTTCTTGATCGAAATTACTAATCATAGTAGACATTCATATTGTAATCATACTAGAAAATAAAGTCATCTGGTGCTATTGCTCATAGCTATATATGCTGAAGCACTAGCACATTTACAAATATTTTAATGCACGGATTGTCGTACATAGCCACCTATATGTTGCATAGGTAATAGGTTTCCTCACATTCTAGGCGGCCTACCAATTTAACTAAGAATTATAACTTTGTTAAAATAAAGACAAAAATAAAAGAAAGGTAAGCCTTTGATTTTGCTTTAATAGTGTAACATCAATAAATTTCTTCGCATAGACTATCGATAAAATCCATGTTTCTACAACGAATTTAGTAATTAGCCAAGGCAGTTCTTCAACAGTTAGGTACTAAGAGGAAAATGTGCACTCAAAAGAAATTGATGTTTACCAACAATGGCAAGACTTGTAGGTCAAGTCAGCAGAGTGGTTTTCTTGTTTGACATTTCAATTATCTCAACTCGGTTGACCAATTATGCTCAGAAGTACCAGTTTACCAATACCATGGACTAGGGCATGATATGAATTGCAACTACTACTTTTTTATTTTTACATAGTTTTACTGAGAAGGGACTGTTCTCCCAAAAACCAATGCCAACTATTCTATATGCTTCAATTTGTAGGCAAAACTTTTAGCTTTAGAAAATGGTTGAAGATTGAAGAAAAAAAAGAGGAAAAGAAGATAGTAATCACACCCTTATTCAGCCAAGGAAAAGTAGATTGAAGAATGAAAAAACAATCTTGGTTACTGAGAATGTTCAAAGAATTGACGAGCCTATTTTTTCTACTAAATTTGGTTTTGCCAAAAGTAAAAGAACATCAGGAAAATGATACAATTGAACCTCTCTCTGCTTTGTTTTTTTTTTTTTTTTCCTATTACTAATTCACAAGTAAAAACCTCTTCTAAGTACTATATAATATTAACGAAGCTCTGTCAGTAATTTTTCATCATCACCTTACTTTTTCTACAGTAATTTCTCATCATCTCTAGTGTAGCGTCCAGTAGCGGAAAATAATGGAACTGAAGGTTCTGCTTTGTTGACAAATTGCTGAAGTTGTCAATATCACATCCTCTAAAATGACCTCTTAGAAGCAATTTGATTATTCTGGGGCAAAAAGTACTCTGAATCACTGATAATACACAAAAACCTGCTCTATCTGACAACCAAAAATACAAGGTGCAGAGGAGCAAAAAAAGAGCTTTTGATGAGTTTTTGATGGATGACATCGTCAACTCCATCAAGGAACTAAATAAGCTTGCTGGTTCGCCGCCTTGATGGTCCTCCAGGAAATAGTTTAATGATCCATCCCAAGACCCGTTCCACCACCTGATGCAAAAGAAGAAAATATACTCAAAGAGAAGGCAGCACCATCAAAGTGGTTGACACGCAAGAGAATGAACACCTTATAACCAGCTGATAAGCTGTGTTATACTGTTACTCCAAGAACTCTAGATGGCAAAAATTTGGGTTAGAATTAGCAGAGGAAATACTGTTCAACTGGTTGGCGCAGACACAAAGCATTAGTTTTAAGGTATATTTTTGTAGATGTTTGAAAAACTGGTATCTGTACTTTAATAATGTTTCTACACCACTGTCAGGTCTATAAAGCTCCAGCAAGCTGAGGAAAAAAGCCCAAAAAAAGAAAATCAAATAGATATCTCCTAAAAGAACTAAAGCAGCTTACTCTTGAAGCATGGCTTCAAAAGTAAATAACGAATCCAAGGCATAGTGGTGTTCCCTTATATTTGAAGGGGTGCTCCCTGCCACTTAAACTTCAAATTTGAAATACAAACTGAGATAGAAGTAAAACTGTTGGAATTGACAGATAAAAGGCGAAACAAGATAGCTTTAAGAGGATGGCATTTTAAAAGCGTATAGCAGCAGTCATATTTACAAGTCATATTACAGTACAAGAAGGTTCAAGCAGCATTGTTATAATATGAAAGGTTTCAAGGAATGTAATGTTACCTCATCACCTTCATCAGCATATGTGTTGCTGTCGTGCACGGATAGAGACTCTGGTTGCCTTGCTTGGTCGTTACCAGTTGCCATGCTTTGAGCAGTCAATAGCTCTAATCTTTGTGTTTGAGCTTCAAGCTTTCGATTTAAGTCCTTGTTTATCTCCTTTATTCAGCAAGGAACAGAAAGAAAATTCCACCAAAAACAAGAGTAGAGAGAATATTATTAGTATCCACCTTTACTAGCAGTGAATTCAATGACTGTTTAATTGCATTTCCAACACAAGCACTACATGAAGACTGATAGATGTTGAAAAAAACATGTGGAAGCACATTAGAGGGAATGGCTTGCCAAAGGGAGACATGGCCAAAAATTGCTATAATGGCAATTATACATTGGGGGGATTGTAGAAGCAAACAAACGGGGAAAAGAAAAATATGGATCCTACAGGTGAAAAAATAATTTGACTCACATATTAGCAAACGAGAAACAGTGTTGAACGATATTATTGACAGGGATAGCGACTTCATCAAATTACCTGCAATTTAGAACACTGAGATGATTCCACTGACAAGGCTTTCATCAACTCTTCTTTCTCCAAGGCTAGCTATAAGCATGCAAGTTTGGACAAAATCATTCAATTCTTTGGTATGGTAAGAATTGCCTTAAAATATATAAGCAGGAAAGTAGACAGGACAAAAGGGAGCAAATATTATCAATCTCGAGGAATTTATGTGAAGAAAGCTACCTCAGAAATCAATGAATTGATGTTTTGAATCATCCTTATCTGATCCGGAGGAACAGCCATTGATAAACTTTCAAGAGTGAGCTGGTCATTCTCAGGCAGATATGAAAAGGTAGGGCCCTCCATACCGTGAGCTCCCAAATTAGGGTCATCCATGGTGGCATGCATAACTTTATCTTCACCTGAATCAATACGACATCAAATGATCGAAATCTATGAAAATGTAAAACCAAATATCTTAGGCATTCCAAAGATGTAATTGGTGAAATTTGAAAGCACATACGGATATCCTCAGTTGAAGTTGATACATCTTTTTTACTAGGCATACTCCTGCTAACATCAGGTGACTTGCCATTACCAGAAGTTTTTCGTAGTTTTGCCTGCAAGAGCTTCTTTTCTGTTGAGAGAAAGAAAAACAAGAAGATTTCATTACACGTATATTAAACTTGTGGGGAAGAATGACAACTCTATATCACTCTAAACCAATTAAAAGCATCAGTCAAATCAAAATAGGCTCTGTGATTTTCTGGCAAGGAAAGAAGTGATGCTACAATATTGCTCTAAACCAGCTACAAGTAAAATCACTTGATATTCCTTGGCAATTCAATAATACCCTAATCAATTACAAGCAAAATCACTTAAGAGTCCAAATAGCTTCCTGGAGAAAATTAAGAAATGCCTATAACTGCAGTATCTTTTTCAAGCAGACGTTGAAAGAGCGACAAAGCTTGTAAAATTTTCGAGGTTTGAGGATCAGATCTCTTCAGCATCATCCAAAGTATATATCAGAAGGAGTATTAATGCATATAATAGAAAGCAAGAACAAGAGGGAAGAAACTCAATTATTTGATGTTGTATTAACATGAAAATATTTTAAAGTCCTGCAAAATGAACTTGGAAACCACTCATAAAGAAAGCGCTCACACATCTCTTCTTGAATTGACGTAACACGCCACTAGGCTATACTAACTAATAAACAATCAAAAAATAAAGTGTTCAATGTTCTAAAGTATGTAGAATGAGTCTATTATTAATAGTCAGACCCAAAGGCAGGGACTCTAACGACTCTACGAATGCTAAGCTGTTTGAGCTTACAAGATAAGCATTTATTCAAGTTCATACAAACATTTTCCCTCAAAACTCTATTCCGCAATAGTTTAATCGAGGAAAAGTTTCCTGAAGGTACATAAACTCAACCTCCATAGAAAAGCAGCAAATGCATGGACCTATATTCCTCACTATGACTGGAACATATCAAAACACTTCAGAAATCTGTAACCCAGTTGGTAAAAGGAAAAAAGAGCACTAGGTCATTATTGGATGGAGTATGATTATTGACTTAAATAGCAGTTGGCATCACAGAACGATATTGCGGAATAGCGTGTTTATATTGAGCCAAGCTGCTATAGGAGGAAGCAAAAGGTACTTATTATATATGTGAAGTTTACTCAAGGCAGGGAAGAGGAGATTTCTATAAATATAGCCACAGCTCATGCTTGCCTTCAAATTAATCCCCCCAGAACAAAGCAAACCACCTTTCCATCTAGGGAACAGCAACTATTAGCATCTTACCTTCTTTTAAAGCATCAATTGTTGACAGCAGATCCTGACGCTCCTTTTCAAGGCTACCCATTTTCTTTCTGCAGAAAATTAACGAAAGTTGAATGAGATCAAGACCCACCTTCCATGCAATATAAAAGTCAATTGTTAAGGCAAAATGATTCAATTCTGACTTCTAAAATTTAATCTATCAATGGTCAACTTAATGCTAACCTTTCTGCTAATATAGATTTATATGGCATGTAGATAGAAGTAATCAATATGCCTTACAGCTAATCATTAAAAATTCCTCTATAGCAAGTACCAGGAAAGCCGCAGGCGCAGACATTTTTCGCAAGCATTGCAGTATTATATGGACGTGAATATTGGAACTAAGGTTCAACATATCCACAATGTGTTACAAAAATGTAGATATGAAGATCCTTTTTCTGATGAAAAGATATGAAGGTAGATATACAGTGATATTAAAGAGATGTAGAACAACAGTTCCATCCAGAGTAGAAAGACCATGAAGAAGTGATATTGACTTTCTTGGTTTTCATCTCAAAGCGTTTTGACTTAACAATGTCCAGTGTTTGACGCATATCATCGGAAGTTGTATTGGCAGTATTTTGGCTGGTCATCATTCAGGAAGGGATCATATTTTATACAATGAGGGTCCCACACGCCTGGGCAGAAAGAGAAAGTCCCTTGCCTCTGCAGCTTCAGCTGTTCCAAGGACATATGCATGGGGCAGGCTTGCAGTGTAACAAAGAAAAGCACCCGCATGATTATTATTTAATATCTGTAACCCCTATCAAATAAAATACTATCAAGTTCATTACAATGATTATTTTATCTAGCTTCTTATATCTTTTATTCCCAGTTATAATATCTTATGTGCTATCAATGACTTCCACCATCATCTAATAAGAAACAGTGGAACCACAAGCCATTTTCATTCTTATCCAAAAGAAAAAGAGGTTTATCAGGGACAGCCTCTCCACCCTGGTGGGACCCTGGTGGGGGTAAGGTCTGCATACATCTCACCCTCCCCAGACCCCACTTGTGGAGTAACACTAGGTATGTTGTTGTTGTTGTTGACTCCAAATGAAAAAGAGGTGCACCCACTCTCTAAAAGGGTAGGTTGCCCTGAAAGGACAAGGCAACAGAAAAAGAAAGAGATAGGAGGAGGGCTTGAAGAAATAAAAGCAAAAATAACAGTGACCAGATCAGAATTAGGAGTGAAAATTATGGCCGAGACGTGTTCACAGCAAGCTTTGAGCATACTTAAAAGAAGATATTTCAGCTTGTGATTTCTCCAACTCCCTCTCAAGTTTAAGCTCATTGGATCTCAGACGAAGTGCCTACAATATGGTTTAGACAAAGTTAGTATCTCGGAGTGGAAAAGTTATCATCTATCACTAAAAAAAGGCTTAACCATCAATTCTAAAGAGAAGAAAACTAGAGAAGCCACAGTTACGAAAAGAGAGAAGGCAGTCCCAAAATTCTAGAATCTACAGGAGATATAATCAAAGAAGAAACAGGAGGAGAGCAGCAATACTGCACGATCCCAAGGAAAAAAATAGAGAACAAATATTTGAATATCTATATTATCCAATGTCAGCATCATGATCCAAGTGATTCTGAATTTTATTTTTAAACCACAAAAGGGGACAAAAGATTACACTTCAAACACCACCCCCTGTTACATGTGACAAATGATATCAAAAACATAGCATTACACATGAAAGACATTAAAGATACCTCAGTGTAGGACTTGGTGGAAAATGTGTCGAACAAAAATTCAAGAATGTAATTCCCGTGAAGATTTCTGGACATTTGATGAAACAAGGCAGAATTTTTGTGTATGATTAGTGCATTATTATGAGGCTACCATATGGGTTCTCAGACAGCCTCATTCTACACGTAAAGTGAATATATCAAGTGAATCCACATTAGATGTGTTTGCTAAAGTTATTGCAAATATAAAATGACAAGAAAGGGACTATTTTACACCAGACTCTGCCTGGCTACTCTGACAAAGCTAAGTTTGCTTTCAACTTCAACAGACTTGGAATATCAAGAAAAACTAAACGCTGTTCTCGGGCAAGTTTGCCCAATACAAGGCAGCACATTTGAGGCTAAGGTGCCAAGAGCAAAATTTCAAGCAATTAGATTTTTAAACACTATAGTTCTAGTGTGAAACACAATTTCTCTTCTGAAAAGAGGGTATAATTCTCTTCTCTTAACAAGTATAAGAAAAAAGAATATGTTTAACTTAACTTACTTTCTTTGAAAAGGTTTTCTTCCTGTGATAAGGCGTTTAATTTAACTTTCTTTTTTTAAAATCAAACAGGATAACTCAGCAGTTATATTAGGCTCAAAATTTATTTAAATTCTCAGCAAGTGTTTTGTAAACTATTCGGGTCAACACATGGCAATTGCATGGTTGGTTACCTTCTCTTCCAACCCAATCACTTCAGAAGCCAATAGCTTGGCGCGTTCATCTGCAGCATTACATTCCAATTGTACGTTTGCATATTCCATTTTCACAGCTTCAAGTTCGACCTGCTTACATTTAGATGTAACAAGAAAGAAAATCACATACCTCCAAGGTTATGGTAACAAGAAACAATTTCATAACTATGAATAGCTAAGACTCATCCGGTTATGCTAGTATAAATATAGATTGCCAGACATCTGAACCAATCTCAACATGCAAAACCAGTTCATTCTACAACTCCAATTCCAAAAATGTTCTGCAATAAAAAGGGTCCCTGATGTATCCTTGCCTATAGAGTTAAGATGAATGGACACATTATTCAACAGGCATATTCATAAAAAATACGGTTCAATGGTACCCATTTAGTTGGAGAACCATTCAACATCACTAAGAGAATCTGTTGCACATTTCTCATCAAATTTCAAACAAAATGAAGGTAACTATACTTCATAAAGCCCCCTCAACCAAAAAAAAAAAAAGAAAAGGAAAAAAACAAAAAGAGGAACAAAAGAGAGCTGACCAAGAATACGGCTAATGACCAAGTTTTTCATGGCAGATATCTATGTATAAGAAATAAAATACAAATCATTACATTTTATCAAGATATCAATATTATTAGCTTGACCTTACTTGAAAAGAAAAATCATAGGATCCTTCAAGATACTATCAGCTCTCCAGATCAATCAAATAATTATTTGTAATCTGACATTTCCTACATAACTCATCTATAAGAGTTGAGAAATGCTAGTTATGCTACCCAACAGAAGAAAGAAACTAAAAAGAAGAATAGAAGTTCAACAACCTGATTTACTTTTTCTGTTTCAAAAACAAATGAACAGATTTACACGTCATTTTCTGCAGCCTCCTAGTTGTACTAGCAATTTTAAGATGTCAAATCAACAATAGTAAAACAAATAGGTCCTTGAATTCCTTGGTAGATCAACTTGAAAATGTGCCCAAGCAAAATAAGTGGAAGATACTAACACCAACTACCACCAATTCACATTTTAGCTATGTTGTAACCCAAAGTGTCACATTCAAAAAGGAAAATATTGATCAGGAAATACAGCAATAGTTGGGAGTAAGTAAGGAGGATATTACAAACCAGTTGTGCTTTTATCTCCTCCTGCAACTTTTCTATGTCGGCCTTTAATTGGGTAACAAAACTGCCCTGCAAGAAATTAAGCAACTGACTGGAGTAATCATCATTTTTTATTGCTTAAATGATTAAAAACTCCAGGAATGTTAGACATGTGAAAACAATTCTTAATGCAACAAATGCTAGCTGGTGTAACATGAGCAAACAATCGGGAGAAAATGTGGACCGCTAGTTGCTACAGTGTCATGCTGTTAATCACTAGGCTAAATCCATTAAAAATTTTGGAAACGATCTGCTATATTTAAGGATGTGATGTTCAGCTGGAATTTCATAAGAAGAAAAAGAAGACGTGGATCACGGGATATAGCCCTTTTAGCTATCATGTGGGTTCTTTGGAATGCAAGGAACATAAGATCCTTTGAAGGTGTGGAAAATGAATTGTACGAATGAAGGTCCATCTTGTGTTTCTTAATTCTTCAGTGCACCCATGAGATGTCTGTTAGTATAGATGATTAGGTGCTATTTAAAAAGAATCAAACTTGGCTAGTGTACTACATATTTCAGGGTGGTTACACGCTTCTTAGTATTAAATTTGTTCAACTCTTACAAGTCTACATAAGTGCATCTTTTTTTGTGTGGATGGATATATATGATTTATATAAGGACAGAACATGTGTACCTGTTGGTTGTAGCTATCTGTCAGAGCTGAATTTTCAGCAGCTAGAGATTCTGCTAGAGCTTGCGACCCCTCAAGAGCACGTTGCGAAGAGAACTTTTCTTGTGTTAAATCTTCAATATGCTGTCAAAAATGCAAAAGGACTTGTCACGCAAGTAATACGATTTATTTATGATCCTGCAACAAATTTGTATATCACTGAGAGTGATGCAATCATGCATGGCCCCTATCATCCTCATTCACTGCCCCCAAATGGAAATGCAAGAGACCATTCATAGTCTTGCCCGTTTATCTGACCAGGCACTTGAAGAGTGCTCTTGTACTGACAAACATTCAACACGAGAAATGACTATCAGATGGAAGAGTATTCTAGCTTTGGTAAACAAAGGATCTTACAAAATTGGGCAGCTTTCACTTTGCATCAGTGTCTCTTATAAGATATTTAACATGTTAAATTATTTATATCTTTCAGTATTCTACCTTACACAATCACAATTACAGACACTTCCAACAATATTGACTCTGAAGATATCCTGCCTAAATTTATTACTTCTAAAGCAAGGGAAAAATGTAAAGAAACCTGCTCTAAAGCAGCAAAATCTTCATTTTGTTTCTGTGCATGAAACTGATATTGGTTATCCATGTTGCCCATGTCTTTCTCACTATGATGCTTCAACTGATCAGACCCATTAGCAGAAAAAGTTGAAGAATTCATCATGTTCATGGAGTTGGACAATTCCAGAGTGTCCGTGGGATGAACCTTCGAGTCAAATCTGTCTGCAAGAACTGATTCAGCTGGAGAAGGGGATACAGCAGGAACTTTTGAAATGTTGATGGAATCAAGGAAAGATGGACGAGATCTCCTTCCAACAGTAGGTGGAGCCAATTCTGAATGAGTAGAAGAACTTCTGGCTTCAGAATTGATGTCATCATATTTAGAATCAGATGCCCAAGAAGATGAATTGTTGGTCATGTAGAAACCAGAGCTACTAAACTGGCCATACCCAATATCAGAAACCATAGAACTATTAGCTTCCACAGCACCGTCTTTTTGCCCAACTTCTAAAGAAAAATTTGTACTGCTGGTTGCAGGGTGCATATAATCTATCAAAAATGGGAAATAGATGTCAGATTATGCAACCCCAAATGATTATCTGAATAGATGAATAGCACATCGGCAATGAGGTTTGCTAGGTAAAGAGCAAGCACAATACAATGGATACAAGGAGAAGGAATTGTCAAGTAAAAGGGAACTCAGATATACAACTTAGACGAACAAAGTCTAGCACACCACAAAATTACCTTCATATGATGAGGAAGTCGACCCACTAGCCCAGCGATTCATATAACCTGGGTTTTCTTGCAGATGAGGACCAAGGTTGTTTTCAGCTGAAACTTTAGCAGGGACAGCATGAGTAGCACCAGTTTCTATTGCAGAAAGGTCATTTCTGTTATTTTCCTCTGGTATACTTTTACGCAGACTATCATGATTTAACTGACTGGAACTTTTGTCGTAACTGGGGGCTAATGACAGCGGATCAGCTGTAGAATGACTAGTATTAAATCCAAACTCAAAACTACCTAAGGCTCCATAATTCTGTGTCTTCTCAGAGGAATCATAACCATCGCTGAATTGTTTAAACGGCTTTGGATTTTCATCACTCTTTAACACTTTATCTCCAGAATGAGCCAACATTGAAATGGAAGAATCAAAACTATCACTGTTTCCACTAACGGTAGAAGTAGCGCTAGCATCATTGTCATTGTTGTATAAACTATGAGTAGAACTAGCATTAGCATCATATGAAGAGGTTAAATCACTCTTCTGAGTAAGATCAGGCTTCATAAAATCATGCCTAACATTTACTCGAGATGGCGCTAAAACAGCTCCACCAACTGCATCAGATGTCCCAGCTTCGCGGGAGTCCCTGATTCTACTGTGTTCATTTTCCAAAGGCTGATTCTCTAAGCCTCCATCCGAACCATGAGGCTGATTGTTGGAAGTTGCCTTTTTAGCCCTCTCTGCTGCTCTCTTTTTACGGAACTCTTCTAGCTGCAAATGTTAGAAGATATAGAGTATTATAAGGTCAAAAATTATTGCATAAATTTTTTTACCTAAAGAACTCACGCAAGCAATGGAAAATTAACAACATCGATAGGACGGAAAGAAAGGGAACAGAGCCAGCAAAGTTGACTGTTAAAAGAGAATTAGTCCTGCCTTTATAATTTGAGGAAAAGAGCAACAAGCAAGATGCTTCACCTTAACTTTTAGGAATATAGTCATCAATGAAAACAACTGGTTAGTAGTTAATGTTTACTAAAACCCGCACCCGACTACGAGAGAAGCTGATAGATGATAGATGGGCAGGGTTCTTCTTCTGATTCATGGAAAATAATTTGGAGGATGATCGGAGTTAAAGCCCCGGTGCTTTTGTCTAGTGGTAAGAGTACAAGATGTCATGTGTGTGTTATGCACACGTCACGGGTTTGAGCCATTCCATAAACAAAAGCCTAGTATTTAAGTGAAGGGTAGAGGGAAAGGCCTATTACCACCGAGTTTCGAACACTAACCCTCGGGGACTTCTCGGTTATTTATAAAAGATGATAGGGATTAATATGTCTTGCAAATAAGAGGTCACCAAAGTATAGCACAACATCGTCCTTTTTTGCACCGTGGGAATATCAACTGTTCAAGTCTAATTATCTCCAACTTATGCACTTAAATCAGTTGGTTCATCCTATTAGAGTGACCCACACAAAATCAGTATTAAGCATCTCCATATAACATGTTGCCCTGAGATCTTTTAAGGAGATGTGTTCCAAGCCCGAATAAGAACATGTACAAGCAAGGGTAGAGCCAGGATTTTATACAAGGGTTCGAAAATGTCACATCCACAGACCCCATTTGTCGGAGACCCCTCGGTATTTTGTTGTTGTTGTTGTTGTTCTTGTAAGAACATGCATAAGGCAAAACATAAAAACTATGCAATCTAACACTACTCGGCTAATGCTCACGCTATCTAACAAGATAGTATTGAGAAGATCTCATTGATCTTAATTGCAATTCACATCGACTAAGGCTCAATAGTTTGTTATCTAACGATCATATGTCGAAAATCGGCTCAACACAAGCCAAGAGAAAGCATCCAAAAATTCGACTAGCTCAAAAAGCAAGTCACTCAAGTGTCACTAAATCACCTAGCTTTCTTCATTTCATACTAGTGTTCCCTTTACATATAGTGATATTAAAAGCTCCTTCATTGACATAAAAAAAAGGAACTTTGCAAACAATAGCATGCCTTAGTCAAGATACATAGATTATACACTTATTATACAGATATGATACATGAATTATACAAAAAATTGGCTATATTTTGTGTAAGCGGTCTAGCCACTATTCAGGCAGTGTAAAAAAAGTTGGTCTACGCAACGGTTACTTTCCCTAACATCTCACCATATATTCCCATCATAAGGACACCTAAAAACATTTTTTCAAATAACCGTGGTGTCCAGGCCAACTTACGAGTACATAGGCTAATTCAACAGATATCTGCTACCCTCCTATCAGCACAGTTACCAGGTAACTATCAAATTAACCATTTTTATTAATCAAATTCTCTTGCAATAAACAATTAAATAAATAAATTACCTTCTTTTTACCAGCTTGTAAATGCTCTTGCTTTCGCAACACCTGAGCCGACGCCATTTCAATTATTGAAATACGAAATTATGGATCAAATTGGTACAAAAATGAAATAAAATAGGAACTGAATTATCAATTCCGGAAATTTAATGGGCCAAAATTTGAAATGTTCAAAAATTTTAGGAGGAAAAGAACCCTAAAATTCAATAGAAAAGAAGAGTGCGATCGTAAAAATGATTTTTTTTTTTCTAGCAGATCTCTCCCCCTCCCATTCCCGCTGTAATTTCGTTTTTTATTTTCAAAAATATAAAAGAAAAAAAAAGAACTATTTTAATGAAATGCTACATAATTTTTTATTTTTTTTAATTGTTACCAACTCGTAGAAATAGGTGTGACGTAAAAGGAAGTTTTGTGGGTAAGACACAATTATTGCACTGAGACACATGGGGAACACTATTTGATCGAGTTTCAAATTGGACTCGTTAAAATTCGAAGGTCTGAAGTTTGAGAAGTAATTTAAAGGCATCAATCTTGTACGAAAAAAGCTACTACGCTTTAAATAGTGATGTATAAACGAACACTCATGAATTTTCTTCCAAATAAATGATACTGTAATTTGAGTTAATTTGGCATATGGTTACTGTATTTCCCAAAAAATATATCAGGTTTTACAATTAGATTTATATTTAGTTGAGTCTAAGGCGACCGTTTTATATCTCAATTTGATCGTTTGATAGATAGTTTACGTGAACGAATTAATCGATCTCAAGAGTTTGATGCAGAAGTAATTCTAAAATCGATGTCAAGTAGATTCGGTATCAAGTAAATTCGATGTCAATTAAATCCGATGTCAGGCAAGGATATAAATGTTGTCAAACAAGTTCGAACTAAGTGAAAGGATAGTGATATACGATGAGATGACTTCGTTTTATCAAGATGCACAATTATCCGAACACGGTTATGATACTCGAATCGATGAAAATAACAGCAATACGATGACAACCAAGTGAAATGAATAAACGTAAAACAATGGCTAACGAACAAATGTAATCGAACAATGGATCCGATGAACAAATCGATTAGTTGCCAAATGAGTGACGATAACAGATTGTTCGAATTAAACACAGGTTAACAGGCAAAAGATGTTACGATCAAGATAAATGCAGATCTAAACGAAGCAAGCAACAAGTAAATAATCAAAGCAGTAAAGGCTTATTGTATTTGATGGATCGATGGATGTTGCTTCAATGGAAAGAACAGGTCTCCCTCCACGTTTGAACCAAATCACGATCGAAGCTTTAAATACAATGATGATCTTTGACGTAACAAATTGACAAAGGTAAACGACACTGTTGAATATTTTCTTGACAAGAGAAATAGTGATTTTGAAGAATAGAGTAATATTTGCTCAGATGAACGTGTCCCAAATAAAAGATGAAGACAGTATTTATAGGCTGACAATGAGCCTTTTCCAACCCTAGAAGGATTCTTTCTTTCTTCACGTCTCTTTCTCCACAACTGCCCACGTCCCTTCAAATACGTTAAGTCGGTTCCGATAAAAGTGGGATAAGTTCATTAAAGCTTATCCGCTAAAGCCAACGCCTTCGTGGTCTTCTGATCAAGTTCTTGAAGCGAATCAATCGGCAAATGTCCTCGGAAACAATAACGAAAACCGAACACACCATCCTCGTTTGAAGAACGAAAATCGACCAATACAGATAGTCCCCCCACTTGCGAAGTCCTGTGATCGTAACACTTCGCAAGTGGCTTGAAAGTTAAAGCGGGAAAACACGTGGCTCGCTCGTGTCCCTTCATTTTGAAACGCCAAACTGTCGCTTCAACTTCAAATCACTGCGCGTGTCAGAGATCGTGCGGACGGCGGTTTTTGCCAATTCCCAAGATCATGATGACTTTCCTTCTATAAATATCAGCTCCATTTTGATTTCATAAATTTTACATCTCCTGCAAATTTTAAATCCTTCAAACTTTCTTCAAAAACCCTTCAAAACATATTCAGTGCCTTGCGTTGATCAGCCTTGGTTACCCACTTTATTTTGTTCACTCATCTCAATGTCTTCTCACAACACAACTGATGTTGAAAATGCTCCCTCCGCCGCCGTTGCCGCCACGGCACCCGCCATGGCGCCACCGCAGGCCATGGCAGTTACAGACAAAAAAGGGAAGAAAAGGGAGAGGAAGCCCAAAGATTTTGGGCCAGAAAAACTCTACACCGATATTCTCCCGAAGAAGTTCACTTACGACGATGATTGCAAGGTTAGTACTCAAAACGACGTTCAACTGGCCAAAAAGAAAAATATTCCCGTAGACTCAGTTTTTTGTGCCGTTACCGAGGAGTCAATACCACGGATTAGGGAAGATTGTGGTTGGAAAGAGGGTGAGATCGACGTAGTGTGCCCTCCAAGGAGATCGACTCTGACCACCTTTTACGGGGGTCATTCTGCCGTTTTGACATACCCCTTTACGATCGGGTTTACTTTGCCGATCGACCCAATGATCGAGGAATTCTGTCGCATGTACAAGGTGTGTTTGGCGCAGATTTCCCCGATGGTATGGCGCTTGGTCGCCATGTATCGATGGATTGGCAAGAAAGTGGGGGTGGAGGTGACACTCAGGCATATCCTTCACTTGTATTCTCCTCGAGTTTATAAGGCGGGCATCATTACCGTGCAAAAGCGAGGTAGTCGAGCCTTAATTTCTGACAACGATGATGATCTTAGGGCGTGGGATCAACGCTTCGTTTACATCCCCACGGAGCAGCTTGTGGCCCCAGGGGCTGAACGCCTTCCGGTTGGGTGGAACCGAACACGTAAGTTTGTAATTTCAATTGGCTTTATGTTCTTCCACGTTTCAATTGGCTTTATGTTCTTCCACGTTCTTACTCTCTTGTATGTGCAGCCAGCAAAGTTTTGTTCGAACTGGTTCCCGACATTGTTGACTGGCTAAAGAAGGTTTTGAAGGAGACCACCAACGATCAAAGGGCGTGGAAGCCGATCGCGGCTCTTCTGCAAGTGAAGGCAAAAAATCATGGTAAGTTTAGTTTTACCTTTGATCAGACTCTGCTTTTTGTTATATTTTAACAGATCGCCATCGACAGGTATCACTGGTGCTGGTGCTGGGCCGGTTGAAGATGTGATCGTCGAGGAGGAGGAGGAGGTTAGGGAGGAGGACGTAAGTGGAACTCCTCCAAAAAAGAAAAAGAAAACCTCTTATCAAGACCTTAGGGCAAGGCTGCTTGTTAAGAGTGCTCCGCAGGGAGCTGGCTCGTCGGCTGATCCCAAGCCGATCGAGCAGATCGTTAAGGGGGCCGTTTCAGCGGTCGAAGCGGCAAAGGCCGCCGAGGGGGGAACTCTTGTTCGGATTCCCTCCGGGGAAGATGAGGAGTCTGGGTCTGAGCAACCGTTGGAACGGCCGAAAAGGCCAATGAAAGAAAGAATGCTTGAAGTGGCTGAGCAGCTCAAGGCGGCCGAGGAGTACGACCGGATTCATGTTGGCGATTTCAGTGGTGATGGGCGGCCCATCCTTCCTCCGATAGCGGAGGAGGACTTGATCGACGTTACTTCTGGTTCGGGGGGGAAAGAGATGATCACTGCCCCAACCCTTGGGATGTTGTCTGCTGGGGGCGTCGATGGTGCCCCTTCGAGCGATATACCGAGGGAAAGGGATCCCAGGAAGGGCAAGCTCCCCCTTGATCGTCCTACGACAACGACGAGGTCGAGGCACACGGAAAGCTCTGGCTCGTCTTTCTACGCATCGGACCATGAAGAGCCTATCGTTCGCCTTCCTCGATACGAGGAAGCTGCTGCGTTTGCAGCTTACAAAAGAGCCAAGGCTGCGGGGGAGGCTAACACCCGATCACTGGCTATAACCGTCCCCGGAGAAGTTGATCTGCTCAGATGCCCAAAGCATCTTGCCAACTACTTGTTTGATGTGATGGGGCCGATGGAAAAGGCTCGATTGAATTGTTATAGCGATGTGAGCTTGTCCTCCCAAATCGCTTTTAGTGCTTTTCGGGTAACGTTTCCTTCCAGTTTCTGTTAGTTTGAACCTTTTCTACTTTTTACCTTATGGGATCGTTTTGTTTCTTATTTTCAGAACACAATCATGGCCATCGAGTCAGCCGATCGGATTCGCCAGCTCGAAGCCGAAATAGCTCATCTGAACGAGAGAGTTGCTCTCCTTGCCTCTGCCGGTGATGGGTGGCATAACAACTTAAAGATCTTGAAAGTAAAGTATTCTGAGCTTGAAGCTGAATCGGCTAAAAAGGCCACCGCCCATGCTCTTCGAGAATCAGAGCTGGAGTCCCAAGTTCGAGCTTTGAACGACCAGCTCGGTCAGCTTGAGAGTAGCATGGGTGACAAGTGTGCCAAACTGGAAGCTGAGTCGAAGACCAAAGAGTCGGAGATAATTCGTTTGAACGAAGAGCTTCGTACTCTAAGAGGTTCTTACGACGATCTGACGGCTCAGAACAATGCTTGGTCGGAGAGAAACTCGCTTCTTCAGAAGGAGTTGATTACCCAAAGGCATTCGATGGAGAGTGACTTCGAAGACAGGAGGGAGCTCATTTTAGCGGAGTCGAGGCGGGACTTGTTGAGGGAGATGACTGAGCGTGAAGTCGATGTGGCTAAGGAGCTTGAAGAGGCAATACAAGTTGTGAGGATGACTCGTGAGGCACTTGGCCTCTCTCCAGATTCTTCCGATGAGGGATCAGATGGAGATGAGTGAACTTGTTTTCAACTTTTTGTTTTTGACCTCATACTGTAATGAAGTCATGTACATATTTCTATCAATGGAAAGTTCGTTGCTTTTATCGTTGTATTGTTTTCCGAAGATAGTTTGATGTATCTGTTCGAAAATTTTGAAGTTATAACGATATTCGTCAAATGAAATGATTGGGGCCCAATGTCTTTAGCGCGTAGCAAGGAATGACGTCTCATTCTTACGTAATGCACTCTTCGAACATTTTCACGAGTTCGGAATGAAACTTAACCTTTGGTGAACAAAATGTAAAAACGATCGATTAAACTGAACAAAACGTAAAGGTATACCAAAGTGTTGTATATTATTGAAATAAGCCGCTAATGGGCCTTTGATACATTTCAGATCGTATGGTTTGACCGATTACAAGATACAGCCGTAGGGCATAGACGTTCAACCGCTATCGGGTCATTTACATGAGTTAAAAATTGATAACATTTGCACTCGGACAATATTATCGAGTGGGCGTTATGACTTCTACCGAATTTCGAACGAGTCACTAGTTTGAATGAACGTTGGAACTTCTGTCGAATATTGAACGAGTCCCCAGTTCGAGTGAACGTTGGAACTTCTGTCGAATTTTGGACGAGTCCCCAGTTCGAGTGAACGTTGGAACTTCTGTCGAATTTTGAACGAGTCCCCAGTTCGAGTGAACGTTGGAACTTCTGTCGAATTTCGAACGAGTCCCCAGTATCTGCCGATGACCCTCATGCTACCTTCATCCCCCCCAGTGTTTGGGTGCGAAGAATGAGTAGGCGAACACTGGTTCTTCGACTTCGTTACCTGAAACAGAATCATTGGGAGACCAAAACCAAGAAACTCGTTATAGATGAAGACCACGTTAGAGTGTTCGTCAGATTTATCGACCCCGATCGGAGCGTTTTGAGCTCAAGTGTTCGCGGGTGATGTTTGTCATCATTCGACTCCAACTATGCCTATCATCTAAAAATGTTAGTACCAAATAATAAAAGCATCTTCCGATGGAGGAATAATAAAAATTGCGAAGTGGAAGTAAAGGGTGAAGATTGATACCGCAGAACCTCAAAAATAGTATTTCTTCAGTTGTGTGACATTCCAATTGAAGTCCACCGGTTTGGAGTCCATTGTTTCGAGTTGGTATGAACTTTTTCCGATCACTGCCTTGACGCGGAAAGGTCCCTCCCAATTTGCTCCTAGCTTCCCTTCATTGGGTTCATCCTTCTTTGGTCTTTTGATTTTTAGCACATAATCACCTACATTAAAAGATCGATACCTGAGTTTTTTGTTGACGTAGTTTTCTGCCCTTTGCTTTTGTGCTTGTATCCGAACAAATGCCATATCCCTTTTTGCTTCGACCAGGTTCAGATCTACCAGCATGGCCTCTGTGTTAGCTTCTTCGGTGGAGTGGGCGAACCGAAGGCTGGGCTCTCCCACTTCCACCGGTATCAGTGCTTCTGCTCCATAGACAAGTGAGAACGGTGTCTCCCCGGTACTGTGTTTTACCGTTGTCCGATGAGCCCACAGTGCTCCGGGGAGTTCGTTCGGCCAGTTGCCCTTTGAATCATCCATCCTTTTCAAGTGATTCACCAGATTTGGTGTCGATATGCAAAAATTGTATTCCGTTACTTTTCGAGGCAGTGGTCGATCTTTTGGAGCCGAGGATGTGTTTGGTTGGGCTTTCTTTGATTGATTTTTGGAGCTACCAGCTTCGTGGTTGTTGCTCCCCATCCGATGGAAACTGTAGGGCCCCCATCGTTGGTCCCTGTAGTCTCTTCTGTCATTATCAACTCTTCTTGCCGGCCGATCATAATGATAATTATTTCGGGCTAGCTGCAATTCTTCCTCTTCGGCCCTGATCCTTGTCTCGCACTCGAGGTACAATACATCGAAAGTCCATGCATCAATCTCCCTAAGACGATCTTTCAGTTTCCATGCCTCAATTGAATCAGTGCGCAAGTTGTTAGCAAAGGTCAAACATGCCCACCTTTCTTCGAGATTTGGTATATGAATTTTCTCATCGTTAAATCTTTTTAGAAACTGCTTGATGGTTTCCCCGGGTCGCTGCCTTACGTTCAAGATATCTTCGACCCTTGATGCTATCTTTTTTGCTCCCGTATGCGAACGAATGAATTTCGCCGACATGTCATCGAAACTCAATATTTCGTTTTCGGGCAGCTGTAAATACCATTTCAGCGCTGCCCCCTTCAATGTCTCACAAAACTTCTTAAGGCTGACCGAATTGATCTCCTCCGAGGTCAAGTCGTTTGCCTGAACCGCAACCGAAAACATATCAATGTGATCCCTTGGATCTGTGGTTCCATCGTATCTCAAGCTTTCCGGTAATTTGAAAGTCTTTGGTATAGGTAGTGGGGCTGCACTTGCTGGAAAAGGACGTTTTGAGATCGATTTTGTAATGCCTTTGTCAGCCAATTTCGGAACGCCTGGCAATTTCTCCATAAATGACTTGATTTCGTTGAACTTCTTATCGATATTATCATTCAACATGGTCTGCATCGTTGCCATCATTCTTACTTCTGCTGTGACTGAGGCCGGAGCTCCCATGGCTTCGGCGGCTGTACCCGATCCCCCTGATCCGACCCCCGCTGCAAGTCCCCCTGTTACGGCGCCCTGAGGAACCGAAGTCGGAATGCTTGCTGGGGGTGTGATCGGAGAGGTAGGTGCTTTACTTCCGATAGAATTAGATAGTGCCTTCAACTGCTCTTGTATCATTTCGAACTGAGCATCATGCCGCTTCAGATACGCAAACAGTGCCGCGTTTGCGCTTCCTGAATCAGTTTCGACTGCGGGCTCTTCGCCTGAACGCCGCGCTTGGCGTGCGTTCAACTGTGAACCAGTAGGAATGTTGTCGTGAGTTGGATCCTGCTCGTTGTTGGTAGATTCATCGACCGCTTCAGCACGGGCCGGAACATGAACCCCGTCATTGGGATTGAGCTGCTGTTGACCGTTCAAAGCGTCAATGTTACGTTCATCTGCCATTTCAAGACAAGAAAGCAAACGTAAGTAGTATCAAGCGGTTCAAATTTCGGAATAAATCGATTGCCTAGACCCCACGGTGGGCGCCAAACTGTATTTCCCAAAAAATATATCAGGTTTTACAATTAGATTTATATTTAGTTGAGTCTAAGGCGACCGTTTTATATCTCAATTTGATCGTTTGATAGATAGTTTACGTGAACGAATTAATCGATCTCAAGAGTTTGATGCAGAAGTAATTCTAAAATCGATGTCAAGTAGATTCGGTATCAAGTAAATTCGATGTCAATTAAATCCGATGTCAGGCAAGGATATAAATGCTGTCAAACAAGTTCGAACTAAGTGAAAGGATAGTGATATACGATGAGATGACTTCGTTTTATCAAGATGCACAATTATCCGAACACGGTTATGATACTCGAATCGATGAAAATAACAGCAATACGATGACAACCAAGTGAAATGAATAAACGTAAAACAATGGCTAACGAACAAATGTAATCGAACAATGGATCCGATGAACAAATCGATTAGTTGCCAAATGAGTGACGATAACAGATTGTTCGAATTAAACACAGGTTAATAGGCAAAAGATGTTACGATCAAGATAAATGCAGATCTAAACGAAGCAAGCAACAAGTAAATAATCAAAGCAGTAAAGGCTTATTGTATTTGATGGATCGATGGATGTTGCTTCAATGGAAAGAACAGGTCTCCCTCCACGTTTGAACCAAATCACGATCGAAGCTTTAAATACAATGATGATCTTTGACGTAACAAATTGACAAAGGTAAACGACACTGTTGAATATTTTCTTGACAAGAGAAATAGTGGTTTTGAAGAATAGAGTAATATTTGCTCAGATGAACGTGTCCCAAATAAAAGATGAAGACAGTATTTATAGGCTGACAATGAGCCTTTTCCAACCCTAGAAGGATTCTTTCTTTCTTCACGTCTCTTTCTCCACAACTGCCCACGTCCCTTCAAATACGTTAAGTCGGTTCCGATAAAAGTGGGATAAGTTCATTAAAGCTTATCCGCTAAAGCCAGCGCCTTCGTGGTCTTCTGATCAAGTTCTTGAAGCGAATCAATCGGCAAATGTCCTCGGAAACAATAACGAAAACCGAACACACCATCCTCGTTTGAAGAACGAAAATCGACCAATACAGTTACAATGAAGTAATTTCACGTGTGCAGCAAAATAATTTGTATAGTATTACTAGCTATTACAATAAGGGGTCGTTCAGTTGCGTAGTCCGTGAGCGATTATACTTGCATTAAAAGAAGCACAAACAATGCAACGTTTGGTCGGTTTCTTGCATTTTACATAAAATTCAGCATTAGCTATTATATTTGTATAGCTAACCATATCAACTAACTATGGTAAAGTAATTTAATAAAGTGAAAATATATATTAATTAACTAAGGTTGAGTGTTAATAGTGTATTTATAAATAAATGGCGTGCATTTATTGGTTGAGCGTATATACATGATGTGGCTAAATATTTACCATTTTTTTTGAAGTTGATAAGAAGATACCTCAAAAGATATGAAGATGTTTCCGGATTTTTCTTGACACCTTTCAACACATAAAAGAAAATAAGGAAGAAAATCAAGAAGATCACAGGTTATAAGCATCAATCTTTTCCTTTGGGTGTCCTATTTTTGCGGGTCGAAAGAAGATAGCTTATTTTGCAGATATCACAACAAAAATTCTAAGGAAAGTAGGAGGATGGCAAGGCAATTTACTATCCTATGGAGGCAAAGCTATTATAATACAACAAATTCTGCAACCTCAAGCAATACATCTCCTAGCAGCTATCTCACCTCCAAAAGCAGTTTTAAGGCAGATTGAGAAGTATTTAGCAAACTTTTTTTTTTTGGGCCACAATGATAACAACAAAAAGAAATATCATTGGAGTGCTTGGGATAAATTGTGCTTTCCTAAGGAAGAAGAGGGTCTAGGATTCAAATCAATCACAGATATCAACAATATGTTTATTATGAAGAGATGATGGAGAATGAGGACCCAAAATAATCTATGGACATCTTTTGTAAAAACAAAATACTGCTCCAGGATCAATCTTATTGCTAGAAAATAAAGTTCCAATCAATCTCAAAGTTGGAAAGAGCTACAGGTAGCAAGGAAACATACATAACCTTATATGTTATGGAAGATCAATGAAGGAAATTCCATGTTTTGGTGGGATAATTGGACTGGTCTAGGCCCTTTGGCTCTATTTGTCGATAAAGGAACTAGATTGGGAAACATACAAGTCAAGCAGTTTATCACGGCTGGAGAATGGGATATGGAGAAACTTGACAGTGTAGTATCAATAGTCGTGAGTCAACATATAAGGCGCATCCAAATTTTTGATGAAAACACTAAGGACCAATGTTATTGGACTCTAACCGAAAGTGGCAAGTTTTTCTGTTGTACAGCAAGGGAAACTATCAGATAGACGAGGCCCAAGAACGACACGTATGCTAATATTTGGCATAAAAGGATCCCTTTTAAAGCCTCTTTCCTCAATTGGAGACTTGTTGAGGGTAAACTTCCTTTGGATGATAATATCACTCAGCTTGGACATCACACACTCTCAAAATGCTCTTGTTGTAGATCTCCACAAACTGAAAACTCCGCTCATTTGTTTATTCAAGGACATACTGCTAAGACTATATGGAACTACTTCTACAAGTCTTTGGGATTTCAACAGAGATCCAATCAAATTAGAAATTTATTGTGGAATTGGTGGAGCAAAAAGTCAAGTAATGAGCTACAAACCTTCCTGTTTCGCATGACACCCCTATATGTTACTTGGGAAATCTGAAAAATGAGGTGTGCTAGGAGATATGGACAAAGTTGCACTTCAATTAGAAAAATGTTTCATGAGGTCACAATGAACATCAAGATCAGTACTCATAAGTTGTTTGAGCATGTTACTTTGAATCTTTCTTGGAAAGACATTTGTATTGCCATTGATCACTTCCAACCTAGTATTCAGAGTATTCCCGTCATATGGGAGAAGCCTCCCGACTTTAAGTTGAATACAGATGGCAGTTCTATGGCAAAAGAAAAAAAGGTAAGTGCTAGAGGTATACTTAGGAGCTCTACAGGCAAGATGATTTTTTCTTTTATTGAATTTTTAGATTTTTGCAGCAACAATTTAGTAGAAATTCAAACGGCTAGAATTGGCCTTGATCTTTGTATATCTAATAGCATAACTGGTATCATTCTAGAAATGGACTCGAAGTTAGTGGTCGATATGGTCGCTGGTAATGTTAGAGCGTCATGGAAACTTGATCCTTTGATCAAGAAGCTTCAAAATAACTTAAGGATGGCTCAAGGAAAAATCGTACACAATTTTAGAGAGGCAAACTATGTAGCTGATATTTTAGCTAAGAAGGGCGCCACTACCGGATAGAATTGGAGAATTCAAGATGTTAACAATCTTCCTAAAGCTGCTATAGGAGCCTACAACATGGATAGGGCAGGCCTAGCCAACTTTAGAATAAGACAGAAGAAAAAAGGCATAGGATAACTTTAGTATGAACAAATGATGAATCTGATTTTTCTTTCGGATTCAACATTTGTTCAATTTCCTTTTTTGAGAGCTAATTGTAAGGGAAAACCCCTCCCACCTCTTGTATTTGAAGTGAGGATGCTCACTTCTTCTCTGTTGGTCCTCTTTCAACAGGTTATTTGTATCTTGTGTTTAGTATATATATACACACACACTTTTCATGATTAAAAAAAACCATGTAACTTTCAAGTCTCACCACCCTATATGTGAAATGAACTCGAATTTCATATATTATTATTATTATTATTATTATTATTATTATTATTATTATTATGGGTGAAAATTATTTTTGCTCTAAAAATTAAGTTTCCCCCTTAACTATGAAAAATAATCAATCTCCTCCCTTTTTCTGAAATAATCTTTCAAAATACCTACTTTACAAACTTTTATTTTTCTTCTTTAATATAATATTTTATTTATTATGAACTAACCTATAAAATGAATAAGCATTACTTTTAAAATACAGAAAGAGTAAGAAATAGTAATCGCACATATTTGTAAATTACGCCAGTAATGACATAAAAATGAAATATATATAAAAAGTTAGATTAAAAGTAAATTTTTTATATGGGCAATTTTAATAGAAAACTCAAATTTAGTTTATTACACAATTGAAAATAAAATAAAGTGAACTGATAATCGTATACTTAATGCATGCAATACAAAAAAACGATAGTAAATTAGCGATAAATTTCACAACAAATTTAAAATATCATACATTTATACTTAATTAAATTTTAAATTATAATTATAATTATGATAATTAAAACTCAAAAATCTATATACATAATAGAGAATAAGAAAAAAAGTAAAGTTTAAACAAATATACATACACATAAATAGAGAGAAAGAGGCAACGAGAGATTCATTATGTATGTCGAATTATAGGTACATATATAGTGCACTAAATACTAAAATACTAATTAAAAATGGCATTATATTTTGTAATTAATTCATGAAAATATTATACTCTTTATAATATTAATGAAACAAAATTATTAAAATAAAATATACTATTTTTAAAATTATAACTCGAACATTATGGTTAAACAATTATATCATAATATAAAAATAGAGCACATAAATGATGAATGAAAATTTTAAGGGAAAAATAGATATTGTACACGATGAAGGGGAGAGAATGATCAATGTTCATAGTTGAGGAGGGAACTTGATTTTTAGAGCAAAGTTGAGGGTGTAAATGATTTTCACCCTTATTATTATTATTATTATTATTATTATTATTATTATTATTATTATTATTATTATTATTATTATTAAAGCTTACTAAGCTTAAATTTCACATATTGCCACAATAGTGAAAAGTTTGTGAGGATTTTTTTTTTTAACCCTATGTCTAAATAACTAAGGATTGCCAGTTAGGGTACTATAATGTGGAAATTTACATTTTATTTCAATTTAATAAATAAAAAATTTCGATGCATGATATACGATAATAGAGTTTCTTGGTTCCTTATATGGGTCCTTTCATTATGGAAGAAGATTTTCTTATGGGAATAAACAGATATATCTTGAATTTAATTCAAACTATGTCTACATACAACTAGTTGTGATTAATAAACCAAAACTATATATTCTTCTTGATGCTATGTGAAGCTGTAACACAATCTTTTCCATATTAGATTTCCTAGATCCCTTTCTCAATCGTTCAATCTGTAATTACGAAATTAACGGGGGGAAAATCCTTGCAGTTTTTATGGCCTTCCTTATATAAAAAAGAGTTGTAGTATAAATTAAAGTGCATGCATAGACAATAGAAGTGTAAGTTAACCATTATTACTTGCTGCTTTTTAAAAAAAATCCCTCAAGTATGAGTTATTCCTACATCAGAATTGCAGTTCTACTAACTATATTGTCCATAAATGTTTTACAGGTAACAAGCAACTTAAAAGATTTTTTTGCAGGGGAAAAGTACAATGTTCAAGTTGTGAATTCCCTTCCTGAAAATACCCCTACCTTGACAATTCACTGTGCTTCTGGAAACGATGATTTTGGTAACCATGATCTTGTTAAAGATGACTACTTCGATTGGACATTTCGTGAGAGAATTTTTGATGATACACTTTATTTTTGTCACTTTTGGTGGGGTTCAAAAGATACAGCTTTTGAAGTGTACAATAATTTCTATGGATGTGTTAAAGATTCACAGCTTAATCCTCACACTCATCTATGCAAGTGGTCGGTGAAGGAAGATGGATTTTATTTATATGATGATCAAGGGACAGAATATAAAGGTCCCAGTTGGTGATTCAAATGGTTCTTTCCGCTTTTTCGATCTAGCTTAAATACTTTTGCATGATTGATATATTTTCATATATTTATGTTTTATAAATTTGTACTATTTGTTTCTCCAATCAAGCTGCGCTAAGTTGATGGAATAGCTTTTCTTTTAAATCTTCTTTTATATCTTTTTAAAATACACAAAGTTGGTAACAGGTACGATTTTACTTTGGTGATTTACATGAACAATTTGAAT
The DNA here is from genome assembly GCA_037355625.1 of Petunia x hybrida. Taxonomy (NCBI): domain Eukaryota; kingdom Viridiplantae; phylum Streptophyta; class Magnoliopsida; order Solanales; family Solanaceae; genus Petunia; species Petunia x hybrida. Next base: position 2,112,137 of record JBBBVM010000055.1, read on the forward strand.
ATAAAGTATATATCACGGTAAACTTATTTCTGCCCATATAATCTTGCCGATGTGTATATTATCCTACCATTGAAAAAAATAAGAAAACTGTGAATCCCACCCTCGTTTAAAACGGGTGGCCTAGCCATTTCAAATCTAATAACAGTAACATGATTATGTAAGTAAATAGCAAAGGCTATTGAGGTTTCGTGTAAAAAAGTTGGAGGTCATGACCTCAATGCAATGACCTTTCGAGAACTGTAATTTACAAGCAAGTCAACTTTAAGTAAATGTATAATCTTATTAATAAAATGGGATGCTTATTACTCACACCTTGGTTTGTATGGTACAATAATATCCGTTTTTGATTCTCAAAATATCAGTAATTAAATGTTCGTCCTCAAGCTTAGTGGTTTGTATGGTAGTATTCGATCAGTTTTCGCACATTTTTATGGGCTTCCTTACATAATTCACATTCTTCATTGAAATTCTCATTACCATTGCATTTCAACTATAGAAGAGTGCTTCAATTTTTGCATTATAAATTCAAGTAGCAATGGCAAACAAGTTACTAAAAAGAAGAGAAAAGAATCTAATTAACCTCTCAAGATGAGTTATTCCTACATCAAAACACCTTATCTCCTACTTTTAATCATATTATCTATAAATATTTTACAAGTATCAAGCAGAAAACACCATCTTCAAGTTGTGAATGCCCTTCCTGCACCTATCTTAAGAGTTCATTGTGCTTCTAAGAATGATGATATTGGATTCCATGATCTTGTAACAGGTGGCAACATCAGTTGGTCATTTAGTGAGAATTATTTTGCTAACACACTTTATTTTTGTCACTTTTGGTGGGGTTCAATAAAAGACAGAGCTTTTGAAGTATTCAATACTCGCTATGCATGTATTCATGAATCAAAGCTTAACCGTGACACTCGTGTATGCAAATGGACAGTGAAAGAAGATGGATTTTATTTGGCAGATGATCAAGGGTATGAATATAAAGTCGACATGTATTGGTGATCATTCAAAAGTTGTTATATATTTGGTTCAAGTTTTGTTTAATTAAGCTTTCTTTTATTTTGGGTTGGATATGTTTGCATGATCGATTAGTGAACATCGATCAGAATGCAATGTAGTTCGTATTTATTTTAGGTAACAATAATCAGGAGAATCACAAGTAAAAGATTTGTAGTCTCCTATGCATTTCTATTTCTTTGCTTGATAGAAGCAGAGAATCATGTAGAAACAAAATAAGTAGAAAATCAAATTTGATTTACCCAATCATACCCTTTTATATTCTTTGAGTGTGTATATGCGGTATATAGATATGTATCCATATAGAGCATTTTGCTCTTTTAATATTCCTATTCTATTTTATATTGTTATTCTTTCCTGCAAATGATGCCCTTTGTTTTTCTTTTGGTCAAATTGCATTTTTAATTGATAAATCAGGATGTATAACATGTTACGTTCTAAGCATTGATTTACAATGGAAACACAATTCTGGACAAGGACATTGTAATTTCTTGGAAAAGGAGATTTCTTTTAAAACTTTAGCATTAAATAATAAACAACAAAAGGGGCAATTTCGGATATTATTTATCAAAAACTAAGAATTGGCACTTTTTACAAATAGTTCGAAATAGAGGACCTGATATAATACCTCAAACCATAAAGAATGCTAGTATTACGATTAGAGCCGTCAATATGGGCTTGGCCCGCTGGCCCGGCCCGGTCTGACCCGTAATTTAATAGAGTTGGGCTATAATTTTTTTAGCCCATGAAACACCGAGGCTTTTTAGCCCGGCCCACGCAAGCCCACGACCCGTGAGGCTTGGGCGAGGTCGGGCTGGGCCGGCCAGTGGGTTTAATTAAATAAAATAATTTAAATAATGAAATAAGGACCAGTCTAAAAATAATGAAAACAGAGCTTTCGGTTTTGAATATTTTGTTGCAATTTTTAAGTACTTATATTTTGAAAAATATTATATTATTGGTATCTTTTCGTTTTAATGTTATTTAAAATGCAGGTTTTTGGAGAATAATAATTTACCAAATGTGTGTGGTGACTTATCAAATAATTATTTTTCTGATTATCTTGTGTAAACAACAGTTAATCATATTTGAAATTGCTCCAGGATATTTATGAAATTAAGATTCTCTTTTAACTAATGACAATTGAAATAAATTTTAAGTTCACATTAAATACTTTTTGATACCAATATTTGTACTATATTTTTGCTTGTTTACATTATCTCCTTTACAAGAATTGTTCAGTTGGATATCATGGTAATATTTGGTTTACTTCTAGTATATACTAAGGGTGACTAGACCGGACCGGACCGGATTCGGGCCGCAAATCGGCTCGGACCGGTTGAGACCGGACCATTGGTCCCTAACGGGCCCCGGACCCGGTCCCGAAATGGTTCCACGAAAAAAAACCGGATGGATCGGTATAAATTTGGGCCTGAACCAGCCGGACCGGACCGGTCCAAAAAAAAAAAAAAAATTCTGGTGGATTCTAGCCGTTTTTAGCCGTTGGGCAACGGCTCTTTTGACCCCCCTAGCCGTTGTCCAATGGCCAAAAACGGTCAATTTCACCCCTCTACCACCCCATAACCACCCCTAACTATTTTTTTTCTATAAATACCCCATTATTTCATCATTTTTTCACACAAATCTTCCAATTCTCTCTAATTCTCTCAAATTTTCTACAATATTGCTATTATTCTACTTTGGCTATTTGTTAAAAATTTATAATTTGGCTACTTTATCAAGTTCTATTTGGAGTTTCTATCAAAGTTATATTTGGCTACTTGGTGAAGTTTACAAATATCAAGTATTGGTCAATTGGAGGCGCTACGTGGTTGAAATATCAATTTGACTATTTTTGCAATTTTTCGATTATCAAGTATTCAACTAATTAATTGAGTGTGAAGGTTCAAGTTTCAACTTCACCTCAATTATACGGTTATATTTGGTTGGTCGTTCCTACTTCTACTCTTTTATTATTTTTTGTCATATATATCTATTTTATTTGCTATTATTATATCTCAAAGAGGTTCCATTGGAACTAGTAGTGGGGGGCGGGCACGTGGTCGTAGGGGAAATAGGGGTAAAGAAATTGCTGGTAGTTCTAATCAGTTCACCCACATAGATGATTCTCAATATTATCATAATGTTAGCGCTGGTAACATACTTGATCACGAAATGTTAGAAACACAATATGGAAATCAAAGCGGGGTTAATTTAGAAGAAACACCTGAATTTCAAGCTAGTCCACCCGAAGTTCAGTCTGACTTGCCTCCTGAACCTTCTACTAGAATACCGGCTAAACGTAAGGATAGATCTGATGTGTGGCAATTTGCATCAAAGAATGTTGCAGCGCAGACGGATGCGGGATTGGTGATAAGGTGTGAGCTTTTAAAACTGGGGGTAATGAGGGTGGGACGGAGGCAGCACTTGCAAAAGAAACATCCTAAAGAATGGTCAACGCGGTCGGGTGGTATATATTTAGGGACCGAACATGGGGGAGTAGCGCATGATGAATCTTCGGGTACCCAAACAAGAATTAACCAAACAACAGGAGGGATTCTTACTTATGATAAACAAAAGGATAGGGAAGCTATTGCTAAACTAGTTGCCCTCGAGGGTTTACCTTATAGTTTTTCTTCTTCTACTGGTTTTGTTCGTTATGTTCAGTCTATATATAATCCCTCTTTTCATGGGTTTCCAAGAACTACTGTTAAAAATGATATTATTAAATTTAAGAACGAATATCAGGATTATTTGCGATATATGTTTGATAACTTTGACAGTAGAGTATGTCTTACTACGGATTTGGGTCGTTCTACTAATGGATGTGATTATATTACTGTTACTGTTCATTGGATAGATCCTGATTGGGTATTTCAAAAACGTATTATTGCTTATAAAATTGTTGATGAACCACACACGGGAAATTATATTTGTAATAAAGTTTCATCAATTTGTCGTACGTACTTTTTATCTAACAAAGTTTTTAGTATTACGGTAGATAATGCTACAAACAACACAGATGCACTTAGGAACTTGATACCTATTTTGAACCCTCCTTTTCCTGAATTTTTTCATGTTAGGTGTGCATGTCATATTTACAACTTAGTAGTAAGAGATGGTCTTGTCTTGTTTAACGACATTATCAAAAAGGTGCAGATAGCTATTACTTATATTTTTAGAAATAAAAACCAAGACAGAAGACAAGAATGGGAAAGAAAATGTGTAGAATTAGGAATGCCAATTAGGAGAGTCCCAAAGGAAGTTTGTACTAGGTGGAACACTTTATATGATGCATTGAAAGTCGCTTATGAATATAGAGTGCCTATTTCTCAAATGTATAATAAACATTTTATGCAAATCTATCACCTTCAAGATGAGGATTGGCAACTTGTTCAACATCTTATTCAGTTTTTACAAAAAATTTATCAAGCGACTTTAGAATTTTCCGATCAATATTATCCAACTACTCCTACCATGTTATATTATATAGCTGAAATATCGAAATTATTGAAAATGTATAAGCAATATGAAGTTTACAATGCGGCTGTAGAGTTAATGATTGAAAAATTTAGAAAATATTTCTTTCCAATTCCTCCTCTTTTTTACATTGCTTCTGTGTTGCATCCTGCTTTTAAAATTAAGTTAACTGAACGACTTGTTAGAGAAGTATATGCAAATTTAGAAATTACTCCATATGAAATTGCTACTAATGGGTATCCAAGTGTAGACGAGGCTGTTGCTAAAGTTTATGCAGATACCGTGGCTGTTTTTGCAAAGTATAGAGCTTGGGCAGACACTGCTACACCAACGGAACCAATACTATCCACTGGGCAAAGTTCTTCACATGCGGGGATGAGCACTTTTGGGGGACTTGACGAAAAGTTGCTTTCAGAACAGGACGAGTACGGGGAGGAATACAACGAGTTCCAAGTGTATTTAATTCAATATCCAAAGAAACTTAACAACTTTGGAACTTCGAATTTGTTGGATTATTAGAAGAATCAAGAATCGCAATTTCCAATTCTTGCAAAAATGGCCCGGGATATATTAACAATTCAAGCTTCATCAGTTGCATCGGAAAGCGCTTTTAGCCAAGGAAGATTTCAAATTGGAGATCACAGATATTCGTTGAGGGAGGAGGCAATGGAGACATGAGTTTTATTCAGTGATTGGATCAGAGCAGAGCGAAGAAACTTTTGTCTACCAGAACTTACTAAGGAAAAGGGCAAAGCATATCTCGATCAAATTTTGAGCGACGGAACAAGTGAAGGGAGTCAAACCGGCAATGAAGAAGAAGAAGACGAAGAACCAGAAGGAGATGATGAACAAGATCAACAACGGCCAGTTCCAAAAGAAAAGCCTACAACTATCCTCAAGAAACTAGCTAATATGTTTAAAAGAATGTAATTTTCTAAATAAGAATTTTGAATTTACAAGTTTGAAGTTTAGATGTAATTTGCACTAGTTATGTCTTAAACAATTCAATAAAATTGCTCCAAGTCTTGGAATTCAATCACAACTATTGTCTTCATACTTTTTATTTTTAATTTATAGTTTGCGCAAAAAATACTACAATTAATTACTAGTTTGTAAATTAGTTCAAAGTTTGAATTTTGAACTTAACAAATTAATTCAACATTTGAATTTACTAAAATTAATTCAAAGTTTGAATATTGAACTTAACAAATTAATTCAAAAGTTTGAACTTTAAATCATCACTTCAAAAATTTCATTACTTCAAAGTTCAAAGTATAAAAAAACACTACAAGTTTTTTAATTCTAAGTTTAAACTTTAATATGTACAAGTAAAAACTAAATAATATTTTGTTGTACTTGTAATATTTTTCAAAGTTTCCACCACTTTAAATAAAACACAATGGAAAAACAAAAAAAAAAAAACATATTTGGGCCGAACTGCCGGACCGGACCCGGACCGGACGGCAGTTTGGGCCAACGGCTCTCTTTCAAATATAGCCGTTGGCCAACGGCAAAAAACGGCTATATTTGCCTATCACCCCCCCTAAACGCCCCCCATACCCCCAACCTATTTTTATCTATGTATACTCTAATATTTCATCATTATATCACACAATTTAGCACTTTCTATCAATTTATCTCTCAAATTACTCTCAAAGGCTATTTTCTAAATTTCTTCCAAAATTCAAACAATTATAATGGCTGAAAATCAAGCTCCCGCTGCTCCCGGTCCTACTGAAACAAGAATTGCGGAACGAAGACGTCGTTCTATAGTGTGAGAACTTATTATGAAAGATACTGAAACTCAGAAAGCTAAATGTAGCTTGTAGCCTCTGTAACAAAGAGTGGCAAATTTACACTGGCCCCAACAATGGAGGGACGGGAAAGTTTAGGCAACACTTAGAAAAAAAACACAAAACCGAATGGGATAGAATAAATGGCTTTATTCCGCGTGATTGAAAATTTGAAGAGATGGCTAAGGGAATATCTATGCCATTTCAATTATGTATTTTCGAATTTCTAGTTTATTTAGTATCTTTGTAATTTTTCGATTTCTAGTTTGTTTTGTCATTTCAATTATGTATTTCCCATTCAATAAATGTTTGTTTTGTGTTTATTTATTTACTTTATATTAATAAATTTTAAAATATAATTTACATAATTATTTTGTTTCATTAAAAAATATAATGTACATAAATATCACAATTCACAAATGATGTTTAAATAAATTGTTAAGTTTTTCAAATTTTAACTTTATTTGCCTAAAAAGACGAAAAAAAATTAAAAAAAATCGTTAAACCGGCCGTACCGGACCGGTACCGACCGGCTTAACGGTCGCCGGAACCGGTTCTGATCCGGCACCAATTTTTAAAACCGGCACTGACCGGACCGGTAGACCGGTTTTACCCCAGTTTTGAATTTTTTTTGGCCCGGTTCCGGACCGGAACCGGAATCCGGTACCGGTCCCAGACCGGACCGGGCCGTTAGCCACCCTTAGTATATACTGTTATTAAAAATTGAAAAATAAAACTAACATTATAAAAAAATAATTAATAATAAATAATGATGGGCTACCCCGGCCCGACCTGTAGCCCACATAGGACTGGGTTGGGCTGATAATTTAATGGCCGGTGTGAATTGTGGAACGATCCGACCTGGCCCGGCAAATTGCAAAGCCCACATGGGCTGGGTCGTGCCAGCCCACTTTGACAGCACTTACGATTTACTAAGCAAAGACACAAATCTTATAGAATAAATACGAGTAGTAATGAAACGTGATGAAAAATTGAATCTCACAGTAGTTATTTCTCTGAACAAAATTTATCCTCATAAATACTATCCTAAAAATAGTGAAAATTAGGAAGAGAACTCAGATAAAAGTGTTTATGTAATGGTATGAACGGTGAAAGAAACTAGGAATAGCAATCAGAGTACTGTCTCCATTTGTTTTGTCTATCTCGATGCATTGGCGTATAAAAGTGCCGACATGATATCCAGCGATCGATATATAAAATTATAAAATATTTAATTATAAAATTAAATATTTTAGATTTAATTCCTTTAAAGAAAAAATTTAATCTCAAAATATACTTTCACATTATATACGGGTATGACGCCCTTGAGACACTGAAAATAGATAAGGCGCGTTCCTAGGTCTAATGAAGCAAAAGCGAGGGGAAGAAGCCCATCATCATATAAATAAAGACTACAAATAGAGGGGAAATGGTTCAATATTGTGGTATTGACAAGTGGCACTCTGCAAACAGAGACTATAATATACAGTGTTCTTTTGTTGTTCAACATACTTATTGACATAATTACGACTTTCTTTTGATTTTATATGTTATAGTCTAAACTCCCATGAAATTTATAAAATATATGAATACTTTTAAGACTTATAGTTTAAAATAAGTCATGAATATCATTGTATTTGAGCAGAAATAATAATCTATGCATAGTGTTAATTATCCCTAAGTTTGGTTTATCATATGCATACTTAAACTATGCAAGTCTTAATTATTCCTATGAACTAGATTGTGCACAACCTTTTTTTTAAGACCTAATCTAGGCATTAGCCATTTAAAAAGATGGACTTAGGTTTCGGAGGTAGATCGAAAACCTCAGCGAAGGTCACCGAACACGAACAAGATACTAAAGATGTTAGACAACGGGGAATAGCAGAACGAAGTCTTTTCGCTAGCTGCTAAAACAGGGGTCGAAGGGTATAACCGATAAGCAGAAGCGTCCTCATCGATCTGTCACCCTCGTTTACCTTCTCCAGCCACCCCGGAAAGCTGCAGGGATAACAAAAAGAGGGTGCTTTCCTGTGTTGCACTTAAAAAAAGGACCTAAGAGATGAGCTTCTTCTCTTAGATTTCTTCCTCCCGCACCTGTCTCGTACGTATTATAAAGAAGAAGATTCCCGTGAGAGGGCGACTGAAAAGGAGGCTCGACCTACAGGGAGAGGAAAATTCTTTTTATTGCGTTCCCGGCTCTCTCTTTCCCTTTATCCCTTGCCTGGGGAATATATGAATGTCTTTCTCCCGGCTTACTACGATTTCCGGGTGGGAAGAAAGGTCAACACTTGAGAGACCACGCCCATGTCTCCCGAACGATCATAGTACGACCGCTCATCTAATATAAAATCAATGAGTAGATCTCACCTCCCTTTCCCCATACCATAGCCGGAAGGGATAGCATATCCACAGAAGAGAGAGTATGGGCCCTTGCCCAACATTTAGTTTAGACGCGGCTCGACTGACTTTACGCTATAGGCTGTGTTAAGCATGATTCTTTGACAGAAAATAAACTCTTTTTCCATGACAACAGTCACTACTATAAAGGATAGGGCGGTAAGCTCTCTATCAACAATAGGGGCTATTCATAGTAAAAAAAACTACTAGACTATGACAAATCTTACATGATTGGGGTGAGACAAAGGCGTAGGCACCTTATTTATTACGACAAGGAGTGTCATACTGTTTCGTCAGAAAATTTTACTATGTATATGTATGTAAATATATGAAAATTCACAATATTAATTAGTACAAAAAAAGAAAATGACATTGGTTGAAACATCATGACTCAACAGTCTAGTGGTTAAACACTTTGAGAAAGTCTAGAATTGTGAGAATTTCAATCCCGCTTATAGCAAAACTCAGCTTTTTTAATTATATTTTTCAATGTATATTGTTTAAAGTAGATATACAGCATTCGACCTTTGGCCAACTTAAGAAGTACAAAATCATTTATGCTAGACTCCAATAATAACAACATACTCAGTGCAATCCTACTAGCGGGCACTACAACAAATTACATCTATAGCTATGAGTTTCTGGCTATGTTAATAAATATCGTGGCTAATACTTAACAATAGCTATAAAAATTAAGGTTTTGTGGCTATATACAATTTAGTAAAATTTCTTAGCCACGGAAACAAATTTATCGTTACTAATTTCTTATTTTTGCTATAGTTGCTAACTATCGTGGCAATAGTTACCTAAATAGCTACAAATTTATTGCTATAATTAAATTTTGTAGCTAATTATATGTTTCTGCTACAAATTTAAAGCTACTGTAACAATAGTGACCTTTTAGCCACACTAAATAATTTGTAACAAAATATTAGAGCTATATTAATATTTTGCTTCAAGTTATAGAAGCTTGTGGCTAACCAACGTAGCATCAAATTTATTGATACGTTAAACTTTGTAGCTAATGATAGGTTTTTGCCACGCCTATGAGGTTATAGTAGCAATGATAAGATTTAAGCCACAATAAAATATGTGATAGAAGATATTGTAGCAAGAAGATTTTCTTTCCATCTAATAAATACTCGTGGGTAATAATTGGCTTAATAGCCACAAATTTATTGCTAAAATAAAATTTTGTACTTTATCACAAGCTTTTGCCGCACGTTTGAGTTATAGTATCAATACAAGTATTTGAATTAAATATCTTAATTAAATGATTTTTTTTCTCGAATTATAAACAATTAGTGGCATAGCGGGCTTATCTACAATTAATAATTTGCCATAATAAATCATTTGAAATTTATATTAAGTTAATGAATTTATAAAATTTCACATAACAAATATTAAAACACAAAAAATAATCTCCCATAATATATCGTTGTATTCTTGTGTCTCAAAATTTAGCAACTACTTGCACTTATCACATTCATATTTTATTTTATTGGATTTTAATTATTTTTGGATAGTTATATATGATATGTAAAATTCAGATAATGATATATAATTAATATGTGAATAACTAACTATAAAATATTTAAATAAATATAAGCTTGTGTATTATTAAATTGTATATATGTAACCGAATAACTTATTAAGTTACGAATTTATAATTAAGAGAAGAGAATATTATATCGATATGGTCATTTACTAATTTAATATAACTTATTAATTATAATAAGTTTGATTATACACAGAACTAATAATAACTTAAAAATTGATATAGTCCATATAAAGGAAGGGGATATGGTCTGTTTTGTGATTAGGAGTGTACAAATCAAATCGGTGAACCAAATCAAACTGACAAATCAAGTTTAACCGAGAAAAATCGACTAATGATTTGGTTTTATCTGAGTTGGTGTTTGAAAAAATAAATCCACATATTAGGGTTGGTTTGGTGTTAACATAAAAATTGTATATTATTTTTAATTTTTTATGTATAAGAAATAGAGATATTATCATAAAATATCATCTTTAATTATTTTTCATTATGCAACCAACAATTTAAAAGATTCTCACTAGTATCATTTTTTAGAATTAATATTTTATTTGTGTATTTTATTTTTAAAAATACAACTGTCAGAATTTCAATAAAATCTCCTAAATCAATGTTTATTAGATATCCTTATTTTCCATCATCTATCCCATTAAATTATGAATTTTAGTTAATAATCCACCAATAATATTTCAAATACCATAAAAGACATGTCTAAAATTATGTATACATATAGTAGAATCATTTAAGATAGTGTATTAATATTGTACATTTAGTAAAATATATGTGCACAATCAGAATATATTTCATAAACTATATATATATATATATGTTAAAATTAAATATTTTTGTTGTGTTAAAATTATGAATTTATAAATATTTTAAATATTTTGTTGTGTTAAAATATATTAAATATTTTGTTGTGTTAACATATATATATATATGTTAAAATTAAATATTTTTGTTGTGTTAATTACTTAAGAAAATACGTTACAATTGTTGCTTACCAACAAAAAAATGAATAACCCGAAAAAGCTAAAAAAAAAAAAAAATTAACACAAATTGACATTATTTGATTTAATTTGATTTATGAATTTAGAAAACTAGCATAATTAGCTTGGTTTGATAAACGAAAAAATCAAATCAGAGAAACCTATGTTCACCCCTATTTGTGACTATTATATGATATTTTAAAATTTTTGAGTTGCTAATATTATTGAGTGTTATTTTTAAAAGGTTTAGAATTTAATCTGGCTATTAATAGAGTTTAAACAAAGCTAACAGTATACCGTATTTTACATTAAATAAATTACTATATATGTGTAGTAATAATATCCATTTAATTATCAAAATTATATTTAAAATCAATATTTAGAAATATTTAACAATTTTTTAATAATATGTGTACTATTTTGGATCACATTAGAGGTATGCATTATAAGACGAGACATGGGAAGTTTGTAAAATTATTCGTATCATTAAATAACTATGTAATTATATAAAATTATTTGAATCTCCAATTATTTCAAATGTAATTAACTAAGTGCTTGTTTCTTATTACATTGATCGCTAATTATATTGAACTATAATAAGCATAAATTTTATTGATAATATGGTTTACTACTATGTTAATAACACAATAAATATTATGCATATTATTAAGTATTACTACTACTACAACAACTTGCTTTCATTAGGATGGCTTGCATCACATCCTCTTTGGGTGCAACCCTTATTACTCTCAGATCGTGAGGCAGTACCGTCACGAATGGTCCAATTTATTTCACCCGGATACTTCACGCCTCATCACTCTCGGATGGTATAACTCTAGTGTTCATCTCCGAAAACTTCATTATGAGACTCTCTGTGCAAACCCTCGGCTTTGTATCCAATTACCACGTGTCCATGACAGATTTTTTACCAATACAATGTTAATATTAATTAATTTTAATGAAAACTATACTTTTTACTAAAAGAAAGTGAAAAAGATGTGCATGTATTTTTCTATTATATATAAGCCAACAAGGTGAGATGAACACAACATTTCCATTATTGTACCAAAAGCTCTCTGAATAGTACTACTTTTTAAGAACAAAAAATTTAATCATCAAATTTTGTAAAGAGGGAAGAAACAAAATAATATTTTATTTCACTTTTATCTCCAAATTTAAAGAAAAATTATGTTAGGCTTATAATTTGTATCTTTTGTTTAGATATGATTGAAACTGTAGACATTATATATAATATATTTTTAATGTATTTTTATATATTCAATAGTCAACATATTCTTTATGTAAAATTATACATTTAATCCTTACGTTTTCTTTTCATAAATTACTTTCTTGGTTATAGTAATTAAAAGAAAGAAAAAAGAATTTAAAAAGATAAGAAGGCCAATTTGGCAAACTTATTCCAAAACCTAAACTCATCAGTCATCACCCTTTCTCTCCCTCTCTAGTCTGCAGCCGCCACACCTCCTCCTCCCCTTCACAATTTCCTTCTTCGCTGGTAAGCCCATATCTCTCTATCGCATGAAATCTGAATTCTCTTGTGTGTGCTTGACTTGAGTTTGTGGCTTCAATTTTACAAGTTATCCAAAAATTTGATAGATATTGTTATTTCTTTTTTATTACTAATATGTGGGAATATGTAAATTTTTAAGGTTATCTTGTTGGGAGGAGCCATGGTTCGTCGAATATAACCACGAAGCACCATTATATTTGGGAATCTTTTAAAAATTGTACAGATTTGTTTGCTATATTCCTCTCCTACTGTCAATTGTTTAAGTCTATTTGACTCAAAAATTCCTTTGAATGGATTCACAGGTGGGAAACTTGATGCAGCAAGACAACTAACTTGTTTGCCTTCTTTTACCCATTTGTTGATCTCTGTTTTTCATTTTACTATCTGTTACAATTTTTGTTACAAAGACAAAGTCTTTATTTGATTAATATCTACATTTTGGGTTTGTTGTCTCCTTTACATGCTGGTGAAATTTTCCTAAGCAAACTTGCATTTGCTAGTGAAACTTTTCTTGGAGTTACTCATTCTTTTTGTTCTGATTCAGTATTTCTTTTAAATTTACAGGGTGCATTATCAAAAAGTGAACCTACTTCATCATTGAATGCAGAAGATATTGGATGGCAGCAACACAAACACATTTTTAGTTTATGTATTTCAAACTGTATTATATGTATCTGTAGAAGAGTTATGTAATGCGGATGCTATGATATGTAATGTTATGATTGTGTATTTGAAATTTACTTTTAGAAATATTTAGATGTCAATTTGTCTGGAAGATTTTATTTTTAAAGTATATAAGTTTGCTAGTTCATATAATTTGTATAGTTATGAGATATTTAAAAATCTTGAGAATGTTTTATTAGGAGTAAAAATTACGGGACATTTAAAAATCTTGAAAATATTTAATTTTGGTAGAAAGACATTTGAATTTGAAAATTGTCAGCATCTAATAAATTAAAAGTTTCATCAATAAATATAAAAAAAAAAAAATTAATCATGAAATTCGAGATAATATCTGTAGCTATGGATTTTTCCTTCGTAGCTAAACATAGATACTAATTCCACCTAATACGCGAGCTCAGCTACATATTTAAAATTTTGTGGCAAATAAAGTAAAACTTCTGCCACAAAAATCATCTTGTGGCTATAATATTAAAAGATAGCTACAGATTCATCTTTTGTGGCAAATATTTAAAATCATTAGCTTCAATTATATTTTTCGTGGCAAAAATCTTATTGCTACAATATCATTTTTTGTGGCAATAGATACTAGGTCTTAGCCACGGCACGTGTAAAGTCCGTAACTAACTTTTAGCCACCCCACCTTTAGCTACGGTAAGCCACGGAACAAAATATTGTGGCTAAAGTGTTTAGCTACGGAAATTTTCATATTTAGCTATAATGTATTTTGTAGCTATAGATGCCTATTGTTGTAGTGGGGATCTGGGAAGAGTGAGATGTACACTGACCTTCACCAAGATGGAGAGGTTGTTTCCAATAAACCTTCGGCTAAAGAACAAACATTTAAAACATGCTTAAAAAAATAAAATAAAAATATCAAGAAAAGGAGACACATTCATAGAAATTACAACCACCCAGGTAAACAAACGTCAATAACAATAAGTAAACAATAGGACTAGTGTTATATATATACCCCTTAATATTGACCATAGCACCTTTAACAAATAAATAAATATAATTTTCTTCAAAAACATGCATGTTAACCGTATGAAGTAAGGAGGTCCATGATTCAATTAATGTCTGGTCCAAGTTAATTATTAGAGGTAATTGAGTAGGACTACACTATCAGTTAACTGTGTTTTCCTCCTTGAACAAATAGAGCAATTAATTATTGAAATCAAGCGTGTTTAGAATTCCTATACATGTATTTTATTTGGGAGTTTTGGGTTCATTCCTATGCCTACAATGAATCTAGACATTAATTAATACTTACTCACTCCATTTTATTAAAATCAGCAATAATTTATCAAATCTTTTGCGCTACTCCTAGCATGGATATATCAAGACTTTGTACAAGAGAGTTGTACTTCATAAACTTTTGATTTTGATATTTGTTTAGCAATCCCGTGCAAATTTATATATTAACAGCTATTTGGTTTGATAAGTTCTAACTAATACTTCGAGATGGGGACAACAATCACAGCTGAAAAATAAATTGATGCGGCAGTGCTTCTTTTCACTTCTCTTTGACAAATACATGCATTATGTTCTGGAATAATCGTTTTGCCATGTTTCTTTTTTCTTATATTTTCAGTATCTACCCCGATAGCTTTGGTGTACTTGCATTAGTTTTACTTTGTTTAGTTTCTGCCAATGAAACTATACATTGAGGGGTTTGTAAGAAAAAGAATATGGCGGTAAGTTTCATTTACTTGGTTTACAGATTCACAGTTTAATTCGTGCTATAGCGGAGTTGATACTAAACGA
Organism: Petunia x hybrida; assembly: GCA_037355625.1. NCBI lineage: Eukaryota > Viridiplantae > Streptophyta > Magnoliopsida > Solanales > Solanaceae > Petunia > Petunia x hybrida. Next base: position 2,127,356 of record JBBBVM010000055.1, read on the forward strand.
ATAAAACTATTCCTTTATGAAAATAAATAATCAAATGTCTGATACATAAATAGTTATAATGGTTAGTAAGACATCAGACCTACTTTCACTTCTACAGTAATGTGGGTAGAATCTTTGTTAAACATAATCAATATTAATTCATAATTTTCAGGAACCTTAGCTTATTCAGTTAAGCTATATTTTATAATTCAAATATATTTTTCAATAATTTTTTTGGGGTTTATATATAAAAAGAAAATTGTGCTCATATATAGTACATAAGCTATCACGCCAACATTGACATTCAATTTGATGGAAGTATATTTTTATAGTAAGTTAGCGCGAGTAAAGTTTTCTTCATTTAAGATGTATTGGGGTAGGTTATCTATATCACATCTTTTTGGGGGTATGACCCTTCCACGTGCCCCACACAAAAAAAAAAAAAAAAAAAAAATACAATGCACTAGAAGTATAAGAAAACACATCGTCATTGTGGTGTGAAGTTTGATGGTATTTCATGTTTGTTAAATCTTAGGTTTAATTTATTTACAAATTCTAATAATTTATAATTAGTATAAAATACAACGTGCAACACATTATAAAAGTGGGAATTTCCTATAATATAAGGTCGTATTACTAAAATACCCCCATTATATTTTTAGGTTACTAAACTACTCCTATTTTAACCTAAAAATATTAATTAAATGGAAGCCTTCTTTTAATTGTACCATCAATATTGGTTAAAAAAAAATAGCCTCCACTGAAATCCTTTCATGCATTGAACATATAATCAACGTTGACCAGTTTATAATATTTAATAGAATCTCTAATTAATCCTCTGAGTCTTTTTCACTTCTCTTAATTAATAGTTAAGATCTAAGGTTCTTTTTAAATTCATGCCAAATTCTAAGAATGTTGCTCTGGAATATCCAATAGTGGAAATACCAACAGTTGTGTTTATTCTAAGATTATTTTTTAACACACTAGATATGTTGGTCGTCTCGCCTTATTTTTCTTGACAAAGTTATGTCCACAGTTCCCATATCTCTTCTTTTATGGAGTATATACTTGTGTATAACTTTTTCCTTTAATATTTCTTTTTGTTTTGCAATGTAGAGAAAATGCCTACAATTTTGTCAATATTTCGAGCCAAAGCTATATGGAGATTGAGGATTAGCTTGAGCTAGATGATCAAAGAAATTCATATTGACATTACGCTAGATGGATCGACTTCATCACTTCTCACTTTGCAATTTAGATGGTTAAATGATGGATCTTAATATTGAATTTTTCATGTAAGTGTACGATCACCTCTCAGTTTGGATGGTTATGCATGTATGGATGTACGATTATATATTGAGGAGGTCCAATTAGTCTTTTATCATTCTTTCATGGTATTACGTATAAAGTATAAGTAAATATGTTGAGTCTGTTGATGACATTGTAAAAAAGTCAAGTAGAGTTTGCTTCAACTGCAAGTCAAGTTTTAATTTTGTTTTAGAAGAAACTGATGTTTGTTGTTTTCTGTCATTCATCCTATACAGATACTGACCAAATGGAAAAATGGAGTCCCAATTTTATTTTCAGATGTGGAATATCACATATGAAATAGTTCTCATATTAATTTGCTACTTTTAATCACCTATTTTTGTATCAGGCTGATCCTTGTGTTAGCAATGCTATCTTCTTGTGAATGACATTTACATATTTTTACATTGATTTTGACATGTGCAATTCAATTTTGCATTTTATTACTACTTTTGTAAGGAGAATATGTTATTTTGTGCGTTTCATTTTCAAATATTTTGTCGATAGTTTGTAAGCCTACCCGTCAATTGTTGAATATGCGCCGTTCGTTCCTTTATATTCATGAACTTGAATTTATCAACAACAACAACACACCAACTATAATCCTATCACAAGTGGCAGGGTCAGGGGATACTATTTCGAGTGAAGTAGAAAAAATATTTCTTATAGACCCTGATCTTAAAAGAAAACAGTTTTGAAAACGGAATCAAATAATAGACTTGAATTTATCTTTCATTTTTTTCTTTTTATTTCCCCCGCCACCCCATGATCCTTCAACTTTATTTTAACTCAAAAACATTTTTTGTGATATTTATATATTTTAAAAATTGTTATTTATTAATACAGGGCACACATGCAAAGCGCGTACCCTATACACACACACACACACACACACACACACACACACACACACACACACACACACACACACAAGAATAGTACAAAGCTAATAAGACCGATATTGCTCTACTGCTATCTAATCTTCTATTCTAATCTTCTGTCTCCACGCTTTTCTATCAAGGGACTTGTCTTCGGTGATCTGAAAGTGAGTCATATCCTGTCTAGAGTGCCTTACTTTTTAAAGCCTATAATAAATAATAAAAAATAACCGTAAATGTGACACTGCTTGTAAAAAAAAACATGCGTACACCACTCGCCGGTGAGAGCTACTTCCTACCACTTAGATTGTTATGTCTGCATGACATTATTTAATATATATATATATATATATATATATATATATTTGAAATTCATTAACTTTTTGAATATTCTTTTTATGGCCAAGTCTCTGAAAAAACTTGGTTGCAATTCTATTATTTTGATATTCTTTTTTATTTGACAAATACTAATGATGTTTTACTAATTTTTTTATATTTGGTTCGACAAAGAAAAATACACAATTGAAATAAATAGACGGTTCTTTTATAGAGTAACAAAAATAAATACTAACTTGAACTTCATTATTTTTTCCTAAAACTTATTTTCTTTGATAAAAAATAACAGAGTTCCAATCAATTTTTTGGGCGGAAAAGAGGATATACACTGTTCGAAGAAATAGTCATTGTATCTAACGAATAAAAAAAATGTATTAAGGAAAAAAAGAAATACATTAGAAAACTTAACCGTTGTATATGACCATGTGATAATTAGCTGTTGAAAAATATCTCTTCTAAAAGCTAATTGTATTTTTTTTTTTAACATTCTCACGATAAAAAAGACGGTGTATATATACTCTTTACCATATCAACGTCTAGGAGGTAAATGTTATCAAATATCCAATTTCAGGAGATAATTAAATTTTAAATATGTAATAATTCGAACTAATTTTATGGTCTTTCTAAGTATTCTGCTGTATCAATGTTTCAACATTTTGTCCCCAATGAATTACATAAGCATATATATTATTAGAGGTGGGTATATAATGTAACTTTAACGAGTTTGAGTTCGAATTTTAAGCACAATTTGTTTTGTTATTTTATGAGTGGAACTTTATAGGCGCAAGGTCGGGATGTCACTACAAGCCATAATGTCCAAACAACAAAAGTATTTATACTCACAAAAATAATCCAGCGCAGTGTGCGGATTTTCGCCTAGTGACAAAAAAATGACGGGAAATTACTCGCATATTTTTATGGCCTTCCTTACAAATTTCACATTGTTCAGTGAAATTCTCATTACCATTGTAACAATGAGTGCTTCAGTTTCGCATTATATATTCAAGTACCTGAGAGAAGAAGTGAAAGCTAACCACTTCTTCTTCTTGCAAAAATATATTAAAAAAAAACAAAAAACAAAAGAAAAAGCAAAAAGTAAGAAGAAGATCTAATTAACTTTCAAGATGAGTAATTCCTATATCAAAACATCTCTCCTACTATTCATATTGTCCATAAATACTTTACATGTAAAAAGCAACAAGATAAAGGATTTTTTTGCAGGCAAACCATATGAACTTCAAGTTTGGAATAACCTTCCCGCGAATTCCCCTAGCTTAAGGCTTCATTGTGCTTCCAAAAATGATGATATTGGAAACCTTACTGTTGTTCCTACTGGATACATCCATTGGTATTTCCGTGAGAGAGTTTTTGATAACACTCTTTATTTTTGTCATTTTTGGTGGGGTACAAAAGACAAATCTTTTGAAGTGTTCAATCACTGGCAAGGATGTGTTAAAGGTTCACAGCTTGATGGACGCACTCGTTTGTGCAAATGGGTAGTGAGGGAAGAAGGATTCTATTTGGTTGATGATCTAGGGAAAGTTTTTAAAGGTTCCACTTGGTGATCCTAAAGTAGTTATGTATTAATATTTAAGTTTTGTTTTATTTTGAGTTTGAACAATTTTGCATGATCGATTAGCATCGCATAAATTTATTATGCTATGTAGTGCGTACGTGTTTCTTTATTTTTATTTTGTGTTACGATTATCCCCTTAAGGATCCAAATCACATATAAAAAATTAAATGAACAATTGTCGCTCCTATCACAAAGATCTCTTATATTACTTTCATAATTTTTTTTTTATGTTATTCTTTTTATAATCTCTTGTGAAAAGTCATACATAATATAACTAAAATTATAATTGATCAATTACTTTGTTTTAGGTATTACTATATATTAAACCGACAACTCCTACATAGGATAAATCCTTTTCTATTAACTTTTTGTTTTTCTTATTGTTCTAAGGATTTAGTGATGGTGTGGTGGTGCATAATAACCTCGAACGAAGTGGAATGACGAAATGAGTGGTTGAAAACATCTTACCAAACTATATCAAATGCAGAAATAAGTTGGGAGTGTTAAGTACTGGATGACACTTTTAGACATACAAGTGTCTTGGCACACGCTCTACGTGTGTAATCTGCTATAAGTGAATGTATTTTTTAAAATTAAATAACATATAGTATATTAACTAGTTACTCGACATGTGCGTTGCATGTGGATATATATCGTTTGTTAAAGTATAGCATCCACAAACGAAGTGTTCTGAACAAAGACATATATCATTAAAAAAATTCTTACACCCTAATGTAGATATCAAGTGATGAAAAACCTAAGAAGCAAATAAGCTTCAATTTTGATCATCAAGATTCACATGTTTAATTTATATTTTTAATCAATAATTTGTGTGGCTTCATTAGCAACCATATGTCTGCTTTTCTTATGTCATGTTCTTTCACCCATGGCTGTTGTAACTTAGAAAAAAGATATAGCGGTGACATAACTGTCTGTTTGGTAAGATTCAAATTTTAGGCATGGAACGAATGCAGAAGAAATGAAGGGGCATTAGGATAGGTAAAAAGGAAACAACACCTTCTATTTAATGTATTAATATGGAGAATTATCGAGACTACGTGATAGTAAACTCCGCTAGATATACAAATATGGGATGTCAAATCTTCTAAAACAATGATGTAATCAGTCAAATAAATATTACAAACAAAATTCATTTACAGGTAAAATTTAAAAAAATGCAAATTTGTAGTAACCATTCTCTCAGTACTTACCAAAGAATATAGTTTTCTTCACAAGAATTTTTACATGATTGTGTGTCAATATTTTTTAAGAACTTACTCAATGAATGAACATTTTGCCAGCTCTGTTGCCATCCCTCTTTTTCCTATAGCTATACCTGTCAATTGGGCCGGGCTAGCCCGGTACCGGACCGGACCAGTAAAAGACCGGACTGGTTCATTATAAGCTGTCCGAGACAAGGAGAAAGCGGGTTGCGGGCCGAGCCGGACTTAAGAAAATTGACCGGTTAGCCCAGAGCGGTAAAAGACCGGTCTTTGACCCACCGGTGGACTGAACCGGACCGATTTTTTCATAGAAAAATTATACTATATATTGAGAAAAATTGAGACATGTTTTTGCCAAGAATCATACAATATATAATGTAGCATTTAGTCCCTTTTAGAATCCCTCAATATGCAATAGTATCAAAGATATTTTTAGCTTCATTACGCACAACGAGTGAACATATTCATTTACTATTTTTTCATTGCTAATCAAGAATATATATTAATTAAATATTCTATACAACTTATCTTCTTGGTTGTAAGAGAATTTGATAGTCTCAGTTTCTCACCCTTGAGTTGTAGTATTAAAGTTGTATCTATTTGACTAAGCGTACTATAATAATGATGAGATAATACTTACTTAAAATAATAACAGTGATCTTTTACTTCATGAGTAGTGCATCAAATTAACATAGTGATTAAACTTGATTTTCATCAATGAGTCAAAGTATATGATTTTCAAAATGTTTGATCCTTTCTTTCCTGCTTTCACCTTCCTTCTCTTTTTATATCGGATTATATGTCCTTCCAATTGCAAGTACAAAGTGATAGGCTTAGCTAAAATATGAAAAAGAAAAAAGAAGAAAAAAAATTGGACCGGACCGAACCGATCCGGTGCTTAATGGGCTAAGGGCCGAGTCGGGCTTCAATTTTTTTAAAAAAGACCGGTTCAGACCGGACCGAAATGACCCGGACCGGTACCGGGACCCTGAGCCGACTCTTAATGGGCCGGTCCTGGCCCAATTGACAGGTATACCCATAGCTATGAAATTGTTTTCTTTAGAGAAATATCTTCGATTCCTCGTTTAACACTACAAGAGGAGAAACATCAATCTTGCTTAGCAAGCACAAGACTAAGCATTGTTTTCTAGTTCACCCTAGTTTGCAGTTCGGCACAATTAACTAATTAAGTTGGTATGATCATGTCTCACGGGTCTATAGATATTTCAATAAAATATATAGTTTAAACATGAATATGAGATACCTTGGTCATGGTTATACATTGGTGAGAATCAAACGCGGAAAAAGTAAAAGATAAAGAATGAGACGTAACTCGATCTCTAATCCCAAGTAGCAACGGAGAACTTGTTCCGTTACACCCCGGGAGAAGGACAAGAACACCTACGCTATGCAACTACCCTCGAGCTAACGCGAGCACGCAAGTAGAATGGTCGGAGAGGAAGAGTATTCATCTAGATCCGCTAGAAGACATACAAGTCCAAGATCAAAGGGTTTCATTCAATACCAAGAGCCATGCTTATGTTCAATGTTCAACATTCATCAATATCAATAATAAGCTAAGTGTAAAATAAGCTAGGCTTGGGTATTTATAGTGTTTTCCCAAGCTTACATAAAGACTTAAGTACCCTTACTAATGAGGTTCATCAAATAAGCCACGTAGGGCAAAATAGTAAAAGTGACATAAGTTCAACAGCTAGGTGGGGCGCCTGGGGCTGGGAGGGGCGCCTGGTTCATGCTGAAGCTAGGCTGGGCGCCTGGATCTAGGCGGGGCGCCTGGCTTGGCCTTCAGCTAGGCTGGGCGCCTGAAGCTAGGCGGGGCGCCTGGCTTGGCCTTCAGCTAGGCTGGGCGCCTAGCCAGGTGGGGCGCCTGGTGCATTTTCTGAGCCTTAGGCAGTGAGCTCCCTAGGCGGGGCGCCTGGGCTAGGCGGGGCGCCTAGCTCTGCTGGGGTCTCTTCTTCCTTAGGCGTGAGGCCTAGTTTGAGCACCCGGAACGGCTTCCAATCGCTTCCTTCTTCAAGGCCCTTCCTCACCAAGTGTAAATGCGCTTCTTGGACATCCTTGGCTTGGCTCCTAGTGAATGGTCTCCTTGTGGTGGATTGCCCGGCATCATCCTCCCCTTCTTGAGAAGATTTCGTCCTCGAAATCGAGGCATCATCATCCACGACCCCTTCATTACCTACATCCAAAGGAACCAAGTCACAAACATTGAAAGTATTAGAAACTTGATAGTCACTTGGCAAGTCGATCACGTAGGCGTTGTTGTTTATCTTTGAAAGCACTTGGAATGGACCATCGCCACGGGGTGCTAACTTCCCTTTTCTAAGGTTTGGAAACCTTTCTTTCCGGAAGTGCACCCACACATAGTCACCCTTCTTGAGTTCCACCTTCTTGCGTCCTTTGTTTTTCTTGGAAGCAACCTTAGCATAGGCTTCCTCCAAATTCTTCTTTGCCTTTGCATGGAGTTCCATCATTGCCTTCGCTCTAGCTTTACCTTCAAAATTAACAACCATTTCCCTTGGCAAAGGGGTTAGATCAAGGGGAATCAAGGGGTTAAAACCATAAACACACTCGAATGGAGTCATGCCAATCATTCTATGCACGGTTCGATTGTAGGCAAACTCCATAAGAGGTAGCTTATCTATCCAAGTCCCACCCTTACCTCGGGTCATGGCTCTAAGAAGAGCACCCAAGGTTCGGTTCACCACTTCGGTTTGCCCATCGGTTTGGGGGTGGTGGGATGAAGAAAACAAGAGTTTGGTGCCAAGGGCACCCCATAAACTCCTCCAAAAATGACTTAGGAACTTAGTGTCCCTATCACTCACTATGGTTTGAGGCACACCATGCAATTTCAAGATATTATCAATAAACAAGGTTGCAACATGTTGTGCATCATCACATTTACGACATGGAATGAAATGAGCCATTTTGGAGAACCTATCCACAACAACATAAATGCTATCATGGCCCCCCCTAGTCCTTGGTAATCCCATCACAAAATCCATCGAGATATCCAACCATGGACTAGTAGGTACGGGGAGTGGGGTATACAAACCATGGGAGTTCGACTTGGACTTAGCAACCTTGCATTCAAGACAAGAGTTGCAAAGTTTCTCAACATGAGTCCCCATTTTTGGCCAATGGAATTGTTCCCGAAGGATGGCCAAGGTCTTGTCCCGACCAAAATGTCCCATGAGTCCTCCACAATGTGCCTCTCGCACAAGTAATTCCCTCCATGAGGACTCGGGTATGCACACTTTACCATTCTTAAAGATATATCCATTAACCCATTGGTATTTCTCAACTCTCTCCCCCTTCTCTAGAGCGTCAAGGACACTCTTTAGCTTTGGGTCATGAGCATACATCAATTTAATGCTCTCAAACCCCATGAGCTTAGAGGTGAGAATGGTGGCTAGAGCAAACTTTCTCGAAAGCGCATCCGCCACCACATTGTCCTTCCCTTTCTTATATTGAATCACATAGGGAAAGGACTCAATGAATTCAACCCACTTGGCATGTCTCTTATTGAGCTTCTCTTGGCCTCTCAAATGCTTGAGTGACTCATGGTCACTCTTGATTACAAACTCACGAGGCCAAAGATAGTGTTGCCAATGGGCAAGGGCTCTCACAAGGGCATACAACTCCTTGTCATATGTAGAATAGTTCAAGGAGGCCCCTTTCAACTTTTCACTAAAGTAGGCGATGGGTTTGCTATCTTGCATTAATACACCACCAATTCCCACCCCCGAGGCATCACACTCAACCTCAAATGCCTTTCCGAAGTCGGGCAATTGCAATAGAGGGGCGGTACTCAACCTACTTTTCAATTCATGGAAGGCCTTCTCTTGAGGCTCTCCCCAAACAAACGGTTGGTCTTTCTTCACCAATTCGGTGAGTGGAGCGGCAATGGAGCTAAAGTCCCTCACAAATCGCCTATAAAAGCTTGCGAGACCATGAAAGCTCCTCACTTGAGTCACGGTAGTAGGAGTAGGCCAATCACGTATGGCCTCTACCTTAGACTCATCCACCTCCACTCCTCGGGCACTCACAACAAACCCAAGGAAGACAACCTTATCCACACCAAAGGCACACTTTGAAATTAGCATAGAGCTTTTCGGCTCTCAAAGCATCAAGCACTTGCCTAAGGTGGTCAACATGTTCATCCATTGTCTTACTATAGATCAAGATATCATCAAAATAGACAACAACAAACTTGTTGATAAAAGACTTCAAAACATGATTCATGAGTCGCATGAAAGTGCTAGGTGCGTTGGAAAGCCCGAAGGGCATTACCAACCATTCATAGAGACCGAATTTGGTCTTGAATGCGGTTTTCCATTCATCCCCGGGTTTCATCCGGATTTGATGGTAACCGGACCTAAGGTCGATTTTGGAAAAGACACACGACCCACTCAATTCATCCAACATATCATCAAGCCGTGGAATAGGGTGACGGTACTTGACCGTTATCTTATTCACGGCTCGGCAATCTACGCACATTCTCCAAGTGCCGTCTTTCTTTGGGACAAGAATGACCGGTACGGCACAAGGACTCAAACTCTCCCTTACCAAGCCTTTGGAAAGCAAGTCATCAACTTGTTTTTGCAACTCCCTTGTATCCTCGGGATTTCTTCTATAGGCCGGCTTGTTCGGGATTTGAGAGCCCGGAATAAAGTCAATTTGATGCTCAATTCCTCTCAAGGGAGGTAAGCCATCGGGCATCTCATCCGGGAACATGTCCCCAAAGTTTTCCAAGACATCTTTCAAAGCACTAGGCATAGGGTTAGAAGAAAAATCACAATTAGAGTTAAGGATCATACCTTTGTGCACTAGGCATAGGAGAAATTTGGTGCCATCATTACCTTTCAAGAGCTCGCCCGGTTGCATCATGGCACACACGCCACCGGTAGATGAAGTAGGTGGGATTGCCACCATGCTTTTGGACAAAGGGCTAGTCTCAATGAGTGACTTAGCCTTTGCCACCTCCCTCAACTCCTTCATTTTCTTGTAATCATCACTCACTTGCTTAGGAGTGAGAGGTTTAAGCACAAATCTCTTCCCTTCATGTTTGACCGTGTAAGTGTTGACACGCCCATCATGCGCCACTTGCCTATCGAATTGCCATTGCCTCCCTAAGAGTAGGTGGCATGCTTGCATAGGCACAACGTCAAACAAATGCTCATCAACATAACTACCCATTCTAAACTTGATCATGGCTTGTTTCATCACCTTAAGCTCTCCACATTCACTAAGCCATTGTAACCGGTAAGGTTTAGGATGCTTCATGGTAGTCAACTTCAATTGAGCCACTAGCGATTGACTCACTACATTTGCACAACTTCCGGAATCAATTATCATTGAGCAAACAACATCTTTGACCCGGCACCTAGCATGGAAAAGATTTTCCCTTTGCAAGGTTTCACTATCTTCCACAATCATAGCTCCTAGGCTCAGTCTCACAACCAAGAAAGTATGAGGATCCTCCTCCTCCATCGTATCATCAAGCAAATCATTCTCCTCTACTCCCTCATCTCCCTCCACTCCCTCTACTCCCTCATCCTCCGATTCACTCTCTTTCTCATATGCCTCATTGCCAACAACAATCATGGTCCTCTTTGTAGGACATTCCCTAGCAAAGTGACCATACCCCTTGCACTTGTGGCATTGTATGGAAGAAGAAGTAGGAGCATGTAATTGAGCTTTAGAGTTACCTCCCACATTAGGTGTGTTCTTCTCAAACGGCTTCTTCACATCCTTGGTAGCATTTGCACCACTCGTTCCACTTGCACTTGGGAACCTTGCATTTGTGGTAGGAGGCTTCCAATCCTTTGGTTTGCTTGTTGGAGTAGGAGTGCTACTCTTGTAGCGAAGGGATTTCTCCTCCTTGAGCCATTTCTCGGCCTCAACCGCATCTTCACATAGCTTGTAATGATCATCATATTTGTGGAACTTCAATTGTGAAGCTATGTCTCGGTTCAAGCCCCCTTTGAAACGGATCATGGCCGTCTCATTGTCTTCATCATCTAAGTCAAGGATCATTCGGATTTGCTCAAATTCATTGAAGTATTCACCAACCGATTTGTAACCTTGCTTCAAATCATATAGACGCCTTTGTTGTTCAACCCGGTATTGGTTAGTCAAGTACTTCTCGTCCATCACACGGATCAACTCTTCCCAAGTAAGATTAATAGCCATACCCGTCCTTCTTCTATTTCTCTTCACCGACTCCCACCAAGTAGAAGCAAAAGATTCAAAGGAGGATATTGCATACTTGGTTTTCTTCACATCGGGCATATCATTGGTGTCAAAGATACGCTCCATAGCCAATTTCCAACCAATGTACTCCACCGGGTCACTACTTCCTTTGAAAGAAGGAATAGTGAGCTTCACACTATTAAGATTGTTGTTGTTGTCACGACCCCCTTGGAATGGCTCCGGTTGACCTCCATGGTGATCATCATAAGCAACATAGTCCCTTCTAGCATTCCTCCCTCCATATCCTAAGGGTGGCCCTCGACCTCGGCCTCTACCCCGATCCACATTCCGACCCCAATTCATAGCTCGCCTTGGTTGAAAGTGATCATCAAACCCATACTCATTGTCATCATAATCAACTTCCTCCCCTTCTTGAGCCTCAACAACTTGCTCAAGAGGTTGCACATTTCGGACGGGTCTTGGTAGTGGAAGGTTTCTTGGAGGATTGTCCAAGATACGGGGAATGCCCGTTCGTTCAACTCTCTCTCGGTCCTCCTTCACCCGTTGTTGATTGAGCAATTCAACAACTTGCTCCGGGGTAAAAGTAGGACTACTTGAGCCTTCACCGGTCTCAATTTGGACACTCGGGGTCCCCTTTTCAATTGGGACACTCGGGGTCCCATGTTCTCCTTGAGTACTTGATGCTCCTTTTTCAAGAGAGTCAATCCTTTGGTTCATGAGGTCCATCTTGGCAAGAAGATTAGCCAAGGCCTCCTTAATGAAATCTTGACCTTCGTTGGCCATTGTACCTACAAACAAAGAAAACAAGAGTTAGTTAAAACACCTCACTCGCTCCCTCACTTGTGTTCACTCGGATCACTCTTTTGGGTGGCGGTGGATATTTCACTCAACTTGTAGTCCCAAAGCTTCACGTAGATGATTAGCAACTCCTCAACTCAACTAAACTATTCACGAGTCACGCACACTCCGGGGTGAGTGGAGTTAATGGGACTCAATGAACGCTAGGCACTTTGAAGTGAAGGACTTGAGTTAAAAGATTCTACGCTTTTCCTTAGAAGTCTACTCTCCTTGCTAGGCACAAATCACTTAAGAGCAATCAAAGGGTTAGCACTATTCAAGTAGATCGGTTACTCAAAGTAGTACTAACTAGATGTTATGTTATCAAACAAAGGGAAATACCTACGAAAATCTACCCGAAACAATGCGTTCAGCACTCAGGAGGGGCGCCTGAAACTCAGGAGGGGCGCCTAGATTGTGCTGTGTGCCAGGCGGGGCGCCTGGGTCTAGGCGGGGCGCCTGGGACTTAGGCAGTAGCCAAGTCAGGCGGGGCGCCTGGCTTAGGCGGGGCGCCTAGCCTGAAGCCTTTTCCAACTCGTTTCAAGTCGATTTTCAAGCCTCTAATCCGATGTTTTCAACTTGTTTTCACAATCCAAAGATACCCAAAGTTGTTTTTGATCTTCCTTAACAAAACCCAATCAAATTTTCAATCAAACAATCAATCAAATCAGGGTTCAATCTCAAGAACTCAAGAACACAAGGGTTTATCAAAAGGGTTTCAACAAGGATTGTGATTCATCAAAGAAGGTGTTATACATGTTCAAATCCCACGAAATTGGTACCGAATTATTTATTTTTCAATGAAGATCAATCCCCAATAACAAGTTTTCAATCAAACATCAATCCAACCCAAGAATCAAGCCAAAATTCATCAAGAACAAGTTCTTCAAGGGTTTAAGGGGTTTTGGGGTTTCAATCTTTCAAACTTCACCAATTCCAACAATTTTGGTATCCAAGTAACGGGAAATCAATCACGATCAAGAATCCACAACACCCATATCACAAATCATCCAAATCAACAAGTTACACCAAATTTTTGTATTTTTCAATTTTTCAATTTTTTTTTTTGTAATTTTCTCCTTTCTAATAACTTCAACAACAAGAAAAACTAAAAGAAGATACTAGGCACGAAGAATCAAGGGTCGGGGGTTTGTAGAAACAAAACCCGAGCCTTGCTCTGATACCAAACTGGTGAGAATCAAACGCGGAAAAAGTAAAAGATAAAGAACGAGACGTAACTCGATCTCTAATCCCAAGTAGCAACGGAGAACTTGTTCCGTTACACCCCGGGAGAAGGACAAGAACACCTACGCTATGCAACTACCCTCGAGCTAACGCGAGCACGCAAGTAGAATGGTCGGAGAGGAAGAGTATTCATCTAGATCCGCTAGAAGACATACAAGTCCAAGATCAAAGGGTTTCATTCAATACCAAGAGCCATGCTCATGTTCAATGTTCAACATTCATCAATATCAATAATAAGCTAAGTGTAAAATAAGCTAGGCTTGGGTATTTATAGTGTTTTCCCAAGCTTACATAAAGACTTAAGTACCCTTACTAATGAGGTTCATCAAATAAGCCACGTAGGGCAAAATAGTAAAAGAGACATAAGTTCAACAGCTAGGTGGGGCGCCTGGGGCTGGGAGGGGCGCCTGGTTCATGCTGAAGCTAGGCTGGGCGCCTGGATCTAGGCGGGGCGCCTGGCTTGGCCTTCAGCTAGGCTGGGCGCCTGAAGCTAGGCGGGGCGCCTGGCTTGGCCTTCAGCTAGGCTGGGCGCCTAGCCAGGTGGGGCGCCTGGTGCATTTTCTGAGCCTTAGGCAGTGAGCTCCCTAGGCGGGGCGCCTGGGCTAGGCGGGGCGCCTAGCTCTGCTGGGGTCTCTTCTTCCTTAGGCGTGAGGCCTAGTTTGAGCACCCGGAACGGCTTCCAATCGCTTCCTTCTTCAAGGCCCTTCCTCACCAAGTGTAAATGCGCTTCTTGGACATCCTTGGCTTGGCTCCTAGTGAATGGTCTCCTTGTGGTGGATTGCCCGGCATCATACATACTTCACGTCCTACAATATTTTCTTTGATTTTTAGAAATTCTTGCCTCCTTATTACCACTGAATACATATCAAGAAGTTATTGTTGTATGCAAGAAGCTATTGTTAAATAAAAGTAATGTTTCGTACCGCACCTGTTCTTCTCTATTAAAGGTTAGACTTAAACCAAGACAAAGAGAGCAAGGTGGGCCGTGAAGAAATGATATTGAGATATAATAGCAGAGATAAATAATTGGACATTTTTCTATACAAACTGAAAGATGAAATTACTATGAGAACAAACCACTTAAGTAAATCAGGACCAGAAACAATCCTCTTGTGTAAATGCTTTCACTGTAGCTCTTTGTTTTGCAGCATGGTCGCTTGTGAATTGAACCTTCTCAGAGTTAATTCAGTAAATTAAGTTTTGATATTGTAATAGCTTTGTCATTATTCTTGAAAGACAGGTTCATCTTGATTTAAGTTTGGTTGTATGGAAACGTTTATTAGTTACTTTATACATAGGGATACAACCTTTCGAGGAAGGACACTTTAATAAATCTATAAGTAATTGTTATATTTATTAGGGTAAGAGGCACTTAAACTAAAGGCATGCAACTATTCGCATAAACCAGCGTAAACCTATTAAGGCAATAGTTATTTTTCTTAATTAGGATATTTAGGTTTTTGTAAAGGGCATTTAAGTAATCTGACTTTTGGTTCTTTTGAGGACATATATATATATATATATATATATATATATATATATATATATATATATATATATATATATATATATAATGATGATATGATGATGTATAAATTTAATGCACATTATATTCTGTAAGACGATATAATTTCATGCTATGGTATGACGTCCTCGAGAGGTTGAATATAGATGTGAGTGGCGGGAGTTCATAGGCCGAAGGGAGATAAAAACAAGAGGTTTTTACAAGGGCCCATGAAGGTAAAATAGAAACGAAAACCGTTCAATATTATGGCAATATTGAAGGAGTTTGGAAAAGGTGACGAAACATTATGTTTTGTAATTAATGATTTAAAGAAACTTAGTTATTTATTTAAAAAAATATAACATGTACTACTAAACAATCATGTTTTCTAAGTACTATTTACTTTAGAATGTATACTAAACTCTTTAAAAGATACATTTTCCAATATATTTAACTTCTGGTACGTAGGTGGCAAAAATATATAACAGGAACATAACCCAAATTCAAAAACATTGGTCACTGGAAACAGGAAATACAATATGGGCTGAGAGGTATTACAAAAGTAGAAGTGCTGGGGCAAACATATACAGGAGTACTTTAGTAACTGCAGTGTACCATCTATAGCAAGCAACGAACACTACGGTATTCCAGGGGAACCAAAGATCAGAAGAGGCCATTGTTATAATGATAATAACCAGGAGGTCTATTTCAGAGCTCACCTGAGACCAAATTAAAGCTTGCATCTTGTAACAAGAATCTAACGTTTTTCCTTGTTAAATACTCCCTCCGTTCCAATTTATGTGGCAGCATTTCCTTATTCGTCTGTTCTAAAAAGAATGGTAGCATTCTAAATTTGGTAATAATTTAACTTCAAAATTACAGTTTTGCTATTACTGAAATGATTTACAACCACACAAACATCTTTGGCTTATTTTACACCACAAGCTTCAAAAGTCTTCCTTTATTTTTTAAACTTTGTGCCGGGTCAAACTATGACACATAAAATGGAACTGAGGGAGTAATGAAAGTATGTTATGTCCAGAAGAGTGTTATTTCTGTTTTATTCCTTTGAGCGGTAAATGTGCAATTTTGGTAATAAAAATTCTTATTTGCCCAAAAAAAAAAAAAAAACATTAGTCGTTAGAAGTTTGAGAATTCATCACGTCAATACCAATTTTTGCAGTGAAAGCGATTAAAGGTTGACTCAATTTTTGCTGTAGAACGATTAAGTCAAACTCAACGACGAACATTTGGTGCGGATAAAATTTTAATATTTCCAACCCCGAGGGGTTCACTCAAAAGATAAAGGAATATCATTCATGGAAAAAATTTACTCACACCGAATGTATACACCAATCAAATACATGCATGACATGTGTTGGTATGCATGTCTCAGGAAGTTAAAGGGGGGTAAAAGTATATTTACTCCTTCCGTTCAATGAAGGATGACACAACTCAAATTTCGAGAGTCAAAGTTTTTTAATTTTGACCATAAAATCGAGTATAGAATTTTTATGTTTTCTAAAATAAAATTTTATATATATGTGGAAACAAAATAAAATAATTATAAATCATAATAATAAAATAATTAAAATATTTAAATGACATGTGAAATTACTGTGATCAAAAGAAAACTAGACTCGAATGTCTCTACACCTCACTAAAAGGTGCGCAGCTTGCGGATTATCAACTAAGCTACAAAAATGACGGAAATTTCTTCCATATTTTATTGCCTTCCTTGCATAATTCAGAGTCTCCAGTGAAGTTCTCTTTACCACTACATTGCAACTAGAGTGCCTCAATTTTGCACTATAAATTCACTGACCAATGACATAAGAAGTTTAAACTAACCACCACTTCTTGCTGCCCTGAAAAAAGGCAAAAAAAAAAAAAAAAAAAAAACGAAAAAGAAAAGAAAAGATCTAATAATTCCAAAGATGAGATATTATTATATCAAAACATTTATCCTACTAATCATATTGTCCATAAATGTTTTACAAGTAAGAAGCAGCAAGATAAGTGAATTTTTCGCAGGTAACAAGAAAGCTATTAGAGTTGTGAATTACCTTCCTCTAAATGGCCCTCACTTGAGAGTTCATTGTGCTTCTAAACAGGATGATATTGGATTTCATGATATTTATCAAGAACAAAACATCACTTGGTCATTCCGTGAAACTATTTTTGATGACACTCTTTTCTTTTGTCACTTTTGGTGGGGTTCAAAAGACAAAGCTTTTGAAGTGTACAATAACTTCTATGGATGTGTTAAAAATTCACAGCTTAACCCTAAAACTCCTATATGTGAATGGTTAGTATCTGATACTGGATTTTTGTTGAAAGACGATCAAGGACATTCTTTTAACGGTCCAGCTTGGGATTAATTTGCATGATCAATTAGTGGTCAGCATCGCATAAATTATGATATACAGTGCTTGTGTGTATCTCCGTTCGGATGGTTGTTACCCATCGTTTCATAATGTGTTGTATTGTATTGTATCGTATGGTATTGTATTCTATTGTGTTGTGTTGTACAATGTTTGGATAGACAGTATTGTTTACCGTAGTTTAATAATTGAAAATAAGGTAAAGGGTAAAATAAGAATATTAAATAATAAGTGAGGGCATGATGTATAAGAAAAATAGGTAACGACGTGATCCCACCAAATCGGCCGTTACATAAAGTGACAGTTTACATGGTTACATAACTATGGATTTAACGATACCATACAATATTAATTAGAGAAACAATCAAAACAAACGTCGTACTCATAATAACAATACAATATAACTAAAATTATAATTGATCAATTACTTTGTTTTAGGTATTACTATATATTAAACCGACAACTCCTACATAGGATAAATCCTTTTCTATTAACTTTTTATTTTTCTTATTGTTCTAAGGATTTAGTGATTGTGTGGTGGTGCATAATAACCTCGAACGAAGTGGAATGACGAAATGAGTGGTTGAAAACATCTTACCAAACTATATCAAATGCAGAAATAAGTTGGGAGTGTTAAGTACTGGATGACACTTTTAGACATACAAGTGTCTTGGCACACGCTCTACGTGTGTAATCTGCTATAAGTGAATGTATTTTTTAAAACTAAATAACATATATTATATTAACTAGTTACTCGACACGTGCGTTGCACATGGATATATATCATTTGTTAAAGTATAGCATCCACAAATGAAGTATTCTGAAAAAAGACATATATCATTAAAAAAATTCTTACCCCCTAATATAGATATCAAGTGGTGAAAAGCCTATCATCAAGATTCACATGTTTAATTTCTGTTTTTAATCAATGATTTGTGTGGCTTCATTACGGAAATAAGTTCAGTATGTTAAGTACTGTATGACACTTTTAAATATACTAGTGTCTCGGCACGCGCTCTGCGTGTGTAATCCGCTCTCAGTGAATGTTTTTTAAAACTAAATAACATATATTATATTAACTAGTTACTCGACACGTGCGTTGCACGTGGATATATGTCGTTTGTTAAAGTATAACATCTACAAACGAAGTGTTCTGAAAAAAGACATATATCATTAAAAAAATTCTTACACCCTAATATAGATATCAAGTGATGAAAAGCCTAAAGAAGCAAATAAGCTTTAGTTTTGATCATCAAGATTCACATGTTTAATTTCTGTTTTTAATCAATGATTTGTGTGGCTTCATTGCAGAAATAAGTTCAGTGTGTTAAGTACTGTATGACACTTTTAAACATACTAGTGTCTCGGCACGCGCTCTGTGTGTGTATTCCGCTCGCAGTGAATGTATTTTTTAAAACTAAATAACATATATTATATTAACTAGTTACTCGACACGTGCGTTGCACGTGGATATATGTCGTTTGTTAAAGTATAGCATCCACAAACGAAGTGTTCTGAAAAAAGACATATATCATTAAAAAAATTCTTACACCCTATTATAGATATCAAGTGATGAAAAGCCTAAAGAAGCAAATAAGCTTCAGTTTTGATCATCAAGATTCACATGTTTAATTTCTGTTTTTAATCAATAATTTGCGTGGCTTCATTGCAGAAATAAGTTCAGTGTGTTAAGTACTGTATGACACTTTTAAACATACTAGTGTCTCGGCACGCGCTCTACGTGTGTATTCCGCTCTCAGTGAATGTATTTTTTTAAACTAAACTAGTATAGTACCCGCGCGATGCGCGGTGAATACGTCGATATCTAAAGAAAAACAAAGTGTATATATTAAACTTATACTTTTCAGAAGTGTTTCGAAAAACACTTTTAAAGAAAAAAAAACTTATCAAAATATAGAGTTTTCATAAGCTTAGCCTAACAGGTGTTAAATCGTATTGTGTAAGCAAATTTTAAATTGTCATCTTGTTTCTTAATGTCATGTACTTATTAAAAAAAGTTCTATGAAATTAAAGGAAGCAAATCAATCATCAAATAACTTGAATTATTTTCTTATTTTACTATCCAGTACACATGTTTTCTTCGAAATAACTCGAAATGACATAAATGATTTGACTCGACTTTTCTTAAAAATCACAATTAAGTATTAAAAAATCGATAGAAAATTGTCTTTGATTAATTTAATAGCTAAATCTTACATGGTACACGATATTTTTGGTGTTTGAAGAAAAAAAACTTCACTTGCTATTTTTGTCTTCTTAAATTATTGTGCTCTATGTATAAATATATGTTAGCGAATGACACACATTAAGAAGGTTATTGAAGTTTTAGCTCTAAAATATGTTGAAATATTTGATGGAATGGTTTGAATTTCAGCTGGATGACGAATTTATATTTTATATGTACCACTCACACCAATATTAGAAACTATTGGAAGTACAAATACCAAGCAGACAATGACATAGAGAGATAATTAATCTTTTAAATGTCAACATTATTAAGGTACTATTCACCTTTTCTTTCATTTAATATAGTAAGTGTACTGCTAACCTTTATGTGCACGATTTGTTGTTCAATACATTGGAGGGTAAGTTTTTTTGGACTATATATGCAGATTCAACTCGAATGGAGGGATTGGTAGAAGTTTATATCACTTTAGGAGCTACTGGGCAGGTAGTTCAATTTTACAGATTTCTAATATCGATTTCTGAATCCCCCATTTCCACTTTTTTCATTTAACTTTGCAAGTATTTGCAACTGTAAAGATTAAAAACAAAAGTATGCTAGTACTCAATTTTACTTAAGTGTTTTAAACTCGATGAAAACCACTATGGTATGGTGATTTATTGGATAGGTTATCCTAGCATCTTTATTCTCATTCAAACTAATTGCTGCATATAACTGGTTGTATGTTAATTTTAATCAAGAATTCCCACCTTCTACTTCATTGTTTAACCAATTAAATCTCAATCAAAGTATGTTAATAATGTAATTTTTTTGTTGAGATAAATATTGGGAATACACAAAAAAAAAAAAAATCAAGAAACTAAATCAAGTCATTAAACATATCATTTTATCATGTATCAATAATTAATTGATAAATAAGCCTTCCTTTACTTTATATAAAATTTGCAAAATAAATGTCAATAACTAAGTACAAAGATTAGGAGCTCGATCTCCAAATCCAGTACACCCGCAAGAATTTTCAAAACATAAATTTATCCCACCATATACTCTAGCAAATTAGCACATTGAAATTCTAGTTATTTAATACTTTAGAAACAAACATATGTGCGCTTGTTGACCCTATTAGAAGAAAAAAATATTGATGCAGACGAAATGTCATCTCTAATAAAAAAAAATTAGTAACACCTTTCTTAAATTCTTGAGATACTAATTGAAGTCATGAACAATGATTATTTTAATAGACTGCTACTTTAAACAGCAATACATGTTAATATAAATTGTGAAAGAAGTGTTTTTTGTGGAAATTAGTGAGAAATTGAAAACACATTTATAACTAAAGGCAAACATCACTCCCTCCGTCCCTTTTTCTTTCACTTCCCTGCATTAGAGATTTAATATATCTAAAAGCTTGATGTGCTTCTAAGTTGTACTACAAAGAAGTAATTATGGCAAAACCAATTTAAATACAATCTTAATAGCAAATCTCATACTGAGACGGAACCTCCAAATACAACCTTCGGCTGGTTCCTCCACCATATGCTCTATTTGAGTAATTCCAACATGGCATGTGTTAGCAATAGAGTGTATATGTTCCTACTGAAATAACGATCCACAATGGGTGAAAAATATTCTTACAGGTACAACACTTAATTAAGTTAGTCACAGTATTTTCGATGTGTATATAATTGCCATGACACCATCCACATTAACAGTACATATGTTACCAATTACCTATGTCTCAAATCCCAAAACTGTGATAAATTTTTTTTATTTTTTTGGTAACTAAAGTTGTGATCAATATTTATTTCTACAAAGAGTAAGATAAAATTTGCATATAAAATATTTTGCAGTAAAATAATTATAAACCATAACTTCATACTCACTACCCTCATTTTGCATTACATGCAGAATCAACAATTTCTCTCTTTTATTTTTTGACATAAAAAGTTATATTTCAATTTTACATATCGAAATTATCTTCATGAACCAATAAAACTACATATTATGTGCTGGTCATATTATTAAAGTTATGAAAACTTAATCAGAGAAATTAAAAGTCCATAAATTACATCAGGTTCACCAACTCATAGAAATGAGATCTAACAATAAAAATGCAAAAAAACCATCCATACTTATCGTAGCGTCCTCTTCAAAGGTGATTGTGCTGGATCTATATGTGCTTGGTGGATCTCATGAGAAAAACCTATAACATCTTGGTCATCGAAATATTGAAGTCCTGCATAAATATTGTATTTCTTCATCTTCATCTCCATCATTGCATCAAATAATAAGAAAATGTTGAACAAACCTAAAAAACATGTATAAAAAGTGAACAAATCTATAATGCAACAGAAATCAAAGTGTAATTAATTAATGCTTCTTAATTTTCAATGAAAAGAATGTATAACTTCTTGGAAACGATCATAAATCTACAATTGATAATATACTAACTTAATTGAGACTCACTTGTGCTTGCTCCCGTTGCAAATTCAAATATTTGTCTGATAACTTTCATCCCAAATGACATTATGAAGAATGCCCATTGCTTGAGCTACAACATTAATTAATGTAACATATGAAGAATAATCATTCACACCAGGCCTTCAAAATCTTGTCCATTTCTTCTCTCTTTAATTATGTTCCTGAAAGTACCCCAAAAAATCTCAATGAATTAGACGTCTTCTTTGCAAAGGAAGAAGAAAAAGGAAATGATGAAAGTCAGTTTCTGATTGGATATTATATTAGGCAGGACGCACGTAAAGAAACAGACTTTCAGTTGCAACACGTATGCTTAATTTTAGATTTTTGACATATTAAAAGTCTATAATTAATTAACTACTTCCACTATCTGGCCTAAGAAATTTGCTATCCGCGCTTTTTTTTTAATCTTAATACTGTACTCTATGTGTCCGAGCGTTTCGCCTTCGTAAATGCTATCATATAAAAAATTCTTTCTACTATAATAATGTCCTTATTAGCATAGGCTACGCAACGCAAATTCCAATATACCTTCGGCCTAGAAGACTGATCAATTTTATCCAAGTAAAATCCAGTCAACCAAAAATTACTTCATGTGAGCACCAAGTAAGATGTTAAAGTGAAGTAATATATGAATCTCAAGATATACAAAAATTAAATAAAGGGTAATCCTAAAGATATTCATGTATCAGTTGTTGAAATAATGTATTGAGTATTAGCATTCAAAGAAAACAAACACATAAGAAGATATAAATTAGCAGTTGGTAGCTTAAGCCCCGTCGAACACCATTTAGTTATAATTTAGTGAAGCTCAGATAATCAAACCTCCCTGTAAACAATAAAATTGTAGAGATAAATATAATTACAAATATAGAATAAAAATTACTTTTATAAATTATTTGTACTTCTTCGATCAAGCAAGCAATATGAGTTAATTTGTTACTTGACCATGTCGTTAGCAGATGGCTTTTCATTTGTTTTCTACTTGATATAACATCAATGCATTATCATGGAGTTGAAGATTACCTAATGAATTTCAGTAAGACATTTTAAATTTTTTATTGCAAAATCCAATTCACAATTCTTTGTTGTAATGGTGAAAACTTAAGAGGAAATAAATACATAATAAAGGAAAAAGTGCATACCTAATATCTTCATATGAATTTTTGTCGTCAGGCGAGGCCGTGTTATATCAAGCATTCCTGATGTTACACAGGATAAATATATGGACCATAGTACCAAATCAATATGGTAAAAGAAAAATTAATGCAAGGATGATGAAGAGTTCTTGATTGTTGTAAACTGACTAATAAGTAAACCGTGAATAAAACTCACAATCTTCCAGACACATATCAACGTACAATCCTTTATGTCCTTAAAACATGAAATCTTTGAACAGATACGGAATCTCTATAATTAGAACCTTGTCCCAATGCATTACCGTCTTCATATTTATCATATGGAGTTGGATATTCTTATTTCAGTCAGAATTTATATAAAATTCGTTGAAGTAGGATTACTTCTACAATATTTGGTTAACAAAAAACAAAAACAAAAAGAATACAGGTAAATACAGATCAAAGTAGCATTTATGGTGAGCTTCTCTAGACTATATATGGTTAAGCGAACGTGGTTAGTGAAATAATGGAGAGGAGTTATCTTCATGTTTTTGGCAGTTATCTTTAAATGTTGAGCCCTGCTAAGGAGGCAAAAATTATCACGTTGGATGGGAGGAGTGATCTTCATGTTTTTTGTCGATACATGACATTTGGTTCTCTTTTAATATTTTACTATTTTAAATTTATTTTCTTCAAATAACTGAAGAAGTAAAGTAAACAAACAAACTTCATTAGTATTGCACAACATGGATATCGTCTTCGTTTCTAGAATTCTCTAAATACTAAAAAAATGATTTAGTTTCCTTCAAAGATTCCTAAATGTACGGAAAACACCTTGCCCATTTTTATTTTTAAATTAAAATAAAATTAAAATGTCCTATAAACCTAATTTGTCTGACCATAAAAATTCAAATTCAAATATTATTTTTATTGGAATCACGTGGAATAAGGATAAGTAACTTCCTTTAAGATTAGTGGAGAAAACTTAGTCGGCAGTTAATTTTTAAAAATGTTTTACAGATTTTGATTCAAAAATTTAGAGTAATAGGCTTGCGCCACTTGTTAATTATTAAACTAAAATTAACTATATTTCAAATTCAAATATAGTAACTAATCTTTCCATAGGCTTACTACCCTCCTTTTAATAATATATAGATAACATATATTATATTAACTAGTTACTCGACACGTACGTTGCACGTGGATATATGTGTTTTGTTAAAGTATAGCATCCACAAACGAAGTGTTCTGAAAAAAAACATATATCATTAAAAAAATTCTCACACCCTAATATAGATATCAAGTGATGAAAAGCCTAAAGAAGCAAATAAGCTTCAATTTTGATCATCAAGATTCACATGTTTAATTTCTGTTTTTAATCAATGATTTGTGTGGCTTCATTAGCAACCATATGTCTGCTTTCCTTATATCATGTTCTTTCACCCTTGGCTGTTGTAACTTAGAAAAAAGATATAGCGGTGACATAACTGTCTGTTTGGTAAGATTCAAATTTTAGGCATGGAACGAATGCAGAAGAAATGAAGGGGCGTTAGGATAGGTAAAAAGGAATCAACATCTTCTATTTAATATATTAATATTGAGAATTATCGAGATTGCTTGATAGTAAACTCCGCTAGATATATAAATATGGGATGTCGAATCTTCTAAAACAATGCTGTAATCAGTGTAACAAATATTGCAAACAAAACAAAATTTATTTACAGTTAAAATTTAAAAAATGCAAATTATGTAGTAACCATTCTCTCAGTACTTACCAAAGAATATAGTTTTATTCATAAGAATTTTTACATGATTTTGTGTCAATATTTTTTAAGAACTTACCCAATAAATAGAAAATTTGCCAGCTCTGTTGCCATCCCTCTTTTTCCAATTGCTATGAAATTGTTTTCTTTAGATAAATATATCTTCGATTCATCGTTTAACACAGGAGGAGAAACATCAATTTTGCTTAGCAAGCACAAGATTAGGTTGGTATGACCATGTCTCATGGGTCTATAGATATTTCAATAAAATATATAGTTTAAACATGAATATGAGATACCCCGTCATGGTTATACATACTTCACGTCCTACAATATTCGCTTTGATTTTTAGAAATTCTTGCCTCCTTATTACCACTGCATACATATCAAGAAGTTATTGTTGTATGCAAGAAGCTATTGTTAAATGAAAGTTAATGTTTCGTACCGCACCTGTTCTTCTCTATCAGAAGGTTAGACTTAAACCAAGACAAAGAGAGCAAGGTGGGCAGTGAAGAAATGATATTGAGATATAATAGCAGAGATAAATAATTGGACATTTTTCTATACAAACTGAAAGATGAAATTACTATGAGAACAAACCACTTAAGTAAATCAGGACCAGAAACAATCCTCTTGTGTAAATGCTTTCACTGTAGCTCATTGTTTTGCAGCATGGTCGCTTGTGAATTGAATCTTCTCAGAGTTAATTCAGTAAATTAAGTTTTGATGTTGTAATAGCTTTGTCATTATTCTTGAAAGACAGGTTCATCTTGATTTAAGTTTGGTTGTATGAAAACGTTGATTAGTTACTTTATACAAAGGAATACAACCTTTCGAGGAGGGTGTTAAGCAAGCTGTAATTAGCAGAATTAGTAAGCAGGGGCAGATTAGTAATTATCCTAAGTCTAGAAGTTAGTTATAACAGAATTAGTTAAAAGTTAGTTAACCTTTCCTAACTCCCTCTGCGTGTATAAAAGCCTCCTAGGCTGATCTGCTATGTAATACAATGAATAGAGATTTTCTCAAATGATCTTCCTCTCTCCCTCTCAACCTTACTTCATCATCTATTCCTCAATTAACAACATGGTATCAGAGCAATTCAGGCAGATCAAGAAGATCTGAAGCTGAGCATTGATCCGTGTAAATTTTTTGGTTCTTACTCTCTTACTGCATCTAGTGGTTCTATTCCCCTTGCCATTCCTGATTGAATCTTGATAGTTAAAAGCAATTCAAGAACTAGTTTTTCGCACTGTTCAAATAGCTTTGAATAACAATGTTCCTGGTCATGGAGTTCCTGTTCTGGATCACAATCACCCACTATACCATCAATCTAATGATATTAGTGGCATTTCTTTAATTTCTGTACAATTGACTGGGAGTGAAAATTACTCACTGTGGAGCAGATCCATGAGGATTGCTTTACTAGGAAGAAATAAACTAGGGTTAGTGGATGGATCCTGCAAGAAAGAACAGTATGAAGAAGGTCTGTGGACTCAATGGGAGAGGTGCAATGCTATAGTACTCTCCTGGTTGATGAATTCCGTGTCAAACACATTGCTTGGTGGAATTGTTTATGCTTCAAATGCTCATATGGTTTGGGAGAATCTGAAAGAGAGGGTTGACAAGGTGAATGACTCAAGAACCTTTAATCTACACAAACAAATATCATCCTTAACTCAAGGAACAAATTCTGTAGCTGTGTACTTCTCCAAACTAAAGGACATGTGGGATGAGTTTGATGCTTTAGTTCCAACTCCAGGATGTGATTGTGACAAGTCTAAGGATTTTAAGGCTTATGTGCAAAGGCAAAAACTGTATCAATTTCTGATGGGCTTGAATGACTCATATCTGCAAGCAAGAAGCCATATCTTGCTCATGAGCCCACTGCCTACTGTGAATCAGGCATATGCCATGATAATTAGTGATGAGAGCCAAAAAGGTTGCACAGGTAACACAGGAATTCTGGGAGCTGCACCACATATAATTGGTTTGGATCAAGCTGCTCTATATAGCAAGGCTAAAGGGAACCAGGGAATGAACAAGTACAAGAAACAGGTCAAAAATCTGTACTGTGATTTCTGCAAATTGACCAATCATACTAGAGAAGGGTGCTGGAAACTGAATGGATACCCTCCAGACTTCAAGAAGAGAAAGGCAAACAATGGTTCAGCATATAATGTTCATTCTGATGGCCAAGATGATCTGTCTTATCAGTCTAATGCACCAATGACACAGTTGAGGGGCTGCAGTTTCACACCAGCACAGTACACACAGATTCTGCAGATGCTAGGAAGTAATAACAATAACAATTCAATGTCAGCAGCTAATATTGCAGGTATCAGTAGTGCCTTACTTGTCTTTACTAGTTCAAAAGAGAGGATCATTGATACTGGAGCCACCAATCACATGGTCTCAGATGTTACATTACTAGATAGAACTTCTGTACAGACTGTCAACCCAAAAAATGTGTTCTTACCTAATGGAGACACTGTGAATGTGACACATACTGGTTCTAGTAACATAGCAGGGGATAATGTACTCACTAATGTGTTCCATTTGCCTCAGTTTAAGTACAACTTACTATCAGTCTCTCAAGTTACCAAAGAGCTTGGCTGCTCAGTTACCTTTTTCCCACATTTTTGTGTGTTCCAGGATCTCTGCAATGGGAAGGTGAGGCTGATTGGTAAGGAGAAAAATGGGCTCTATCTGATGCAACAACAAGGGGATGACAAAGTGGAAGCACATAGTTTAGCTGCTCAGGTCAATGACCAGGAGATTGGACTGTGGCATAATAGGCTTGGACATGTATCTACAAATGTGCTTAGAAGGGTTCTCTCTATTGATAGTATTAAAGTTAGCAGTATAGTTGATAACTGTACAGTTTTTCCTTGTGCTAAACAAACTAGACTTCCATTCCCTAGAAGTTCTATCAGAAGTACAGTTTCTTTTCAGTTGATACATGTAGATGTTTGGGGGCCTTATAATAGGGAAACTTCTATACTTAACTGTCACAAGACCTGACATTGCCTACAGTGTTCAGACACTAAGTCAATTCCTTCAACAGCCAAAACAGTCTCATCTGGAAGCAGCAATGAGAGTAGTTAAATATGTCAAGAACCAGCCTGGACAAGGAGTTCTGTTGTCTAGCAATCCTATTGGAACTGTTAGTGCCTACTGTGATGCTGACTGGGCAGCATGTGTATTCTCTAGAAGGTCAGTAACTGGTTTTGTAGTAAAGCTGGGAGACTCACTGATCTCTTAGAAGTCAAAGAAGTAGACCACTGTGTCCAGAAGCTCTGCTGAAGCAGAATATAGGAGCATGGCCTCCTTATCTGTTGAGATTACTTGGATAATGTACCTCCTTGCTGAAGTTGGAATCAAGTGTGAACTACCAGTTAAAGTGTTCTCAGATAGCAATGCAGCTATGCAAATTACTGCCAATCCTGTCTTTCATGAGAGAACCAAGCACATTGAAATCGACTGCCATTTTGTGAGGGAGAAAATTTTGCAAGGACTGATTTCAACTTAATATGTTTCAACTAAGGAGCAACCAGCAGATGTGTTAACAAAAGGATTGAATCGAGTACATCATGCTTACTTATGTTCCAAGCTAGGATTACTTAATGTGTTTAGTACCTAGCTTGAGGGGGAGTGTTAAGCAAGCTGTAATTAGCAGAATTAGTAAGCAGGGGCAGATTAGTAATTACCCTAAGTCCAGAAGTTAGTTATAACAGAATTAGTTAGCTTTTAAAAGTTAGTTAACCTTTCCTAACTCCCTTCGCGTGTGTAAAAGCCTCCTAGGCTGATCTGCTATGTAATACAATGAATAGAGATTCTCTCAAATGATCTTCCTCTCTCCCTCTCAACCTTACTTCATCATCTATTCCTCAATTAACAACAGAAGGACAGTTCAATAAATCTATAAGTAACTGTTATCTTTATTAGGGTAAGAGGCACTTAAACTAAAGGCATGCAACTATTCGCATAAACCAGCGTCACTACTAGAAATTAATCATTCTGTGTCACAGTTTGGAGACGGAATTCCATCTCTGAGCGTCCTTCGCTTTTAAGCGCGTCGTTGGACTGCTTGGAGACGGAATTCCGTCTCCAAATGCAAAAGTAGCTGACACACTGACACATTCTTGGAGACGGAATTCCGTCTCCAAGACTGTGTCAGAACGCGTTAACTTTTGCATTTGGAGAGGGAATTCCCTCTCCAAGCATTAAATTAATTCCCTCTCCAAGCACTAAATTAATTTAATTGAGTTAGTGCTTGGAGAGGGAATTCCCTCTCAAACATAATTTATATATATTATTTTTATTGTTTAGAGACGGAATTCTCTCTCCAATTAAAAATTGAAAAATTATTTTTGTTGTTTAGAGACGGAATTCCGTCTCTAACTATACAAATCCTGCTAAACAAAAATATTAGAAATTCGTTACAAAGCAACCAAATACCAAAAACAACCTGTTTAACATAAAATACCTGTTTAACATAAAACAAAGCCACCACGGCCAATAAAACAATACTACATATTGTTTCATCATTAACCATTCAACACAAATAAAAACTAAAGTATTTAGTAACATGTTCACAACTTAACAAACCATGAGAGTACTAATCCGCTCCTTGGGACGAGCCACTTCCTTGCTCCTTATCTCTCCAAATCTTTGCCACAATATCCTGTAATTTCTTCACATTCTCACGGTCTTCTAACCGTTGCCTTTCACTATCTTGTAGCCTTTGCTCCATTTCCGCCAATCTAGCGCGCAACTCATCATCCGCAGCTTGTGGTGCATGTGAAGAAGAAGAAGAAGAACAATTAGCATTGACAATACCTACACGAGAAGGCTTCTTGTACCTCGAAGGACCAAGCCATAGGCTCGATTTTTGCTAGTATAGCCACCACCCGCCTGAACGAACATTGCAGTTTCTTCATCCTGGGTGGGTTTAGGAGAGCCTTCTTCGACTTGTGACCCTCGGCTCTCAAGCCATTCTTGGTGTAAAGCTTTGTAGTTTTCCTAAAACACACGACGCGATTAGAATAATTAATTAAAGAATAATTTAAAAAAATAAAATTATTTATGATATCTCACCTCTAGTTGTTGTGCACGTGGCTCGACCCATCCCACCTCATTTCTTTGTTCGTCATATAAATAATGGAACAAACGGAAAAATTCATAATCACTAACTTTTCCATGTTCCGCTTCCTACACAATGCAAATTTGTTAATGCTAAATCAAAATGGTTTTAAGTTTTTAATTTAAATAAAAATTAGATTGACTTACATATCGTGCCCGATGGGTGGCCAAACTAACTGAACCACAAGTGTGCTTCGATCCTCCCCTTGCGGATGCTCTGTTTTTCTTAGCCTGCTCGCTCTGGGCTAAGAATTCAGGTGTTTCCCAATAAATTTTGAGTTTATCCCAATTTTGTTGATAAATCCATTTGGGAACTTTACCCTTTTGCCTGTATTTTGACAGGGAATCACTTAGCCTTTTAGCCGCCTTTTTCTCAAAAACTGCTCGGACTTGATCATCATATATAGGATCCCACGAACACTTGTGCTGAAACAATAACAATATAATAAGTGAAAACTAATAAAATACATATAATAATCAAATGACAAAGCTTCATAAGTATAGTTAATACCGTAAAAGCTTCAAACATGCGGTTCCTAATAGGTACTGGCACCTTTCCCCAGGTCGGCCAACCATCAGTAAAGTGTGGTGTCTTAGATTAAACAACAAGTTTCGCTGCCTTGTCCGATGGAACAAACCTGCATTAAATTTAACATACAAAATTATGTTGATAAATATATATTGCATTCAATTCAAAAGTTTATAATTTAAAGGTTAATGAATAAATCTTACCCTTCTTTGCTGTCAGGCATGATAATCAACCTCCCAGACTCATCGAGAGATCCAATACCACCGGGCAACTGAACTGTAGCGCTAGTACGCTTTTTCCTACCCTTTCGCGCTGTAGTGGTGACAGATGGAGAGGACTCTGGCTGAGTCTCTGGTACGGGTGTACTCGAACTGGGGCATGCCGATGATGATGCAGATGGAACAGTACTCGAAATGGAAGGTGTAGCAGATGGCAAACTATGTGGATGCATACTAGGAGTAGGTATCATCATCAGCTGTGAAGGGCCCGGTGCGCCGAATAGCTGAAATGTAGGGGCCCGTACATGCACAGACTGAGGGGATGTGCCTACCATAGGCATGGAATGGAAAGAGGGACCAGCAAGCTGGCCAAACTGATAGTGTTGCCCCATATGTGGCATGGTCTGTGTAGATATACTAGGGGCCTGTGGCTGATGGAATAGTGGGTTACTAGGGAGACCAGCAAAAAATGTAGGCGGATAATTACCTAGCTGTGAGAGCAAGGTAGAGGTAGGGGTCACCACCGGAAGTGGAGAAGTAGTATGACCTGTGGAAGTATGGCCACCACGGGTCTTAGGTCCTTTCCTACCTCGAGATGCCATATCTGCAAATTAATGTTAAATTCAATAGAATTAGATATGTAATAAAGTGTATCATCGTTAATTAAATACCACAAACAACCAATGTAACGCACAAATATTCAACTACTAACATCAATCATCATCGCTTCCTTCTAGTTCATCAAGCAATTCATCCTCAGAGGTATCATTTTTATCTATGTACTCCCCTTCTTCATTTCCCAACGACGTTTCCATGGTTTGATTGAGCACCGACATATCAAATTCTTCAAAATAATCCACACCTTGATGCAACTCGTCGGGTAATTCTTCATCTACAATTTCTTGAACAGTTGAAATGTCATTTTGGTATGCTTCATCTAATGCATCATCCACCTCAATTCTTCCAACCGGTTTGGCTTTCAAAACAACCCACCAATTTGCTTTTGCCTTGTTCTTCAGTTTATTTTTGCACTTTGGATAAGGAACGTAGTACACTTGTTTCACATTTTGAGCAATGATAAATGGATCATAATGTGCATACGTTCTTTTGTGATTGATTTTAACTATTTTATATACTGGATGCACCTTTGTACCCCGAAGTGGTGTTGGATCAAACCACTTACACCGAAAGAGCACCAACTTTTTCCTTGGATGACCATTAAACTCTAGCTCTAATATTTCATGTATTACACCATAATAGTTAAACTCTCCATCACCAGTGCCTGCATTCACCCACACTCCGCAGTTATATGTTTTCTTCCCCATGGACCATTCTTCAGTATGAAACTTATAGCCATTGATGAAGTACTTAGACATTTGTCTGTACTTATAAATAGGGCCCAATGATAAATCACAAAACAGTGGATGATTGACGCCGTTTTCAGGATTGTGCACCTAACATGCATACAATTGTAGATTTATAAGTTAAAACATACTTGCGTATATTATTCACCAACGGGATATGTGCCACTAAAATACTTACATATTCTCTAAACCACTCTGAAAATTTGGTCGTCACAGCATCGTGCCCAAAGTTAGTGACAAATAAACTGCTATGCACAACAACAATATTTAGGATGTAAAAATTAATATATGTATTAACCTTTTTTTTTTTATGTAGAAACTGACAAATACCTATAAAAAGGTTGCACTTCTGGGCAATTTAGCAGTACATGTGTCGTAGCAACTTGTCTATCGATGTCGCTGAATGGTTTTGTGCAACCTTTTTCTGATCCTCGACCGGGATGATTGAATATGGAAAAATGAGGATACAGTGAATTGCCGCTTTCACCATCATCATGTCGGTTAGGCCTGCGACTTAGAGAAGGTACTTCGGCCCCAAAATAATAAGAACAGAAATGCGACGTTTCCCTTACAAGATAAGCCTCACATATCGACCCCTCAATTCTATTCCTATTTTTTGCAGTCCGCTTACATTTGCCAATAGTCTTGTATAACATAGATAGCCATATAATTTAATAATGAATTAAAAAATATTAAATATAGGAGGAAATCTATGATATGTATTACCTTTCAGTAGGATACATCCACCTTCCCTTAACCGGGCCTCCAAGTCTTGCTTCTTCAACAAGGTGCATAGGCAGATGTTCCATAACATTGAAGAAACCAGGGGGAAATATCTTGGTCAATTTAGTAGAGATCACATGAATATTACTTTCCATCAATTGTAGATTTTCTTCCCTCAATGTACTAGAACACAAGTCCTTGAAAAACACACTCATTTCAGTGAGTGGTTTCCAAATTGTATCAGGCAAGCCATTGAACGCAATTGGCAACAAATTTTCTATGAAAACATGAAAATCATGGCTTTTCATTGCCGTAAGCTTACCTTCTGTCATGTCGACACATTTGGATATATTCGATGCGCAACCATCAGGAAACTTAATATTCTGTATCCACTGACAAATCATTCTTCTCTCCTCCAAGTTAAAAGTGTAGTTCGCTGATGGCTTGCGCACCTTAACCCCATCTGATTGTAGGTGCAATTCAGGTCGTCGACAATATGCCTGAACATCTAACCTTGCCTTCAAGTTGTCCTTTGTTTTGTTATTGACATCCATCACAGTGTTAAAGACAGCATCAAAAAAGTTTTTTTCAATATGCATTGGATCCAGATTATGCCTAAGAAGATTGTCCTTCCAATAAGGAAGTTCCCAAAATATGCTCTGCTTTGTCCAATTATGTGTAACACCAAAGCCTGCTATTCTAGGCAATGGTTGCTGCTCCGTTGCCTTGGGATACCCCTGAACCCGAGACCAAACTTCATGCCCCGTCAACCTCTGTGGAGGATCATCAAAATCCTCCTTATTCTTCATGAATGCACTAGTGTTTCTCCTAAATGGATGGTCGTCTGGCAGAAACTGGCGCTGACAGTCGAACCATGTGTGCTTACGCCCATGTTTCAAATAAAATGCTTTTGTATCTTCCATACAAATAGGACAAGATAGCTTACCAGCAGTGGACCAACCAGACAACATGCCATATGCAGGGAAATCATTAATTGTCCACATCAAACAAGCATGCAATCTAAAGTTTTGTTTCAAGGAACAATCATATGTTACAACACCATCACGCCACAATATTTGTAACTCATCAATCAAAGGCTGCAAGAATACATCAATAGAGCTTTTTGGGTTACTAGGACCAGGGATAATACAAGTCAGGAAAATATATGGACTTGTCATACACATTTCTAGGGGTAGATTATACGGTGTGACGAATACAGGCCAGCAAGAATATGGTGCAGCAGAGACAGCAAACGGAGTAAACCCATCAGAACTCAAACCCAATCTGATGTTTCTAGGTTCACTTGCAAATTCAGGATACACTCTATCAAAATGATTCCATGCTTCTCCATCAGACGGATGACATAGAATACCAGATTGTCGTTTACGTTCATGATGCCATCTCATATGAGGAGCAGAACTCATTGATGCATACAACCTCTTTAACCTTGGCATAAGAGGTAAGTAATGCATCGCTTTTACTGGGACCTGTTTCTGTTTAGAATTTTTGACTGGCTTGTAGCGAGCCTTACCGCAAAACGTACAAAATTGCTTATCTTTGTTTTCTTTATAGTATAACATGCAACCTTTTTTACAGCAGTGAATTCTTTCTGAAGATAGCCCTAAAAACGAAACCAACTTTTTTGCATCGTAGTACGAGGAAGGCAATCCCAAGTTACTTATGTTTAGTTCATTCAAGAGTCCAATGATCTCATCCATGCCTCCTTGAGATATGTTATAATCTGATTTAATACTAAGCAACCTAACTGCCACCGACAGCTTTGAATGACTTGCCCCCTCGTAAAATGGGCGACTTGCTTCTTCCAACTGTTCATAGAAGAGTTTCGCCTCATTATTGAGAATCTCCTCAACATTCGGTTGAGAGGGTTCCCCTTGGTACATTCCAAACGCATCATTCAACATCTCATTCATAGGATAGTTATACCCGACATAGTCATTTTGGAAGTTCTCTCTATGGACACTAGGGTTACACTCTCGATGTGCAGTCCATACAAAATAATTTGGCATAAATCCTTTTTTATAAAGGTGCAACACGACATTTTCAATTGGTTGCACGTGGCTACACTTGCATTTCACACAAGGACATTTGATTGAACCCCCTCGTATATATTCAGGAAGTAATTTAGCTTTAACAATAAACCCATCAACCCCATCTACATAACTTTTCCTCAAACCCATATTTTCATAGAACATATTGTACATCCAACTACGATTTTCATCATGTTCCATCTAAAAAAGTTGCACACAAATAAATATAAATCAATGCAACAAATTATAGCAATTTTTCTAGCAAACTATAGGTGTATAACATTATTGTTAAATTATGCTGTATATTAATTTTTTAATTAACTAACTAAATCAAACTCCCTACATTTATCTTATTTGTCATGTTCAATATCATTGTTCTTAATTATTTCTTTCTAATTATTCTTGCATTAAATTTATCCACTTTATATTATTTTTCTAACTATTTCTAGAACTAATGACATTTAATTTCTAATAATCCAATCTAACAAATATTAAACAAGTATACAAACATGATAGTTGGGGTGTCAAAGTTGGTATTGGGGTGGGGAAAATGGGGGTCGAATTCATGGATGGAAAAAATGGGGAGGGAAAAATAATTTGAATTATAGCTAAAAATAATGGGAAAGATGAAGAAAAAACTTACTTGAATAAATTGGGGATGATTGGGGATGTTTTTGCCGGAGATGGAACAAATTCGCCGTGGAGGGAGTGTGTTCGCTGGAGGCAGTGTGTTCGCCGTGGGGTTTGGGGGTTTTTTAATTTTGGGGAGAGGGAGATACTGAATGTGGAAGAGAGAAGGAGCGGGGGTTATTATTATGGGTTGGAGACGGAATTCCGTCTCCAACCAAAAAGCAAAAAGTGTGTCAGTTGATTGGAGACGGAATTCCGTCTCCAATCACTGACACGCTTTTTGCTTTTTGGTTGGAGAAGGAATTTCGTCTCCAACTCTAAAAAATTTAATTATTTTTTTATTCTTTCTGTGATTGGAGACGGATTGGAGGCGGAATTCCCTCTCCAATCAGTTGGAGAGAGAATTCTGTCTCTGACCTCTTTGTAGCATTTTATCCGATTTTTAGTAGTGCGTGAACCTATTAAGGCAATAGTTATTTTTCTTAATTAGGATATTTAGGTTTTTGTAAAGGGCATTTAAGTAATCTGACTTTTTGCTATATATATATATATATATATATATATATATGCAGCATGGGGTTAACGAGATTTACTGGTGACCCAACCCTGGCAAGGAGTGGCTGAACCCAAAATTAGGTTCAACAACAGCCCTAAACGCCATCCTCGGCTAAGCGGGCAAACAACAGAACCTTGGTTCTGGCGTTCAACCTTCCGCCTGGGTTGTATATCCAACCATACTTTTAATACCACCACCTGCTGAGATTCTAATCTTAATTTGTTATTAGAATCATTTTACCCCAGTAGCTTAGTGTGATAGAGCTCAACACTTAATGATTTTAGCCTATCATTTAGGCCAAATAGCAATATTTAAAATTGTTAAATTAAACAAAATTTAAAGAACTATGAATACCTTGAATTGCGTTCAGCAAATAGAGGAGTTTATTATGACTTTAAAATTTTTACAATGGGAGATTTTCTAATAGAGAGAGAGGTGTATTTTCTGAAGCCTGCCCTATGTACTAAGCTTGCCCTCTCTTGTATAGACAAATTCTAGGAAAAATAAAGCTAGCATGGCCCAAACCTTTACAAATGGCCGGCTAAAAATTAAAGTATGAAAAACATGGCCGACAAGTGGCCAATAATTTTGTAACTTTATTAAAGCTACTTTATAAAAGTTGAAGATTTCTTCAATAATTCTCTATGCCTTGTCTTTTCCTTTGGTGTTGTGATTTTTGGAGAAAGATGCTTCCCCAGCTACTTTTGGCAATTCTTCACCAGCTACCTGTGTCATGATGTTAGTGATATAATCATCCACATCATTGTCAGTGATTGACTGAGATTTTCCTGCCAAACACTGTTCTTCTTCATCCTCTGTGTTATTCGCAGAGGCCATAGATGCATCCGAAGGAATTTCGATCTCAAGATTTTTTATTAAATCTTTTTTAACTTCTTCAAAATACGAAGCTAAAATTTCCGCTTTTGTCATCAGCCCTTTCTTCATTTGGATTTTATTAATTATGTGTTGATAGGGACTTGGAGTATTTTGCTGTTTCATATGATCAATCTGTTTATATTCCTCAATCGATTGTTTTATATTATCAATCGTATCCTGACACTGCATATGACCATCAGTTGTTTTCTGGATCATCTTCTTCCAAAATCTTGTATAAAAATTCCTGTATAAAGCAGGAATATTTTGTGGAGTATAATCCACTTCCACGGTCCATTTCATTATCCATGGGATAGAGTATTCAATGAAGAAATTCATATAACAACTTCCTTCAATTAGAGTATTACCTCTTTGTAATTCTTGAATTTTTGGAGATACCTCCAACCAATCAGTATATAAACTGAGCAATGGTTCTGGTAATATTTTAACGGTAGGACCATAAGTAATCCACCATTGAGAAAACCAGTTTGGTATATTGCTTTGTTTATAAACTTCTCCACATATTTTTATAAACCAAGAATGTTTTC
This sequence comes from Petunia x hybrida, assembly GCA_037355625.1. NCBI lineage: Eukaryota > Viridiplantae > Streptophyta > Magnoliopsida > Solanales > Solanaceae > Petunia > Petunia x hybrida. The sequence continues at coordinate 2,165,056 of JBBBVM010000055.1, forward strand.
TATTATCATTTTCGTATAATAAAGCTTTATGAAAGCTTTCAACATAATCCCAGTAATTGAATTTCAGTGGAACTTTCTGTTCAGGATGGATATAACTTCTTTCAGTCAGGGTGCTCAAACCCCATTCTTCTGGCAATATAATATGTTTGATTATAATCTTGGAAAAGTTATAAACTTTTCTTGTGTTCGCTGGATAAAAATGCGATATTTCGCATGATCCTGTGCCTGAGAGTATCATCTCAAAATGAGCTCTGTACTTATAAGTACAGCTTGGGTATGATGTATATATTATTCATATATTTTGCCATTAATTTCCATGGCTCATCCTTCCATTGAAGGTCTCGATGTTCAAGGAATAATATTAACTCCTTGTAGTCTATTTTGACATATGACTGTATCTTTTCATTGTCATCTTCTAGTATAACAGAAGAGTACGATTCTGGCATATTAGCCTTTCCCTCATTTTGCTTTTCCTGCGAATTTTTCCATTCCAAGAACTGCTGATACTGTTGGTTTGACATAGTATCATCCTTTTTATTATTTGATGAGGAGGATCCTGTCAAATCTTCGGCTATAAGCCTTTGTTTTACCAATTGGGCTAATACAGCACCTCTACCGGTGCCTCTTCCTCTGTTTCCCCTTCCCCTATTAGAGGTTGGGTTGCCGTGACCAGGGCGCATAATCTGCACATGATAATTCATAAACCTATTAGGCCAGAAACATAGGATAATTATCCAAAATATTACGGATTCCCATTATGTCCGTATCTATCTCCTTAATTCTATCAATAATCCTTTGAAGGATACTTGAGATATTATCTGTATAATCTGCTTTTGATAATAAATCCATGGACTCTTTTTCCTAGTATTTTAACTTCTTTTTTGTATTAAGCAAATCCCAATATAATATTCTCATTTGTCTTGATATAATCTGGTGCTGGCAATAAGGACAATAAACATTTCTACGCCTGCACATATCTGATTGTCTGTACATTAAATGTTAGTAATTAATCACCATTAACTAGACATATATTCTCTAGTTAAAAAATCAGGAAGACGATTTTCTTCTCCTTTTTTATATTGGATTTCAAAATCAAATGGGGCCAACAATGCCTGCCATCTTGCAAACATTTGTTTAGAAACATCATGTTTACAATCTTTATTAAACATAAATTTAGCTGATTGACACTCAGTCTTTATTATAAATTTCTGGTTGTATAATTCACCTTGAAATTTTAATACGCATTTTACTATAGCAAGTATTTCTTTTGCTATTGTTGCGTAATTTTTCTGGCTATTATTCCATTTACCAGAATGAAATTGAACTACATATTCAATTCTATCTTCTGGAGAGTATTGCTTTAAAATCCCTCCATAACCAATGTTAGAAGCATCAGTTTCAATTATCTTTGGCCAAGTAGGATTAGCCAACGTAAGACAAGGAAGATTCTTTACTCTTTCCTTGATCTTCTGGACTGTTTTAGTATGAACATCAGTCCAAGGTTTTGGAATCTTTTTTAATCTATCATATAAGATAGCTGTATCTTTAGCAAGATTCATATAAAATGGAGCAATATAATTTAAACTCCCTAGAAATCTCTGTAATTGAGTTTTATCTGTTATAATATCAGGAAATTTAGAAGCAAATTCAATACTTCTATTAATAGGTATAATCTTTCCTTTTTCAATATTATGACCAAAGAATCTTACCTTTGTTTGAAATAAAAACATTTTCGGTTTAGATATAACTAAACCATTTTGTATAATTATTTTCTTAAATAATTCAAGATGCTTGAAATGCATTTCAATAGTATTTGAAAATACTAATATATCGTCAATATAAACGATAATAAAATTGCTATAAGGAATGAATATATCATTCATAATTTTCTGAAATTCAGAAGGGGCATTTTTTAATCCAAATGGCATAACATTCTATTCAAACTGTCCTATTGGGACATTAAAAGCAGTTTTATACCTGTCAACTTCAGCTATCTGAATCTGCCAGTATCCTGATTTCAAATCAAATTTAGAAAATATAATAGCATTATGAAGCCTATCTAATAAATCCTTTTTATTAGGAATAGGATATCTAATCCATTTCAAAGCTTTATTCAAAGGTTTATAGTTTATGACTAACCTTGGAACTCCTCTTTCTTGTTCAGCATGTTTATTAACATAAAAAGCTGTACAAGACCATGGGGATTTTGAAGATTGAATAAGACCTTTATGTAATAAAGAATCTATTTCCTTTTTACATAATTCCAAATATTCTGAATTCATTTGGCAAGGTCTTGGCTTAGTAGGAATACTATTAGTTTCAGAAAATCCTTCCTCATATGGAAGTGTAACTACATGTTTTTTTCTATTCCAAAAAGCATTTGGATGTTCACTACAAATCTGTAATGAAAACTGATTTATTATAAAATCAATTTTTTCTCTTAATTTGGGATATTTTATAATCTCATCAATATTTAAAGTATAAATTTCTTGTTTAAGAAAATTGATATGCTGACTTTTCTTAGCTAGCATATCCTTTAACTGGTTTAAAACTCTAGTAATAGGTTCAGTTATAAACTGGAAAATAATAGGTTTTTCTTGAAAAGTTCCTATTATCCCTTCTTTATCTATTCTAGTAATAGAAAATATTTTTTGTAAAAAGGGTGTTCCTAGTATAACTTGGTTAGACATATTTTTTATCAAAAGAAAGCTTTGAGGTATACATACTTTATTTGTGCATATAGAAGCTTTTGGCAATTTGTACTCAATCTGCATTTTCTCACCATTAGCAGACCTTAAACTATGAGTAGTCTTATGAAAATATCATGAAGGAATTAATCCTTCTTGAACACAATTTAAATCTGCTCCACTATCAACAAGAGCTATAAATTCTTTTTTGAAATTATAATCAATAAGAAGAGTAATTTTTATAAAAAACTTTTGTGAAGTAAAAACTTCTAAAGTGGTTAGAAACTCTCTTTTCCCGACATCCTGCATATCACTAAAAATGTTGATAATATTTTCATCAAGATCCTAAAAATTAGAAGTGGTAAGGATTTCATCCTTTTCTTTACCTTTTCCTTCAATTCTGGAAATCCTTTGTTCTAATATCCTATTTTCCTTCTTAAGATTATAAATCTCCTGTTTAAGGTTATAAACCTCTTTTTCCAAATCCTGAGACGTAGTAGGTGAACTACTATGACTCATTTTTCTTTGTTCTAGAAGTCTTTTAACTTCTTTCATGGTGTATGGAGTATTATCCATAGGGGCATAGAAACCCTTTTTCAATCCTTCGGATTCCTTCTGTTCGAAATTTCCCTTGATCTGATCTATAAGTTTAGATCTAACTTCGGAATCCTGCACCATCTTCAACAATTCTATTAAATTATCATTATCCAAAGTATTAAGACTAAATTGAGAAAATAAATTATAAAATTCATCATTTTTTTCATTATCACAAGGTTGTCCAATCTTGCAAGGATCACATTCATCCTCAGAACTACTGACAATATCACTTTCATCCTGGAAGACTTTATTTAGTTCTTCCTTGGTAGGGATATTTTCTTCACATGGATCCGATATTTCTGGTTCAGAATTTAATAAGATCTTGCATAAAGAATCCTTCAGATCTTGATCTATATTAAGAGCCTCGATCTTTTTCTTTACTTTGCAATCTTTATAATAGTGACCAAATCTTCCACACTTATAACAATTTTGTGAATTCTTGGATCTAGCAATATCCTTTTGCTTTTTAAAAGCCTTTTTCCTTCTAGCACGTTTTTCTGTGCGTCTTTCTAAATATTTTTGTCTCCTTTTCTGGTAGTCATGCTTCTTACCAGTCTTGCTTTTATGAAGCTTATGAGACTTCGATTTGGTTCGTGGATCATCCATACCAAATTGTCCACAAAATTCACCCAACTGTTGTCTTTCATTAAGACGATGGCGTTTGAGCTCCTGATTTAGCTTAATTTCATTACATAACGCCAATCCTTCTTGGATACATATTCCAACTAAACTTCCATAAGTATGCTCATCATAATTAATATGAACTCCCCCTTGTCTAAGAGCTTTCTTAACTCTTTCTGCAAAGAGGTTAGGAAGTCCATCTATAAATTTGGATTTCCAATGAGTGCTATTACACTCTGGTAACTCCATAACTCTGCAAAGAAATGTATCTGTATAGAGTCTAAATGAAGTTAAAGTCTTACATCTCATATTCTGTAAGAGGGTTCGAATAGTCTCACTATTATCAGACCATCTACCTGAAAAGTGTTCAATTATATTAACAACCAATGAATAAACAGTATTGGAATTATCTGCTGTAGATGTTCCAGGTTCATTTTTTACTTCATTCAAAATTTTATTTCGCTGGTCAGCTGTAAGATAATTATCCCACCAGCCTTTCAATTGACCAGTAAAACCTGCAACAATCATATTGGCAACAGTTTTATCACTATTACCATTAGTTTTACAGATAGTGCTATACATCATCATTCTATGTATAACAATATACATCTGCCTATTGGTATGACCATCAATGTTCCACTCATAAATTTGTTTACCACTGAAGCTATTAGGAGCATACATATCATCCTGTTCTTCGAATAGTACATCCTGAGGAGTAGGCCTTGGGTAGTAAAACATTCTTTGCCTTGGCTTTTCAGCAAATTTTGAATTATAAGAAGACTTTAGTTTATTAATTTGATCAAAATTCAATTCAGGAAAATCATTATCAGAAAATTCATTATCACTCCCCTCTGTATTAATTAGAGGCTTTAGAGATAACTCTTTAAATTTTTCAACACTTATTTTTCTAATGAATATCATTAGGAACAAAACTACTGTTAAAAACAGTAGAAAAGAAGAATATGAAATGCCACAGCATTTAGATTTACTTAATAAATGGACTATTCCTAAAGTTCAACCTAGGCTGATATACCAGCTAGGAACCTTTGAAAAATTGGGTTTAAAACAGGTAGTGAAAACTACTGAAGAAACGATCACGGTTGATAGCGATCATGCTACTTTTAATTTATTGTCTGAGCATGATTTAACACCGTATATGCATACTCATAGATTCATTCATATTGGTTTAATTCAAGTTGCTTTTTAAATCTTTAACCTTAAGAGGTTTACCTGAAAGTTTTATAGCTGCTCTCAGGGATGGTAGAAACCATAATTGGAAGAAATCCCTTATAGGGATTATTCAATCAAGTTTGGCTTATGGCCCAGTATATTTTAATGCTTATCCGAATTTACAGATATCGTTGTCGGATGAAAATGCTTTAAAAGCTTTGGTTTTAAATGTTAAATTACATGGTTATGATTATATGCCTAATACAGAAGTAATATGTATCTGTTATAGGATTTATTTTAAACCACTATATACTTTGAATCCTATGTGCAAAATTATGGATTTTAAAAATGAAACTATTTTAATGGAAACTAATTTTGGTAAATCTAAAATTACTACCAGAAGACCTATCAAATGGGATGAAATAGATTTCCCTAAAGAGTGGGTCATGGAGGAAGTGGTTCCTCCAAAGGACTTTAAAAATATAGATCTAACTGGAATTGAACAAACTCCAGAAGGAAATGTAAGAATCAGGTTTGAACCTGAAGATGACAGGTCTAGTTTTCAAGGTTTATCTAGATCTAATTCGTTACATCATTCTTATATTTCTCCTATTGATTATATTGTTCAAACTCCTTCTAGAGCTTCTACTTCTCAGTTAAGAGAGGAAGTGCCTAGATATCATACTTTGAAAATTGATAAAAATAATATTGTTACTCCTGTTGCTCCTATAAAGGAACAACAAATAAACGATGTAGACATAACTGCATCTGAAATGGATTTTGGTGAAATTTAATGGATTTTAAGTCTACAATTGATTTTAGTCGGGGATCACCCGCAAGAAAGAAGGTATCTGAGGATTTTTATAAACCTAGATGGGAACAATTTAGAAAATGGTTTTTTAAGAGTTTTAATAAAACTGAACAAAATGATTTTCAAGAAGAATTTTATAAAGATCTTGAGAAAGTTAATAAAATTATATCTTTCATTCCATGGTTTATGGGAAAATATATAGCAAATAATATCGCTGTTTTGGAAAGACAATTTGAATTATCAAATGGTAAAATCATTGACGTTGTATTACCTCCACAGCAACCTTTCAAAATAAAGAAGGAGGGAAAAATGATTGATTTTGCAGCTTTTTCTGCAATGTTTGAAGATAATACTCTTCAAATTACTGTTAGACACATTAATATAATCTTGAAACAGCAGAACTATACAAATATTTATGTTCGTATATTGGGTGAACATATTGCGTCTTTACATGATAAAGTAGATAAATTATTATCGATGAGCAGTAATACTGCCAGTACATCAGGAAACGAAAAATTGTAAGAGCCACCACGGGTAGCCATTCCAACCATTCAACCTCCTCCTGATGTTGAAAATTTTAAAATAAAACCTGATGCATCTAATATAGAAAAGTTTTTAAATGAAAAATTTAAAGAGTTATCTCTAAAGCCTCTAATTAATACAGAGGGGAGTGATAATGAATTTTCTGATAATGATTTTTCTGAATTGAATTTTGATCAAATTAATAAACTAAAGTCTTCTTATAATTCAAAATTTGCTGAAAAGCCAAGGCAAAGAATGTTTTACTACCCAAGGCCTACTCCTCAGGATGTACTATTCGAAGAACAGGATGATATGTATGCTCCTAATAGCTTCAGTGGTAAACAAATTTATGAGTGGAACATTGATGGTCATACCAATAGGCAGATGTATATTGTTATACATAGAATGATGATGTATAGCACTATCTGTAAAACTAATGGTAATAGTGATAAAACTGTTGCCAATATGATTGTTGGAGGTTTTACTGGTCAATTGAAAGGCTGGTGGGATAATTATCTTACAGCTGACCAGCGAAATAAAACTTTGAATGAAGTAAAAAATGAACCTGGAACATCTACAGCAGATAATTCCAATGCTGTTTATTCATTGGTTGTTAATATAATTGAACACTTTTCAGGTAGATGGTCTGATAATAGTGAGACTATTCGAACCCTCTTACAGAATATGAGATGTAAGACTTTAACTTCATTTAGACTCTATACAGATACATTTCTTTGCAGAGTTATGGAGTTACCAGAGTGTAATAGCACTCATTGGAAATCCAAATTTATAGATGGACTTCCTAACCTCTTTGCAAAAAGAGTTAAGAAAGCTCTTAGACAAGGGGGAGTTCATATTAATTATGATGAGCATACTTATGGAAGTTTAGTTGGAATATGTATCCAAGAAGGATTGGCGTTATGTAATGAAATTAAGCTAAATCAGGAGCTCAAACGCCATCGTCTTAATGAAAGACAACAGTTGGGTGAATTTTGTGGACAATTTGGTATGGATGATCCACGAACCAAATCAAAGTCTCATAAGCTTCATAAAAGCAAGACTGGTAAGAAGCATGACTACCAGGAAAGGAGACAAAAATATTTAGAAAGACGCACAGAAAAACGTGCTAGAAGGAAAAAGGCTTTTAAAAAGCAAAAGGATATTGCTAGATCCAAGAATTCACAAAATTGTTATAAGTGTGGAAGATTTGGTCACTATTATAAAGATTGCAAAGTAAAGAAAAAGATCGAGGCTCTTAATATAGATCAAGATCTGAAGGATTCTTTATGCAAGATCTTATTAAATTCTGAACCAGAAATATCGGATCCAGGTGAAGAAAATATCCCTACCAAGGAAGAACTAAATAAAGTCTTCCAGGAGGAAAGTGATATTGTCACTAGTTCTGAGGATGAATGTGATCCTTGCAAGATTGGACAACCTTGTGATAATGAAGAAAATGATGAATTTTATAATTTATTTTCTCAATTTTAATCTTAATACTTTGGATAATGATAATTTAATAGAATTGTTGAAGATGGTGCAGGATTCCGAAGTTAGATCTAAACTTCTAGATCTGATCAAGGGAAATTTCGAACAGAAGGAATCCGAAGGATTGAAAAAGGGTTTCTATGCCCCTATGGATAATACTCCATACACCATGAAAGAAGTTAAAAGACTTCTAGAACAAAGAAAAATGAGTCATAGTAGTTCACCTACTACGTCTCAGGATTTAGAAAAAGAGGTTTATAACCTTAAACAGGAGATTTATAATCTCAAGAAGGAAAATAGGATATTAGAACAAAGGATTTCCAGAATTGAAGGAAAAGGTAAAGAAAAGGATGAAATCCTTACCCCTTCTAATTTTGAGGATCTTGATGAAAATATTATCAACATTTTTAGTGATATGCAGGATGTCGGGAAAAGAGAGTTTCTAACCACTTTAGAAGTTTTTACTTCACAAAAGTTTTTTATAAAAATTACTCTTCTTATTGATTATAATTTCAAAAAAGAATTTATAGCTCTTGTTGATAGTGGAGCAGATTTAAATTGTGTTCAAGAAGGATTAATTCCTTCACGATATTTTCATAAGACTACTCATAGTTTAAGGTCTGCTAATGGTGAGAAAATGCAGATTGAGTACAAATTGCCAAAAGCTTCTATATGCACAAATAAAGTATGTATACCTCAAAGCTTTGTTTTGATAAAAAATATGTCTAACCAAGTTATACTAGGAACACCCTTTTTACAAAAAATATTTTCTATTACTAGAAAAGATAAAGAAGGGATAATAGGAACTTTTCAAGAAAAACCTATTATTTTCCAGTTTATAACTGAACCTATTACTAGAGTTTTAAACCAGTTAAAGGATATGCTAGCTAAGAAAAGTCAGCATATCAATTTTCTTAAACAAGAAATTTATACTTTAAATATTGATGAGATTTTAAAAAATTCCAAATTAAGAGAAAAAATTGATTTTATAATAAATCAGTTTTCATTACAGATTTGTAGTGAACATCCAAATGCTTTTTGGAATAGGAAAAAACATGTAGTTACACTTCCATATGAGGAAGGATTTTCTGAAACTAATAGTATTCCTACTAAGGCAAGATCTTGCCAAATGAATTCAGAATATTTGGAATTATGTAAAAAAGAAATAGATTCTTTATTACATAAAGGTCTTATTCAATCTTCAAAATCCCCATGGTCTTGTACAGCTTTTTATGTTAATAAACATGCTGAACAAGAAAGAGGAGTTCCAAGGTTAGTCATAAACTATAAACCTTTGAATAAAGCTTTGAAATGGATTAGATATCCTATTCCTAATAAAAAGGATTTATTGGATAGGCTTCATAATGCTATTATATTTTCTAAATTTGATTTGAAATCAGGATACTGGCAGATTCAGATAGCTGAAGTTGACAGGTATAAAACTGCTTTTAATGTCCCAATAGGACAGTTTGAATAGAATGTTATGCCATTTGGATTAAAAAATGCTCCTTCTGAATTTCAGAAAATTATGAATGATATATTCATTCCTTATAGCAATTTTATTATCGTTTATATTGACGATATATTAGTATTTTCAAATACTATTGAAATGCATTTCAAGCATCTTGAATTATTTAAGAAAATAATTATACAAAATGGTTTAGTTATATCTAAACCGAAAATGTTTTTATTTCAAACAAAGGTAAGATTCCTTGGTCATAATATTGAAAAAGGAAAGATTATTCCTATTAATAGAAGTATTGAATTTGCTTCTAAATTTCCTGATATTATAACAGATAAAACTCAATTACAGAGATTTCTAGGGAGTTTAAATTATATTGCTCCATTTTATAAGAATCTTGCTAAAGATACAGCTATCTTATATGATAGATTAAAAAAGATTCCAAAACCTTGGACTGATGTTCATACTAAAACAGTCTAGAAGATCAAGGAAAGAGTAAAGAATCTTCCTTGTCTTACGTTGGCTAATCCTACTTGGCCAAAGATAATTGAAACTGATGCTTCTGACATTGGTTATGGAGGGATTTTAAAGCAATACTCTCCAGAAGATAGAATTGAATATTTAGTTCAATTTCATTCTGGTAAATGGAATAATAGCCAGAAAAATTACGCAACAATAGCAAAAGAAATACTTGCTATAGTAAAATGCGTATTAAAATTTCAAGGTGAATTATACAACCAGAAATTTATAATAAAGACTGAGTGTCAATCAGCTAAATTTATGTTTAATAAAGATTGTAAACATGATGTTTCTAAACAAATGTTTGCAAGATGGCAGGCATTGTTGGCCCCATTTGATTTTGAAATCCAATATAAAAAAGGAGAAGAAAATCGTCTTCCTGATTTTTTAACTAGAGAATATATGTCTAGTTAACGGTGATTAATTACTAACATTTAATGTACAGACAATCAGATATGTGCAGGCGTAGAAATGTTTATTGTCCTTATTGCCAGCACCAGATTATATCAAGACAAATGAGAATATTATATTGGGATTTGCTTAATACAAAAAAGAAGTTAAAATACTGGAAAAAAGAGTCCATGGATTTATTATCAAAAGCAGATTATATAGATAATATCTCAAGTATCCTTCAAAGGATTATTGATAGAATTAAGGAGATAGATACGGACATAATGGGAATCCGTAATATTTTGGATAATTATCCTATGTTTCTGGCCTAATAGGTTTATGAATTATCATGTGCAGATTATGTGCCCTGGTCACGGCAACCCAACCTCTAATAGGGGAAGGGGAAACAGAGGAAGAGGCACCGGTAGAGGTGCTGTATTAGCCCAATTGGGAAAACAAAGGCTTATAGCCGAAGATTTGACAGGATCTTCCTCATCAAATAATAAAAAGGATGATACTATGTCATACCAACAGTATCAGCAGTTATTGGAATGGAAAAATTCACAGGAAAAGCAAAATGAGGGAAAGGCTAATATGCCAGAATCGTACTCTTCTGTTATACTAGAAGATGACAATGAAAACATACAGTCATATGTCAAAATAGACTACAAGGAGTTAATATTATTCCTTGAACATCGAGACCTTCAATGGAAGGATGAGCCATGGAAATTAATGGCAAAATATCTGAATAATACATCATACCCAAGCTGTACTTATAAGTACATAGCTCATTTTGAGATGATACTCTCAGGCACAGGATCATGCGAAATATCGCATTTTTATCCAGCGAACACAAGAAAAGTTTATAACTTTTCCAAGATTATAATCAAACATATTATATTGCCAGAAGAATGGGGTTTGAGCACCCTGACTGAAAGAAGTTATATCCATCCTGAACAGAAAGTTCCACTGAAATTCAGTTACTGGGATTATGTTGAAAGCTTTCATAAAGCTTTATTATACGAAAATGATAATAGAAAACATTCTTGGTTTATAAAAATATGTGGAGAAGTTTATAAACAAAGCAATATACCAAACTGGTTTTCTCAATGGTGGATTACTTATGGTCCTACCGTTAAAATATTACCAGAACCATTGCTCAGTTTATATACTGATTGGTTGGAGGTATCTCCAAAAATTCAAGAATTACAAAGAGGTAATACTCTAATTGAAGGAAGTTGTTATATGAATTTCTTCATTGAATACTCTATCCCATGGATAATGAAATGGACCGTGGAAGTGGATTATACTCCACAAAATATTCCTGCTTTATACAGGAATTTTTATACAAGATTTTGGAAGAAGATGATCCAGAAAACAACTGATGGTCATATGCAGTGTCAGGATACGATTGATAATATAAAACAATCGATTGAGGAATATAAACAGATTGATCATATGAAACAGCAAAATACTCCAAGTCCCTATCAACACATAATTAATAAAATCCAAATGAAGAAAGGGCTGATGACAAAAGCGGAAATTTTAGCTTCGTATTTTGAAGAAGTTAAAAAAGATTTAATAAAAAATCTTGAGATCGAAATTCCTTCGGATGCATCTATGGCCTCTGCGAATAACACAGAGGATGAAGAAGAACAGTGTTTGGCAGGAGAATCTCAGTCAATCACTGACAATGATGTGGATGATTATATCACTAACATCATGACACAGGTAGCTGGTGAAGAATTGCCGAAAGTAGCTGGGGAAGCATCTTTCTCCAAAAAGCACAACACCAAAGGAAAAGACAAGGCATAGAGAATTATTGAAGAAATCTTCAACTTTTATAAAGTAGCTTTAATAAAGTTACAAAATTATTGGCCAGTTGTCGGCCATGTTTTCCATACTTTAGTTTTTAGCCGGCCATTTGTAAAGATTTGGGCCATGCTAGCTTTATTTTTCCTAGAATTTGTCTATATAAGAGAGGGCAAGCTTAGTACATAGGGCAGACTTCAGAAAATACACCTCTCTCTCTATTAGAAAATCTCCCATTGTAAAAATTTTAAAGTCATAATAAACTCCTCTATTTGCTGAAAGCAATTCAAGGTATTCATAGTTCTTTAAATTTTATTTAATTTAACAATTTTAAATATTGCTATTTGGCCTAAATGATAGGCTAAAATCATTAAGTGTTGAGCTCTATCACACTAAGCTACTGGGGTAAAATGATTCTAATAACAAATTAAGATTAGAATCTCAGCAGGTGGTGGTATTAAAAGTATGGTTGGATATACAACCCAGGCGGAAGGTTGAACGCCAGAACCAAGGTTCTGTTGTTTGCCCGCTTAGCCGAGGATGGCGTTTAGGGCTGTTGTTGAACCTAATTTTGGGTTCAGCCACTCCTTGCCAGGGTTGGGTCACCAGTAAATCTTGTTAACCCAATATTTTATATATATATATATATATATATGACATGATGATGTATAAATTTAATGCACATTATATTCTGTAAGACGACATCATTTCATGCTATGGTATGACGTTCTCGAGAGATTGAATATAGATGTGAGTGGCGGGAGTTCATAGGCCGAAAGGAGATAAAATGAAAGAGGTTTTTACGAGAGCCAACGAAGGTAACACAGATACGAAAACCGTTCAATATTAATATTATGGCACTATTGAAGGAGTTTGGAAAAGGTGACGAAACATTATGTCTTATAATTAATGATTTAAAGAAACTTAGTTATTTATTTAAAAAAATATTACATGTACTACTAAGCAATCATGTTTTCTAAGTACTATTTACTTTAGAATGTATACTAAACTCTTTAAAAGATACATTTTCCAATATATTTAACTTCTGGTACGTAGGTGGCAAAAATATATAACAGGAACATAACCCAAATTCAAAAACATTGGTCACCGGAAACAGGTAATACAAAATGGGCTGAGAGGTATTACAAAGGTAGAAGTGCTGGGGCAAACATATACAGGAGTACTTTAGTAACTGCAGTGTACCATCTATAGCAAGCAACGAACACCACGGTATTCCAGGGGAAGCAAAGATCAGAAGAGGCCATTGTTATAATGATAATAACCAGGAGGTCTATTTCAGAGCTCACCTGAGATCAAATTAAAGCTTGCATCTTGTAACAAGAATCTAACGTTTTTCCTTGTAAAATAATGAAAGTATGTTATGTCCAGAAGAGTGCTATTTCTGTTTTATTCCTTTGAGCGGTAAATAAGCAATTTTGGTAATAAAAATTCTTATTTGCCCAAAAAAAAAAAAAAAAAATTAGTCATTAGAAGTTTGAGAATTCATCACGTCTGATAGAGTTAAATTATTTTTACTGTAATTATTTACTGTTGTAGATGTTTATCCAAATGTACTACAAGTTCTATATAAATCAAACACATGGGTGGCTGATCACGTCAAGCCTTCCCAAAGTTATTCTCCTTCTTGTTCTACAACTCTGTATTCATCTTGGTATCAGACGCTAGCCGATCAACCATGACTTCCGACACCAGCTCCTCCTCTGTCATCCAAAGTTCTGTTTCAAAATCATCTCTTGGACTTCGTTTGATTCCTCCTGTTGTTTCAAACATTAAGGGATTTATTCCTTTTGAATTAACATACACAAACTATCTAACTTGGAAAAAAGTGTTTCTTACTGTACTCAAAAGCCACAATCTACTCTCAATGATTGATGGTTCAATCCCTTGCCCTCAATCTGACCATTCTGAGTTTAATCTTTGGATTCAATGTGACACTATCACAATGAGTTGGATCAATGCTACCTTGTCTCCTTCTGTGCTTGACACTCTCTTGAACTTTTCCTGTGAAACTTCAAAAGATGCGTGGGATACTCTTGCATCTCTATATCTTGATCAAGTCTCCTCTTCTGCCATTCACCTTAAATCAAAATTTCAGAATTTCAAGAAGGGTACTCTTTCCATGGAAGAATATCTTCAAAAGCTTCATTCAATGGCTTGCTCTCTTCGAGCGATTGGTAGGACTATCTCTGAGGATGATCTTGTCACACAAGCCTTGCAAGGTCTCCCGGCTTCCTACCGGACCTTTGTCTCAAGCCTAAATGCAAATGCAAAACTTCCATCCTTCATTGCTTTGCGACCTTTACTCCTCACAGAAGAAGCTCACATTAAGGTTGCTTCTCCAGAAGATTCGAGTGCTCAAACAACTGCCTTAATCACATATACTCAAAATTCTTCTAACTCTGCTTATCACAGTGCCAATGGAAGAGGCCGTGGACGAAATAACAAACAAGTTCATGGCAGAGAACGTGGCCAACAATCTCCTCGTGCAGCTCCTTCACGATCTCCATGGCATGGTTTTAAACCTTCACACCAATCTGATGGAATTTTGGGTAGCAGGCCTTTTTCATTTAATGCAGCCAAGCAATGTCAGATTTGTCTCCATTACAACCATACTGCATTAGAGTGTCCAATAGGTTCAATCACTCGTTTGCCGCCAATAATTTGCAAAGTCTTTAGCAGCAACGAGCCTAGAAGAGGTTCAACCGACTATGTGGTATCCGGATTTTGGAGCATCTGCTCATATGACCAATGATCCTTCCATTCTATCTTCTTCATCGCCGTACAATGGTTCGAATCAAGTGATGGTAGGCAATGGTAATCTTCTTCGTATATTTTTCGCTTGGTTTTTCTTCTCTTCCAACAACTTCTAGACCCCTACATCTCAATAATATTTTATATGTTCCATCTCTAAAAAAGAATCTTCTCTTTATTCAGCGCTTGTGTGCCGACAATGACTGTTACATTGAATTTACTAACTCTAACTTTTTTGTCAAGGACAAGAAGACCAACAAAATCTTGGTCCAATGTGAAAATGAAGGTCTCTTTATCTTCTCTCAACTCCACATGCTTCCTTACCTTCAGTTGGTCTATTCAGTAGTCTTTCCTCTCCGTCTATTTGGCATCAACATTTGGGACATCCGGGACAACGTTCACTTGATGCTCTAGTTCATAGGGGTTTAATAAATTGTTCTTCATTAGTTGAGAATAATAATTGTAATGTTTGCCATTTAGGCAAACAAACAAGATTGTCTTTTCAACTTTCGAATAGTAATGTCAATGTTCCTTTCCATTTAATCCATTCAGATGTTTGGCAAGCACCAATTTCTTCTCATTCTGGCTTTCATTATTATATCTTATTTCTTGATGATTTTACAAAATTCTCTTAAATTTATTTAATGCGGAATAAGTCTGAAGCGTTTGATAAATTCAAAGAATTTTATGCCATGGTAGTTAATACACTTCACTCTTCAATTGCTTTTTTCCAATCTGATGGTGGTAAAGAATTCGACAACGCAAAATTTAATTTATTTTTTAAAGAAAAAGGAATAATTCACCGTTTTTCCTGTCCCTATACTTCATCCCAAAATGGTAGAGCTAAGCATCGTCACATAAATAATGTTATTCGATGTTAATTTTTCAAGTTCACGTGCCGTTTACTTTCTGGGCTGACGCAGCTTTATATGCTGTTCTTCTTATAAATTCTACTCCTCTTCCTGTACTAAATTTTGTTTCTCCTTATGAAAATCTTTTCGGTCATGTCCTAGATTACCATTCTTTTAAAACTTTTAGTTGTCTTTGCTATCTTTTGTCGCATTTGGTCATGTAAATAAGTTTCATCGTTGATCTACCCCCTGCCTTTTCCTTGGTTCTTCCCCACGCCACAAAGGCTTCAAGTGCCTTAACCCATCTACAAATACTGTTATTATTTCTAGGCATGTTGAATTTTTAGAAACCATTTTTCCCTATAAGTCTATGTTTCCTACGTTTCCTACTACTACAGGTAAAATGATTCAAGAGCAATTTGATTTTGTTCCCATCACCTATTCTCCAATATCTTCCGCTACTTTATCTCCTACACATGTAAACCATACTACCCTTGGGACTCTATCAGAATCTTTCCAACCATCATCATCTTTATCACAACCAAAGTTTACTTATCCCATTCAATCTACATCTCCATCTAATCCAACTACTCCTACTCCGTCTACAAGTCTACCTGATTGTACTCCTCAGTCCACATCCTTATCAATTCCAACACTCCAACAATCTACATCATCTGCACCCTTATCCATAACATCTCAACAACTAAATTCCCATCTTTCCCATCTACAAGTTCTCCTCCTACATGTACCTCTTCAGGACAGATTGCAACCAACACTGATAGACCTCATCACATGGTAACTATGACGATGACTGGTTCTTTAAAGCCACATCAAATATTCTCACTTTCAACCTCTACCCAGTCTACGTTTGAACCCCAATCTTATGCTCAAGCTGCTAAGGATCCTTGTTGGCAAAAGGCTATGAGTGAAGAATACAATGCCCTTATCCACAACAACACCTGGACACTTGTTCCTTCACCTCCACATGCAAATATTGTTGGTTGTAAGTGGATATATCGCATTAAATATAATGCTAATGGATCAATTGATAGGTACAAGGCTCGGCTTGTCGCCCAAGGATTCTCTCAACAACCCGGCATGGATTATAATCAAACTTTTCCACCAGTGATAAAACCAAGCACGGTTAGACTTGTCATCTCTTTGGCCTTACAGAAAAATTGGCATATGCATCAACTTGATGTGTCAAATGCCTTTTTACATGGTGAGCTTGAGGAAGAAGTGTACATGCGACAACCCAAAGGCTTTGTGCATCTGGATTATCCAAATCATGTATGCAAACTCAAGCGAGCTCTCTGTGGTCTTAAACAATCACCTCGAGCTTGGTTTCACCGTCTTACTACTTATTTACTTGATATTGACTTTCTTCAGTCATCTACAGACCATAGCATGTTTTATTATACTTACAACTCTGCAATTTTGGTGCTCCTTGTTTATGTGGACGATACCGCTATTTTTGGTACTTCCAGGTTCTTGATTGATGCCTTCATTCGATCAATGCAGGCAGAATTTTCAATGCGAGATTTGGGTTCATTAAGTTATTTCCTTGGTGTTTAAATAGTTCAAAATAGGGAAGGAATTTTGCTACAGCAGCGCAAGTATATTGCTGATATTCTTCGGTGCTTCAACTTGGAAAATTCAAAGCCTGTTCTTAATCAATTGCATTCAAAACAGGATTGGCATTGTTCCACTTCGCCTCTTCTCTCGGATATTACTAACTACCGTCAAATGGTTGGTTGTCTCCAATATCTTGCCTTTACACGACCTGACATCCAATTTGCTGTCAATATGTGTGCTCAATTCCTTCATGAACCTCGAGAATTACATATTCAGGTAGTTAAGCGCATTTATAGGTACTTAAAAGGTACAATTGCTTGGAGTTTGCAATTATATCGCAATTCCTCCCCTATTCTTACAGTGTTTTCAGACTCGGATTGGGCTGGATGTTCTATTACTAGACGTTCCACAACAGGTTTTTGTATTCTACTTGGTGACAACCTAATTTCTTGGTCCACCAAGAAACAACCAACTGTTGCTCGATCAAGCACAGAAGCTGAAAATATCGTGGCTTAGCTATTGCTACAACTGAAGCAACTTGGTTACAATTTCTTCTTCGTGATCTTGGTGTTTATCTTTCTTCTCCCGTCATAGCAAAGTGTGATAATGTTTCAGCCATCCATCTCGCTCATAATCCAGTGTTTCACTCCAGAGCTAAGCATGTGGCTTTGGATTACCATTTCATTCGAGAAAAAATTGCTCAGGGCGACCTCAAAGTTACTCATGTACATACATCCGTTCAATTGGCGGACTTATTTACCAAAGTTCTTCCAACTTCTCGGTTTGCTGAATTAGTTTCCAATCTTCATGTTCGGACCTCCCATTCAGATTGAGGGAGGGTGATAGAGTTAAATTATTTTTACTGTAATTATTTACTGTTGTAGATGTTTATCCCAATGTACTACAAGTTCTATATAAATACAAACACATGGGTGGCTGATCACGTCAAGCCTTCCCAAAGTTATTCTCCTTCTTGTTCTACAACTCTGTCTCCATCTACGTCAATACCAATTTTTGCTGTGAAAGCGATTAAAGGTTGAGGTTAAACAATTTTAATTGTAGAACGATTAAGTCAAACTCAACGACAAACATTTGGTGTGGATAAAATTCTAATATTTCCCGCCTTGAGGGGTTCACTGAAAAGATAAAAGGGATATCATTTATGGAAAAAATTTACCCATACCGGGTGTATACACCAATCAAATACATGTATGACATGTGTTGGTATGCATGTTTCAGGAAGTTTAAGGGGGTAAAAGTATATTTACTCCTTCCGTTCAATGAAGGATGACACAACTCAAATTTCGAGAGTCAAATTTATTAATTTTGACCATAAAATCGAATATAGAATTTTTATGTTTTCTAAAATAAAAATTTATATATATTTGGAAACAAAATAAAATAATTATAAATCATAATAATAAAATAATTAAAATATTTAAATGACATGTGAAATTATTGTGATCAAAACAAAACTAGACTCGAATGTCTCTACACCTCACTAAAAGGTGCGTAGCTTGCGGATTATCAACTAAGCTTCAAAAATGACGGAAATTTCTTCCATATTTTATTTCCTTCCTTGCATAATTCAGAGTCTCCAGTGAAGTTCTCTTTACCACTACATTGCAACTAGAGTGCCTCAATTTTGCACTATAAATTCACTGACCAATGACATAAAGAAGTTTAAAGTAACCACCAATTCTTGCTGTCCTGAAAAAAGAAAAAAAAAAAAGAAAAAAGGAACAAACGAAAAAGAAAAGAAAAGATCTAATAATTCCAAAGATGAGATATTACTATATCAAAACACCTATCCTACTGATCATATTGTCCCTAAATGTTTTACAAGTAAGAAGCAGCAAGATAAGTGAATTTTTCGCAGGTGACAAGAAAGCTATTAGAGTTGTGAATTACCTTCCTCTAAATGGCCCTCACTTGAGAGTTCATTGTGCTTCTAAACAGGATGATATTGGATTTCATGATATTTATCTAAAACAAAACATTACTTGGTCATTCCGTGAAACTATTTTTGATGACACTCTTTTCTTTTGTCACTTTTGGTGGGGTTCAAAAGACAAAGCTTTTGAAGTGTACAATAATTTCTATGGATGTGTTAAAAATTCACAGCTTAACCCTAAAACTCCTATATGCGAATGGTTAGTATCTGATACTGGATTTTTGTTGAAAGATGATCAAGGGAATGCTTTTAACGGTCCAACTTGGGAGTAATTTGCATGATCAATTAGTGATCAGCATCGCATAAATTGTGATATGCAGTGCTTGTGTGTATTTTTTAGTGACAATAATCTTTTAAGGAGAATCACAAATAAAAGATAGGAAATTGAACGTTTGTCTGTAATTAAGAACATACAGTATTAGACTTGAATGGAACTAAAACATCTAAAAAAAAGTTTCCAATATGTAATAAGTAGTATGAAAGGATTATATTAGTAGTACAACATTAATAAAATTTTGAAGCTTTCATCATTAGGACCAACGAGTCCTAAGTTTTTCTATTAGAAACCCTTTAGTTTCTTATTATTCTATGAATTTTGGGATTATAGTGGTGCATAATATTGGCGAAGCAAGTGACACGATCCGAATTTTTGGCTAAGCCTTATAGGCACCCGACATCCTCCATCAGACCCGTCGGGCGAACCCTTAACATTTGAATTAGAAAAATAAATATAAATCCCACTCATAAATATAAGAACAAGACTTAAAAGAACACAAACATATTGGTACCTCTAAGCTGTACAAAAGAAGTTGCAGCTGACTACCCAACATACTAGGTTTAGGGCTATCTAGACTAGACATCTAAGAGTACAAAAGAATGCATAAGCCTCTTGAAGGGAGCAAAATACAACTGAAATAATAAATATACCACTGGTGGCCATCCTGAATAGAATGTGGCTCACCCTAACAGCTAAAGTTGTCTTCACTCCTTAACCATATGGATAACCCAATCCTTGAGCGAACCTGCCGAAATGAAATAAATAGACAAGAAACAAACAACAAACAAGGGTGAGTCAAAAGGACTCAATAAGTGGGGGGCACACTAGCCAACTCAAAGAATAGGATAGCTAGCCAGGGAGAAGAGCTAAGCAAGTACATACCAGAAACGCATACAACTAAGGCATATAAACCAATTAGGGATACAAAATAGCCAGAAACATATAGGAAAACTGAAATATGTCCAAAACATGGTATACGTACCGCATACACAAAACACAGCACGATAGTTATACAATAGTCAGCATGCGGTACAATGAAATAGGATGAATGCGTATGACAATGAAGTTACATGTGCTTGATACCCATCTCCGGTGTAGGACTCTCATATATATCCCCTACAGGCGTGTAGGCCGAGCCAACCATATAGAACCTAATAGGCACGCATGTCGAGCCAACCTCATGTGATATATACCCTCTGAGGCGTGCAGGTCGAGCCAACCATATAGGAATATATCCTCCTACAAGCGTGTAGGACGAGCCATCTGCATAAACAGTATCAAACCAGATCATAGATCCCCTGCAGACATGCAGACTAAACCAACGAGCATAAAATACAACAAATATTAACCCATACAATGGAAATCATTCTTTTCAATAAAATCCGCATTATAAGTATGTATTTATCGGCAGCTATGCATGAATAGAGACATACATAGACAAATCCACAGGCATAAGGCCACAAAGAAATGGATAGAGAGCACTCACCGTCTACCAAGAGATATATGCAATAATAACCCTTCACCGGCTCGGGACTCTTATCGATTACCGAGAAGTATATGTCAAGCTCAAAACCAAAGTATAATGCTCATATTCTCAATGCAATACTAGCAACAGGGAATAGCATATAATATATAATGTATATCCAAAGTTAAGGCGTAATAAGTATGCCTATCGGCAGCTACACACGTAAGGAACACATGGTAGGATATCCACAAGGCCAAGGGCCTCCAAAGAAATTGATACAAACACTTAACTTATTCCAAAGTGCAACTCAACAATCCCTTTATCCTTTGGATACACTACCAAACGATCTTGCTTTATTCAATAAGCAGAAAAATATATCAAATTAGGCTAAAGGCTTCATTCCTTACATCTTAGGGTAATCGGGTTAGGAACCTGATACCCTATTCGCATACGCGATACACAGGTCGGCCTATGTACAGGGTTCAAAGTCACATAACCAAATCCTAAATAAATTACATCTATGGCTAGCCCATAACTCCCTGAGTACGAATATATCATCAATTCCATTATTAGGGTCCAATTAACCGTTTAAACTATCAATTTAACTTGTTAGAACGATGTCTAATATCCCAATTTCTACCATTAAAATATGTTCAAACACACTTAATAAACTGAGATAATGAATTAACATTACTACCTGGATGTTTCGGGGTGAAAATCATATTTTTGTCCTACTCATTTTCCTTTCTTTTCTCTCTTTTCTGGCGTTTCTTTTATGCTCACTGCGTTCTCGTTGTTCCTTGTTTTGGTCTCGACTCCTTCTTATGTTTCTGAAATGCTAAGTTAAGGATTTTATCCTTAGCAAGTCAGCACCGCCACCATCCTAATTACTTTTTCCTTTTTCTTTTCTTTTCTTTTATTTTCTGAAAATTTGCTACAAATCTAAAATAAAAATGGAATCCTACGAGATTCGAAATGATCCCAAAATTCTGAAGAAGGTTAAACAAAATATATATAATATACTCACTAAGGCGGTTCTCAAATTGGATTCCTGAAACTCAAAATGCGAATTAAACGAAAAAAGATCAAATTATTAATTTTCGTAATTTTAGCAGAAACTATCCGAACGACATCGAAATTCACTTTCGAAAGTTCACACATGTTACAAATGACCATACAAACCTAATGACACTTTCAGATTTCGAATCAGAGCTCATTCGGTAAAATCGAGCTCGAAACCCTCTTTTTAAGATTTACCGACAATAAAAACTGAAACCTTCTTCTGATACCTACCAAACGAGGTCTGATTTAGCTCAAATTTTACAGACAAGTCCCAATGGACCTTACGAAGATTTTTAAAACTGTCGACGCGTCAATCAGAGTATTAACTCCTGAAACGACTACCTAGGGTCGTTTCATTCTCCTCCACTTAGACTCCCGTTCCTCGAACGAGTCTAAGTCTAAAGAAAAGTTCCACAGATAATAGGAGAACTTGCACGACCTTCATAAACTACTCCATAGAGATTATCTTATGATTATAGAATCGAAGTTATAATACACACATCAAACTTTTGGAATAAAACATATCTGGATAATATGATAACACCATTGCCCAGCTTATTCTGATTAAGCTGCCATTTCCTTGATCATGAAATGAGAGTTCTGCATTGTCGAAACGAAGGTACACGGGACTCTAGATGGATTAACATGATTCCGCCAATGCATCACCTCGTCGATATACTTTTCGATATAGAACATGTTGATGAAACTAAGAATTAGCTTATGCTTCAGTAACGCCTTAGAGATTTTAATATTTGCACTTAGTATTGGAGGAAGACTCCTCCACTTAGAGAATAAACTCATTAAGTTAATTTAAATAGAAATAGCCATCCTCGCACAGCCTGCTGGACTAAAGAAGACTTAGCTAGAAACATAACGCATCTCAGACCTGAGCTAGCAAATTACCCTCTCGAGTTGCGAAACAACTGCAACTCTCAAATTCACAACTCCATACCTTTGTCATACGCACCACCGTCTGATTGATCAATTCAGGAGTCAAATAACGCCTCTCTTTACCCGTCCTTGAAACATAACAATGTGCTTACCCGGCTACCTTGACACGCACTTTGGCTCAACATAGGGAATATCAGAAGCGGCTACTAACCGCCCAAACTCACTAGTGCCGGACGAAGAAGAGATGGCAATAGACTGAGGATAAGAATAATTAGAGCTTCAAGAAGCTCATTTTCTTATTTTTTTGGCTACCAAAGCTAGACTACTTCCGAGTCAGGCTAGCCAAAGAATCATAATTGAAGAAATAGATATTAAATGAGCTTTATTCAACAACATCTATGTCAATTTAACTTTTCTATAAAAAGAAAACTCCGTCAATTTACCAGAAAACCCTTTTTATAACTGAGATAAGCTCATAGAATAACACGACTCTACTAGCGTCTTGAACCAAGAGGAGACACATATATCGAATATTACTTACTAATCACTTTACACCGGAAGAAACAATGACACTTTTTAATGGTGATGAATAAGAATTCCATCATCCTACCAACACTGAATCCCAAAGAGAGAGGTAAACTGACTCGACAGAATAAGAGAAGATGGCACAACAGGATGCCAAGAAGACCATATCGACCCTCTCTCCCAAATTTCTCACATTTAAACCAGATCAACTAGTAGGGTCTCACGAATGCCAGGAATAAATCATACCAGAAGCTCACCTCTCTATCGCAACTGATTCTCAATAGAAAGGACATCCAAGGAAACCATCGAAAGATGATAAGACACACCATTTCCGAATCGATAGGAAGAATCAAATCTTACTCTCATATGTAGGAAGAAAAAATACTTGGGTCTACTACATCAGATGTCCCAGCATCTTACGAGACTGGCAGTTCATAGAACTGCCTCTGCAACTAAGCTGAGCCACTAGTCGGATAATAACTTTCTGAAAAACATTACCACCATGCTCTCGGCCTTTACTAGATCGTGGAATTTCTCCAGCAGATTGGGATCTAAATGAAATCCCATGCGACTAGGCAGGTGCTTGACGGCGAGAAAAAGAACAACTGTCTTCCTGCCGAAATAAGGGCCAGTTTCTCCTAAGATGACGAGGCTTATGACAATGATAATACCTTTTCAGTAAAAATGGAAGCTGAACAAATTGTTGATAGCTATAAAGAGAAAACTGAGTATGATCTTGACGAACTACGGGCGCACTTTGAGATTCACACGGCAAAAGCTGAGATAACCAGGCAGGTGACCTCCTACGATAATCAGAACCCTTATCTTGCTAGAAGAGGTACCATAGTTGCCCACTAGGGCCAGGAGATTTCTTGCTCTCGCGCTCTAGCTCTTCTTGCTTTAACATATGGTATGCCTCATACCTCCGAGCTATATCTACAACAACATCAAATGAAATCCCCACCTCAATCTCTCGAGCCATCTGGGACCCCAAGGAAGAAGAAAGATCATCAATAAATCTTCGAACCTTCTCGGAAGGCTCATGGACTAGTACTAGTGCATATCCATCCATCCTAAAGAATTTAATCTCATATTATGAAACTGACAGGATTCTCTGTCCAAATCCACTCAAATTAGCGATACTTTTCATCTCGCTCACCGCACGAAAGGAACTTTTTTTTCATGAATCTATAAGAAAATTCGCGCCAAGTCAGCTTAGGAAAGCCTTGCTTAGCTAATAAAGATCGGTCCACCAAGCCAAGGCTGGACCCTGAAACTGGAAAGAAGCTTAATCAACACCATACTGCTCAAGATAACCAACAGCCTGAAGGATATGCTGACATCATTTTATTTTTAAAAAATAACATAGGGATTATCTGATGCATGACTTAAGAATATCGGAAGTTTCAATTGGGTAAAATAATGCAGCCTCTTTGGGCACTCGGACCGAACTGTTACCAGGGCTAGCTAACCATCCAGAACAATTGGAAGTACAACACATGCTACCTCTAGAACATAGTTTACTATGGCAACATCAGGAACGAGAACAAGATTTCCCTTAGACCAAAAGTCTGCATCTGCAGCAACCTGATGAGCTGCATAGGGAATAAGACATTTTTGTGGTATCTGTGCCGCCAAGATTCTCAAAAAAAAAATCTTAGAGGGTCGGGGAACCACAAGGCCCTGCTCTCACTGCCCACCGCGAGCTGACATAGTTGGGGCCTCCGCAACTGCATCAGCAGCACGATCCACAACTCTTGAGGCTTGGGCAGCACTAGCCCTAGGCTAGACTGCTTCGTCCTGAACTCCTATCTTATCCTTATTTGATGCACGAGGGTTCACCATTACTATGAAGGAATTAACGAAAATTTTTTTTGCATCACAGACTGACGCACGATTAGTAAAGAAGGAAGAGAACTTTCTAAATGCCACTATAGCCTCTCGTAGATAAGTACGGACGTCTACGTACCCATCAGCGAGACTCTACAAGACACTTTCTTAGTCTAGATTGACTCTAAACCGGGCTCTAATACCAACTGACATGACCCGAATTTCGGCTAAGCCAAGCAGGCACCCAGCATCCTCCCCTAGACCTGTCGAGCGAACCCTTAACAACTGCATTAGGAAAATAAATATAAATCCTACTCATAAATAAGAACCAGCCTTAAAAAAACACAGACATACTGGTACCTCTAAGATGTACAAAAGAAGTTGCAGCTGACTACCCAACATACTAGGTTTAAGGCTATCCAGACTAGACATCTAAGAGTACAAAAGAATGCAAATACCTCCTGAAGGGAGCAAAATACAACTGAAATAATAAACATACCACTGGTGGCCATCCTGAATAGAATGTGGCTCACCCTAACAGCTGAAGGTGTCTTCACTCTTTAACAATGTGGCGAACTCAATCCTGGAGCGAACCTGCCGAAATGAAATAAATAGACAAAGAAACAAACAACAAAGAAGGGTGAGTCAAAAGGACTCAATAAGTGGGGGGCTGACTAGCCACCTCAAAGAATAGGATAGCTAGCCAGGGAGAAGAGCTAAGCAAGTACATACCAGAAACGCATACAACTAAGGCATATAAACCAATTAGGGATACAAAATAGCCAGAAACGTATAGGAAAACTGAAATATGTCCAAAACATGGTATACGTACCGCATACACAAAACACAGCACGATAGTTATACAATAGTCAGCATGCGGTGCAATGAAATAAGATGAATGCGTATGACAATGAAGTTACATGTGCTTGATACCCATCTCCGGCGTAGGACTCTCATATATATCCCCTACAGGCGTGTAGGCCGAGCCAACCATATAGAACCTAATAGGCACGCATGTCGAGCCAACCTCATGTGATATATACCCTCTGAGGCGTGCAGGTCGAGCCAACCATATAGGAATATATCCTCCTACAAGCGTGTAGGACGAGCCATCTGCATAAACAGTATCAAACCAGATCATAGATCCCCTGCAGACATGCAGACTAAACCAACGAGCATAAAATACAACAAATATTAACCCATACAATAGAAATCATTCTTTTCAATAAAATCTGCATTATAAGTATGTATTTATCGGCAGCTATGCATGAATAGCGACATACATAGACAAATCCACAGGCATAAGGCCACAAAGAAATGGATAGAGACCACTCACCGTCTACCAGGAGATATATCCAATAATAACCCTTCACCGGCTCGGGACTCTTATCGATTACCGAGAAGTATATGTCAAGCTCAAAACCAAAGTACAATGCTCATATTCTCAATGCAATACTAGCAACAGGGAATAACATATAATATATAATGTATATCGAAAGTTAAGGCGTAATAAGTACGCTTATCGGCAGCTACACACGTAAGGAACACGTGGTAGGATATCCACAAGGCCAAGGGCTCCAAAGAAATGGATACAAACACTTACCTTTTTCCATAGTGCAACTCTACAATCCCTTTATCCTTTGGATTCACCACCAAACGATCCTGCTTTATTCAATAAGCAGAAAAATATATCAAATTAGGCTAAAGGCTTCATTCCTTACATCTTAGGGTTATCGGGTTAGGAACCTGATACCCTATTAGCATACGCAATACGCAGACCATGCCTATGTACAAGGTTCAAAGTCACATAACCAAACCCTAAATAAATTACATTATGGGTATCCCATAACTCTCTGAGTACGAATATATCATCAATTCCATTATCATGGTCCAATTAACCCTTTAAGCTATCAATTTAACTTGTTAGAACGATGTCTAATATCCCAATTTCTACCGTTAAAATATATTCAAACACAATAAACTGAGATAATGAATTAACATTACTACCTATATGTTTCGGGGGTGAAAATTATATTTTCGTCCTACTCTTTTTCCTTTCTTTTCACTCTTTTCTGGCGTTTCTTTTATGCTCACTGCGTTCTCGTTGTTTCTTTTTCTGGTCTCGCCTCTTTCTTATGTTTCTGAAATGCTAAGGTAAGGATTTTATCCTTAGCAAGTCAGCACCGCCACCATCCTAATTACTTTTTCTTTTATTTTCTGAAAATTTGCTACAACGACTAAAATAAAAATGGAATTCTACGAAATTTGAAATGATTCCAAAATTTTCAAGCAAGTTATACAAAGTGTATGTAACATACTCACTAAGACAGATCTCAAGTCGGATTCCCGAAACTCAAGATGCGAATTTAACGGAAAAAGATTAAATTATTAATTTTCGGAATTCTAGCGAAAACTATCCGAACGACATCAAAATTCACTTTTAAAAGTTCACACAGGTTACAAATGACTATACAAACCTAATGACACTTTTAGATTTTGAATTGGAGCTCATTCGCCAAAATTGAGCTCGAAATCCTCTTTTTAAGATTTACCGACAATAAAAATTGAAACCTTCTTCTGATACCTACCAAACGAGGTTCGATTTAGCTCAAATTTTACAGATAAGTCTCAATGGACTTTACGAAGATTTTTAAAATTATCGGCGCGCCAATCGGAGTCTTAACTCCTGATACGACTACCTAGGGTCATTTCAGCAAGTTGAATGAGGAAATCAGTCGTTCAAATGCCTGCTCAGACTTGACTGATTAAGTTCGTTAAGTGAGCAAAAACTCTATTATACTGGTGCTTGATACGTAGGCTATTAGATTGAACAGAAAGTACGGAATTTTATAACTAAGATAAAATGAATTCAGAATTTCACAAGTGTATATACTACTATACGTGGTAGTACTTGTGACTTGACTTGAGCCTTTCTCTCAAGAGCCTTCAAAGACCAACCATTATCCCACTCTTTTCATGCTTTTCTTTTCACCGGACATGAACCATGGCTAGAAATTACCTTAAAAATATTGACGTTGGCCTCGAATAGATTTTTTGTTGCAATTTGAGCCCGTTGTACCTTAGCTAGTGGTATGAATGTATGATGAATATTCATAGTAATGAAGGCGTTGGGACATATTGGAATGAAATGGACCTAATAGTGCTAGTATGATTTATTTGAAATTTCAATTAAAAATCGATTTCACTTTACGTGATGCGCTTTTATAGCTAGACAAAGAGCAGAATTAAATTGTTGATTAACTATTTTTCATTTGTGATTCTCCTTAGAGGATTGATAGTGAACATAAATTATATAGAATCATAAAGACCTTAATTATGTTATGTTAAAAAATCACCATACAAAACTAATCAAGCTCAAAATAAACCAAATCTTAAATAACCATTTTTGAATCACCAAGCAGTACCATTAAAAACTTTCCCTTGATCATCATACAAATAAAATCCGTCATTCCTCACGTCCCATCGGCATAGATGAGTGTGAGGATTAAGCTGTGAGTCTGTAACACATCCATAGAAATTATTGTACACTTCAAAAGCTATGTCTTTTATACCCCACCACCAAAAGTGACAAAAATAAAGAGTGTTATCAAAAATACTCTCACGAAATGTCCAATAGAAATAGTCACCATATTTAGCAAGATCGTGGTATCCTAAATCATCATCTCCAGAAGCACAGTGAATTTTCAATATAGGGGAATTATCAGGAAGGTTATTCACAATTAAAACAGTGTATTCGTCCCCTCCCAAATAACTTGAGCTACTTGTTACTTGTAAAATATTGAGGCACAAAGTGAACAGTAAGAGAGGTGTTTGAATGTAGGAATAATTCATCTTGAGAGGTAGATACTTTGTTAACTTACACTTGTTTGTTTTGTGCTTGAATTTATATTACAAAACCGTGACACTCATAATTGCAAAGGTGATTTTGAGATTTTCAATATATAACGCGATTAATGTAAAGAAATACCATATAAATGCAAGGATTGTTTCAGTCATTTTAGTAATTAAATCGGATCCTAGGTAATCTTTTTTTTTAGAAAAAAGAAGATCTGGTTACGGCTTCACATAGAATCAAAGAAGGAAAACAAAGTCAGTGGAGGATATGAGAACATAAAGGGATTAATCTAACAAAGTAAAAGTACTTTTGGTAGGGTTCGAAAAATCAAGCTTTTGAGGTTTTTAACTGTCCAAGAACATGTATATCACGTGCAAATATATCAGATCCTAGCTATATATGCCAGTGGAAAGTTAAGGAAGATGGTTTTTATTTAGAAGATTATAATAGTCAGGCAATAATTGATGTTGGACATACTTTACATATTTTATATATCTAATTTCCCTTAATTTTACTTGTCCTCGAGTGATTATAATATTAATTATGTCCAACATTATCTAAGTATTGACATTACCCTAATTAATTCTGCTTTGAATGGTTTAGGTACAATTATAGAATAAGTTTGCATGTAAACGAGATAAGAATTGAGCTATAGGGTAGTTTGCAATGCAAGTACTTAATAAAAACTGCTTGTTGTTCAAGAAGTCACACGTCAAGCAAGACAAAGATAGGAAGACACAAATGAAATAATGGGAGTTGTATTACAGTACTACTTACGGAAGCACAAAATTTGGAAGTAAAGCTTAATCCTAATGGGAATAGGACAAAGGAAAAGAGTGCCGAAGCTGTAAGGAAAGAACTCATAAGTAGCATCAAATTATGGTACAATAAATTCCTTAAGTCAGTGGGAATAAGAGATGGTCAAAGGCTATTACTACATTATATAAAGGAGATTTGAGAGCTTCTCTTGGGGGATCGACTAGACGTTAAGAGGCACAAAGAAACACAACAGCACTAGGAGTTCCTCCTTCCCGAGTTCTTCTTTCTTCTCTTTCTTTTATCTAGTTTGTTAGTTCTATAGTTGTGGAATTCTCCATGAATATTGATATCTGGATGTTAAGTTGATTTTATTAGTTTATCTTATTGGGTTATTTATTAAATCCTGCGCCTAATTATTTAATTGCTTGATCACCAATTGAATACTATTTATGAATCTTGAATTGAACTTGGGAAATGAAATTCTTGATTGCAATAGGATTTAATAGGACTTGTTCTTGAACCTGGACATCGGGGAATAGATTCGCAGATAAGGATAGGAATAAACATATTCGCCTTGCTTAATCACTTTTACAGGAAATATTAATGCGTTCTTGTTAACTTCTGATTCTATAGGAATATAGGCGTTGAATTAACTTGAAAAGGCGAGCAAGATATCGGAAGAGTCTTGTGAGAAATATTAACTCTATCGATTAGTAACCCAGATAAATTAGTTTGTCAAATTAACTTAATAATTCAATAGGATGGGTAGATTTCCATAACCCTGGAACATTATATCTTATTAAACTCGACTTCCTACTTGTTATATTTGCTAGATAATTACTTAGTTAATTGGCTAAATTATACAAATATAGAAACATAATAGCAAGTTTACAATAAAATAGCAACATTATGTCACTTTTCAAAAATAGCAATACTTTCTTAACATTAAATATACAAGTTATTTAAAAAAAAAAGATTGACTCAATAAAATTGAAGATACACCCTGCACCAAAATCGCGCATAATTATAGGCATGTCTTTTCATCTGTTCCTACTTTTTTGGGATTGCAACTACCCAATTACTAATTCTATTTTATGTCTTTTGTATATCTATCGTATGGTGTATGTGTATAGTATTTATATTGTATGGCTATCCTATGGCTATCGTTAGTCTTTTGTATGTCTATCGTATGGCTATTGTATGTGTATTGTATGGCTATTATATATGTATTGTATGACTATTGTTTTTTACGTATGCCTATTGTCAATTTTTAATAGATGGTTTTGAGGGGAGAGAGAAAATGAGTCTTAAATGTATAAAGATTTGAACCTATCTAACCATGATATGGGTGCATAAATATAGGATTAGATTTATCTTTTTTTTTAATTACATTTTCTTTTTTTTTTAAATACATTCTGCTATTTTTTGTAGCAAACAACAAAAATGTTGCTATTTTTTGTAAATTTTGAAAATATTTATATATTTTGTAATAAAAGTACATAAAGTTATGCTCTGTGTAATTTGCTGTAGTTAATTTTAGTTTAGAATAATTATCAATAAACAATCACAATCTTTTCTTGTTTAGATAATTAGGAATTGTTTGATTTAGTTAATAGTTAATCACAAGTCTCTATGGGACGATACTTGATCTTATCATTTTATTACTTGTCGACCACGTATATTTGTGTGCGCGTTTGGGAGCAACAATAATACAATTATAATGATTGGTAGAATAGCAAAAATATAATTATTGGACACCATCGTTAATGTATATTCTTGATTTGCAAGTTGTTCTTGCTCATATAAAACTCTTTTTTTTTTCCTTTCTTTAAATTGCGTAGGGAAAGGTAGTGGAAAGTCACAAAGGAGCGACTGGCGAAAAACGTATACAATTTTACATACAAGTGGGGTTGGGAAGGGAGGCCAAAACTAGGGGTATGCATAATTTGGTAAATAATGAACTAACGAACCAACTATTTTTATAATATTGGATAAACCATAATCGGACAAAATTGAAGTCAAAAATAGGAAATTAAACCATAACAAATTTAGTTAGATTTTTGGTAGAATATTTTAAGAAATCAACATACCGAATTGAATTTCTCCAAAACAGTATCACCGTCTGTTAGTATAAAATATTAAAAGGAAGAAAAATATTCAGAAACTCTTCATCATTAATAATCATCCCACATGTGCGTAAACTAACATCTAAAAATATTAAGCAAAAAAATGGAAAAAATTGCTCTATATTTGTCAAATCTCAATATTTATGTGTATTTGACGTGGCTGCAGTATCATCGATCTAAATCATCGAGGTAAGGTGACATCAATGTAACCTAGCTACCATGTCATAATTGTCCTGAGTTGATGACTTAAATGGTCACTTAATTATGAATAATTGGTCATTAAAATTATTTTTTTTTATTTGTCACTCAAAACTCATCTAACTTTATGCAACGGTTCGATCAAAATGAATTCTTGTTTTGACTTCGTCGACGGGGCTTAAAACAAAATGAACGTTGTTTTTGCAAACATGAATCGCATTTTTTTTTAACAATTTTTACGAAAAATTGTAAAGATCATATTTATCTGAAAAATGATATGACATATTTTTTTTTCTTATTCTTTAACCTTTTAAATATTAAAATAAACATCCTAAAGAATATAATATCCAATACCCAAACACAACTGTGCCCAAACTCCACCCACTTTAATTGATTTACACTTAAAAAAGCACAACTTTTATTTTATTATAGGAAATGAATTAAAAAAATAATTTTCTCTCACTGTTTTCACGCTTAGCTCCATAAAAAATTCACTCTCCAAATCAGTCTATTGGAGATGAAATCAAGTAATAGAATCAACGAATCTCAAAGAAACAAGTATATTTCTCAAAAAATTTTATTTGATTCGGGTCATAACCAACAAAAATTTGGATTTTTTTGCATATATATACAAATATACATCCCTAATTACACAAAAATAGCAATATTTTTAAAATTACCATACATAGCAATATTTTTTTAGCACATTTCTTCAATAATCAATCATTTTATTTTTGATAACTACACTTACACCCCACTCTCCAAAAAATCCTAAAACACTTTCTCCCACTTCTTCCCAAACAAACAGCCGCCACCCCCACCCTCACCCCCACCCCCACCACCACAACCACCGATCCTAACAAAAACAGTGCAACCACCCCCCACGCAGACCCATAACCCCATTCCCACCACAAGCACTCCAGCGCCATCACCCTCACCTCACCCCCACCACTCCAGAGATTGAAAGAGTGAGGCAGGCTGAGGATAGACAGAAACAGAGGAATGCAGTAGCTGTCCCCGTATCTATGGCCAGAAACAACGAAGAAGACACAGTACGCTTAAGAGCTAAGCAAACACCAAAATACAATTTGTAAAAAGTGTCCGGCCAGTTCTAAGTTCAGAAACTTCATTGTATCTGGATCTAAGTTCTCTTATGCTCTCCTTGCTAATACTTTCGTCATTTAGGCCAGAGGAATGTGGATCTAAACCTCTTGCAGCGCCGATGGGGATTTTTCAACCGTTTCTGTTTCTTTAGATTTGTTTCATTTTTGTTCCATTTGCGTTTCTACAAAATTGTTCAGATTTCTTTATGTTCCGTTTCTATTCATGTTTCTTCCTATTTGTTCCATTTCTGTTTCTGTTTGTACAGATTTGTTATAGTGGTTTAATAAATTTAAACTCTTGTTTTCTATTTATTATTGAAACTGTATGCTACAGTTTGAAAATGGCATTGAAACAATATGATACGGTTTTAAACATCATTGAAAAATTGAAACGGTTGTTGAAACAGTTTGATACAGTCTGAAACGATGTTGAAACAGTATGATACGGTCTGAAATGGAGTTAATACAGTCTGAAATGAGAGTTGATACAGTTTAAAACGGTCTGAAACGGAGTTGATACAGTTTAAAATAGTCTGATACAGTCTGAAACGACATTGAAACACTAAGATACAGTCTGAAACGGACTTGATACAGTCTGAAATGGGAGTTGATACAGTTTAAAACAATTTGATACAGTCTAAAATGATGTTGAAACAGTATGATACGGTGTTGAAATAATCTGAAACAACTATTGAAACAGTCTGATACGGTCTAAAACGGCGTTGAAACAGTATGATACAGTCTGAAATGGTGCTAAAACAATTTGAAACAGTGCAGAAACAGTTGAAACGGTGTAGAAATAGTTAGATACGGTGCTGCAGAAACAGTTGAAACGGTGCAAAAACAGTTAGTAGAAACAGTTGAAACGGTGCAGAAACAGTTAGATACGGTGCTGCAGAAATAGTTGAAACAGTGCAGAAACAGTTAGATATGGTGCTGCAGAAACAGTTGAAACGGTGCAGAAACAGTTAGACACGGTGCAGAAATAGTGAGATTCAACGAGATACATTGAGGATGGATGAAGAAAAGTGAAATTGATGAAAATAAGAGGAGAAACTAAAATTGGAGGGAAATGATGGGAGGAAAAGTGAAAAAGGGGGAAATTGGAGGAGCAAAAGTGATAGGGGGAAATAGAAGGAAGAATGTAAGGGTTTGGTATGTTATGGAAAAATATTGCTATGTTTTTGCTATGTTTGTAATTATCTTGTGTTTTCCTCTATATAGGGTAATTTTACTAAAATGTTGCTATGTTTGGTAATTAAGCTCTAAAACTTGTACTTTTATGTAAAAAAATCCCAAAAATTATGCCAGATTCCGTTAATATTTTGACATCTAGCTGCTGGGCCCAACAACTAACTTACATATAAACGCAAACAAATAAATTAAATAAAGAAAAAAAATTGGAGCAGCTCATACGTAGTACATAAGAAATGGAGGGAAAGAATTTCATTTTTCCTCTTTAATTAGGATCTTTGTGATTCACATCTACTAAACAAAATACAACTCAACATCAATATTACACCATCTTCATTCTCAAAGTGACACTCGAAATCTGTATTCAACAAAAGAGCTAGATATTCTATTCTAAATGTAATAAATCCATCAACTAATTTCTTTTATACTTTCTTTCCAACATATTCGTTTTTATATCTTTGTGATCACAATCGGTTGCCAAACTTTAAATTTAATTTTCAAAAGTTATCCATCAGTGAAACTTTATTTTTGTACATAAATATCAAAATATAAAATATTTTATACGCAAGATGAAGGCAAATTGTTCCTTTGGTACAGAACCATCCAATTTGTGTAATAGAGCACATCTACATATATTCATTCATCTGCTACCATATATGACCTTCATGACCTTTAGAGAAAGTTTTGTCAACATAGGAATGCTAGGTATCTTTCTTTTTTTTTTTTTTTTTTTGGTATAGTAAAATATTAGGTATCATAAAGTAGAAATAAAATCAATATAAAAACTTAATTTTGATTTTATTGCAAAGAGTGATCCAGCAAAATTATAAAAACATCTTCTTTATTTCATTGCTAAGAGTGGTTCAATAAAATTATCTTAAATTATACTAGTGGGTCATAGTATTATGTTATAATGTTTATGATAGAAGGTAACTCTTATACTGCTTTCTTTGAACAGATTTGCTTATGCTTTAAATTAGAAATAGAGAATTTACAGATTCAAAATGGACCCATTGACCAAGATCAAGGTAAAATTTTGCTTTTATGCAATTTCCTTAATTCAACTATGGAGGTACTTCTTTAAATAAATTCTATTTATATTTCATGTTTTCCTTTTGTTTTGGTACTTATTATCTAAAAACTATTAATGTAGATCACATTGTTAATAATCCAGAAGATTCCATCGGTGCACATAGTGTTTATAACATCAACAAGAACTTTGCCTTCGAGATTGGTATGAAATTTGGTTCGGAAGAGGAATTATACAATGCATACGATTCCTATACCATGGCTAAAAGGTTTTGGTATTCGAAGAGGAAAAAAGACTTATAATAGAAACAATGAAATTACTAGGTATTTTATTTCTATGTTCTTGTGAAGAAAAATGTGGTAAGCTTTCCCCCATTTGAAGGAAAAAAGCGAGAAAGGTTAGAATATAGATGTGGTTGCATGGCTCGTATAAGATTCAAAATTTCAATTGGAACATGAAAAGTATGTGAGTTTAATGATGTGCATAGTCATCCCATGGTAGAAGATAATTTAAGACATTTCATACAATCCGGCTGAAAGCTTACTAGTGCTACTAAAAACATTCTTAGTTCCATGGTTGATGCTGGTGTTCGTACTAAAAAAACTGTTAAATACCTTCAAAATGAGGCTGGTGGAATTGAAAATACAGGATTTACTGAACAAGATTCACATAACTTTATACAAGCACATAAAAGAAACAAGATTAATAGTGGAGATGCTCAAACCTTGATAGATCACTTTATGGATTTGCAATCAGAAGACTCAAACTTCTTTTATTCTTTTCAAGTTGATGAAGATAGCAGATTGTGTAGCTTCTTTTGGATAGATAGTATATCTTGATTACACTATGAGTGTTTTGGGGATGTGATTATTTTTGACACTATATATCGCATAAATAAATACAACATGATTTGTGCTCTATTTATATGAAACGACCTCGGTTAGTCGTTTCGAAAGTTAGGACTCCAATTGGTGTGCTGATAATTTTAAAATATTCGTAAGTTCCATTAGGACCTGTCCGTAAAATTTGACTTAAATCAGACCTCGTTTTGGTAGGCATCGGAAGAAGGTTTCAGTTTTTATTGTCGATAAATATTAAAAAGAGATTTTCGAGCTCGGTTTTGGCGAATGAGCTCCGATTCGAAATCTGAAAGCGCCATTAGGTTCGTATGATTATTTGTGACTTTTATGATCTTTTGAAAGTGAATTTCGATGTTGTTCGGCTAGTTTCTGCTAAAATGCCGAAAGTTAAATAATTTGACCTTTTTCCATTTAATTTGCATATTGAGTTTTGGGAGTCCGATTTGAGATCCGCCTTAACGAGTATGCTACATATAATTTGTATAGCTTGTATGCAAAAGTTTAAATTATTTAGAATATCGTAGGGTACCGTTTTAATTTTTGTCACGAAAAGAAAAAAAAATAAAAGAAAATGAAAAAGGAAAAAAAAAGACAAAAAAGGAAAGAAACAACGAAATGTTAGGCGGTTAGTAGTATATAACAGAAGCTACGCTTAAAATGAGCAGAAACGGAGCAAACGAAACAGGGATGACACAGTGCAAAAAAATGCCAGAAAATGAGAAAAGAGCTGGAAAAATAGTAGAATTTTTACCCCGAAAAATTCAGGTAATGATCTTAATGCATTATTTGAGTCTATTACGTGTGTCTGAATATATTTTAACGGTAAAACTTAGAATATTAGACATCATTTTAATAAGTTCAATTAATAGTTTAAAGGGTCAAATGGACCCCGATAATGGAATTGATTATATATTCGTACTCAGTGAGTTATGGGCAACATATAAATGTAATTTATTTAGGGTTTGGTTATGTGACCTTAAACCCTGTACATAGTCCTGGCCCGCGTATTGCGTATGTTAATAGGGTATCAGGTTCCTAACTGGATTGTCCTAAGATGTAAGGAATGAAGCCTTTAGCCTTATCTGATATTTTTTTCTGCTTATTGAATAGAATGGGATCATTTGGCAAGGAAACCAAAGGACAAAGCAGTTGTTGAGTACTTATGCTAACTTTTGGAAGAGGTAAGTGTTTATATCCATTTCTTTGGAGGCACCTGGCCTCGTGGATTTTCTACCACGTGTTCCTTACGTGTGTAGCTGCCGATAGGCGTATTCATTACGCCTTAGCTTTGAATTTACATTGTATATTATATGTTATGCCATGTTGTTGGTATTGCATTGAGCATATGAGCATTGCACTCTGATTTTGAGTATTGCATATACTTCCCGGTTGGCGATGAGAGTCCCGCACCAGTGAAGGTTCATCATTGCATATACTTCCCGGTAATCGATGAGAGTCCCGAGCCGGTGAAGGATCATCATTGCATATACTTCCCGGTTGGCGATGAGAGTCCCGCACCGGTGAAGGATCATCATTGCATATACTTCCCGGTAATCGATGAGAGTCCCGAGCCGGTGAAGGATCATTATTGCATATATCTCCCGGTAGACAATGAGAGTCCCGCGCCGGAGATAGGTATCAGGCATATGTGACTGCATTGCATCGTACCGCATTCATCCCATCTCATTGCACCACATAATGACTATTGTGTGTATTGTGTTGTGTTATATGTATGCGGTATGTATACTATGTCGTAGACATATCTCAGTTTGCCTATATATTTCTGGCTCGTATTCTGGGTTGCGGGGATCGGGTTGCACGTCGCAACGGTATAAATATATGGATCGGGTTGCACGCCGCAACGGTATAAGTATATGGATCGGGTTGCACGCCGCAACGGTATAAGTATTTGGATCGGGTTGCACGCCGCAACGGTATAAATATATGGATCGGGTTGCACGCTGCGATAGTATGAATATATGGATCGGGTTGCACCCCGCGGCAGGATGAATATATGGGTCGGGTTGCACGCCGCAACAGGATGTATTTCTGATTGTTGATATGTTCGGGATACCTATATGTCCTGGCTATCTTACGTTCCTGGTTGTTAATGAGTTTGTGATTCCATACGTGTTTCTAGTTATTATTTGGCTCCACATTTTCATAATTTAAATAAAAGAGAATTTGATTTATCTGTTTCTTTTCTCCCTGGCTAGCTATCCTATTATTTGAGGTGACTAGACTGCCCCACTTATTAAGTCCTTTTGACTCACCCTTGTTTGTTGTTTGTTTCTTTTCTATCTATTTCGTTTCGGCAGGTTCGCTCCAGGATTGAGTTCGCCACATTCTGAAGGAGCGAAGACGACTTCAGTTGTCAGGGTGAGCCAGCTTTTATTCCGGATGGCCACCAATTTATTGGTATTATTTCAGTTGCATTTTACTCCCTTCAGGAGGTATCTGTCTTCTTTTGTACTCTTAGATGTCTAGTTTGGATAACCCTAAACCTAGTATGTTGGGTAGTCAGCTGTAATTTCTTTTGTACAGCTTAGAGGTATCAGTATGTCTGTGTTTTTCTTTTTCTTTTTTTTTAAGTCTTTTCCTTATTTATGAATTGTTATATTTATTTTCTTAATTTAATTGGTAAGGGTTCGCCCGACG
This sequence comes from Petunia x hybrida, assembly GCA_037355625.1. Classification (NCBI taxonomy): domain Eukaryota; kingdom Viridiplantae; phylum Streptophyta; class Magnoliopsida; order Solanales; family Solanaceae; genus Petunia; species Petunia x hybrida. Next base: position 2,204,121 of record JBBBVM010000055.1, read on the forward strand.
GGTCTAGGAGAGGATGTAGGGTGCCCGCACGGCCTAACCGAATTTTTTAGGTCGTACTAGTTGGTATTAGAGCCCGATTTAGAGTCTATCCAGACTAAGACAGTGTCTAATAGAGTCTCGCTGATGGGTACGTTGACGTCCGTACTTATCTACGAGAGGCTATGAAGGCATTTAAGAAGTTTCACTTCCTTCTTTTCTTATCGTGCGTCGGTCTAGGATGCAAAAGTATTTTCGTTAATTCGTTCGTGGTAATTATGAACCCTCGTGTGACAAATCAGCAACCAGTATGAGTTCAAGATGAAGTAGCCTAGCATGGGGCTAGAGATACTCAAGCCCCGAGAGTGTTTAATCATGTTGACAATCTAGTTACGGAGGTCCCAGCTGTGCTAGCTCGCGATGGGCAAGGGAGCAGGGCCTTGTGGTTCCCTTGGCTCTCTACGATGCTTTTACGAGAATCTTGGCGACGCAGATACCGCAAGAGCCTATTACTCGCTAGGCAGCCTATCAGGTTGCAGCATATGGAGACATTCGGTCTCAGCGAGCCCCTGTTCCAGTCTCTGATGTTGCCTCAGTAAATTATGTTCTAGAAGCAGCATGTATTGCGCCACCTTCTGTTATTATGTCAATTCAGTTTACCTCACTCCTCGAAATTCAATATTGGTAGGATAATGGGATCCTAATTCGTCACCATCAGAAAGTGTTATCGTTTCTTCCGGTGCAAAGTGATTAGTAAGTAATATTCGATCTATGTATCTCCTCTTGGTTCGAAACGCTAGTAAAGTCATGTTATCCCATGAGCTTATCTGGGTTATAAAAGGGTTTTCTGGTAAATTATCGAAGTTTCCTTTTTATAGGAAGGTTAAATTGATATGGATGTTGTTCCATAGAGCTCATTTAATATCTATTTCTTCAATTGCGATTCTTTGGCTAGCTTGACTCGTGAGTAGTCTAGCTCAGGTAGCCAAGTGAATAAGAAGATGAGCTTCCTAAAGCTCTAATTATTTCTATTCTCAGTCAGTTGCCATCTCTTCTTTGTTCGGCACTTGTGAGCTTAGGTGGTTGGTAGCCGCTTGTGATGTTCTCTGTGTTGAGCCAGAGTACGTGTTATTGTAGCCGGGTAAGCATATTATTGTTTTTCAAGGCTTCTAAAGGTAATAGAAGTACCATCCATCAGGCGATGATGTTTATGGCAAAGTTATGGAGTTGTGAACTCGAGAGGTGCAGCTGTTTGGAAACTCGAAGGGGTAGTTGGTAGCTCAGGTGCGAGCCGCATTCTGGTTTTAGCTAAATCTTCTTTAGTCCAGCAGACTGTGCGAGGATGATTATTCTTATTCAAATAGCTGCATAAGTTTGTGCTTTAAGTGGAGGAGTCTTCCTCCAAATACTGAATGGTAATATTAAATCTCTAAGGCGTTAATACCACTTTTGTCACGACCCAACCTAGGGGCCACGACAGAAACCTACAATGAGTGTCGATCATTACTAAACCCACTAATAATCTATTAATGCCAGAGATAAGCTGGCAACCTGATCATATATATACGTACCTATCTGTTGAAAGCATAAAGTCTGGAAAAATGACACGACTTTAACTTGCTGGCAATTAGAACATTGAGCCACAAATTCTGCTATGTCACACTTCATTCCGTTCCACCAATAAATCTGCTTAAGATCATGGTACATCTTAGTCGAACCTGGATGAACAGTGTATTTGGAATAACGTGCCTCTATCATAATCTGTCCACGTAAATCTGCAACATCAGGAACACAAAGTCTATCTTTATACATGAGAACACCGTCAGTAGTAACCCTGTATGGCTACTCCGATTTTCTTCTGGCTATCTGTTTGTATTCAACTAGAACTGGATCCTCATACTGAAGCTGTTTATGAAAATTTAGAGTTAAAGGTCTAGTGCAGCTTATCGTCCATCCATCATTGGCATATCTCTTTCACACCTCAACTCTTTGAGAAGTTAATTTAGCATTATAAGTACGCATGTAATCAACTTTGTTGCTGGTATTCTGCCTCAGCTCATGGTCCAACTACATGTCTCCTTTATTTTTACTTTTTCAAGTCATAATATTTCCAACTCAAAGACAATACCCTGAAGTAGATGTTCAATCTGAAGATCATTTCTGGTCTGCCTCATACTATCCAGTGGTATTTGCATGATCCTTATCCTTATATGATAGACCCTGTTCAGATGAACCTTTGACATACATTAGGATATGAGTAACTACATTCTCATAAGGAGCTTGCGGAACAACACTAACATCAACTGAGATGTTGCATAGTGCGTTCGTAAAAATAATATAGCTTGCATCAGATCTTCTATAGTGTGTAGTGATAAAAGCTCCCCTATTGCATCAAGTGTGAGCTAATTCTTAGTTCTATCGACCTGTTCTATATCAAAAGGTATGTCGAAGAGGTGATTATTGGCTGAATCATATTAATCCATCCAGAGTTCCGTGTATCTTTGTTTCGAAAATATAGAACTCTCCTCCCGTGATCGAGGAAGGATCAGCTTAGTCTGAATAAGCTGTGCAATGGTGTTATCATATTATCCAGATATATTTTATTCCAAGAGTTCGGTGTTTGTGTTATAATACTGATTCTGCAATCATGAGATAATGTCTGTGGAGTAGCTTATGAAGGTCGTGCAAGTTCTTTTGTTATATGTGCAAACTTTTCTTTAGACTTAGGGTCGTTTGTGGACAAACGAGAGTTTAAGTGGAGGAGAAAGAAACGACCTCGGTTAGTTGTTTCGAAAGTTATGACTCCGATTGGCGTGCTGATAATTTTAAAATATTTGTAAGGTGCATTAGGACCTATCCGTAAAATTTGAGTTAAATCAGACTTCGTTTGGTAGGCATCGGAAGAAGGTTTCAGTTTTTATTATCGATAAATATTAAAAAGAAATTTTTGAGCTCGGTTTTGGCAAATGAGCTCCGATTCGAAATCCGAAAGCGCCATTAGGTTTGTATGATTATTTGTGACTTTTGTGATCTTTCGAAAGTGAATTTCGATGTTGTTCGGCTAGTTTCCGCTAAAATACCGAAAGTTAAATAATTTGACTTTTTTCCATTTAATTTGCATATTGAGTTTCGGAAGTCCGATTTGAGATCCGCCTTAACGAGTATGCTACATATAATTTGTATAGCTTGTATGCAAAAGTTGGAATTATTTCGAATATCGTAGGGTACCGTTTTAATTTTTGTCACGAAAAGAAAAGAAAATGAAAAAGGAAAAAAAAGACAAAAAAGGAAAGAAACAACGAAATGTTAGGCGGGTAGTAGTATATAACAGAAGCTACGCTCAAAATGAGCAGAAACAGAGAAAACGAAACAGGGATGACACAGCGCAAAAAAATACCAGAAAATAAGAAAAGAGCCGGGAAAATAGTAGAATTTTTACCCCGAAACATTCAGGTAATGATCTTAATGCATTATTTGAGTCTATTACGTGTGGTTGAATATATTTTAACGGTAAAACTTGGAATATTAGACATCTTTTTAATAAGTTCAATTAATAGTTTAAATGGTCAAATGGACCCCGATAATGGAATTAATTATATATTCGTACTCAGTGAGTTATGGGCAACATATAAATGTAATTTATTTAGGGTTTGGTTATGTGACCTTAAACTCTGTATATAGGCCTGGCCTGCGTATTGCGTATGTTAATAGGGTATCAGGTTCCTAACTGGATTGCCCTAAGATGTAAGGAATGAAGCGTTTAGCCTTATTTGATATATATTTTTGCTTATCGAATAGAGTGGGATCATTTGGCAAGGAAACCAAAGGACAAAGCGGTTGTTGAGTAATTATGCTAACCTTTGGAAGAAGTAAGTATTTCTGTCCATTTCTTTGGAGGCACCTGGCCTCGTGGATTTTCTACCACGTGTTCCTTATGTGTGTAGCTGCCGATAGGCTACTCATTACGCCTTAGCTTTGAATTTACATTGTATATTATATATTATTCCATGTTGTTGGTATTGCATTGAGCATATGAGCATTGCACTCTAGTTTTGAGCATTGCATATACTTCCCGGTTGGCGATGAGAGTCCCGCACCGGTGAAGGTTCATCATAGCATATACATCCCGGTAATCGATGAGAGTCCCGAGCCGGTGAAGGATCATCATTGCATATACTTCCCGGTTGGCGATGAAAGTCCCGCACCGGTGAAGGGTCATTATTACATATACTTCCCAGTTAGCGATGAGAGTCACGCACTGGTGAAGGGTCATCATTGCATATACTTCCCGGCAATCGACGAGAGTCCCGAGCCCGTGAAGGGTCATTATTGCATATATCTCCCGGTAGACAATAAGAGTCCCGCGCCGGAGATAGGTATCAGGCATATGTGACTGTATTGCATCGTACCACATTCATCCCATCTCATTGCACCGCATACTGACTATTGTGTGTATTGTATTGTATTGTGTTTTATGTATGCGGTATGAATACTATGTCGTAGACATATCTTAGTTTGCCTATATATTTCTTGCTCGTATTCTGGGTTGCGGGGATCGGGTTGCACGCCGCAACGGTATAAATGTATGGATCGGGTTGCACGCCGCAACGGTATAAATATATGAATCGGGTTGCACGCTGCGATAGTATGAATATATGGATCGGATTGCATGCCGCGACAGGATTAATATATGGGTCCGGTTGCACGCCGCAACAGGGTGTATTTCTGATTGTTGATATGTTCGGGATACCTATATGTCCTGGCCATCTTACGTTCCTGGTTTTTAATGATTTTGTGATTCCATACATGTTTCTAGTTATTATTTGGCTTCGCCTTTTCATAATTTAAATAAGAGGAATTTGATTTATCTGTTTCTTTTCTCCCTGGCTAGCTATCCTATTCTTTGAGGTGACTAGTCTGCCCCACTTATTGTGTCCTTTTGACTCACCCTCGTTTGTTGTTTGTTTCTTGTCTATCTATTTCGTTTCGACAGGTTCGCTCCAGGATTGAGTTCGCCACGTTGTGAAGGAGCGAAGACGACTTCAGCTGTCAGGGTGAGCCAGCTTTTGTTCCGGATGGCCACCAATTTAGTGGTATTATTTCAGTTGCATTTTACTCCCTTCAGGAGGTATCTGTCTTCTTTTGTACTCTTAGATGTCTAGTCTGAATAACCCTAAACCTAGTATGTTGGGTAGTCAGCTGTAATTTCTTTTGTACAACTTAGAGGTATCAGTATGTCTGTGTTTTTTTAATTATTTTTTAAGTCTTTTCCTTATTTATGAATTGTTATATTTATTTTTTTAATTTAATTGGTAAGGGTTCGCCCGACGGGTCTAGGGGAGGATGTCGGATGCCCGCGCGGCCTAACCAGATTTCGGGTCATGCCATTATAGGTGTGAATAATCACTGAAAAAATATTTTCTTTGTATGTGCATTCTTGTGCAATGAGACAATTGGTTTTTTAATTAAGTTATTTCAAATATTTTTGAAGGCAATGGGAGGAAGAGCACCAAAAACAATAGCTCTTGCCATAGCATTTGCCATTAAGGAAGTTTATCCTGACGTCTGTCATCGATTATGTGAATGGCATATTGACAGAAATGCTCAGAAGAACGTACCACATCTTTATTGGAAAGTAGGATTTAAAGCCTATTTTTATAAACTCTTATGAAGGTGCAAAATGGAGGCTGAATTTGAGTGTCTGGAAGAAATTGATAAGTGAGTGGAATTGCAGGAGTAATACTTGGCTCCAAAAGCTGTATGATTTGAAGGAAAAGTGGTCTCTTGCTTTTAGTCGTTCTATTTTCTCTGCGGACATTTTTTAAAAAATGGCTTGCAAGACAATGAGTATAACTGAATTTGTAAAGTAGTATGAGAAGTGAACAATTGAAATACGAGATATTGAGGCTGTTGAGGATTACAAATGTCAAGGTAAACCTAAACTTTCAATAGAAGATTGTGGAATATTGAAACATATTGCTAGTGTGTACACGAGAAGAATTTATACAAGTTTTCAATATGAATTTTAACAAGCGTTTACAAAAAAAGTAATCAATGATGAGACTTGTAGTAAGTATACAATTTTAATGGATGAGAGTGGCCAAACTGAAATGGTCCAGTTTAATTCGATTGACAATTCTATTCTGTGTACTTGTCATATATTTGTATCCATGGGTTGGCTATGTTGTCATGCACTAAGAGTGTTGTTCATTATTTAAATTTTTTTAGTATCCCAGAGAAATACATTTTGAAAAGATGGACAAAGAGTGCTAAATAAGAAAATGGATTTGAGGAGTACACTAATAAGAAGGAAGCATCAAAATCCTATATGACAACTCGCTTAAATGGGTTAATGAAGGAGTCTTTTGCTGTTATGACTTTAGCAGAAAATGATGTCAACTCTGAAGAAATAGCCAGAAAGTATTTGTACCAAGCTAATGTTGAGATCACTAATCTTCCAAGTGAATTATATGTAGAAGGTCGTGATAGAGACATGCACAAGATATGTTCAAGTACTGAAGGTAGCAAAGATAAGATTTTAGATCCAATCAAGAAAAAAGGGAAGGGAAAGGGATATGAGAGATTGAAGTCGAACATTGAGAAAAGAAGAAGGGCATCAAAAGTTAAAGCAAGACTACCACATGAGCAACAATTCTTGAGTACCATGGCAGCAACTACAGGCACACTATCATATTTAATGTCACAAATGGGATTAAGTTTTCAGGTTTAATCTATGTCTTTCAGCTTAAATATTTTTTTATTTGTCTTTGTATTTTTATTTCATCATCTTTTCTTAATATGTATTTTTTTTGTGAATTCAAATATGCAGCCACATGGAGATTCAATCAATAATTCACCAAACTTTTGAGTCAAGACCCAAGTTTGCATACAAGAGGTAGCAACCAAAATCAAGGGTTAAACAATAACCAAACAAATTCTAGCATCTGAAATTATTAATCTGCTAACAGGGGTGTCTTTTGTATTGTTGTTACATGTGTCTTTAAACTGTTAATATGCTATTTTACTGCATAATATTGCATAATATGAACTCTGCATATTTAATTATAGTATGTAATTGAATTTTTGTATTATGTTATTAGAAATGACAAGTGTACTTTTGTATCATTTTTTTTTAAAATTGACAAGTATATCTTTGTATTCTGCTGCTAAAAATGACAAGTGAACATATATCCCATTTTTTTTAGTGAGAAACACACAAATAAGCCATGAGAGATAGAAAAGGAATCATACCTTAAATCCAAAGATGAATGAAAGTAGCAAAACATGATATTCATAATAGAGCATTCCTTTGTAGTGGAATCTCAATCTTCAAGCAATTTTCAGTGTGGAGATTCCATCAAAATAATTGCATATTTAAGTTCGGATAAACAAAATATATTTTGAATGGATTTATGAAAGTATCTGAAATTTTCTTTAGGAGGAACAATCAAGAAATAATTTTTAACAAGTTGAACAACTATTGAAAATCTTGTATAGTTGGCAGAAGAACCTAAGAGGTGTATTATACAATATAAGGAAGAACATGGTGAAGAGCTGAGCTAATGGAAGAAACTAAAAAATCAATTTTTAGAAGAAGTGTTTTGTTAGGTGGAAACTGAGAAAACTAATGCTTTATTTAATTCTTTATATAAATACATTCAACGTTTGCACGTTTCCTCCATTTATTACAGGTAAGTTTGCTTTTGAGCGGGACCTACAATACACTTTTCTTTGTTTTTTTATTTAATTAATTCTCTTAGTTGGCCTACATTCCACTAGCTACTCAACCCAATGTCATAAAATGGACTCCACAAAATACTTGTCCAAATATTAATGAAGCCTGCATAAATTTTGTTGGTTATGACCAGAATCAAATAAAAATTTTCACAATTCTCCATTTCTCGTGTAACATCAATTGTAGGAATGAAATGGACCCACCTTTTGAGGTTTGTTGATTTTTTTTTTTTTAACTTGATTCCATCTCTAAGAGACTGATTTGGAGAAACTAAGCGTGGAAATAGAGAGAGAAAACCATTGATTAATTCATTTCTATAATAAAATAAAAGGTTTCATTTGTCCATATGTATATCAATTAGTAGGTAGGGTTTGGGTAAGGTTGTGTTTGAGTTTTGTATATTACATTGTTTAGGATGTTTAATTTAATATTTAAAAATTAAAAAATAAGAAAAAGACATGTCAGGTCATTTTCAGTCAAAGATGATCTTTAGAGCTAATTACATACCGTTAAATAACTTTTAAGCGATAATATAAGAAAAATGGCTTTAATGACTAATTATTCAAAGTTGAGTGATCATTTGAGCCATCAACTCTAATGGTCGTATATTCACATAATCATTATGCAATTTATCTCAAGATAGCTTCGTGTAATAGGGCCTTTTCAAAAGGACAACGACACCAAATATTACTCTAATCTAATATCGTTTATCCTTGTGTTTATTTATTGTTGACTATAAATGCTTTTTTTTAAATATAAAAAGACTATACATGCAAGAATTAACGTGGAAATAATATGTTACGACCCAAAAATTCGAATAGGTCGTGAAGGCACCCAACTAACCAAGTTGGGCGAACCCACTTGATTTGTGAATAATTAGGATAAACTTTACTACGAAATATATAAATATTTTAATAACACCCCATAAAAGAAATAATGAAGTTGAAATATCCCAATAATAAAAAGTTTAAGTACTCCCAGAATCATGAACATCTAAGAGTGCCGAATAAGTTATACAACTCCAAAATCTCGAGAATACATCAAATGAAAAGATAAACTATATAGGTGGCCACCACGGAAGAAGGTTGGCTCACTGCTAATAAAAGGATGCTCCGCCTCGGTCAACCCCGATGCTCACTAGTAGATGGCGTCGAATCTGTAAGACATAAATAAACCAACAAAGATAATAGAAAGGGGTGAGTCGAGTGACTCAATAAGCGGGGACGGGGCTTCAAGTAAAGAAGCAAGTTGCTCATATATGGAAAGCAAGACAACTCAAAGGTATGGGAAGGAAAGAGAAACTATTTAAGTAACAATTAAGTAATATTCATACTCCGTCATCAAAGTACTACGAACACTTTCATTGTAACTCGGGGGTAAATACATAACCATGCCATACTACGATAATATGCACAGAACTACATCGTGCAATGATAATATATACGGAACTACATCGTACCTCAATAATATGTACGTAACTACATCGTACCACAATAATATGAATAGAACTACATCGTGTCACAATTACTTGTATAGAAGGATATATTATATATAGGGTATGGAGCAAGCCCACCAAGAAAGTGAAATACACTTACCTCGGTCCGAAGCTCACTATCTACTCAACAGTTGTTTTCCCTTTTAGAATCTTTTCCAAACGCTCTTGCTCTATTAAAATAACGTAATACAATCAATACCAAGGCTAATAATTAAACATTACAAACCTTAAGCTAAAGGGGTTAAGAAATCAATATAAAAGTTAACCCCGGGCCCCCATGGTCAAATCCCGAAATTGAACTCACAATCGCATTACTCATAAGCAAAGGATTCTAAATATATATTCAAAATCCTATTTTGATAAAATTTAGACTTTCAATTAACCAAATTAGTGTTGTAGGGTTTGAGCTAAAACTCCCACATTTCCTCCCTGAAATCTCGTGATTTGCGACTTGAAACAAGACATACAAACATCTAAGTACAATATACTAATAAGATAGTCCAAAGGGAAAAATGATACCAGTAAATTAATGAGGTATCCGATTCTAATTGAAAACAAAAACAGAATATTAAGCTAAAAGTTCACTCCATGGCAGTGAAGAACGAAACAGAGGAGCTAAGTGGCCAAATGCAAGACCATTACCATTACCTAGTCATTATCCACATTATTCACCTCTCTATCATGGCATAATCATTAGCCCCATCATGACGTAATAATTACATTCTATTAACACATTGGCATATCAATAACTTAAGCTAATGGAAGTTAAAATATAACTACAACTGGGGAGCGATGAGAAATTATTTCCATACCTGATACTACTATTATCCTCACGATTTCAAATGCTAATTTTTCTTTCAGGGACACCGCTAGTTGAGTCAACTATGATGGCATATTTTTTTTTTCCATTCTAGGTCTACTAAGTGGTCTTTCAATGCCCTAGAAATAAATAGGGTGAATTACATAAATATACAACCCTAATAATAAATTTACAAAAAATACCGATACTATTCCATTTTACAAAACATACCAATAGTTTCTTTACAAAACATATACAAATTACAACAAAACCATGGAAATGAAGCTTTCTTCTTCTCCCCCAAGCCACTGCTTCAGTTTCAGGTATGCCGCCGGTGGCCGGTGGCCGGTCACCGGTGGCAGGTCGCCGGAAAATCTTTTTTTTTTTTTTTTTTTTTTTTTTTTGTAAATCTGGAAAATAAGCATAAAACATACAAAATACAAATTCATACTTAAAAAAAATATATTTAACCAATAAAAAATACATAAACATACATAAAATTTAAAATATATAAAATATACATTTATATACACTCACAACATACAAAAGCTATACAAAAATGAAAATGCAAAAAATACAGAAATATATACAAAAATATACAGATACACAACAAAAAAATTCAAAACATACAATTGAAAATGCAAAAAATACAGAAATATACAATAACAATACAAAAAATTAAATAGCCATTTGAAAAGATTTTAATGTGTATTTTTACACAAAAAATACACATACACATTAATACAAAGGTATATACATATATACACATTAATACACTTCCAAAACAAACAAAAAAAGAAAAAAGAAAAAAAGAAGAACAAGAGAAGCAGATCGGAGCAGAGATCTGCTTGGCCGGAGATGGAGGAAACAGCAGCAGCTAGTCGCCGGAGATGGAGGAGGAAGGACGACGGGAGGTGCTAGTCGCCGGAGATGGAGGAGGGACGGCGAGTGGCTGGGTGGGTGGTGGGTGGAGGAGGAGAAAGAAAAAAGAGAGAAATTAGGGTTTGTGATAGGAGAAAGGGGGAAATGAGTAAATGGTATGTAGGGTAATATATTTAAAAGTATCGTTATTTAGGGTAAATATTTAAAAGTATCGATATTTTTTGTAATTTAGCTATTAAGATTGTCATATAGTGTAAATTTTCCAAATAAATATAGTCTAGCAAATTTGTCCTGGGCCTACTTCTCTATTACATCCTAAATAAATAGTACAAATTATTTAAGGGCTAATTACACTGTATGTCATTCTAGGGCACTTTTTTTAAAAATATAGCAATGCTTTGTCACTTTACCAAACGTAGCAATATTTTTACAAATGCTACCAAACATGTCACAAAAAAAAAAAAAACCCTAATCTCTTTTTCTCTCTTCTCTCCACTCTCTTTCCCCGCCGCCCCCCACCCCTATGTTTTTCCGGCCAGCCTTGGCGCCACCCATCCCGTCGTCTTCCCGCCTCCCCAATGTTTCCCTATTCGAGCCGCTACGGCGTAGCAGCTGCGTCGTTCATTTTTTTTAAGTTTTCCGGCGATCTATGTTGCGCCGTCGTTGATTTGGTTTTCCGGTAGCTGTGGATCTGTGAATCTGCTATGTTTCTTTTCCGGTGGTGTGGAACCGTCATCGATTTGTCGGATCTGTGGATATGGTATGTTGTTTTTCAGGTGGATGGAGCCGTCGTAGATTTGCTATGTTTTCCGGCTCGGATCCGGCGGAAAACAGTGTTTTTGTCTTTTTTTTGTTGTTTTTTGAGTTTTCCGATGGGACCACGGCGGAACCGTATCGGTTTTGGGGGTATTTTGGTGTTTGTGGACTGTATGGAATGTATGCCATGCGTATTTCCATTGTATGCGCGGTGTATGCACTGTATATACAGTAAATATACACCGTACATACAATGTATATACACTTGTCATACAACACATATACATGTATGTTTGTTTGTTGGTTTATCCGGCGGTGCACGGTGGTTGTTGGTGGTGGTGGAGACATACACTAAAAATACACAACACATACATGGCTTATGTATGTAGATTCACACACTTTACATACACTGTGAATACAAAAAATATACATGTGACATACACTGAAAATACACAACACATACAGCAGCAGTGCTTGTGGGTGGTGGCTGGGATTGGTAGGAGGAAGATCTAGGTTTTTAGCACCATTTTGTGTATTTTTCTATGTTTTGAAAAAAAATATTGCTATGTTTTAAAAATGGAAAAAATGTTGACATTTTAGTGTAAGAAAGAGTGTTAGTTTGTATAGTTTTGTGAATTGCCCATTATTTAATGCCCAATAATAAGTGAAATGTTAACTAGGCCCAATACCCATTGTATTATTTTCTAACATTTTCTATCTCACATAATATGAATACTTATTCTCAATAATTCGATAAGATAAAAAGACTATAGGCATAGATTATCGGGTTATCACATTCTCCTCCAACAAGTTCGGCCTCGAACTTGTTTCTTCCAATACAAACAATTGACACATAAGCACAACACCAAACCTTTTGCCATTCACAACCAAATCTTCTAAGAATTAAAAATTTGGCTAAATCCCAAAATTTACAAAATTTTTGCCCGAGTTTCCTCTGTAAATTAGACTATTCAAAAATAATTCTTGCCTCAAATACCAATAACGACCATATACAACATAACAAGCCATTCATAGGCACCCAACATAACTTAAAATAGTCAATACCGCTCCGACAAAAAGGTAAATCTCAATAACGAACCAACCATACTCTGGCAAGGAGCTAAATCTCTCTAATGAATCAAATACACCCCGACAAGGAGTTAAATCACTTTAATGAATCAAATACACTCCGACAAGGAGCAAAATATGAAATAAACTACAATTAACAAGAAAATTTTAAAAGAATTTGCATACCTGATGCCTCAAACAAGTAGGGATCCATCCCGCATGCTCGACTCGAGCTCCCAAGTATCCTCGTCATGCAGACAGTTATGCCATCACACTTTTACTAACGGAATCTCTTTAGACCTCAACTTTCGGGTGTCTCTTCCTTCAATAGCAACTGGAACTGCTTCATAACCTAAGTTCACATCCAATTGAACTAGGTCCACCTCAATGATATGAGTGGGATCTCGAACACATTTTCGGAGCATAGAAACATGAAAAACGGGATGAACAGGCATAGACTCTGGCAATGCAAGTCGATAAGCAACCTTACCAATGCGCTTCACAATCTTAAAAGGATAAATGAATCTAGGGCTTAACTTGCTCTTCTTCCCGAATCTCTTCACACCCCGCATTGGTGACACCTTCAAGAAAATCATATCACCTTCCTCAAATACCAACTCTTGGCTTCTGTTATTCGAGTATGATATCTGCCTACTCTGAGCAGTTCGATGACGATCCTGAATGATACGAACCGTATCCAAAGTCTGACGAACAATATCAGGACCTAACACCTCAACATCTCGAGACTCGAACCAACCAACTTGAGATCGACATCAGAGACCATATAATGCCTCGAACGGCGCCATCTTAATGGAAGACTGATAACTGTTACTATAAGCAAACTCTACAAGAGCCAAATAATCATCCCAATGACCGCCAAAATCCAAGGCACATGCTCTCAACATATCCTTCAAGATCTAAATAGTCCGCTTAGACTGTCCATCAACCTGCGGATGAAATGCGGTACTAAGCTAGACCTGAGTACCCAACTCTCGCTGAAAAGCCTGCCAAAACTGAGAAGTGAATTGAGAGCCTCGATCAGAGATAATAGACAATGGAGTACCATGCAGCCGAACAATCTACTCAATAAAGATCCGAGCCAACTTCTTTGATGTATCAGTTGTCTTCACCGGAATGAAATGGACCGACTTGGTAAGTCTATCAACAATGACCCAAACTGAATCATGATGCGCCAATGTCTTCGGCAAGCCAACTACCAAATCCATAGTAATCTTCTCCCACTTCCACTCAGGAATGAGTAGTGCCTGGGCTAAACCTGCGGGTCTCCTATGCTCGTACTTGAATTGCTGATAGTTCAAGTACCGAGATACATGATCAAAGACATCTTCTTCGTCCCCTTCCACCAATTCAACTCTCGAAGGTCCTGGTACATCTTGGTAATACTAGGTTGAATGGAATACCACGAACTATGAGCCACATCAAGAATCAACTGCCTCAAATCACCAACATTAGGAACACAAAGACGACCACCAACCCGAAGAATACCGTCACTATCCAACTCAAAAGGAGGGGCTCATCCACTTTGAATACGCCCGAACAACTCAAGAAAATAAGGATCCTCAAACTGTCTTTCCTTAATCTGGCTAACTAAAGAAGACTGAGCCACCATACAAGCAAATACCCAATTCTAGTCCGAACTGTCAAATCGCACCCCTCAAATTATATAGAGTCTGCAACTCTCGAGCTAAAGGTCTCATCTCAACATCAAGAAATGCAAGACTACCCATAGACTTCCTACTCAATGCATCAGCCACCACATTGGCTTTTCCTGGATGATAGTGAATAGTAAGATCATAATCTTTAATCAGCTCGAGCCATCTACATTGCCTAGCATTCAAGTCCTTCTGAGTAAGCAAGTACTACAGGCTCTTGTGATCAGTGAAGATCTTACAAGGCTCGCCATACAGGTAAGGTCTCCAAAATCTTTAAAGCAAATACCACAACTTCTAACTCCAAATCATGAGTCGGATAGTTCTTCTCATTCACATTCAACTGCCTAGAAGCATAGGCAATGACTTTACCATGCTGCATCAAGACACATCCCAACCCAACACGAGAAACATCACAATAAACTACAAACCCTCCAGCTCTAGAAGGAAGAGATAACACTGGAGCGCTAGTCAAAAATGACTTGAGCTTCTGAAAGCTCGCCTCACACTCTTCTGACCAACGAAATTGAACTGCTTTTTGAGTCAGGTGGGTCAATGGAGCAGCAATAGATGAAGACTTCTCCACAAATTGCCGATAATATCCAGCCATACCAAGAAAACTACGAATCTCTGTTGGAAAAGTAGGTCGTGGCCAATTCTGAACGACCTCAATCTTCTTAGGATCAACTTTAATACCCTCACTGGACGCAACATGACCCAAGAAATCCACAGAGTCTAACCAGAACTCACACTTCGAGAACCTAGCATACAACTTACGTTCCCGAAGCGTCTGAAGAACCAATCTCAACTGATGCTCATGCTCCTCACGGTTATGCGAATAGACCAAGATGTTATCAATAAAGACAATTAAAAACGAGTCTAGATAAGGCTTGAGCACACGGTTCATCATATCCATAAAAGCTGCTGGAGAATTCGTAAGCCCAAAGGACATAACCAAGAATTCATAGTGACCAAAACAGGTCCTGAATGTTGTCTTCGGGATATCGGACTCTCGAATCTTCAATTGATGATACCCAGACCTCAAATCAATCTTGGAAAAGAACTTGGCTCCTTGCAACTGATCGAACAAGTCATCTATACAAGGCAAGGGATACTTATTCTTGATAGTGACCTTGTTCAACTGCCTATAATCAATGCACATACGCGTAGAGCCATCTTTCTTGTTAACGAACAATACTAGAGCTTCCCAAGGCGACACACTAGGTCGAATAAACCCCTTATCCAATAAGTCTTGAAATAGCTCCTTTAACTCCTTCAACTCGGCTGGAGCTATAAGATACGGAGGAATAGATATAGGCTGAGTTCTGGGCACCAAATCAATACCGAACTCAATATCCCTATCCGGAGGAAGTCTAGGCAAATCATCGAGAAACACATCAGTGAACTCCCTCACAACGGGAATAGAATCAAGAGACGGAACCTCCATATTGGTATCCTGAATCATGACAAGATAATCAGAACACCCCTTGTTCACTGTACGCCTTGCTTTAAAAAATTAGATAACACGTCCCGTAGGTGGAAAACAAGAACCGTGCCACACTACCGGTACTGAGCCAGGAAAAGAAAGTCGAATAGTCTTGGCATGACAATCGAGAGTAGCATAACAGGATGCCAACCAATCTATATCGATAATCACATCAAAATCTATCATGTCCAGAACTAATAAATCCACTATGACCTCACACCCCCAAAAGATACAGTACAACCAGGATACACCCGCTCTACCACAATCGATTCTCCAACAGGAGTAGAAACACAAAATAGATCACGAATACACATATAATCAACATTAAAACCCGAAGCAATATAAGGTGACACATAAGAATACGTGGAACCTGGATCAATCAAGGAATAAACATCACGTCCAAAATAGAAAGTGTACATGTAACCACTGCATTGGATGTCATAGCATCCTGTCTGGCATAAAACTGCCTGAGGCTGAGCTGAACTACTACTCTGATGACCACCCCTCGAAGGGCCACTACCACCACGCCCACGGCCTCTACCTGGCGGTGGTGCACTCTTAGCTGGCTGAGAACCTGATGTAGTACCATAAGTCTGCACATATGCCTGGGGTTGAGGAAAAGACTCACTACCTCCCTGAAATAGTCTAGGATAATCCTTTATATGATGACCAAGCTCACGACAATGATAGCACCCAGAGTTGGGTCTGCGCGGTGCGTGCTGCTGAGGTCGTGAAACGGACTGGCCTGGCTGAAAAGGCTGAGAGAATCGAGTCTGCTCATGATAGGATACAAATGTGCTCCTTGAGCTGTGAGCCATAGACTGAGCTGGCCTATCAAAAGACCTCCCCTGAAACCCCCTGCCTCCAGATGAGGCAATAGGAAGTCCACCATATCCACGAGATCTCTTGCTCTCTCTTTCCAACTCTTCTTGCTCCAAAGCTCTATAAGACTCATATCGGCGAGCAATATCCACCGCTACATCAAATGAAGTACCAGCCTCTAAACATCGAATCTCATACTCAGATACAGTCATATGGTCCTGTCTCAACCTCTCGAACTGCCTGCGCTTCTCATCCTGCTGGCTACGTGGGAGGAACTTATCCATAAACCTATGAGAAAACTCACTCCAAGACAGCTTCGGCAACCCCTGCCTAGCTAGAGTAAGTGTAGTCCACCAAGTCAGAGCAGGACCCTCAAGCTGGAAAACTGTATAATCAATTCCATGCTCCTCAAGATATCCCAAAGCACCTAATATCCATTGGCAACGATCCAGAAAGGCCCGTGGATCCTCGGATGGAAGTCCTCCAAATTTCGGGGGCAGCAACTTAGTGAAGTGAAGAAGTCTGACTTGGTTCACCTCCGGAACCACAATCTGCCCTGGCTGACCTGCCTGAACAACCTGGGTTACGCTATCCACAACTACTACCTCTGGAGTCTGCATAGCAGGAGTAACAAACTGAACTGGGGTTTGCATACCTCGCATCTGAGTACCCACTGGTGGGACAACATGAGAAGCTACCTGGGTCGCGGGAGATCCCTGTGGTGCAAGAGTCTATAGGATACCCAAAACCCTCAACATAGTATCCTGAAGTACCGGTGTAGCAATAAATCCCATATCAACCTGAACCTCTAGCTGATGCTCAATCTCTGTATCATCATCATGATCTACAACTCTCGTGGCCCTAACAGCTCTAGCCCTAGGCTGGGCGGCTTTACGAATCTGAACTCCACGTCTGCCTCGGCCACGTCCTCTGCCTCGACCTCTCGCTCGACCGACACCTCTAACTCTACCTCTTGCGGCAACTGGTGCATCAGGTGGTGCCTCCGGCTCCACCTCCACTTCCTGAGCTGAAGAACGAGTCCTCACCATCTGCGCGTTACATAGTGGAAAAAGATTAGTCTTGTTATGGAAATACTACGCATGATAAGGAGGGAAAGAAGGGAAGTTGCCTAAATGTCACCATAGCCTCTCGTAGATAGGTACAGAAGTCTCTGCCCGATCAGCAAGACTCTATTAGACATTGTTCATGATTCGTGAGCACTCTAAACCTATGACTCTGATACCAATTTGTAAAGACCCAAAAATCCGAATAGGTCGTGAGGGCACCCAACTAACCAAGTTGGGCGAACCCACTTGATTTGTGAATAATTAGGATAAACTTTACTACGAAATATATAAATATTTTAATAACATCCCATAAAAGAAATAATGAAGTTGAAATATCCTAACAATAAAAAGTTTAAGTACTCCCCGAATCATGAATATCTAAGAGTGTAGAATAAGTTATACAACTCCAAATATACATCAAAGGGAAAGATAAACTATATAGGTGGCCACCACGGACGAAGGGTTGGCTCACCGCTAATAAAAGGATGCTCCACCTCGATCAACCCTGATGCTCACTAGTAGATGGCGTCGAATCTGTAAGACATAAATAAACCAACAAAAAAATGGAAAGAGGTGAGTCGAGTGACTCAATAAGCGGGGACGTGGCTCCAAGTAAAGTAGCAAGTTTCTCATATATGGAAAGCAAGACAACTCAAAGGTATGAGAAATAAAGAGAAACCATTTAAGTAACAATCAAGTAATATTCATACTCCGTCATCAAAGTACCACGAACACTTTCATTGTAACTCGGAGTAAATATATAACCATGCCATGCTACGATAATATGCATGGAACTACATCGTGCTATGATAATATGTACGGATGTACATCGTACCTCAATACTATGTACGGAACTACATCGTACCACAATAATATGCACGGAACTACATCGTGCCATAATTAGTTGTATAGAAGAATATATTATATATAGGGTGTGGAGCAAGCCCACCAAGAAAGTGAAATACACTTACCTCGGTCCGAAGCTCACTATCTACTCAACAATGATTTGCCCTTTTCGAATCTCTTCCAAATGTTCTTGCTCTATTAAAATAACGTAATACAATCAATACCAAGACTAATAATTAAATATTACAAACCTTAAGCTAAAGGGGTTAAGAAATCAACATAAAAGTTAACTCAGGACCCCCATGGTCAAATCCTGAAATTAAACTCACAATCGCATTGCTCATAACCAAAGGATTCTAAATATATATTCAAAATCCTATCTTGATAAAATTTAGACCTTCAATTAACCAAATTAGTGTTGTAGGGTTTGAGCTAAAACTCCCAAATTTCCTCCATGAAATCTCGTGATTTGGGACATGAAACAAGACATTTAAACATCTAAGTACAATATACTAATAATCTAGTCCAAAGGGAAAAATCATACCAGTAAATTAATGAGGTACCCAATTCTAATGGAAAACAAAAACAGAATATTAAGCTAAAAGTTCACTCCATGGCAGTGAAGAACGAAACAGAGGAGCTAAGTGGCCAAATGCAAGACCATTACCATTACCTAGTCATTATCCATATTATTCACCTCTCTATCATGGCATAATCATTAGCCCCCTCATGACGTAATAATTACATTCCATTAACACATTGGCATATCAATAACTTAAGCTAATGGAAGTTAAAATACAATTACAACAGGGGAGAGGAGAGAAATTATTTCCATACCTGATACTACTATTATCCTCACGATTTCAAATGCCAATTTTTCTTTCAGGGACACTGCTAGTTGAGTCAACTGTGATGGCATATTTTCTTTTCCATTCAAGGACCACTAAGTGGTCTTTCATTGGCCTAGAAATAAATATAGTCTAGCAAATATGTCATGTGCCTACTCCTCTATTACATTCTAAATAAATAGTACTCCCTCCGTTCCACTTTATGTGTCATAGTTTGACTCGCCACAAAATTTAAGAAATAAAGGAAGACTTTTGAAACTTGTGGTGTAAAATAAGACAAAGATGTTTGTTTGGTTGTAAATCATTTCAGTAATGGCAAAACTGTAATTATGAAGTTAAATTGTTACCAAATTTAGAATGTTGTCATTCGTTTTGGAACAGACGAATAAGGAAATGTTGCCACATAAATTGGAACGGAGGGAGTACAAATTATTTAAAGCCCAATAATAAGTGAAATGTTAACTAGGCCCAATACCCATTGTATTATTTTCTAACCTTTTCTATCTCGCATAATATGAATACTTATTCTCAATAATTCGATAAGATAAAAAGACTATAGGCATAGATTATCGGGTTATCACATAATAAGATTATTTTGGACTAAAGAATTTACATCCCCTTCTTTAAAATTTGTTCCAACTAAATAAATAGTATAAGTTTTTTTTTGTGCTAGTTAAGTTGTTACTGAATACTCCAATTTAGGAAAGAAAATGAAGAATATAATAAGGATAAATAAAAGCGAGAACGTAAGTAAGATGGATTAGGTTCAATAATTGGGCTATGGACATTCTCTGATCTGTAATGGAGCTCTCAATAGATAATACTAGCTAGGAGTACTTTACAATTCCCCCTTCCACTCAATTACAATAAGCTGTAAGTTTACAAAATCCAATTTGACCAACGAGGTATGTATTGGATTATATAACAATGGAAAAAGACAGATATTACATAAAAGCAATCAAACCTACTAACTCAAGATGCTAATTTACTTTAAACTTATTTTTATGATATGTAATGGATGACACAAAATTTTATGAGGTTTTGTTGTACCCGTTCTACTATAACTCAATCTCGCAACAACTCCATATCCTCTTATTATGATCACATCCCCATATAAAGTTTCAATTTTAGAGCTCATCTGCAGTGTCAAACAAAACATCTAGATCCAATCCTCAAAACATACAGAAAAAACATCTGTTTAAGCAAAAGCTCACAATGTCAAGGCTGTCATACTCCATTTTTTTCTATGCAATCTTTCTTTCAGCAACCAACTTGACAACCCTTGTTGCTGCAATTGATTCTGAAATTCCTGGTGAACCGATCCTTGAATTATACATGCATGATATTCTTGGAGGAAACAATCCTACAGCTAGACCTATAACTGGCTTATTAGGCAATATATATAGTGGACAAGTCCCTTTTGCAAGGCCTCTTGGTTTCCAACCTCCTAAAGATGGTGTGGCAATACCCAATTCAAATGGTGCAATGCCAACTTTCAATATCAATGGTGTTCCTCTAGGAACTGGCTTAGCAGGCACACAATTTGCAGGAAGCAAGAATAGCCAAACCGTCACTACCCAGTTAGGCCCTGATGGCTTGGGCCTCGGCTTTGGTACGTCAAATTGTCTAAATATCTTATCTAAAAGTTTACATTGTTAAGTCGTACTAATTATCTTAATCTCGACACGACCCATCACATGTGAGTCTGACTTTCTTTATTAGTCAAACACGTGGAACATATACCATATAGGCAATTACAAAGGTCATATACTTTTTATTACCCGAATTGTATTCTCGGCATACCCTTACACGTGTAGGTATGGTTCGTTCTCCTTGTTTTTCACATGGAAATATATATGTTTCTTTCTTTGTGGCGGTAAGATTTGAACTCGAAACTTCTTACCTGCTGTAATGCAATGTTAAACTGTTTAACCATTTTCTCTAAGCGTTTAAGAAGTTAAGAGTGATTGCATTTTACTAAACTATCTTAATTATACTATGTTTGAACAGGTACCATCACTGTTATCGACGACTTCTTGACTTCTTCCCCGGAGTTGGGCACACAAACACTTGGAAAAGCTCAAGGTGTTTATGTTTCAAGCTCAGCAGATGGAACTACTCAAATGATGGCATTTACAGCCATGATGGAAGGAGGGGAATATGGTGATAGCCTCAATTTCTTTGGAGTTTACAGAATTGGAAGTACCATGTCAAGGATTTCAGTTACTGGAGGAACTGGTAAATTTAAGAATGCTTGTGGATTTGCAGAGATTCGTTCCCTTATACCAGCTGGTCAACATGTCACAGATGGTGCAGAAACATTGTTGAGGATAACTGTTCATCTTACTTATTGAAATTAAATTTTTATGTGTATTGTTAAACAAAAGATTTGTGGATTGTTAATTGTGTGAAAATTGAAATCAACTGTATGATTTTTGTGCTTTTTCTTTCTGTCTCACTCTGGAATTGAATATAAACATATACCTTTGTGTTCTGTAACAATTTCACTGAATCCTCTATATATGTAACTACTTACAAATACATAGCATGACGGCTTGGAATTCCGATGTTGTACTCTTCAATTTATTACCTTACATATTTAGAAGTTGATATTGTTAAACCTATAAGTATCTAGCAATCGGTTAGGCTAGGTGCAACGGTACTAGCATTGTTAATGCCGATACTACTACCAGCACGACGGTGCAAATCCAATCAAATGTGATTTTATTACTGTTGTTGCTGCAAGTCTGTAACAACTCAATTCCACAAACACTGATTATAGATATATATCGAAGAGCAATACTAATACAACTGATAATGGAAAGAAGGGAAACAGTGAAGATAATTATAGGAAAGTAATAAATAACAAAGTAACCATAGAGGATTGAAGGAAGATGAGAGGAATCAGAAGAACTTGGGATGACAAGTATAGATTGTGTCATAGACATTTTCACATTTTGCATAACATATTCTTTACATTTCAATTCGGGTCCCAATGGAAGCTCTTGTTGGATTGTCTAGCATTTGGGTCGAACCTCATATCCAAGCCCATGTCCATCAATCAATGTCTTGATATTTAGCTGCTCCTCCAAGCCCATGACAGGGTTCAAAACAAAGTCCTATCTGAAGTCCAATGAGATTATGTTATGTGTAACTTTCTATATGGCTATTCGGCAGAGCAAGGTCAATCCACACCCTGCAAATATTTTAGTACTCCATCCGTCCCAATTTATGTGGCACCATTTCTTTTTTTGTTTGTCCCAAAATAAGTGGCACATTTCCTTATTTGATAACTATTTAATGCATCATCTCTATTTTACCGTTGTTGGGCCCTACATACTTTTAAACCTACCAACAATTTTTTTATTACTCAAATCTTCTCTTTCTTACTTTTTCAAGGGTAAAATTGATATTTAACAAGGTCAACCTCTATTTTCTTAAATTCCGTGTCCGGTCAAATAATGCCACATAAATTGAGACGGAGGGAGTAGCATATTGGGGTCAATCAAATGAAAGAATCTGCAAAGAAAATTCTGGAAGCTTGACACTAAACACCCTTTTATTTTTATTTTTTGGGAAGTGAAGAACCAAAAAAAAAAAAAAAGAGCTATGTAAACTTTTAAAGCATCATATAAATTGAAGTGGCATGTTCCACCCAAGAGATCAATAGAATGGGATATCTCTTGAATGGAAAAGGCCACTTTATATGGTGGTGTATAACGTTGTGATCCATATGTTATAATCCACCTTGGTTTTAATGATTGATGGTCCACATTATCTTGAGATAAAAATTAAAGCACATCAAGAAGTACAATCCCTTTAAAAATGTTAGTATTAGCAATAAAAAATTTCACACTCTCCGAGTTAATGATGAAATTGTCGGAGGAGTTTAGGTATATTTTATATCGCATTATATATCTAATCATTGGAAAAAATTGTCGCAAAGCACTAATGGGATGAATTCACGTCTCGTTCATGTGAACCCAAGAAAAAAAAAAATATCAAGTGATGAAATGACGTATGCCAATACATATTCAACCGGGTTATTTTTTAATTAAACCTGAATTCTTTTCCTCTCCTTTTACAAGTACTTTACGGGTCGCTGGAAGCAAAGAAGTTACCCGGAATAACCTATATGGGATAATTAATTTCACATTTTTAGCATAAAAATTGTACTAGTACCAATTAGTTCTTCCTACCAAACATGGGATAATATAATTCCGGAATTATAATCCCTTATCATTCATACCAAACAACCCCTTAGTTATTTAATTGCCCTACCAGATAATGATCTTTAGTAATCCTTTCAAGGATCAAATAATTAGTTCTCTGACCAAGATCCACAAGTTGTAAATAGAAGAAATATACTTAGACATAAATTAAGTGCTTGGACAGGCTAAGAAGCTTAAAATTTATTTTTAATCTTTATTTTATTTCGGTTGCATAAAAATGGTTGGGTCTACTTGACAATCCTGTAATCCTAGTATTATGTTTTCCAATGGTACATCCGTTACGTTGAGTGAATACAAAGTCTTATATAATTTCCAAATATGAATTTTCACTCTAAAAGTTGAAAATTTTATGTCAGAAATTACACATAATTGGGATATAACAAAAATTCAGTTAACATGCTAACATTGTAAGGTTGGTAATCTCATATATAATAATGTAACATACCATATGAAGTTACTGATGTTACTACCTCCGTTTCAAAATGGTTGTCATAATTTTTTTATTAGTCCGTTCAAAAAAGAATGTCACAATTTTAAATTTGGAAATATTTTTGAGTTGAAACTACTACTTTAACCTTAATGAAATGCTTTATAGCCACATATTTATGTATGACTTATTTTGGACCACAAGTTCCAAAAGTCTTACCCAATTTCTTAAACTCCGCCTCAAGTCAAACTATGACAACTATTTTGGAACGGAAGAAATATTTTCTAAGGTTGGTAATCTCATATATTATCGATTGCTATTTGTGATTATTTTCCTAAAATACTTGTAGGACCTATTTCCAAAAATAATTTTATCAAGTTAAGGGTCTATTGGAAAAAAAATTTCTATCTCTCTCAAAATAGGATTAAGTCTGCGTATGCTCTATCTTTTCAGACAGCATTTGTAAAATTAGACTGACTATGTTTTTGTTGCAGTACTTTATATTATAGGAACAAAATGAAAGAGCAGAAGGTGACACCATTGCTACCATCACATCTGATTTCAGACTTAGTACCTAACTTCAAAAAAACAAAAAACAAAGAACCTGTCACAATCTCAGAATTATTTATGAATATTTTTCTTGGAAAAGTAAATGGAACTTTCTCTGAATTCCTAAAAAGTTGACAGTTAACTCTTTCAAGTACTCAAAAGTACTTTTTGGACAGAAAAAGGTAAAAAAGTGCATTGAGATAGAGTGACAGTCAACCAAGATTATAGAGAGAGAAAACAAACTGTACAAAGAGAGAGAGAGAGAGAGAGATTCTTTAAAACATGCTTTCTCTGACATTAAAGCTTCAATGAATATCCTTTATACTATGATTTCCATTTAGAATATTTTCCATCAATAAACTATAGTGTATCAAATCTTCCCATAGAGATACTAACATTTGATTTTTTTTGTCTTGTCCCTTAAATAAATTTTGAATCTTTTTACCTTCTTCCCATTTTCCCAAAATCTTGCATATGTTGGTTTGAAGATTTCCATCATTCTTGGAAAAAGTTTGGAGCTTTTGGTTCATGAGTAATTCCATGTTTTTTGCTGTGTCATCATCCAAAGGAATCACTTGACAGTCTTGAAGTTTTAAAAGTGATGCACAAAAGCCTAGAGGTATGCTACAACTTTGATCTTCCCATTTATTTTCTTTGTATATATAGTTGACTTTGAGGTCTATCGGAAACAACTTTTCTACGTTATTCAATACTTTATTCAAGGTAGGAGTAAGGTCTGCATACATCTCACCCTCCCCGGACCCAACTTGTGGCTAGACCCAACTTGTAGGATAATAGGATTGGTTGTTGTATGCATAACTTACCCACCAAGGTGGAAAGGTTGTTTCCCACATACTCTTAGGTATGTTACTGTTGTTGTTGTATATATATAGTTGACTTGTCTCAATCTAGCATATTGGCTATTCATGATTTAGTGGAGTTTCTGTTCAGTTATGAATTGATGGTGTTTTTAAAATGCTTAATTCATCAATCTTTTTGATATTTATTTGGATGTTGGACCCTTGGTTTAATTTGTCATAGGTTGCTGACTTAAAAGCTGATTCATCTGCTTTGTGTTGATGATTGAACTTGTGGGCTCTTCTCTCTTATTCTCTGAACAATCGAAATTTCATACTGATGTAGGATCCTCCTTATCTCCTAATCGAGCTTGTGTAGGTAGATGTTGCCTGATAGGGCCAACAGTAATACACTGTTTGGGACGGCATAAGCGCCCTTAACACCTCCTATGAGTCGCCCGTTAAATTCCAAGCTCTAATTCTAATTTGGATTATTGAATAACAGGTCAAGCTGCAACCTTGAGTTAGTTGTTGTGATGTCTGGGGTAGTTGACTCAAGAAATGGTCTAACTCTAATTTGGATAGTTTTCTTGTTGGGGTCTGTGATGCTGGTTTGTCCTACAGAAGGATTGAATGCTGAAGGAATGTACCTACTTGAGTTGAAGAAGAATGTTATGGATGAATTTAACTATCTTGGGAATTGGAATCCTAGTGATGAGACACCATGTAGGTGGAAAGGTGTAAATTGCACTTCTGATTATAGTCCAGTTGTCCAATCTCTTGATCTGAGGTCTATGAATCTTTCAGGTACTTTAAGTTCTAGTATTGGTGGTCTTGTATCTTTAACCAATCTTGACCTATCTCATAACAGATTCACTGGGAATATTCCCAAAGAAATAGGGAATTGCTCGAAATTGCAAAGTCTCCAGCTCCATGATAATTGTTTTCATGGGCTTATTCCTGCTGAATTGTATAACCTTTCTCATTTGGAAGAGTTAAATTTGTACAACAACATGATATCTGGTCCTATTGCAGAGGACTTTGGGAAACTATCTTGTCTAGTTTTTTTTGTTGCATACACTAATAATCTCACCGGTTCACTCCCTCGAGCACTCGGGAAACTAAAAAAGTTGATAACATTTCGAGTGGGGCAAAATTCACTTTCTGGAAGCTTACCATCAGAGATTGGTGATTGCCAGAGCTTAGAACTTCTTGGTCTTGCACAAAATAATCTAGGAGGGAACATACCTAAAGAGCTCGGTAAGATTAGTAGCTTGAAACAACTTGTACTTTGGGACAACCGGTTCTCTGGTTACATTCCAAAGGAACTTGGAAATTGTACACAAATTGAACTTCTTGCTTTATACCAGAACAACCTGATTGGAGAAATTCCTGCTGAAATAGGAAAACTCAATTTTCTCAAGAGGTTATACCTATACCGGAATGGGTTAAATGGTATGATTCCAAGAGTCTTGGGGAATCTCTCTTCGACGATAGAAATTGATTTCTCGGAGAACTATCTAATCGGAGAAATACCAACTGAGTTCAGTCAAATAAACGGCTTGAAATTGTTGTATCTTTTCCAAAACAAGCTCAATGGTGTAATACCTCAAGAACTTACCAGTTTAAGAAACTTGGAGCGTCTTGATCTGTCCATTAACTACCTAACAGGCCCTATTCCATTTGCATTTCAGTATCTCACTGAATTGGTTCAGTTGCAGCTCTTTCAGAATTTTTTAAGTGGTGGTATTCCCCAAGGTCTTGGGATTTATAGCCCACTTTGGGTAGTTGATTTATCTAACAACTACCTCACAGGAAGAATTCCTCCATATATTTGTAGGAAGTCCAATTTGTTTTTGCTGAATCTTGGTTCAAATCAATTGCATGGAGACATTCCACCTCGTGTTATTAACTGTGTCTCATTGGTACAACTTCGTCTCAACGGTAACTGGTTACAGGGGAATTTTCCTTCTGACTTGTCCAAATTGAGGAACCTATCTGCTCTAGAAATAGGTCAGAACAAGTTCAGTGGTTTAATACCTACTGAAATTGGGAAGTGCCAAAAGTTGCAAAGACTTGATCTTTCAGGCAATTATTTCACACATGAGTTGCCAAAGGAGATAGGGAGTCTTAATAAACTTGTGACATTTAATGTCTCATCTAATTTTCTCACTGGTCCAATATCACCGAATATTATGAGATGCAAGGCACTGCAACGACTTGATCTCAGCAAGAACATTTTTATTGGTGCTATACCTGATGAAATTGGAAAACTGGCACAGCTCGAACTTCTTTTCGTTTCAGAGAATAAGTTTTCCGGAAAGATACCAGCAACATTGGGGAGCCTTTCTCGTTTGACTGAGTTGCAGATGGGTGGAAATTCATTTTCAGGTGAAATACCATCAGAACTAGGTACTCTTACTGGTTTGCAGATTGCGATGAATCTTAGTCACAACAATCTCTCTGGTTCAATACCACCTAAGCTTGGAAATCTTATCCTACTAGAGTGTCTCTATCTCCACAATAATCATCTGACTGGTGAAATACCTATCACATTTGGAAAGCTGACAAGTCTAATGGGCTGTAACTTCTCATACAATAACCTCACCGGACCACTGCCAGATGCACCATTGTTTCAGAATATGGTTGTCAGCAGCTTTATTGGAAACGACGGTCTATGTGGTGGGCTTCTAGGCAGATGTTATGAGTCTCCATCTTTCAATTCTAATCCTCTAGTAAAAACTGCAAGTGCCCCTAGAGGGAAGATTATTACTGTTATTGCAGCTGCTGTTGGTGGAGTTTCTCTTGTTTTGATCTCAGCAGTTTTATATTTGATGAGGCGGCATCCAGTTCAGACTGTTAGATCCTTAAGAGATAACATGTCATTTTCAGTTTCAGACATATATTTCCCTCCCAAAGAGGAGTTCACTTTCCAAGAGTTAGTTGAGGCTACAAACAGTTTTAATGACAGTTATGTTGTTGGAAGAGGAGCTGTTGGGACAGTTTACAAAGCAGTCCTGCAGTCAGGGGAAATGATTGCTGTTAAGAAGCTCGCTTCTAACAGAGAGGGTAATAACATAGAAAAGAGTTTCCGAGCAGAGATTTCAACTTTGGGAAAGATTCGGCATCGTAACATTGTAAAACTGTATGGCTTTTGCTATTATCAGGGTTCTAATTTGCTTCTTTACGAATACGTGGCCAAAGGTAGCTTGGGTGAATTGCTTCATGGTGCATCTTGTAGCTTGGATTGGCCCACACGCTTTATGATAGCTCTTGGGGCAGCTGAAGGCCTTGCTTACTTGCATCATGATTGCAAGCCGCAGATCATCCACCGTGATATAAAGTCTAATAACATCTTGCTCGATGAAAAGTTCGAAGCTCATGTTGGTGATTTTGGTCTAGCTAAAGTTATTGACATGCCTCAAACTAAGTCGATGTCTGCAATTGCTGGATCATATGGATACATAGCCCCTGGTAAGTACATTTTGTCTTTTTCATGAAACTTGTGTAGCATAGCTTGTCTACTGTCTGGAAAAATGTCAAGTAACACATTGCTAGGTGGTCCTCATGAGGTTGTATGTGTTTTTGATAAAAATGCTTATAACTGTTCGTGGAAAATCATGATGGTTGCACATATGAAGTTCCACTGTAAATTTCCTCCCATGAGCTGGCTAGTATTTGTTATTTTGTCCTCGTATTACGAGACTAGCAAATAGTACTATTGTTCCTTGGTGAGATTTTTTCTTGTGTTTGTGTTCCATGTTAACAGATATCATACTCTAGTCTTATAATTTTGATCTTTATCTAAGCTGAACCTGCAAACGCTTTCTGACATATTTAATCCTTGCCTTGAATAATAAGGTAAAGCTTTGATGTTCAATTTGAATGTCAAAACTTAAAGGATTATGTTCATCGCCATGATATGATATGCTTCTACTTTTGTTTCTTCCCCTAGCTTTCATTTTAACCCCTTTATTTATGATTCTGGTTTTGATTTGCAGAATATGCTTACACCATGAAGGTTACAGAAAAAAGTGATATCTATAGTTATGGAGTAGTACTCTTGGAGTTGCTAACTGGAAGAAAACCTGTACAGACAGTAGATCAAGGAGGTGATCTTGTCACATGGGTAAGGCATTATATTCGGGACCATTCGTTGACATCGGGGATACTTGATAGCCAATTGGATTTGACAGATGAAACTACTGTTAGTCACATGCTTACAGTTTTAAAAATTGCTTTAATTTGCACTAGTATGTCCCCAGTTGACCGTCCTTCAATGCGGGAAGTCGTGTTAATGTTGATAGAGTCTAATGAGCAAGAAGGTAACTCCATCTTGACTTCAGTTTGAATTCCCTCAGAAACATAACACCTGTTAAATGTATAAAACACCTTACATTAGCTCTGATAAGCTTTCTAGTGCTAGTTAATCTTGTATTGTATTTTATAACTAAATAATAGAACTTGCAACATATCTTACTGAAAAACCTTACTCTCTAGAATGAGTTTGGAGGTGATTACTCTTGTTACGTCTTGGTCTGAAGTTTTACAATGTAATTATCCTTTGTGCTCTTCTCCAGGGAGCTAGATTTTGATGGCTGTTAGACACTACAATATGCTTTGTTAGGATATTAACCAGTAAATATACTAAAAAAATTTACTAGATTGAAAGTTAAATAATAAAGTTGCAGAGGTCATATATGTTTGTCCTGCTACAGAAAAATGTTTCCTTGAACTGGCAGAAACTTATGACAAAAGAAAGAGGGGCAGAACACTAAAGCTATGGATATTATTGCCTTATAACATTTGTTTTCTTCACTTGAATTCTTTCAATTTTCTTGGTGCTTCACTTGAATCTTTCTTAGATTACCAGCTGATGCCTCATGCAGTTTTGATGGTCTTAGTCTGACGTTTCTTCCTTTTCTTTAATATTGTATATAATGTTGGCATCTGGGTTAGGTTGCATGCACCTCAGCTAATCCACCAGGTGCCTGCTCTCCAACCAGCACATGTAACCAGGTAACTTTGGTCAGCCAAGGTTTATGCAAATAGGAAGAAATACATACATAATATGTTTTATTTTCTTTGGTAGGAATTGAACCGTGATCTGCCGAGACTTTTTTCTTTTTCATTGACCACATATATCACCCTTCACATAGTCTATAACATATGTGATAAAGTTGCTCCTTTGCTTGCTGATGCTTGCCCCTTTGAATGCATTCTTCTTTTCTGCACATTTGTTATATTATGAAATCCATGTTTTTACGGGGCATTTTCCAGGTCATTGCACAATCCCATGCTTCATGTTGAATTTTTTGATGACCTTTTTGTTACTTAAGGGCCGTTTACTGTTCTGGTATCCTCAGTGTGATTTTTTTTTTTTTTTTTGAAAAAAAGAAATATTTGAAAAGATATACACAATATGGTCTTTCATCAGTAAACAATTTGGTATCTAACTTCCAGTGTTTTGAGCTTTCTTTGAAGTTTTAGTAGCTATAAATTTTCATCCTAGAGACTCCTAGTATGCATGTCTACCTTGACCAAGCAGTTAACTAGATATTGGATTGAGACCAATCTGGTGGAGCTTTAAGGATCGGATAGTGAGGATTCATATGGCGTATCCCACTAGCTTAAGAGTTAAAGGCTCTAGATTCACCTCTGGAAAAAAAAGACTCGAGTGGTATTGAGACAACCATGGTAGTAGAGATGACAACTTTCTTTTTACATGCTTTCTTCTCGAAATTCATGCCAATTATTGTCTATTTTTTGCAAAAACATTACTTGCTTTAATGTGATACCTAAGATCACTTCATTATTGAACTTTGTGGGAAACAATACTAGGAATTCATAGCAGAGGAGTAGAGTTTCCTCCTCAATGTTAATCGTATGACTTCATCTGAAGTATAATACTTTTAACAAATTTGACTATCACATAATTACCATAGAGAATTTTTCCTCTACAATAAGACACCTGTTGGTTTTTACTGTCTTATTAAAACCAGTCCATGGATCTATTTCGAAATTCTTGAAATGATTGAATGATGGTTAAGTTGCTTTCTTTAAATAAAATAAAATAATTGAAGTACAAACCTGTACGTAGGAAAACTAGAAAATAACACTCAAGTCTTAAATATTGAGTGTATAACCCTTTAATTCCTTAATGACTATTTACACTTCATAAACTTTACAAAGTTTGAAGCTCTAGCCCCAAAGTTCTTTAAACTGCACTTTGGTCTACTATATAAACTATTACTATAATTTTCCTAAAATAGTAAAAACTAATTAAAAGCTTCTCACTAAAACCCCTAGGCTCCATTTACTCCTTCCTCTTCCCTCCAAACATTCCCGCCCAAAACCAATCGTGCCTTCAATGGCTGCTTAAGCTGCGATTTTTTGCTCCATTTCATTCATCAAGAACTGCTTCTTCTCGTTTGCTAATTATTTTCTCCATTGGAGCCCCATTTATTTTTTGCACATTTAAACTTGCGGCTGTACCTACCTTAATTGGTGTAATGTGGATGGAAATTGGATTGGGCATGCGTCGTTGCACATACATCCTTTGATTTCTTCATTTGGTAAGAAGTGCAAGCTCTTTTTAGTTTGTTGGACATTGTTGCGGATCTTCTGTATTAATTCATCAATCATCGGCCTCATTTGGTTGATTTTTTGGTAGTAGTGGGTTTTGATTTTTTGGTGAATGTGTTGAGACCCCAAAAATCTGGAATTGGCAATCTAAGACAAAGACGACAGTACCCATTGCCTTAAGATTGGAGTACTGCACATAAGATCAGTTAATTGACCAATTAATTGATCGCGGTAAAAATTTGTTGCTCCCAACGCACACGCAAGTATACGCGGTCGACAAGTAATAAAGTGATAAATCGAGTATCGTTCCCACGAGGACTATGCAGACTAATACTTAACAAACAATTTCTAAACAAACTACTCAGGGATCTTTTTCTTTGATGGTAAGAGTTTTTGTAACTAAAAAGCAGTAATTAAAGTGCTAGAAGTGTAGTCAAGCAATGGTGCAATACTTTGGTTGTTAACAATATTAAGAGGATGGTCCAGGGTCAGAGTTACGAACAATCCAGTTGAGTTATCCAATTGATTCCACTTCTTAAATCCCGGGTTACTAACTGACAGAGTAAATGTAACTGTGAAAACCTTTCAGTTCTTCACAGTCTATGCAAGCTACTTCAATCCCTATATGTCTATGGGTTAAATCACATGCACACATTAACGAATCCTGTAATGAGTTAAACTAGACGAGCAAGTATATATCTATCCTACTCACAAATTGGTTCCCCGATGCCCGGGTTCACAAACTAGTTCTATTCTTTCTTATTACGTAATTAAATTCCCTCTTTCGAGTTCAATCTAAGAACCATAAATAATGCATAATTATCGAGCTCTAACAATTATACAAGTGAAATCAAGAAAGAATAAGCAACCCGTTATGGGATTCAATTAATGGGAATCAATCTTCAAACAATCAACTTTCATGTAATACTCTAACCCTAGAACGTAATATTTAGCCACGCATATTCATAATCACAAGGCAAAGATTTGATGTAATAATGATGTAAATGATGTAATAGATGAAAGATTAGGAATAAACCCTTGTTCAATGAAGTATGGTGCTCTCAAATTGCTCCAAAGTAAGAACTCCTCTCAAAAACTAAGTAAAGTAGTATTTATAAGGTTTACAAAGGCCTAGTAATAAGTTAGACCAAAGCCTAGACGAAATAGGAAGTAAAAATCCGCTCCAGGGGCGCTATAACGGGCGCCCCGCGCCCACGACTGCGCTAGGACAACCAGAAAACGCCGAAACTTGCACGCCTTAGGGGCGCGACGCGTGGGAAACCGCGCCAGGGCACTGGGCGCTATAACTGGCGCACCACATGCCCCAAAGCGCCAGGCAAAACTCAGCTTTTCCTTGCTCCGCAACTCGCCTCGTATCGTGCCCTCGTGTGCTCAATCCAATCCTCAATCAATTTTCAATCATTCCTTGCTCAAACATGCTCCTAAAAGCTTCAAATGCACTGCGTAACAACCTACACACGCACGACATCAAATTAGTGCAAAACCACATTCATAAACTATAAAACGAGCGAATAACAAGCTCAAACATGCGGAAATATTAAGGAAATATTGGCATAAAATGCCAAACATCAGTAGGGTGACTCCTTTTATAAGAAATGATAATGATATGCATGTCTATATGCTTGATGT
The DNA here is from genome assembly GCA_037355625.1 of Petunia x hybrida. Classification (NCBI taxonomy): domain Eukaryota; kingdom Viridiplantae; phylum Streptophyta; class Magnoliopsida; order Solanales; family Solanaceae; genus Petunia; species Petunia x hybrida. The sequence goes on from JBBBVM010000055.1 coordinate 2,237,811, forward strand.
TGGTAGCAATGGTAGTAACCCAATTTTAAAGATATTTGTTGCCGAGAGTTTTGAAGTAGGTTCCAATGCTGCTACAAATGCTGTTGTTGTTTCTACACGACCACCACTATTCAGTGAAAGTATGGGTGATTATGGAAGTGACGCTGGTGTTGGTGATACTACTGGTGATATTAATAGTGAAGAAGAAAATGCTATTGAAGATCCATAGGCTGGAGATCCCGCTGTAAATGCGAGCAACTGTGTTGACGAATCTGCTCCCACTCAAGACAAGAACTTGGATGAGGTTGATGATTGCACAGGTTTTCATACTGGGAAAACCTTCGATACCAAGAAGAACCTGATTGTGGCTTTGAAGCTGGGTTCAATGAAGAAGCCATTCACTTTCAAAACAAAGAAGAGTAATAAATCTTTGTATGTTGTGGCATGTGTAGAAGCATACTGCAAGTGGATGGTGCGCCCCATGAAGTATGTTAATTCTAACAGGTTTGTGATCACCAAATACATTAAAGAGCACACATGTAGGGTACAACATCTACCAAGCCATCATCCACATGCTTCAACGGATGTCAACGGTGAATAATTCAAAAACAGGTTTATTGAAGGCAAAGGGTTAACGACAAAAGATATCAAGGGTGCTTTAGATCAACAACTGAATATCAAGGTAAGTTGTTGGAAGGGCTTGAAAGAAAGAGAAATTTCAAAGGCTTTAGTAAGGGAAAGTCCATAGCATAGATATGCAGTTTTAGATGCGTATCGTTTTGTGTTAGAAAGGTAAATCTTGGTAGCAAGACTAGTTTGAGAGTTGATGGACATGGGAGGTTCAAGTATTTTTTTGTAGCTTACAGAGCTTGGATTAGAGGGTTTATATATATGAGGAAGGTGATATCAGTCGATGAGACACATTTATCGTGTAGCTACGGTGGTGTTTTGTTGACAGCTGTCACAGAGGACACGAAGAACCACATTTATCTATTTCCTTTTAGTATAGTAGACAAGGAGTGTGATGACTCCTGGCGATTGTTCTTTGAACAGTTGGCTCACGTAGTCTCAAATACACCGGAATTGTGCATAATTTCCAATCATGATAAGTCCATAGCAATGGGATTAAAAGGGTGTACACTTTAGCCCATCATGTCTGTTGTACCAGGCACCTTGCTGAGAACTTGCACGCAAAGTTCAAATGTGGATCATTTTTGAAGCATTATTATACTGCAGCGAAGACATACTGCTTTGACGTGTTCACCGATGCCTTTGGCCAGCTCACGACAGAATGTCCTGCTGTAGTTGTATGTCTTCAGGATGAAGTGGGGTTTCATAAGTGGACCACAATATTTTTCCCTGGAAATAGGTACAATGTAATGACCACAAACATTTCTGAGTCCCTCAATGTAATGTTGAAGGACGAAAGAGAATTCCCTATGCTTGGCCTGTGCAATGCTATTACTCGTAGGTTTTCTGAGAAGTTCAAATGAGAGGCGTGTTGCAATGAGGAAACATAACACCATTTTGGTGTCCAGTGCTGAAAAAAACTGAATCATAATTTGCTTGAAGACAAAATTAATTTCTTATTATGCAGGCGGGAATGTGGAAGAACTTAAGTACACTGTGGTTGGAGATGGGAATATGTACATGCAGGGAGTTTGACTTGGACAAGATACCTGCAAGCATGCGATAGCAGTGCTGAGAATACGGTATGGAGCTGAATATGATGCTAGCTCGTGCCATTAAACTTGTCAATTTTATAGACTTAAGACTTACATGCTTGCATATGAAGAAAAAGTTTATCCAATGCCACCGGAGCAAGAATGGATGGTTCCTCCCGAGATAGATGACAGAAGAATTCTCTCGCAGCTGGTCGATCCCAAAAAGGGTGGAAGGAGAATTAATCATTTTTCCTTGGTGAATTATTTTTCTCAAGAAAGAGGCAAAATCCATGTTCAAACTGCAACAGAAGTGGCAATAAAAGGACAACCTGCCCTTCTTTGTAACATGGTTGATAATCAATATTTTAATTCTGATTTGGTGTATTAGATTATGTTGGAACAATTTGGTGTAATTTCATATTGTTAAATATTTTGTGTTAATTTGGTACTGTTAAATGTGTATGTGTTAATTTGGTACTATTAAATTTGTTTTTGTTAATTTTATACTATAAATTTATTATAATAATTTCATTAATGTATTAGTTTTATTTCAATTTTAAGTGATTTTTAGTACCTGACATTATTTTAACATGGGTGACATTTTAACAAAATCAGTAGAGTAGTTACCTAATCGACTAATTGACAAGTAGTGGATTGATTATGGAAAAAAAAATTAAGCGTGGAATAATTGAAAAGTAGTCGTTGATAAATGCTCTGAAAGCATTTAATACAGTGTGCGCAATCATGGTGAATGCAGCCGGAATTGTGGTAAACGAAGTGTCTCCTCATAATTATTTTTCTAAAACAATGAGACCTTTAATGGGAACACCAAAAGTTGCACCGTTTTAAAATCATTTGCTTTCTATAAATAGAGGTATTCAACTGCAGTGATTCCACAACACAACCTCAAAATTCTAGATACTTCAATCTCGATTCTGAAAAAATGGCAAGAACTCCAAACGGTACTTCCAGAATGCTGCAAATGGAAATAAAGGAGGAAATGGTAGTGGTGACTACTCCTACCCTGATCTCTTGCTGATACGAGCCGATATTGATCGGCTTATCCATCTTTTTAGCAAAGATAGGAGGAGGCAGGAGATGGATATCCGCCGTATTGTAAGGATGCTGAGAGTGCTCATAGATCGTGCAGGGGAGGATCTGGACAACTACATCACCCCTCCCCCTCCCCCTGCAATAATTAGTTTATTTTTATTTTAATTAAAAATTTTAAAAAAGAGCTTTCATTATGATTGCTCTTTTTTTTAATTATTAATGAAATAAAAGTTTTAAATATTATTATTATTATTATTACATTCATTTTATTTTAGTTTTTGTTTTAATTCTGGCTCTTGTATTTGTTAACAAATTTAATCTTTCCGGTTTGGTGTATAATAAACTAGCTTCGAAGTAGATGAAGCGATATGTTCGTAAAATGAAAATTATCATAAAAGAGGATAAGTAAAATAAGTATTAAAGAAAAAGATTTAAGTAATAAGAAAATGAAAATTATCAGAATATTGAAATAAGTAATAAAAAAAAAGATAAAAGTAAAATAAGTAATAAAGAAAAAGATTTAAAATAATAAGAAAAGTGAAATAAACTGGAATAACTGAAATAAATAATAAAATAATATTAAATAATAATCTGTTAATCAGCACTTTGTTTTTCCACTTTTGTTTAGTTGATTGTAAACTAACAGTGAAGTCGATAAGAAAATAGAACGACTCTCAAATAAGGACTAAAAAAGGCACTTCTTGTCTGAACAAAGGTACGAGATCCTTAATCGAATATTAACTAAATCAATGAAACTGAAAGTTGATTGTCGAACTAGTTTAATTTCACATTATATCAGTTATTAATCAATATGATTTGGTAAAAGATTGTTTAAGTTATATTTGACATAATTACATTATAACAATCTATTGAAGCCTATAATGGTACAACACAACTATACACCATGTACCACGTCTATTGTTGTCAAGCAATGTCTTATTGTTATGAGTCATATGTGTCGTTGCACCACAAATGATGGTCTAATAGCTATATTTGTACTAAGAGTAATGACATAATTACATTATAACAACCTATTGAATCCTACAATGGTACAACACAGCTATATATCATGCACGACGTCTATTATTGTCAAATAATATCTTAGTGTTATGACTCATGTGTCTCGTTACACTACAAATGATGGTATAATAGCTATATAAATCAAGTATACACATTTATTAAGTCATTTTAATCCATTTATATCATTTATATACTTTACAATGAATAATTCTATTATTACTAATTTTAGATTTGACAAAATTCCATATATTTATTTTTAAGAGACAAGGTTGATTATCTACAACAATTCGTCGATTATAGAATTATTGTAAAATAGCTAAAACCCTTAACCCTAACCCTAACATGTACTAAAACCCTAAACCCAAACAACGGCGCCTAGTTTTCTCTCTAGAACTAGGCGATTTCGGCGCCACAAGCTCGGCCACCTTCCCATGGCCATTCCGGCCACTGGACAGCCCCCCACTGGGGTTGTCCAGCCTAATACTATCCCCCCCACAACCCCCTAACACAACCATAACACCTACTAATAACAATCCAACCCCATTATCGTATGCCTCGACCCTAAAATCTACTGCGCGACCCTTTGTTGTGCCTTCAATCCCTGAGCCTCTAATGGAACTACATCATGGTGAACCCTCATTCATTTGGCAAGACAAAGATGTAGACAATATGGTAATTCATGAAAAATTACAATATGCAGTCGTGGGCAAGTTTTCATATGGTATGCCTTCCTTTCATGAACTTAAAAAGCAACTACCAATTCAATGTGAGCTGAAAGGAGAATGTTCTATAGGTTTTCTTGATCTTAGACATGTTTTGATTAGGGTTTCATTGCTGGAAGATTATGTACATCTCCTATCAAGGCCTGCCTTCTATTTAAAATTCACAAACGTGTATCATCAGATGAGATCATTGAAGTATGATGTGTGGTTTGATCCAAGGGAAGAGACTTCAGTGGCAGTTGCTTGGATCTCCTTTCCAGGCTTGCCACCAATTTTCTTTGTCAAGGAAGCAGTGTTTGCATTGGCTAGTGCAATTGGCAAGCCATTGCAACTGGATGCAGCTACAAGGGCAAGAACAAGACCTAGTTGTGCTAAGGTCAAGGTAGAAGTGGATCTACTATCTCCAAGACCTCAAAGAGTGAGGATTGGGATCAAGAATTCGACTACTGGTGATGTTAAGTATAAATGGATCAAGGTTCAATATGACTACTTGCCAAAGTATTGCACTCATTGCAAGCTGCAAGGGCATGATGAAGATCATTGCTTCATATTGCATCCAGAACTTGATGACAAGGTGAATGCAAAAGGTGAGAATGTTGAGAGGAAGCAGCCTCTTAGGATGCTTACAAGTGGTAAGCTTGTGGGTAATGTGAATGACAAGGAAGCTCCAGCTTTGATTGAGAAGTTCAAAAAGGGTAATACAGTGACTGATGTTCGACAAGGTAACACTAGGAAGGGTGTGAATCCTAATAGAAACCCTAATGCTTGGGTGAGAGTTGAGAACAAGAAGAATCAGCAAAAAGAAGATGCTAAGGCTAAGGAAGATGATGTTCAAATTCAGAACACGTTTGCAGTTTTAGATGTTGAGGAGGATGAGGTTGTTGAAGTTCAATTAGGAGAGGAGAAAGGTGTGAACTCAGCTAGGAAAATTGTTAATCCGGAACAAGTTGGAAATAGGAGTACAAATTCAAATCAAATTAGGAGTGCAACTCCTAAGGCAATTGATAATGGAGTTAAAATTACTCGACAATGGGTAGAAGACACTTTTTAAAAATAATTTGAAAGAGAAGGAATTGAGTGAAGCAGCCCATGATGTTAGGGTTGAAGATGAATACGAGCTGGGAGAATTGAAGGATGCTGAGGGTTCAGACAAAGATCGCGCTTTAATTGCGACCCACAAACTGAAAATTCAGTTCACGAGGTAGATTTGGTTGGTAAACTAAGCGTGTTTAATGAAGATGCATTGAAGGAGCTGAGGGGAATTAATTCTGGGGCTTGGGAGTTAATGCAAAAAGCCCTAGAATTAGTTAAATCTGGTACGAGGAAGGAAGTGGCTTTTATACCTAAGCCACCTTCTCTTCCTGCAGTCGATGTGGGAGAGAACAATATTGTGAATTGTAACTTAAACACGACTGCTTCAACTGTACCTAGCCAAACTCAGGATGAGGACCTTGCTCAAGGTTCTTCCCTGATTCCTTCAGGTGCTACTTCTGATGAAGATGAAGATGATCCTTTAGAAAATATTCCATTGCAACCAATTGTCAGGGAAGCACAAGCCCAGGAAGGAATAAAATTGATGGATGGCCCTTTGAGCCCGGGCAGGCTTGAGCATCAAGAACTTGATGAAGACTCCACTGCTCATAACTTTGAGTAAGTTGCTAGGGAAGCTGATTTGTCTCCAAGAAGTGCAAGATCACAGCAGCAGCTGATCCCTCCAGCACCCTTATAGTTTTCAAATCAATCCAAGCAGGCACAAAAGAGGAACAAGAAGAACTATAGTCAGGATCCTGACAAAATCAAGGCTTTGAGATCAACCTCAACCAAGCAAAATTAGATGGATAGGATCATCATCTGGAACATAAGGTCAGTTAATACTCAAGAGGCATTTGATAGATTGATCACATTGCATCAAAGGAAACACTTTCAGGTTATAGGCTTGATGGAACCTTTCCAGGATGTGAGTACTATAAATAGCTATAAATTGAGACTTGGGATGGATCAGTGCTTTCACAATGTGAATGGCAAGGTGTGGGTGTTTGTTAATGCTGATTTTGAGGTGCAAGAAGTAATGAATGATGAGCAGCAACTTACTCTTTCCTTCAACAATCAACACTTTGATGAAGAAATTGTCATTACATTTGTGTATGCCAAAACAAATGCTGGAGATAGGTTCTTTCTTTGGGAAGCAATGCAGTACTTTGCTAGTGATAATGTGAGGCCTTGGCTGGTTGCTGGGGACTTCAATGTCATCCTATCTGAGAATGAGAAGTATGGGGGATTACCAGTCTTCATGCCTGAGTATGAAGAGTTTGCTTCTACATTAGCAAATTGTCAGCTCATGGACCTTGGTTTTCACTCTGGAAGCATCTTCACTTGGTGGAATGGTAGAACTGAAGAAGATTTCATATTAAAGAGGCTTGATAGATGTTTAGGAAATCAGCAACTGGTGGATATGTGCACTAAGATTGAAGTTGATCACCTTGCTAGAGTGGGCTCAGATCATTCCCCTTTGTTGATCAAGTTCTCACAGGATGATACTCCTACAATAAAGCCCTTTAAATTTCTAAATTTCTGGACCTCACATGACTCCTTCCTTGATCTAGTAAAGGAGCATTGGGACATTGAAGTTGTAGGAGATCCATTCTATTCTCTCAATACTAAGCTAAAGACTTTAAAGAAGAAGTTGACTGCCTGGAGTAAAGCTACATATGGGAATATTTTTCAGCAAGTTTCTACACTGGAGGACATTATCTTGGCACATGAGTACCAACTGGAGTTAGCACCAACACCTGAGAATAGAGAGGCACTGAAGAAGGCTGAAGCTGAGCTGAAAAGGTACCTTGCAATTGAAGCTGAATTCTGGAAGCAAAAGGCTGGCATGCAATGGTTCAAAGAAGGGGATGTGAACTCTAAGTTCTTTCACTTTCATGTCAATGGAAGAAGAAAGAAGCTACATGTGAGCAGAATTCAAAATAGGGATGGCAATTGGATCAAATCTCAAGAAGCAATGCCAATGAAGCTTTGTGGTTCTTTCAGAGACAATTTGCGACTGAAGAGGTATCTAACAACTATGATCTTTTGATGAATGTCCCTTCTATGATCAGTGATGAGTAGAATGAGGCAATTACAAAGGTACCTTGGGAGGAGGAGGTCAAACAAGCAGTGTTTGTGCTCAATGGTGATAGTGCTAGTGGCCCGGATGGTTATACTGGAAGGTTCTTTCATATTGCTTGGGATATTATCAAGCATGATATTGTTAGGGTGGTGCAGGCATTGTTTAGTGGAAGACACATCCCTAGATATGTTACACACACTAACCTAGTTCTGATCCCTAAGAAGCCTTCAGTCACAACCTTTTCTGATCTCAGGCCTATTAGCCTAAGCAACTTCATCAATAAGGTTCTTTCCAGGGTTGTTCACAATAGATTGGTAGGGATTCTACCTTCACTCATCTCACAGAACCAGGCAGGCTTTGTACAAGGGAGAAGCATAGTGGAGAATGTCTTGCTTGCTCAAGAAATCATCCATGATATCAATGAGAGAGGAGAAGATGCAAATGTAGTGGTTAAGCTGGACATGATGAAGGCATATGATAGCGTGTCCTGGCCCTTTTTGACAATGGTGCTGAGGAAGATGGGGTTTTGTCATGAGTTTATAGATGTCATCTTCCAGCTTGTCTCATCAAACTGGTACTCAGTTTTGTTCAATGGCCAAAGCTATGGATTTTTTCATTCTGGTAGAGGTCTGAAACAAGGTGATCCCTTGTCCCCAACATTGTTCATCCTCACTGCTAAAGTTCACTCTAGGACCGTGAACTCTCTCAACACTCACAGCTTCTATAGGCCTTATGCCATGCCTAAGTGGAGCCCTCATCTTAATCATCTTGCATATGCTGATGATACTATACTTTTCACTTCAGCTCATGAGGATTCTTTACACTTGATCACTGGTGCTTTGCAAGCTTATGAAGCTGTGTCAGGTCAGAAGATAAACAAAGATAAAAGTGCTATTTACTTGCATGCCTCAGTGGGAGAAGATGAAGTACAAAAAGTAGAAAGGATCATTGGCATTCAGAGGAAGTATTTTCCCTTCACTTACCTTGGTTGCCCTATCTTTTATGGAAGGAGGAAGAAGATATACTATGAGGAGCTGGTTGGGAAAGTAACATCAAGGATTCATGATTGGAGTGCTAAAATGCTTTCATTTGGGGGAAGGGCCATCCTGATTAAGCATGTATTGCAAAGTATGCCAATACATCTCTTTCAGCAGTCAATCCTATTGATAGTGTGCTCAATCAGTTGCATAAGCTCTTTGCTAAGTTCTTTTGGGGAAACTCACAAGAAGGTTCTAATAGGCATTGGTCTTCCTGGAAGAATCTATGCTTGCCAGTTGAAGAAGGAGGCATGGGATTCAGGTCTTTGTTTGATGTGTCAAGTGCTTTGTTTGCTAAGCTTTGGTGGAACTTTAGAACTGGAGACTCTCTTTGGGTTACTTATATGTCTAACAAGTATTGTAAGAAGCTGCACAAGGCAATTGTGCCTTTCAAGCAAGGCTCCTATGTCTGGAAGAAGATGATTCAAGCTAGGGAGGCTATTGATCATGAGATACACTGGCAGATTAGAGAAGGTTCAGCTCATCTTTGGTATGACAACTGGTTACGTCTTGGACCATTATACTTCATTGTGCCCTCTACATTTAACTGTGAGCTATGGTACAATAATGTGAGAGAAGTGATAGAGGAAGGAACCTGGAATGCTGAGTTGTTGCACCTCCTATTACCTGAAGACATTGTTGATCATATCCTTCAGAATGTTCACTTACTTGGAGCTGATCAGAGAAGAGACAAAGCTTGGTGGGGCTTGACTTCAAATGGCAAGTATTCAGTTAGTAGTGCATGGAATTATATGAGAGTGAAGCAGCATAAGGTCCCTATCTCCAGGTTTATGTGGGTGAAAGGGATGCCAATGAAAGTGTCTTTTATGATGTGGAGATTGTGGAAATATAAGTTACCAATTGATGATGAACTGAAGAGAATGGGATATCAATTTCCATCTAGGTGTTGGTGCTGCACATCTCCTAACATTGAGACTAGAGAACATCTCTTCAGGACAAGTCAAGTGGCCAACAGTGTGTGGAAGTATTTTGCTCAAGCTGCAGGAGTTCAGGTGAATGGATGCAATCTTCATCAGGTTTGTTTTAAATGGTGGAGGCAATGGCCTAAACCCTGGATTAGGGATGTCTTTCACACTGTTCCTTCTTTTATTGTTTGGTCCCTTTGGAAGAGAAGAAATGCATTAAAACATGATAAATCTGTATCCTACTCTAGGCTGCTTTATGAAGTCACTAGCAATTTGTTTTACTTTGTGAAGCTGAGGTTCCCTTTTGTTTCTTTGGTGAGACAATCATGGCCTGATATTGTCAATGCTTTAGAGGCTTATTTGCCTAGATTCAGGTACATCAAAGTAGGATGGAAAGTACCAAACTTTGGAGTCTTAAAAGTGAATACTGATGGTGCCTCTAGGGGGAATTCGGGCCCTAGCTCTATGGCATTTTGTGTAAGGAATGTAGAGGGTGATATATTGTATGCCTTTGCTAAGCTCATTGGGGAGCACAACAATATGTATGCTGAGGCTATGGCTATTAGGGAAGCCATGAAATACAGTGTGGAGAATGGCCTAGGAGAGGTTGTGATTGAAACTGATTCTCTAGTTGTCAAACAGGTGATTGAGGGTGTTTGGCAACCTATGTGGTCTATTGCTTCTATTGTGGAGGATATTCTGAAGTTGAAGCAGCTAGGGAACTTTCAGTTTCAACATACTTTGAGAGAGGGCAATAAGCTAGCTGATTGTCTTGCCAATCTAGCCTATGAATTGCCCACTGTTTGCTATATTTCTTTTGGTGAAATGCCTCCTAAGGCCAGGTTCTTAGTCAATTTTGACAAGCATCAGTATGTGGAGTTTAGAGCTAAGAGATGGAAAAGCTCAAGATGATGACAAGCAGAGGTGGAGAAGGTGTAGGAGAGGCTGCTTGGAGTTTGAACATTGCCCCCTATGGTCAAGACTCTAAAGTGGAGATCATAGGGGTTGTTTACACTAACTTTAGTTTCTTTGGTTGTAGGTACAAGATGGAGACATGCACATATCATTTGGATTACATTGTTGCTATTATTTTTAGCAAGAAACTGAGGAACAATGGTGGAGCACCGGTGCTCTACAAGTTTTATGCTGATGGAGCACTGGTGCTCTACTGCCTTAGTCGACTCATTCAAGGCATTTATGCTGGAACAACACTGAAAAGGAGAAACTGGATTACCTTCAATGCTTTGAAATTTATACAAGCTGGGATTGTTATAAACATCACTATGCATCTTACCCAGCTTGTTTTCTTAGCTTTGTTTACATATATCATGATTACCAAGTACTTTTTTATGCTACATTTTCTCTTAGCTCAGAAATACTTTGGAAAAATGCTGATTACATTAGTGTTTGCTCAAGGAATCTCACAATGCCTCACTCAAGATGACATGATGCTGGTTGCATTGCTGATTGCTCAAGGAGTTTTCCATTGCCTCAATCTTCTGGGAGATGCTATGATGCTGCATTTGCTTCAAATAGAAAATCAAGCTGAGAGACACTGGTTTATCTTCCATTGGTTTGCCAAGCTCAAGCATTACATGAACCATATTTGGACATTACTATCTCTACTTTGGCTGCATTTCTTGAAGCATCATACATCCTGCAAGCAACAAGGATTGAAACTAGTTATTTGCCTAGTTTGCACTCTTTGTTTTGATAGTTATTTAGTTCCTATTTCTAATACTCATTGGCATCAAGATAATGACTTATTTTCATTCTACTTGGTGGTATTAATGCCCAATGGCATTCAACCCAAGAGTGTGAGGATAAGGAGTAAGATTGATGCTTTTTTAGAGAGAAGTAGGGTACACTTAGTTTTTGTACTTGTTTGGTGCACAAATTGTAAGACATTGTATTTCCTTTTTTGTTTGATTATTAATAAAAATAGTCACTAGGTGCAATGCTTAGTTGACTCTTGATTAAAAAAAAAAAAAAACCCTAACATGTCACGGGGTGTGTTCGTGGATTGAAAATGGTTTCGTCGTGCTTGGATCTTCACGGGAGCGAGTTACTATATTGGTTTTATGTGTATACTCGCATTAGCATACTTCATTTTATTAGTAGCATTTTCATTAGCTATTACATTAGATTATTACACGTATTTAGCCTAAGTAGCGTGGTAAACTTTGTAAAGTATTATATCAAGGCGTTAAATTCATTTCGATTGGTGGTATTAGCATTTTATAATGCTCAATCCAATGGAGTGGAGGAGACGTTTGGATATGATGCTATCTTATCACTACTTAGGTGTTCATTAGTTTTAGTCTTAGCTAGTGCATATTATTTCAAGATTGTAAAGACCTCATTTATTGTTTTTGTTTTATTATTAATAAAAAATAGCCACTAAGCTATAAGCTTAGTTGGATTTCGCTAAAAAAAAAAAAAAAAAAAAACCCCAAACCTAAACTCCAAACCCTTAATACGGCACGCTCCATGGCACGTGGCTTGGACCAATAGTGAAAATTTTAAGCGGCATCCCATTTCCCGCCTCCCTTGAACCAAAAGTTAAAAATTTTACCACAATCTCAAAATATAAAAAGCTGATTTTTTCTCAACCCCAAAATTAAAAGTTGTATTTTACAAATCAAACCCCACCCCTAAAATATACATAGTCCTCTTCTTCAGTTCTTCAAATTCATCTGTTCCACTCTCATAACTTCACAAGTCCCTTTCTGTGGCATCATGAGTAAGACCTCACTACAACAAAATTGGCCTACGGCCACACTTATTTTAGCCAACCCCTATAAAATGTTGCCAAAAGTATTTTTGAAAACGTTTTATAAGTGTGGCCTTTGGACAGACCTTTGGCCACGGTTTTTAAGACAACACTTATTAAGCGTGTTTTTAAATATTAAAGGCAACACTTATTAAGTGTTGCAATATCATAAAATAAATAGCAACGCTTACTAACTATTTGGTTACAATTTTTAAGAGTTGCTAAATAGCTTTACCAAATGCAACCCTTTCTAAGAGTAATTTAAAATATCACTACAAGTTTACCCAAATTTGTTTTCCCTGTTACAAATACATGTATGTAGTATAAATGTGGATGACCACTACTCTCCATTTATTCACTTGTAACATATAATTTACTATCCCACTTTTTCCTACTTAATTCCTCCCCACTTTTTCCTACTTAATTCCTCATTTAGGGATGACTTGTAACTTCCTATATATTGGAGTCCTATAAATAGAGGACACTTTGTCTATGGAAGACACACTTGAAGCACTTTGAGAATACAAGTTCTTCCTTCTCCTCTCATATACTTTTGTTTTGTTCTTACTTTACTATTAGTTTTACAACACGTTATCAGCACGAAGAGCTCTAGTATTCTACAAGTCAAGTTTCAATCTTTCCCAACGGTAAGCCTAGGTATAATTTCTACTAATCTTTTTCAGCTTCATGTCTCTAAGTATAATTTTGTTATAGATTAATATATAAATAAGAAAAGTGAACACCTTATGTTACAAATGAACTACGGCTAGCAACTTGCTTGACCAATGAATTATTTAACGTTTTTTTTATCTTCACATATATATATATATATATATATATATATATATATATATATATATATATATATATATATATATATATATATATATATATATATATATATATATATATTACATTTAATAAGAAATAGAGTATTAGACATTCTTGTTTTGATTGATAATAATTCTAATCTATTTTATTTTCTTTGATAGTTTTCATTATATCAAATTTATCAAAACTTGAATTTGTGGCACTTGACATATCCGGCAAACTATTTGTCATGGGTGCTTGATGCCGAAATACATTTGGATGCCAAAGGTCTTGGTGATACTATCAAAGAAGGAAATGAGACATCAAGCCAAGATAAGGCTAAAGCCATGATTTTCCTCTGCCATCATCTTGATGAAGGATTAAAAACAGAATATTTAACCGTGAAAGATCCACTTGAATTGTGGATTAACTTAAAAGAACGGTATGATCACCTTAAAGCCATGGTACTACCAAGGGCTCGGGATGAATGGATTCATTTACGGTTACAAGATTTTAAAACTGTAACCGAATATAATTCTGCTGTTTTCAGAATCAGTTCTCAACTGAAATTATGTGGAGAAAGTATTGATGATGCTATGATGTTGGAAAAGACACTCTCCACTTTCCATGCATCGAACATGGTGTTACAGCAACAATACCGTGAAAAGGGATTTACAAAATATTCTGAGTTGATCTCATGCCTTCTGGTGGCTGAGCAACATAATTCCCTGTTGATTAAAAATCATGAAGCCCGTCCCACTGGATCTGCTCCCTTCCCTAAGGTGAATGTGGGAGCACATGCTCCATTCCCTGAGGCGAATGTTGTAGCAACAAATAATGTGCCTAAAAGAAGACAAAATAATTACCGTGGTAAAGGCCATGGTCGTGGACGCGGCAAGGGACGAAATAATAATCGTCGACACGGTGGAAATAAATATGAGAACAATAAGAGTTCTCAAGCTAATCCTTCAAAAGGCAAGAATAATAATATTTGCCATCGATGTGGTGGGAAAGGTCATTGGGCGAAAATTTGTCGTACGCCTGAACATCTTGTCAAGATTTATCAAGCTTCACTCAAAAGAAATGACAATATTGTGGAGGCACATTTGACCTTTCATAATAATGAGAATGAGACACATCTGGCACATCTTGCTGACACGCATGATGAGACGGAGGCGTATCTTGCTGTAAAAGATGATGATCTTTTTGAAGGCCTCCCAAATATTACCCATTTAGAAGCTGGAGACTTCTTTGAGAATCGTAACTGAAGAACTGATGTTGTAACTAAAGAATAAAAATAATAAATAATAATGTTGTCTTTATTTTATGTTTTAAAGTTAGAAAAAAAATGTCATCTTTATTTATGTTTCAATGTTTAAAAGTACTTTTCTTGTACTTTATTTTTAGTATTTCTTACTATGTAATTTTTATCTTTTTATGAAGAAAATGGAAATTTCCCAGTCTTCAGTTGGATTCAAGCTCTATAATAAAGATATATGTCTCTTGGATAGTGCTACAACACACACAATTTTAAAGGATAAGAAATATTTTTCTTATTTGATTAATAAAGATTCCAATGTTAGTACAATATGTGGTAGTACAAAGTTGGTTGAAGGTTATGGCAAAGCCAATTTATTATTACCTGGAGGAACAAGTTTGGCTATTGATGAAGCCATGTATTGTAGTAAGTCTCAAAGAAACTTGTTAAGTTTCAAGGATATTCGCCAAAATGGCTACCATATTGAGACTAAAACTGATGGAAAGATTGAATATCTTTATATTACTACAATAAAGTCGGGCGAGAAATATGTTCTTGAAAAGCTCCCCGCTCTTTCCTCCGGTTTGTACTACACAAACATTGGTACAATTGAATCACATGCCATAGTAAATAAAGGGTTTACTGAATCAAATGATTTTATTATTTGGCATGACCGGTTGGGCCATCCCGGTTATAATATGATGCGCAATATAATTGAGAATTCAAATGGGCATACATTGAAGAACCAAAAGATTCTTCAATTTAAAGAATTCTCTTGTGCTGCCTGTTCTCAAGGAAAGCTAATTACTAGAGCATCTAAAGTTGGGATCAGGATCCCTGCATTTCTGGAACGTATACAGGGTGATATATGTGGGCCCATACACCCTCCATGTGGACCATTTAGATATTTTATGGTTTTAATAGATGCATCTATAAGATGGTCACATGTGTGCTTATTATCAACCCGCAATATGGCATTTGCGAGGTTGCTTGCTCAAATAATAAGATTGAGAGCACAATTTCCAGATTATGCTATTAAGACAATTCGTCTTGATAATGCTGGTGATTTTACATCACAAGCATTTAATGATTATTGCATGTCAACTGGGATTACAGTTGAATATCCAGTTGCTCATGTTCATACTCAAAATGGTCTGGCAGAATCATTTATCAAAAGCCTCCAATTAATGGCTAGACCAATGCTTATGAGAACTAAATTACCCATTTCAGTATGGGGTCATGCTATTTTGCATGCGGCAGCTCTTGTTCGGATTAGGCCGACAAGTTATCATAAATTCTCCCCAATACAATTGGCTTTTGGTCAGGAGCCAAATATTTTCCATCTTAGAATTTTTGGATGTGCGGTATATGTGCCAATTGCTCCACCACAACGCACAAAGATGGGACCTCAAAGAAGGTTGGGGATATATGTTGGGTATGAATCTCCATCTATTATTAAATATCTTAAGCCCATGACGGGAGATTTATTCATCGCAAGGTTTGCTGATTGTCATTTTGACGAATCAGTTTTCCCAACATTAGGGGGAGAGAATAAGCAGCTGAAAAAAGATATTGACCGGAATGCATTAACACTATCTCATTTAGATCCTCGTACAAATCAATGTGAACAAGAAGTTCAAAAGATAGTGTATTTGCAAAATGTTGCAAATCAACTGCCAGATGCATTCACTGACCTACTAAGGGTTACTAAATCCCACATTCCAGCTGCAAATGCTCCTGTTCGAGTTGATGTCCTGGTAGGACAATCTATAAGTGCAAGTGAGTCTAAGGTACTCTTGAAGCGTGGTAGACCACCCGGTTCCAAAGATAAAAATCCTCGAAAAAGAAAAGGAGCAATTGATCAAAAAGATCAAAATATGGAGGTAATTGCTCAAGAAGAGCATAGAGACATAACAACTGATAAGTCCTCTTCAGGAGAGGCTCGGGTACCTGAAAATACTAAAATCGAAGAGATCTCAATGAATTATGTCTCTACCGGAAAAATATGGAACCGGAATGATATTGTTGTCGACAATACTTTTGCATATAATGTTGCTGTTGATGTGATGCAACATAATCATGAGGATCTTGAACCAAAATCTGTCAATGAATGCAGACAGAGAAATGATTGGCCAAAATGGAAAGATGCAATTCAATCAGAATTGACTTCACTTGAAAAACGTGAAATTTTCGGACCAATTGTCCGAACACCTGAAGGTGTAAAGCCAGTGGGTTATAAGTGGGTATTTGTGCGAAAACGAAATGAGAAAAATGAAGTCGTTAGATATAAAGCACGACTTGTGGCACAAGGATTTTCGCAAAGACCTGGCATTGACTATATGGAAACATATTCTCCCGTGGTGGATGCAATCACCTTCAGGTATCTCGTAAGTCTGGCAGTACGAGAAAAACTTGATATGCATCTAATGGATGTTGTCACAGCCTATTTATATGGTTCATTGGACAACGAAATTTTCATGAAAATCCCCGAAGGGTTCAAAATGCCTGAGGCATTTAAAGGCTCCCGAGAAGCTTGTTCAATAAAGCTTCAAAAATCCTTGTATGGGTTAAAACAATCGGGACGCATGTGGTATAATCGCCTTAGCGAATACCTGTTGAAACAAGGATACAAAAATAATCCAGTTTGTCCTTATGTTTTTATAAAAAGGTCTGGATCTGGATATGTCATAATAGCTGTGTATGTGGATGATTTGAATATCATTGGGACTCCTGAAAAGCTCCCAAAGGCAACGGAATGCTTAAAGAAAGAATTTGAGCTGAAAGATCTTGGAAAGACAAAATTTTGTCTTGGCCTACAAATTGAGCAATTGCCTAAAGGAATATTTGTTCATCAATCTACATATACAGAAAAGGTCTTGAAAAGATTTTACATGGATAAATCACATCCGTTGAGCACTCCAATGATTGTGAGATCACTTGATATTAATAAAGATCCATTTCGACCTTGTGAAACTGATGAAGAGTTTCTTGGTGCTGAAGTACCATATCTTAGTGCAATTGGTGCACTGATGTACCTTGCCAACAATACTCGGCCAGATATAGCTTTTGCTGTAAGCTTATTGGCAAGGTTTAGTTCTTCCCCAACTCGAGGACATTGGGATGGTATTAAGCATATACTTAGATACCTCCAAGGCACTATTGATAAGGGTTTGTTCTATTCGAATGAATCCAAGTCACAATTGATTGGTTATGCCGATGCTGGTTATTTATCTGATCCACATAAAGGTCGGTCCCAAACAGGCTATTTGTTTACATGTGGAGATACAGCCATTTCATGGCGTTCAGTGAAACAAACTATTGCTACTACTTCTTCAAATCATGCAGAGATATTGGCTATTCATGAAGCAAGCCGGGAATGCATTTGGTTGAGATTAATGACTCAACATATTCAGCACATTTGTGGTTTTCCTTTGAAGAAGATTCCAACAATATTATATGAAGACAATAGCGCGTGCATTGAGCAACTGAAAGAAGGATATATTAAAGGAGACAGAATAAAACACATTTCACCAAAATTCTTTTTCACTCATGATATTCAGAATATTGGTGAAATAGATGTTCAACAGATACGGTCGAGTGATAATCTGGCGGATTTGTTTACCAAAGCATTACCAACCTCAACATTTGAGAAGCTTGTTTACAAGATTGGGATGCGTCGTCTTCGAGATGTCAAGGAGTGTCTTCATCAGGGGGAGTAAATACGCGCTGTACTCTTTTTCCCTTAACAAGGTTTTATCCCACTTGGATTTTACTTGTAAGGTTTTTAATGAGGCAGCTCTAAAAGCGTATTACAAGATATGTGTACTCTTTTTCCTTCACTAGGCTTTTTCCCACCGGGTTTTTCCTAGTAAGGTTTTAACGAGGCACATTATCTTCCAAATGGTCATCCAAGGGGGAGTGTTACAAATACATGTATGTAGTATAAATGTGGATATCCACTACTCTCCATTTATTCACTTGTAACATATGATTTACTACCCCACTTTCTCCTACTTAATTCCTCCCCACTTTCTCCTACTTAATTCCTCATTTAGGGATGACTTGTAACTTCCTATGTATTGGAGTCCTATAAATAGAGGACACTTTGTCTATGGAAGACACACTTGAAGCACTTTGAGAATACAAGTTCTTCCTTCTCCTCTCATATACTTTTGTTTTGTTCTTACTTTACTATTAGTTTTACAACATTCCCGCAATATTTTCCCTAATTTTCACTCAAAGTGATACCCAAAAATATTTCTCAATTCCTCTATCCCTCCTCAATGCTTACTGCTTAGGAAGACCAAAACTTGAAAATTCCTTTCCCAATTCTCGTTCCAGCCACAGTACGAACATCCCTTTACGGCTGCTTCACAATTGTTGCTACTCAGGTACTTTATTTTTCTTATTAATTCAATAAGTGCACAAGAAATAAGCTATGGGTTTCCTGTTTTTCATGATTTTAGGTTTTTGAAAAATTAGGTTTCTTACGAATTGATTTAGGCATGGTTTCCTATTTCTCATGATTGCACTGGAAAGATTATTGATTTTTACCATATTTAGAAATTTTGTAGTTGTGTGTGACTAATTTCTAGACTAGTAGTCAAGTTTTTGAATAATGAAATAATTTGAAATTATGAACAGACCCTCAAAAAATTGACATTGAGTTGCTGTCAAGATACTTCAAAAATTCTTGAACTGCTTGTTGGTGTTGCCTCTTTCCTCACTCCATATCACTATAGTGAGTTTCATAAATTATTGCTATTCGATTATTTTTCCTTTTATGCCAATAGTTTACTATCATGGTCTTATATTTCCTTTTGTTATTCGCCTTCAAAACGTAGAAATAAAAAGCTTGATTTAATCCATTTCGAGTTATTTTCCCTTCTTTAACATGTATAATCTTTCAACACCTTTCCTGTTAACGTTTATAGGAATTTAATTCTTGTGTGACTTATTTCTCCATAACAGTAATATTTTTCCTTTTCCCTTTATGACTATTCATGTCTGTTTTAGTTCCAAATAATCTTGGTATGATTTATGATATATTCTTTCTACTAAGTGATTATTGACATAATCTTCCTTATCAAAATGTAGATAACTGAACGCTAAGGAAGATTCGTAGTTGACTTGAAGTACTGTTTGCCTTAGCTTAAGTGTCATGACTAGGTAAGAAACTATTGTCATATTACGACACATGATTTTGAAAAAGTTCTTGATTTTTAGGATTTACTAGTAAAGTACGGCTAATGATTAAATTATTATATATTTGACGAT
Source organism: Petunia x hybrida (assembly GCA_037355625.1). Lineage (NCBI taxonomy): Eukaryota > Viridiplantae > Streptophyta > Magnoliopsida > Solanales > Solanaceae > Petunia > Petunia x hybrida. The sequence continues at coordinate 2,257,445 of JBBBVM010000055.1, forward strand.
CTGATGACAATATTTGATCTTTAGGACTTCAAACGTTCCGTCCAAGGATTGGATGACTTTACCAAGGTATGGCAAAGAGTATATTGATAATCTTAAATCTTTCTTGGACTTTGCTAAAATATAAGGTGTTATGTGTAAAGTATTTTTATCTTAATTAGTTTCGTAAATAATTTGGTTACTACTAAACGCACCTCAAGTTACTTCGTAACTTAGAGGAATCAGAATGTGTCATCTTACCATGTACAGAGAGGTGTATAAGTCCTCTTGCTAGAGAAGTGAAAGAGATAAGTAGTATTCATGGTTATGAATTTCTGTAGTTAATTGTATTACCTGGATGTCAGGTTTTGAATGAAATAAATTTTTTAATTGTTATCAGGTGGTGCACATCCGACTAAAGAAGATGGTAGACTGATCAAGGATATTAAACAGGTATCTTTACCCTGTTTAGATTAGAACTGATCATTGATCAGTGACATGAAAGATTTGATAATTATTTAGCTGAAGCTGATAATTGGGATGATCTTAGTCTATAGAATATTGGAATCTTGACATCTTGTAGCCGATAAACAAATATTTTTACGAAAAATGGTTGTACATGATGTTCACTAATACCACAAGTATTGCATGCAATGCTATTTCTTAAGTTTCTTTTTCTATCAGACAGTACTAATCTTAGCAAATGGTTAGTGGCCCTATTTGTTTGAACAAGAACTTTTTCTATGGTAAGCTTTAGAGGAGTTAAACTTGAAGAGATCTCTGGTAAGTTTAAGAGTTATGCTCTTTGAGAAGAAGTTACTGAACTAGAAGTCTATAAATGCATTACTCATTATAGTTGGAATGTACTTAGCCTCTTTGCGGATCAAAAATAGTAATTGGAGAGTTAATGGCTTAGTGCTAATCCTTTTCGCCGTGGATCTGTATTTTTATTTTATATAAGAGGGATCTTTTCAGGCTAGAGATATCTCAAAGATAGATGCACCACTGTTAATAAAAAGTTCATATTAGTCATTTTCAGATATGAAACAATCTTTTTTAGATGTTACACTAATGATATTTGTTTGTTGATGTTTTCTTGTCAATTTTGTCATTGGTAATGGTTTTTCCCTTGCTAAGATACAATCTTAGTGACTTTAGAATCATGTGTGTGCAAGTTGTTCTTCAGCTAAATGCTTGAAGTTTGACCGTTAAACATTGGGCAGATTAAATACTAATGTGACCAAAGAGTCATTGATATTCTCTAATATTATAGAGAAGTAGAAAGGAGGTAAAGAAATTAGTGTTGTTAATTATTATTGTCTTCTTAATTGGGAGGAGCACATTGGTGCTGCTATTTCTTGTCTGCAGTAATATGTAAAGTTGCAGATGAATTTTTTAAGGTAAGGCTTGGATGAGTCTGATTTGAAGAGATCTGCGGTAATCATCTGTGGTATGTTTAAAAGTTATGCTCTTTGAGAAGTTACTGAACTTGAAGTTTGTAAATGCATTACTAATAATAGTTAGAATGTACTTGGCCTCTTTACTTATCATAAATAAATTGGATAAATATGGCCTAGTGCTAATCCTTTTCATTGTGGATATGTAATTGTAGTACATAAGAGGGCTCCTTTCAGGCTAGAGATATCTCAAAGGTAGATGAATCACTGTTGATATAATAAATTATTGTGTTGTGCAATGTTTTCTGTTAGATTATAAATTATTGTTTTGTGCCAAAAGTTGATATCGGTCATTTTCAGACATGAATTCTTTTTTCATTTTAACGATAGCCAAATATGCAGAATGGATCTTATCAGCTTCAAAGACTAATATTTGGGCCTTATGAAAAAAAAAAAGATCCAGCTAGAACAGTTATAAATAATCAGAATTGGTGCAGCCTTTCTTAGAATGATGCTAGATATATAAATGTACAATGGGCAAAATCTTCCACATTCATCTAAGTTTGTGCTTGCATACTACTACATTCTATCTAAATTATTAATGAAATTCATCCACTTCCCTTGGAGTTTGTACTTGCACACTACTGCTTTCTATCTAATTACTAATTTCAGTTTGGATGTCCAGGAAAATTTTGACGATGCAATTGGAACAAATTGAAAATGGTGCCAACAAGTTGATTTGATATATTGGAAGCTATCGGAAAGGAACCCGATGTCTGTCTATGTGGCCAATATACGAGACTGAAGACCTCTCGTACTGTGGCAAACCCTGGCCGCAGATTCTGGAGTTATAAAACTCCAAAAGTACGTTATTTATATTTTGTTTAGATTATTGTTCTGTATTTTTTTCACTGTAATTGTTACTGTACTGATATTTTTTTGTTAATGCAGCAAAGTGGTGGGTGCAACTATTTTAGGTGGTACTACAGACCACTAATTGAAGAAGCAACAAGGGTGATTGCAACTTTAATCAGAAGGCTAAAAGAAGTTGAAGAAAATTTTGGCTCTAGTGAGAGTTATGTTGAGTAAGTGTGTAGAGCAAAGGAGTTATCTAAAAATCATGCTGTGAGAAGCTGAAATGAAGAGGGGAGAAGCTGCAATGCAGAGGGATCGACTGAAGAAGTTGATTAAGTCGATGGTCACTGGTTGTGTAATCTACTGCTTATTTAAATGGATCTGGTAGATTAATTATGACAATTTGGGTATTCTAGACAATATTTGTACTACCAATGTAATATCTTGACAATGTAAAATTTTGTAATCTAACCGGAGATATATAAATTTGAACGTTCTTATGGTTGTTCAAGTTAAAAAGATTCTATATTTTGTAAGTTGAAAACCGTAATACCGAAGCATGACAAGTAGAAATATGTTATACATTGCAAATTAAAATTGAAACATTTCAACAGGATTGAATTCCTAACAACTTTCATAAATGAACCAACACCTAACAAATCCATGATAGAATACTAAAGATTAGAACTTATGGTTGAAATAATAACCAAGATTAACCATAAATGACTAAATTAAAAGTTAACCAACCAAAAACAAGGCTAACCACAAAAAACAAGGTTAGCCACCATCATGGTTAACCATAATATCAAAAAATTAGCTTGTTTAAGCTGATTAAACTACTGTCACCATAAATTCAACTACTATCAAGTTATACAAAACCAAATAATTTCAACTACTTTCAACTGTCAAATGTTTTCTTCACCCTCATCATATTCTGAAGGAAATTCTTCATTCCGAATCACAAGCACCTGATTCACAATTCCGTTGAACACATCAACTTCATCCATTGGCACTACTGCTTCATTCTCTTGATTCTCCTCCTCAACTATCACGTTCTTTATGATCTCTTCCTTATCAACCTAACCTTCATCTCTCTCTCTCTCTCTCTCTCTCTCTCTCATGTTTTCATTAATAACTACTTTATTCTTCTCTTCCTCTTCGACTGCAGCATCCTTCTCATTCATCTCTCCATCATCTCCATCAACAGCTGCTTCATTGTTTTCTTCTTATTAGACTGTAACAACTTTTTTCGATCATCTCTTCATCATCTCCATCAACAACTGCTTCATTGTTTTATTCTTCCTCAACTGCAATATCATTTTCATTCTTCTCTTCTTCTACGACTTCAACATTCACTACAGTAAAAGGAAATACTTAGATACATTTAGAATGAACACAAAATAATCATAATATAACTTGAAAATATTAGTAATTGAGGTACATACCTCTCTTTTTTCTCCTCATAGCCTTCCTCACCTTCAACACCTTCCTCCTCATTAACTTCTTCGGCTTTGATTTTTTTCTCTTCTCTTTTTTCTCTTTCAACACCTTCAAAATCTCCTCGTTCACTTCCAACATTCTTGTCATAGCACCTTCCAAATGGCTACAGCGTCTGTAAGTTCCTCTTCCACTGCCATTCTCACCACCATCACCTCTTTCTCTGCCACCATCATCTCTTACTCTGCCACCATCCTGGTCCTCCCTTTCATCATCACCATCATCATAAGCTTGCACAATGCACCCTGATGCCTGTGACCCCATCCAATCTAGCCCTTATCTTGTCCAATGCAGCATCCTTAGCCTCATCAGCATGTGGATCCACATATCTGTTGCAGCCCTCTCAACCTCTTGGACTGTTGGGATTAAGAAAGGGTGCAAAACCTGCCATTTTACATAAATTAACAGAATAATAAGCAATCAACATCATTAACAGAATTGTTTCATGAAATGAAATTGTGACCTATACCTGTGTATCTCTTAGCTCCACTAGATCAATATCTCCAACATGACTTGTTTGATGCCATCTGATGATCCTTCGGATTGACAAATGAGATTGTTCAGACTTTTCAGCAGTTCGGCCAACCAAGAGGACTGCCTCATATATCCAGGTTTGTCATGAAAGCTAAAATCACAATACAAAAATAACAAAATAATACTTAACAAAACTAGATAACATAGAACAATATACTTACAAGAAAGGCCTAGAAAAATCCAAAGAGAGCATAACCAACAGTTTTTCACTCTGCATGTTGTTGGTATGTTTTTTAATAATCGATCTTGGTGTAGAGGTACTCAAAAATCAAGTCATAGCAAAGCCTACCCCAAGGGTAGTTGCTGAAGAACTCCTGGTCATCAACCGCTCTAATCCACCACTTCTCCAAATTTTAGACTTGTCCTTTGCCATCAGTATTGTGTGCAGGAACCACAGTAGCGAAAGCTTCAACTTCTCTTCCTTGCAGAATTCTTACTATTCTATCAACACCAGCAAAGTTTCAGACCTCACATGCCCATCTTCACAAACCTTCCTCATAAAAGCTTCACCCTTTTTCAGATACTTAATCTTCACTTTCACATCTGGCTCTTCAGAACAATTCAAGCCAGTCACCAGAAAAAAATTCTTTCAAGCCAAAACAAACAGGCTGACCATCAAGCAATAACCAAAGTTCATGATTTTTCTTGGACGGCATGATAGTCCTCAAAAGCACTGAATGGACCAGCTGTCCATGGAAGGACCAGTTTTCAAACATGTCCAAGAAATGACCAAAAACAGATTTCTTGAACAGGTTATACAACCTCAATTCTCTCAACTTTGTCTTAAAGTCGTAAAATTTATTAATTGAAGATCTCATGAGAGATCTTTGCTGGAAAAGAATCATATGCAGACAACCAGGTTCTAAATCCAAACATCTGTACATCAATATCAACCACATTCTTTGGCATACTAAGCTTGTCCAAAGGATGCACTTGCTCTTCATTCTCTTCTTCAGCAAGATTCTCTTGTTCCGTTATTCTTGTTCTCCTCATTATCATCAGCACTATCATCAACCTTATCAACTTTATAATCAATTTCATCATCACCCTGCTCCACATGTTCACCAGCATCTGGCAACACTCAACTCACACCTCCAATAGATTTGAAACGGTCGTCGCAATAATAATACCCAACTTGGAGTCGGGGTCGAATCCACAAGGAATAATGTGATGCAATTAAAGTAGTGGAGGAACTAAACCTATTTGACTAAGCCAAATGAGGATAATAAACTGATGAATTTATACTAACTACACTAGGAAAGCAAGTAAAAGTGATCAATGGCTTCCTCACAAACAAGGGAAGACAAGTTCGGAGCCTAGGATGCAAATATAATACGGGGTTTATATATTATGGTGGAGTCAATTTAAGGTAACCTCTAGAATTCGCATGGCCTAAGAGAGCTCTACCTTGCTACACTCGCCAGAGCCATATCTTGGCGCATAAAGTGATAACTCATGGACCCACGTAAAGAGGACTTCTCCCGAGTGTAACCTCTTTTAGATGGGTCAATCTATGTTTTAGCCAACAAGATCCAAATTCTTGCTAGCTCTATTATCCTAAACTACTTTATCTCTCTCGAGTCTTTAACTAGTTAAATAGGCATGTAAATCTAGTGTCACAAGCACCAAAGTTAAGAAATTAAATTGATAGAAGCTAGATAATCAAAACCCATAAATATAAAAACCTAGTCATGAAACATTCATATATTCATGTCCAAAATAACACCAACTAATAAGATGAAAACCTAGTATAAAATATATTCATAAAATCATATCCATTACTGATGGATAATTTAAATCATAAAATCATGACCATTAATAACATCAACTGACGAAATATACAGCAATACAAATCAATGAAATAGAGAAAGGGATAAAGAATTGCTCATTTAAAGTGCACCCATTCATCAATCTCAAAAGTTGTTGACGAATCCTTGCTCCTAAGTTTGGAAAAGTGGCCAAGGATGTGTTAAATGTGTTGAATTTATCTATTTATAGGCCCCCAAAACAATACCATATTTTTCCAAAATTATCCCTAGGTTTTAAGGAAGAAAATCTGTGTTTTAAACGCGTAGCCACTCTGGTGCGCGATTTTGACCCAGTAGCCACCGTTTCGCTGCAGCTTCTTTCGACGAACGGCCAAAGGACGATCCGCCTTTTTAAAAGGAGACCGCCTTTTTGCTGAAGCTTCTGTGTTATTTAATTGGGCGGACCACCCTTTGCAATGGGTGGCCCGCCCTTTTTCTTTTCTCAATTTTTTTGAAGACTTCTGTTTTTTTTTATACTTATTTTCACTCCAATCTCTTCCAAAACTCAACCCACCTATAATATGCAATTAAACCATGATAAGTATACTTATTTCATCAATTTAACACAACAAAAGCTCAAGTACAAGTATGTAATATGTGGTATTTTAGCCACACATCACCCCTCCAAACTTAAAGTATTGCTTGTCCTCAAGCAAAGCACATACTACTAAATTCAAAATTGCATTTTAGCACATACTCATAAGGCCACAACAAGTCAAAGACTATTTTAAACTCAACAATCATGACATTGGTTGATATCAACAATTAAGCTAAGTTATGCGAATACAACTTTTTTTTTAAAAAATACAAATAATAAAAGGCAAACATGCCATGACACCAGACTTTCAAAGTTTGCCTCTTTGTCACAAGAGCTCACTTCTTTGCTCTCTCACCTCAATTAGAAAATGAAACAAAGTCCTCAACTCAACTTCACAACTGTTCTCACCACACAAGAGAGTATCCCAAATGCACGATAATGCACATCAAACATAAATTGGATATACGATAGGAAGAATTCACTCACTCTCTCAAACGAAGTTCAACATACACACTAGAGATACATAAGTTTTTCCTTTATGTACCTCTCCACTAATGTAGAAATGCTTGACTCGAAATCAATTAGGATTTAGTTAAAGTTGTAATGTAGGCTTTTAGTCAAAGGTGGGGTTAAATTTGGGGAAAAAGTGCTTACATGCTTCCTTAAGCACTACACACAAAATTTAAGCACACTTCCTTTTTAATGCAACTACACCATGCTAAATTTGGAGATTATGCACCAGTTTTCCTTTTTTTTCTTCTAATTCATCACTCTCTTTTTCTTCTTTTTCTTTTTCTATTTTTTTTCTTTCTTTTTTTCATTTTTCTCTCAAGATCTTTTCTTTTCAACTATTTTATTTTTCTTTTCTCTTTTTATTCAATTGATTATTTTCTTCAACTTCCACACTTTTACCATCTAACTCATGCCACCCCCAAAACTTGGGCTTTTGCCAAAGTCATATATCTTTCAATGCACACAAGGAGGTTTGGGCCAAAAGAGGATTAGTGCTTTTAAGCACTTAGAATTGGTCCGGGACTAATAATGTGGTTGCCAAAAGGACGGATGTTAAGCACAAAGGATTGACTAGGATCATAATGTAATGTAGACTTTTTAGGTCACTAGCGGGCCAAGGAAAGCCTAAAATCATTTTTTCAAACCAAGCATCACCTAAGATTTTGCCTCAAAGCACACTTATGGCAAGTTCTAGATCATAAAGCACACAAATGAACATACCAATATCTCATCACACATGGCATCAGCATATCGAGGAAGGCAAGTGTATTCAAGTCTCAATTAAAGGTAATTAAACTCAAAAGCTCACTCATAGTCTAATGAGAACTAATTAGTGAACACAATAGCCAAAAGTTGAACTTCAAGATCATATCATGTTGCTCCCAAACGCACACGCAAGTATACATGGTCGACAAGTAATAAAGTGATAAATCGAGTATCGTTCCCACGAGGACTATTCAGACTGAATTCTAGCAAACAATTTATATAAACTATTCAGGAATCTTTTCCAATAGTGATGAGTTTATTAACTAAAGAACAGTAACTAAAATGGTAGAAGTAAATTCAAACAATGGAGCAAGACTTGGTTGTTATCAGTAATAAGGAGACGGTCCAGGGTCAGAGTTACGAACAATCCAGTTGAGTTATCCAATTGATTCCACTTCTTAAATCCCGGGTTACTAACTAACAGATTAAATGTACCCGTGAAAATCTTTCAGTTCTTCACGGTCTATGCAGGCTACTCCAATCCCTATATGTCTATGGGTTGAATCACGTGCACGCATTAACGAATTCTGTAATTAGTTAAACTAGGCGAGCAAGTATATGTCTATCCTACTCACAAATTGGTTCCCCGATGTCCGGGTTCACAAACTAGTCCTATTCTTTCTTATTACGTAATTAAATTCCCTCTTTCGAGTTCAATCTAAAAACCATAGATAATGCGTAATAATCGGGCCCTGACAATTACACAAGTGAAATCAAGAAAGAAAAAGAAACCCGTTACGGGATTCAATTAATAGAAATCAATCTTCAAACATCAACCTTCATGAAACACTCTAACCCCAGAACGTTAGGAAATTAGCCACACATATTCATAATCACAAGGCAAAGATTTGATGTAATAATGAAATAATGATGTAATAGATTAATGGAAAGAAGAAAAACCCTTGTTCTTGATGTTATGAGCTCTCCAATTTACTCCAAGGTCTGAACTCCCCTAAAAAACTAAGTAAAAGAGTATTTATAAAGTTTACAAACACCTAGTAATAAGTTAGACCCAATCCTAGACGAAATAGGAAGTAAAAATCTGCACCAGGGGCGCTATACCGGGCGCCCCGCGCCTCTTAACGCGCTACAACAATCAGAACCCGTCGAAAACTCCCTGCGGTTGGCACGCGCCGCACAAGGAATCGCGCCTAACCACTGCGCACTATAAGTTGCGCGGCGCATGGGCTAGGGCGCCAGGCCATTTTCCTGTTCCGTTCCTCCTTTTCTCGTTTCGTGTTGTGCCTTCGTGTGCTCGATCCAATCCTCAATTAAAATCCAATCTTTTCTTGCTCAATCATGCTCTTAAAAGCTCCAATTGCACTGCATAACAACCTACATACACACGACATAAAATTAGTGCAAAACCACATTCATAAACCATAAAACGAGAGAATAAAGTATTCAAACGTAAGGAAATATTAAGGAAATACAGGCATAAAATGCCAAACATCACCACCCCACACTTGAACCTTTGCTCGTCCTCGAGCAATCACAAATACTTCCCAACCTAGGTAAAACAGGTCTGCCTATGACTATGGTTGATACCGACCATTGAACCAATGCACACATGACTACTATGGATCCACAAACATGCCAACAATTTACCAAAACCAAGAATATGAGAACAACCACCCCAAAATAGCTCGAATGCACAAAATCAACTTAATGCAACCATGCTCCCACAAAATCACACCTATCTACTCAACCAAGAAGCCACAACTTCACCTAACTCATGCAAACCATGTGCCCTCACCAAAATGAAGCAAGAGAGTGTCCCCCAAGTATCACACACAACCATGAATATCAAGAATAGAATGGGGACAATAGCATAGAAAGAATTCACTCACTCTCATGAAAAGCTCACATGTCACACACAATGTACCATAGGCTTGCCCGTAGTGTAGGACTCCACTAATGTAAGCTCACTCCAATCGGGATTAACTAGGACTTTAGAAAGGTCGTAATGTAGGCTAAGGGGCGGGTAGGATACATATGGTAATAGTGACTACCTCCCTAAGCACTTTAATACATCACAATTATTTCAAACACAATTCTCATCAAAGCCACCCAATCAACAACTTTCACACACACTCCTTCTCAACAAGTAGCATTTTTCTTTTAAGCACACACTAGCAAGGAATGGATACTCTTTTCTCTTTATTTCTTTTTCCAAAAATTTTTTCTTTTCTTTTCACTTTGCTATTTTTTTTTTCAATTTTCAATTTCATCCAACCTTGCCAATGCTTTTCACTACTTCACAATTTTTTTTCAATTATTCCCCTTCATTAGCTCCACTCAAAAACCTCCCAACATCCAACCACAACTCCAATCAACAACAAAATATCAATAAAGTGCTTAAGGAGTAAGGGCCAAAAGAGTCAATTTAGAACAAATACGTAGGCTCGGGGTGTGGGTGCCAACAAAAAGGGTCAAAGAAATCACAACAATAATTTTTTTTTCAATGTATATATGTAAGGGTAGGCAAATCAAAAGAAGGCCTTGTATCATCTCCCGACTAGAGCAAACCTAGGATTTCGCTTTGCACACACACGAGGCAAGTTCTAGACATTAATATGCAACATGGAGTAAACAAGAACATGCCTCACACACACATTGCACATGATCCACACAAAGAGGTTCCATCAACAACTCTCAACTAAGCATCTAGAATGTAACTTGTAGAAATTTAAGCACTCATGCACAAAGGTTAACAATCAAGTCAAGCAAGCAGACTCAAACATCTCAAGGGGGTCGTTCCATGTTTTCTAGGCATGCATCTCAATTTAAAACCTAAGGACACCACAAATAGCACATGCAATCAATTCAAGTCCACCGGTATCAAACAAATCAAAGGCACCTAGCATTCCACCTATTCCTTCGTCTAGGGTCATCTACAACTAACTATCCTAATCCTAAAAATAAAAAACAACCCGGTTCAAAGGCCTCCCCGTGGAAAAGAACCGCGGCCATAAGAAAAACCACGGGGCGGATGACATGTACCACTAAAAAAACTAAAAGGAAAATATTTTTGGAATTTTTCATTGGTTTTCTAATTTTTTTTCCATATATTAAAGCAAGAAACAAATAAAAATAAAGTCAAGTGACAAAAGAAAAATCCTATGGTACATGCATCCCTAACCTCAAAACTAAATAAAGGGTAGTTTCCCACCCCACACTTAAACTAAGCACTGTCCTCAGTGCTAAAAATAAGAAAGTGCAAGGTAAAGAAAACTCCCCTGAAGATTCTAGTCCTTGGTGCTAGCATCCTCCAAGCTTCCATATCGTATGAGGTACTCAGACTTCCCCCAACAGATCATCAACATTAGGCAAGGGTGAGGACACCCCACACTTAGCCTCGACATTACATGAACCTGCAATCCAAGGAAAAACAACAACTACGTGACACTCTAAATAAAATAATACAAGTACAAACTCGGGTTGCCTCCCGAGAAGCGCCTTAGTTAACGTCGTGGCACGACGAAGACAACTTTATCACTTTTGTCTCCACCTTGAACTAATGAATTGAATCCCCAACTTTGCTTCAAGCTTACGACTATGGTATTGGGGTGGTGGCAAAAATATAAAAGGACCAAGTAACCATTGTCGCATTTTGCACTTCTTGGCCTTTACATGAGGGATGTCGTTTTGTCTCCTCGGCATCACAAACTTTAAAATATAAGCACCTTGTTCCTCCTCCTTTGGTTTCTTCATAGGCTCGGGTGGCTCAATTTTCATGTCACCATCCAAACACAATGTTGAAAAATGATTGAAATGAGGTCCAATGCGCTTCAATTCTAAAGTTGCATTACTTTTGACAACCTCACTTGCACAAACACTAGAGTCTTCAATTATGATGTTTTCTATTTCCTCACTCGACTCTAATGTGATTTCCTCAACCTTGGCATCATCAACTAATATTTGGTCGAATGGTAGGAATTCTACTTTTTGCTCCTCAAATTGGCTTCTAAGCTCTTCTATCTCAAATCTACTATTCACGACAACTGATAATTGGGCATCAGACACCTCAACCATATCACTCAAATTCTCCTCCAAGTCGTGAATAGTCAAGCCAAATTAGTCGATCTCTTGCCTGAGCACAACCCTTTCTTCCATAAATTGCCTCGTCATATTTGTAAGTTCACTCCTGAAATCCCCATAAGCTTCTAAGAGTTTGGCTTGCTCCATTAACCAAGTTTCGCTAACAACCTGCACTTTATCGCTCCTGTCAAACTCACAAACATCATTAGAATCAGCACAAAAATTATTAGGGGAAGGAGCATGACACTTAGGACAATCATTCCACCGACCACCACACAATTTACAAAAATTTTAATCAAAGGTGGTAGAAAATTCACATAACCAGTCTCGCAGGGTTGAAAGACTCGGACAATTTTCCCAAAAGTGATGTCCTCCACAAAGTAGACAAGAATCAATAAAATTTGAGCAACCATCATTCAACCCACTTTCATTAAAAGATGCCATGTAAACTAGTAATATAATAATAAACTAAAAATAAAATAAAAAAATTAAACCTGAATAGAAAATAATAAATTGTTCAAAAAGAAAACAGTCAATTTAGTCCCCGGCAACGGCGCCAAAAACTTGTTGCTCCCAAACGCACACGCAAGTATACGTGGTCGACAAGTAATAAAGTGATAAATCGAGTATCGTTCCCACGAGGACTATTCAGACTGAACTCTAGCAAACAATTTATATAAACTATTCAGGGATCTTTTCCAATAGTGATGAGTTTATTAACTAAAGAACAGTAACTAAAATGGTAGAAGTAAATTCAAACTGTAATCACCTAATTTTGGCACGAAAATTCAAAATAGCTTGAAATTTCTCGAAAATTGTCGAGCTAATATTTTAGGATTTTTGCCGAATTTTTTCTAGAATTTCAGTCTTTTATTTTAGCTAAAATTAAAAGAAGATATAAAAATTAGCAAAAATTATTTGTTATGTGTTTGATTGTAATTCTATGTTTTAATTATGATAAAATTACAGTTTTGTGTATTTTTAATTCTAGTTAATTGCATATGCTTTTATTTTTTGGACCTTTTGTGGCCATTTGTGAAATCAAAACAAAGAAATTCAGCCCATATCCACTAGCTTGACCCGGCCCACCCCCAAAATATAAAAACCCTTTGTTGTATTTCTTTGTTCCTTTTTCCCCAAATCAGAAATACCAAATTAAACCCCCGCCGATCCACGCCACCGTCGACGACGGAAACCACCACTTTCCGGCCAAAATTTTGCATGTGCCGGCGCGGATTCATGTCCTCTCTCCATTTTCGAGATTAATTTTCTCAAATTCTCAATCGTCTAGTGTGTATCGAGGTTCAAAGTTCGGACAAAAACCGAGCTCCGGCGACACTCCGTTTTCCGGTGAAATTTTTACATGTTTAGCTTTGTTTTCTCTTCCCCATTCCGTTTCTGGAACTCGATTTACAAGGGAGCATTTTCTCCGGCCTGATCCGACCCCAACAGTGATGAATTTGTTTCGGGCATTGCTTTTCTATTTTTGTGTTCCATTTTCGGCTTGCATTCCTTTCTCTTCATTTTCTGATGGAAAACGACTCCATTGGGTGTCGTTTTCGACTAGAAAATTGAGAGTTCGGGAATGGACGTTCTTATGTTGAATCGACGAGTCAGTGATGGTGATGCTTGGATTGCAGCGTCGATGTGTGAGACGAGGGGCTGTAATTTTGTTTTTTTAGCGAGGGCGGGGATGTAGTAGCAGTAGTTGGGGCTGTGTGTTTGATAATGGTATTTGTTTCAATGGCTAGGCAGTGATGGCTCGTCTATGGCTTGGCGGGGTAGTTGGACGTGGAGGTTTCAGGCTTAGCAATAGTGGTGAGGGCTGCTGATTTGTTGCAATGATGGGAACACAATAGCGAGGCTGCGACAGTGGCGTTTGGTTAGTTCTTGGGGCTGCGATGATGACTCTAATGTGATGGCGAGGAAAGCTGTGATGATGAAGCTCTGATTGCTATAAAGCAATGGCGAAGCTGCAGCTTTGGCTCTGCGATTTGTGATTCTTGTTGGTTTTGCTGCGGCGGAGCAAGTTTGATGATGTCGGGGTTTGAAATGTGATGCTGCGATGGCGACGAGGTCGCGATGATTAAGATATAGAAAAATCAGTGATGGTGCAGCGATGTATGTTTGAGAAGGGCGCTGAAAGCTTAGGCGACCAGTGGTGTTTCTGTCATGGTGAATGCTATAGCAGCGAGGCAGTGATGGTATGGTGTTTTAGTCGACTAAGTCCCTTTCTTTTGTTAACTGTTAATTTGTTAGCCATAGGTTAGTTTAATTATTTTGTCGTTTCTGTGACTCGGAAAGATCATTGAATCAGTATGTGTTACCCCTCATTGATCTAATTTAGCTTTATCATGACAACTAAAAAGTTCTTGTATGGTGGATCATGGAGTTCGAGTTCAGCATATGTATTTCTTATATCCCTCATTGTCCATGTTAAGAAATGGTTTGCAAATGTTTAGATCAGTTGGCTTGGCTCCGCATTTGACATTTAGTGTCCAGTGTTTAAAGTCTAGCTTGAAGGAGCCATCTGTGTGTGTCTCTTTGGGATTGCATGACTTAGCGTGTTTGTTTCCAGCCTTTTAATTGAGCCTAGACATGAAAGTTGCTCGTCTCTGTTTTACTTTGTTTAAACAAAGGATAATGTGATTTGCGAGCTATGAAATTTGGTCCAGCTTGTCTTGTTTAGTGTGTTTGCTCTGTTATTTTCTTTGCTCGCTCGCTTTAGCTCTATTCTAATATGGTTTGGTCTAGTTGTTGTTCAAGCATGATTTGTTTAGGACCTGTTTAGTAGAAGTTTGTGTGAATTTGTATGTGAGTAGGCAGATTGTTTTCTTGGCAACATATGAGATGAGCAGGTCATATATTCTTGTTAGTGTAATGTTTAACATTTGAAGTGGAGGTACTCTGTTGTTAGAGCTTTGTTTCAGATTTGTTAAAATTGTTCTTAGGTGGACTTAGTCCACTCAATTTAGTTTGGTCATTGTGGTTTTGATTTGCTTAGATGGTTGAAATGACATAGGATTGATGATGTCGAAAGTTGAGTCAGGGAGGTACAAGGGTGGCAGCAGAGTGCTGCCCTTTTTTGGGTTCTGGTACAGCCTTGCATGCAAGGCAATTATGGGCTGAAATCTGATGAGTGAGGGGGGCACATGGGCTAGTCCTTGGCACTAGTACATACCCACTTCCCTCTCTATTTCAAGGGAGTTTTTCACTCTCTTTTAAAAGAGGATACAGAACTGAAAAGTGGGAGGGGAACACATCTGAAAACAAAAGAACAGAGAGTGGGAAAAATTACAGAACAAAGAGAGTGGAAAAGAAGAACAAAAAAAGCAGAGCAGGGGCTGAAATACTCCCTTTCTCTTACAAAAAATCAGATCGAAAAGTGCGAGAAAATAGTAGAGTTAGAGAAGAAAAAATACTAGAGAAAAGAAGTGAGAAAAATAGAGAGTCGAGTAACTTCTAGAGGTATAAAGGGGTCTGTTCATGACTGCTTTTCCGGGTGAAGTTTTGCTGGTTATTGCTGGTTCGTTGCAAAGTTGCTGTTAGCTTTTGTTATTTCTTGAAAGGCTTCCTTGCTATTTAGGTATTTATTCTTTTAACCTTGCTTTACATGTATGATTAAATTTTAGCCATGTAAAAGACTAAGTATGTTCTGGAAATGATTATGATATGAGCCAAGTTTTAAGTATTAAAGTTTCCTTTTTGCTACTTTTGATCACGTTTTATGGGCTTTGCAAAGGTAAAAGGAAATTTGTTGAAATGTATAAATATAAGTAGGTGGTTGTAAGTTTGAAAGCCTACAGTGGCAAAAGAAGCCATGTTTAATTTAAGGTCACGTTTACAGAATAGTAATGTATTTTAAAGACGTCATCTCTGTTTTCCATAATACGTTTTCAAGATTAGCCATCTTCAAAGTTTAAAACCAAATCTGTCCAAATATTTGAGAAATGGTAAATCTGGACAGCTTTTAAATGTTAGACATATTACATGAATTAAATCAAACAACCAGCTTTGTTAAAAAATCAGATCTAGAAAATGGGATAAATGTGTAGATATATAAAATTGGTCAGATTTGAAATAAAGAGTGAATTAGGACACGAGGCGCAAAACTTTATGAGAAAGGAGCGTAACCTGTTATGGCTTAAAAAAATTTTCTTGAAATCAATTGAGTGAAAACATGTATCTTTTCTTAATGTGTCTTTTTTTTTTAATGATTCGAGTAGGCAAAATTAGTACTAAACAAAGATTGAATGCATTCGGATTTTAACAATTTTGTTTACTGAAAACTCATCCAAGTCAAGAGATTTCGAATGGGTGAAGTGCCTGCGCGAACTAATTGATTTAAGTCGAAAGATTTCGAACGAGTGAAGTTCTCGCGCGATTATATTCGATTTGAGTTTTCATTTGAACGAACAAATTAATATCAAATTGAAGCGTAACAAAATCAAGGCAAACACACAAACAATTTAAAGAGTCGAAATGCGTCAATAAAAGCAACTGTGCTTGCACAGGACTCGAGGGTGCCTAACACCTTCCCGCGAGTCAACCGAGATCCTTACCCGGAACTCTGACGCAGACCATTTACGAGTCATAGGTGTTCTAGGTACACCACTTTGGTGACTTGGCACACCTTTAACTTGTCAAGTGGCGACTCCGAAAATCTCTTAAATACTAGTGTACCTTTGAACACCGTCACAGACCTTTTACTTATAAGTTTTTTTTTTTTAAGTTGAAAAAGGGTCGTGACAGCTTGGCGACTCCGCTGGGGAAGAAAGTGAAAACTGAGAGTCTCAGGCTTAAAAATTTGTCGCTTTCGGCTTTGAATATTGTTTGTATATATTGCCTTGAGTGTTACTGTTTCGATATTGTTTGAACTGTATATACACAATTGTCTTCTCTCGTACACCTCTGAGTCTTCTGGAACACTGCACACATGCACGCCAGTTTCGCTTCGGCGTCTGGAATTTCTGTCGTGTCTCAGGACACAAAAAGTTAACCCTTCTTAGGAGGAGGTGCGTTGGGTTAGGCCGTTAGACGTTGTCGACCGGTACCCCCGAGGCACTTCTAAATTGCTAGAAACTATAGAACATGGACCCATTGAGTCACCTAGAGTTGAACCTGCGCTTTTATCTAGGCCGATTTATTTGCTTGTCATTAGACTTAGTGAGGTGCGGTACACCGGTACCGCACTTGTCTAGGCTGACTCCCTCGTGTCATAATGGGGCCCACATCTCCAAAAGACACATCATGAGCATATAATGTGTTGCATTTGTTCTAGTCTAAGGGTTGTTATGCTGACCGATCATCGAGGGGCGAGAGCCAAATTTTGGGAAAAAAAAAAAGAGAAAAAAAAAGTAAAAATGATAGAAAAATTGGGTTTAATCCCGTGTCTTGAAATATTTTTATTTAGTTGTCCTTTTACGCCGTTATAATGGCGGAAATTTTTCAAAATTTTTTAGTCTCATGTTACGTCCGGGCTTGGTCCCAAGTAGTAGAAAATAATTTGTAATAGTTTTGCGTCGTTATAATGACGAAATTTTGGGATCCTTTTGTGTTTGAGTCTGTGTCCAAATCAAGTCCATATTTTTTTTAAAAAAAAAGGTAATTTATCGGGATTTTACGCCGTCATAATGGCCAATTTTTATAAACCAATTTTGCGTCTAATTCGTGTATTATTTTGTGTCGGTTTGTCGTCTTAGTTGCCAGATTTTGTAAATACTCTAAAGATTCTTTCTCGAATTAGAACAAAGAGTTTGTTTCAAAAAAAACAAAAAAACAAAACAAAACAAAAATAAAAATATTGTGTCCGTCTTTGTGTTACCATAATGTCCGATTTTGGAGTCACCTTTCGGATAAGAAAAAATAGTTTGTTTCATAATCTGTTCTTAAGTTCCGTTTCGAATCTTCGGTTGAGTCTTAATTTTTCATTAAAAAAAAAAAAGTGGTTTTAAGGACCTGCTTTATTTTGTTTTGTTTAAGGTCAAGTCAGGGTATATGCGATAAATTGCAATTAGCTAAGTTGTATTTTGTGTCGATCCTCGTAAAATAATCTGACTCCGCTAAAATGCCGGGTCCCATTATTTTCACCGTATGGGTGTACCCGCCCAATGTGTCAATTTGTATATATCTTTGATTCGTGCATCATGTCAAGCACTTTTATTTTGAGTTTGTCTCGTGTCGTTTGTCTAAATTACATTTGTTGAGTCAGAAAAAAAATGGGAAAGGAAAAAAATATATATATACATTAATCATCCAAGTACGTCCTTGTGCTGATTATGTATCAGTTACAATTTTGTTCTAATTTTGATCAAAACACATAAGCAATCTTTCGGGGATACGATCGGTACACTCGGCTTACGCCGTTAACCGTTTCGGAATGACGCATAACAACCCTAGGCTTGCAATATGTGCTTCTTTTGTGCTAACCCGGTTTGTTTGTGCAAAGCTTTGGAATTTGGAGATTTGGTACGGAATTCTGGCATCATTCCACACATACACAACAGGATCAAAGGAACCCATTACCATGTCGTTTGATAAGGAAAATTCTGAGATCGGCGTCCATGAACTTCTGGTGCTGGAAAACAAGAGGTTGACTGAAGAGGTCAAAAATCTGAAACAATTGGTGGCTGATATGTATATCGCCATGAACACGGGACAAGCTTGTTCTACCGTGCCAGTTAGTCTTCTAGGGCATGCCTCGACTGTCTTACATCAGGCACAAGGCCCTACAGCTGAGGACCTGCAGTATTCTCCCGACTCTCCCTACTATAGCACAGCAGATGTTTTGAGAACCTTCCCAGGGTGTCCTCCGGCACCACCACCTCCGCCCAAACAGAGGTGTGCTTCACCCATGGTCTCTGTTCCACCATTCACAGGCTTAGTTAGGACGGAGAGTTTTGGGAAGAAAGATGAAAGAGAACGAGGTCCAGGAAGGAGGGATGAGGAACGGTACAAACGACTCCACTCACGCCATCGAGCCTCACAGAAGCAGCATTCGCAACACTACCCTTTACAAAATACAAAACATTCCATTCCTCCACTCCAAAGAGCGCGACCATATGCTCCAAATTCTTCATATCCGCAATGGACCGCGCCAGCCTCACAGCCCACATACCACACTCACCAAGCTCCACATAATCAATATCGGACTCCACCAGAATTTCCATATCGATCAAGGAGACCTTCTACTTTCATCCCAAGACCCGAATACAAGAAGGCGCGAGAAGAGAAAAAGAGAAAGCTCACACCAATCGGGGAATCTTACACTAGTGTCTTCGAGAAGTTGCAGGCTTTGGATATGTTGAGGCCGATCTATGGGAATATGCATCCCACGGGAAAGGTTGATTATTCTCGCCGATGTGCTTACCATTCGGGCGCACCTGGGCATGACACAGAAGATTGCCACTATCTCAAGAAGGCGATCCAAGCTCTGATAGATAATGGTCAGATCCAAGTTGAGGGCTCAGATGCGCCAGATGTCAACCAGAACTCATTGCCCGTCCATGATGATGTGTATATGGTGGGAATGGTGGGTGTAGAAGATTTGAGAGTTGAATCTGCCATGCCGATAATATCTGTTGGTGAGGAGTCAGTTGGGGCCAACCAAATGCTCGTGACAGTGAACTGTGTTCCCGAAATTGTGCCAGGGGTGGCAGACAGACTAAGTTGTGAAGAAATGAAGAAGACGAACATGTCTCGTGAAAAGCCAATTCCAAATCTTACTCGGTCATTCATCAGTCCCAAAGAAGTGAAGTCCACCCTGATGGGACTTAGAGAAAATAAGGAAAAGAAGAAGAAATTGCCAGATTCAGAGATTTTTCTTCGGTATCAGCATGGTGCATCCTTGTGAAGGGCTCAACAATGCATAAAAAGTAGGAAACTGGCCTTGACTTACAATTGAGTGACTGTGAATTATTGTAGCTTGTTTTGCTAATCTTTCTGTGTACTTGGTTATTTAAGGGTTATAATCCAAGTACATTATTTTGCTTGTTTTGATGTTCAAACCCTTCTATCTTTAATTCAATGAAAAGCGAGTTCCTTTTCTCGTCTCAACATTATGTCTCTTATTTTCTTTCTTGGTCATGTTTCTTTAGTATTATGTTTTATGTTTTGCGGCCTTAATAACATGACATGCGTGTGGAACTTAAGTCTTGATCTAAACACACTCGCTGACATTGTGAGCTATCTGAGTAGTGAGGGATAAAAGATGGAGTGAATTAAGTTGGGAATCAATTGTCATCTGATAAGGGAGATCGGTGAGAAGTTCAAAATCGTGCACGGTCGCTTCGACCGAATTTGAGATACCAGTTTTGAGAACCATCGTTGAAGCATAAGTTGAGGACACGTGTGGATCAATCCAGGTCAATTGATTGAACCATTATTTGTGCGAGGCATTCTCGGGTCGGGATGACGAACGGCTTTCGTTTCTTCTACCCAAACACTATATCCTTTTTTTTGGTTTTTTCTTTGGCCTACCCTCTGTTGGAATCAATTTGATGTGATTAGAAAAAAAAAGAGAAAAAAAAAAGAAAAAGAAAAAAAAAAAGAGAAAAGAGGAAACAAAAAACAACAAAAATCTACCTCAGTGGTAGAGCTACGTCTGACCTGATTCCTTTCAAAAGGATACGTAGGCAACCATTCTGGTGTGGTCATAACAGGGGAAAGTTCATTTCCCCCCTGTTCCTCGTTGACGCAAAAGCTTGCCTCCAAGTTTGCGGCCAATGTCAAAGAAATTCGAATCCCCAATGTATGCTAAACTGGGGCAGAAGTTTGTTTTTATTTTATTTTAAAAAAAATAAAATAAAATAAAAACAAACTTCTATGTTGTTGTACCATCTATTAATATGTTTCATGAGATATCAGTCTCGAAATCGAGGAAGAAACTCAAAGCGCCCCAGTTTATCCTAAACTGGGGCAGAAGTTTAAGTTTATTTTTAAAAGAAAAGGAGAAAGTCAATTCCTTTTGCTTTCTTTGTGTTCATTTCGGGGGAAAAGTCTCAATATCCCCTATGTGTTTGCAGATCAGGAAATTCAAAAGATAATTCCTCGGTTTCCCTAAACCGGGGCTACATTTTGTTGTTATTTTTAAAAGAAATGATTCCAAGGGTTGTATCATTCATCAAGTCATTTCATGAGATGCTTTCATACCGCTTTTCAAACCAAAGAAAAAAAAAGAAAAAAAAAAGAGAGAAATAATCCCCAACTTGCCTAAACTGGGAAAATAAGTTTGTTTTATTTTCAAAAAGCAGCGATTTTATAGTTTGTGATATTCATCTGATCGTCTCATGAGATGTTTCTGAGCTTTTATGTTGAACCCCTTGCCTCATAGCCCAACCAAATCCAAAGTTACAGTTCAAATAAAGACCCTTCTGACCGATCATTGAGAATGTCAAGCCGAGTAAGGGTATCAAGGAATAAGTTCCATGCCGTAAAGTCGCATTCTTATAAGCCGACAATCGCATTTGGGAGCTGGGAGCACCAAGGTCATTAAAGGAGGAATTCTCTGGGGAATCAAGATAAAGGCCGAAATTGAAGAAAGAAAGGAAAGACGGGGTCGAGCAGCAAGGAAAGATGGGAGGTCGATTGGGAAAGAGCAAAAAAAAAAAGAAAGAAATGAACTGAAAAAAAAAATGAAGTCTTGTCGGTGAAAACCTGAAAAGGCGCTGCAAGACAACTGTGAGTTAAAAGAACAAAGAGAGAGGCTAGTCGGTGAAAACCCAAAAGGGCACTACTAGTCGAATGAGGGTCATGGAATTCATCGTCAAGTTCGGGTTGAGCGAGGTTGTCAATCTGGGAGAGAGGTCAGGGTTAGACTGTGTGAACTAATCAAGAGTTGATTCTAATTGCATGTCATGTTTTACTAAGGTTGTCGTTCCACCACCAAATAAGTTTCTTCTGTCTACCAGGGACATCTTTCGTTTGATGTTTCCTTTTGAGTTTCTTCACTTTCCTTTTCTTTTATTTCTTTCTCATTATTTTCGGACATTCAGAAAGGTTTGCAAAACTTGTCTACAAGTTTCAGTTGTACCAGAAAAGTCGAAAATGGTAGTCCAGCACCGAGATTGTACCATGACGATCACCAGGAAATGGTTTGTTATTTCTACAAGATGTGACCAAAGAACAATATGAGAGAAAGTGTGAGAACAAAACTACATCAAGTCAGTTGCTCGTCGGGGACGAACTTGAAGAGCAAAAAAAGAAATAAAGAAAGAAATCAGGAACCATCTGAGCAGGGAGCAGTGGTTTTCAACTTTCAAGACGAGAACCATTGGGATAATGGGATAGCATTTTCAACTTTAAATACAAGACCCATTGGGATGATGGGATTCAAGTTTCAACGCAAGACCCATCAGAGTGATGGTTTTCAATTCAGCAAGAGCAAGATCCATCAGAGTGATGGTCTTTCAATTCAGCAAGAACAAGACCCATCAGAGTGATGGTTTTCAATTCAGCAAGAGCAAGATCCATCAGAATGATGGTCTTTCAATTCAGCATGAACAAGACCCGTCAGAGTGATGGTTTAGCAAGACCCATCAGAGTGGCGGTTTTTAATTTTCAGTCAGAGCAAGATCCATCAGAGTGATGATTTTCAATTTCCAGTACAAGCAAGATCCATCAGAGTGATGATTTTCAATTTCTAGTACAAGCAAGATCCATCAGAGTGATGGTCTTTCAATTCAGCATGAACAGGACCCGTCAGAGTGATGGTTTAGCAAGACCCATCAGATTGATGGTTTTAAATTTCCAGCAGGGGAAGACCCATCAGAGTGATGGTTTTTAATTTTCTGATAAAGCAAGACCCATCAGAGTGATGGTTTTCAATTCAACATGACCAAGGCCCACTAGAGTGGTGGTTCCAGTTTTATCTTTCAAGTCAAAGTCCGTCAAAGCGGCAATTTCAACTTTCAAGACAAAGCCCGTCAAAGCGGCAATTTCAGCATTAAAGTCAACGCCCGTCAAAGCTGCAATTTCAATATTTCAATTCAAAGCCCACCAAAGCGGCAGTTTCATTCAAGTCAAAGCCCGCCCGAGCGGCAATTTCAATTTTCAAGTCAAAGCCCGTCAGAGCGGTAATTTCAAGTTTTCAAGACCCACTGGGTAGTGGGAGTTTCAGACCAGTTTATCACTTTGGGAAGCATGAAGAAGTTAGCTTAGGAATTGTAATTTTACATTTCAAATGTTGTATTTTCATTTTTTCTTTGTAAAGCAGTGACCACCAGCCAACTAGCCAGCAACCAGCGACGGTGACCAGCAGCAACAACTCTAGTGTGTCAAAAGTGCTTTGTGTCAGTCGGGTAAGTCTAGGAGCGTCGAGTCAGTCCCAGTTAGCTCTAGAAGTGTCAGGTGTTTAATTTAGTGTGTCTAGAAATGTTTAGTGTTTGTCTTAGTGAGTCTAGAAGAGTCTAATGTCTGAATGCGGTAGTCCCAGCTATCGTACGTGAGGAACTACACTGACCTGATTCCTTAGTCCGGGGATATGTAGGTAGCCTTGTTCTCGGTTAGAACTGAAAAGTCAAGGTTCGGTCACAATTTTGAAAAGCATGTTTTATGGCTAGAACCAACAAGCCAAAATTAGTTGCCGATTACGTCTTTGTCCGAAAACTCTTCGATGTTCTCGAACAAAGAGGGGCAGCTGTAATCACCTAATTTTGGCACGAAAATTCAAAATAGCTTGAAATTTCTCGAAAATTGTCGAGCTAATATTTTAGGATTTTCGCCGAATTTTTTCTAGAATTTCAGTCTTTTATTTTAGCTAAAATTAAAAGAAGATATAAAAATTAGCGAAAATTATTTGTTATGTGTTTGATTGTAATTTTATGTTTTAATTATGATAAAATTACAGTTTTGTGTATTTTTAATTCTAGTTAATTGCATATGCTTTTATTTTTTGGACCTTTTGTGGCCATTTGTGAAATCAAAACAAAGAAATTCAGCCCATATCCACTAGCTTGACCCGGCCCACCCCCAAAATATAAAAACCCTTTGTTGTATTTCTTTGTTCCTTTTTCCCCAAATCAGAAATACCAAATTAAACCCCCGCCGATCCACGCCACCGTCGACGGCGGAAACCACCACTTTCCGGCCAAAATTTTGCATGTGCCGGCGCGGATTCATGTCCTCTCTCCATTTTCGAGATTAATTTTCTCAAATTCTCAATCGTCTAGTGTGTATCGAGGTTCAAAGTTCGGACAAAAACCGAGCTCCGGCGACACTCCATTTTCCGGTGAAATTTTTACATGTTTAGCTTTGTTTTCTCTTCCCCATTCCGTTTCTGGAACTCGATTTACAAGGGAGCATTTTCTCCGGCCTGATCCGACCCCAACAGTGATGAATTTATTTCGGGCATTGCTTTTCTATTTTTGTGTTCCATTTTCGGCTTCCATTCCTTTCTCTTCATTTTCTGATGGAAAACGACTCCATTGGGTGTCGTTTTCGACTAGAAAATTGAGAGTTCGGGAATGGACGTTCTTATGTTGAATCGACGAGTCAGTGATGGTGATACTTGGATTGCAGCGTCGATGTGTGAGACGAGGGGCTGTAATTTTGTTTGTTTAGCGAGGGCGGGGATGTAGTAGCAGTATTTGGGGCTGTGTGTTTGATAATGGTATTTGTTTCAATGGCTAGGCAGTGATGGCTCGTCTATGGCTTGGCGGGGTAGTTGGACGTGGAGGTTTCGGGCTTAGCAATAGTGGTGAGGGCTGCTGATTTGTTGCAATGATGGGAACACAATAGCGAGGCTGCGACAGTGGCGTTTGGTTAGTTCTTGGGGCTGCGATGATGACTCTAATGTGATGGCGAGGAAAGCTGTGATGATGAAGCTCTGATTGCTATAAAGCAATGGCGAAGCAGCAGCTTTGGCTCTGCGATTTGTGATTCTTGTTGGTTTTGCTGCGGCGGAGCAAGTTTGATGATGTCGGGGTTGGAAATGTGATGCTGCGATGGCGACGAGGTCGCGATGATTAAGATATAGAAAAATCAGTGATGGTGCAGCGATGTATGTTTGAGAAGGGCGCTGAAAGCTTAGGCGACCAGTGGTGTTTCTGTCATGGTGAATGCTATAGCAGCGAGGCAGTGATGGTATGGTGTTTTAGTCGACTAAGTCCCTTTCTTTTGTTAACTGTTAATTTGTTAGCCATAGGTTAGTTTAATTATTTTGTCGTTTCTGTGACTCGGAAAGATCATTGAATCAGTATGTGTTACCCCTCATTGATCTAGTTTAGCTTTATCATGACAACTAAAAAGTTCTTGTATGGTGGATCATGGAGTTCGAGTTCAGCATATGTATTTCTTATATCCCTCATTGTCCATGTTAAGAAATGGTTTGCAAATGTTTAGATCAGTTGGCTTGGCTCCGCATTTGACATTTAGTGTCCAGTGTTTAAAGTCTAGCTTGAAGGAGCCATCTGTGTGTGTCTCTTTGGGATTGCATGACTTAGCGTGTTTGTTTCCAGCCTTTTAATTGAGCCTAGACATGAAAGTTGCTCGTCTCTGTTTTACTTTGTTTAAACAAAGGATAATGTGATTTGCGAGCTATGAAATTTGGTCCAGCTTGTCTTGTTTAGTGTGTTTGCTCTGTTATTTTCTTTGCTCGCTCGCTTTAGCTCTATTCTAATATGGTTTGGTCTAGTTGTTGTTCAAGCATGATTTGTTTAGGACCTGTTTAGTAGAAGTTTGTGTGAATTTGTATGTGAGTAGGCAGATTGTTTTCTTGGCAACATATGAGATGAGCAGGTCATATATTCTTGTTAGTGTAATGTTTAACATTTGAAGTGGAGGTACTCTGTTGTTAGAGCTTTGTTTCAGATTTGTTAAAATTGTTCTTAGGTGGACTTAGTCCACTCAATTTAGTTTGGTCATTGTGGTTTTGATTTGCTTAGATGGTTGAAATGACATAGGATTGATGATGTCGAAAGTTGAGTCAGGGAGGTACAAGGGTGGCAGCAGAGTGCTGCCCTTTTTTGGGTTCTGGTACAGCCTTGCATGCAAGGCAATTATGGGCTGAAATCTGATGAGTGAGGGGGGCACATGGGCTAGTCCTTGGCACTAGTACATACCCACTTCCCTCTCTATTTCAAGGGAGTTTTTCACTCTCTTTTAAAAGAGGATACAGAACTGAAAAGTGGGAGGGGAACACATCTGAAAACAAAAGAACAGAGAGTGGGAAAAATTACAGAACAAAGAGAGTGGAAAAGAAGAACAAAAAAAGCAGAGCAGGGGCTGAAATACTCCCTTTCTCTTACAAAAAATCAGATCGAAAAGTGCGAGAAAATAGTAGAGTTAGAGAAGAAAAAATACTAGAGAAAAGAAGTGAGAAAAATAGAGAGTCGAGTAACTTCTAGAGGTATAAAGGGGTCTGTTCATGACTGCTTTTCCGGGTGAAGTTTTGCTGGTTATTGCTGGTTCGTTGCAAAGTTGCTGTTAGCTTTTGTTATTTCTTGAAAGGCTTCCTTGCTATTTAGGTATTTATTCTTTTAACCTTGCTTTACATGTATGATTAAATTTTAGCCATGTAAAAGACTAAGTATGTTCTGGAAATGATTATGATATGAGCCAAGTTTTAAGTATTAAAGTTTCCTTTTTGCTACTTTTGATCACGTTTTATGGGCTTTGCAAAGGTAAAAGGAAATTTGTTGAAATGTATAAATATAAGTAGGTGGTTGTAAGTTTGAAAGCCTACAGTGGCAAAAGAAGCCATGTTTAATTTAAGGTCACGTTTACAGAATAGTAATGTATTTTAAAGACGTCATCTCTGTTTTCTATAATACGTTTTCAAGATTAGCCATCTTCAAAGTTTAAAACCAAATCTGTCCAAATATTTGAGAAATGGTAAATCTGGACAGCTTTTAAATGTTAGGCATATTACATGAATTAAATCAAACAACCAGCTTTGTTAAAAAATCAGATCTAGAAAATGGGATAAATGTGTAGATATATAAAATTGGTCAGATTTGAAATAAAAAGTGAATTAGGACACGAGGCGCAAAACTTTATGAGAAAGGAGCGTAACCTGTTATGGCTTAAAAATATTTTCTTGAAATCAATTGAGTGAAAACATGTATCTTTTCTTAATGTGTCTTTTTTTTTTTAATGATTCGAGTAGGCAAAATTAGTACTAAACAAAGATTGAATGCATTCGGATTTTAACAATTTTGTTTACTGAAAACTCATCCAAGTCAAGAGATTTCGAATGGGTGAAGTGCCTGCGCGAACTAATTGATTTAAGTCGAAAGATTTCGAACGAGTGAAGTTCTCGCGCGATTATATTCGATTTGAGTTTTCATTTGAACGAACAAATTAATATCAAATTGAAGCGTAACAAAATCAAGGCAAACACACAAACAATTTAAAGAGTCGAAATGCGTCAATAAAAGCAACTGTGCTTGGCACAGGACTCGAGGGTGCCTAACACCTTCCCGCGAGTCAACCGAGATCCTTACCCGGAACTCTGACGCAGACCATTTACGAGTCATAGGTGTTCTAGGTACACCACTTTGGTGACTTGGCACACCTTTAACTTGTCAAGTGGCGACTCCGAAAATCTCTTAAATACTAGTGTACCTTTGAACACCGTCACAGACCTTTTACTTATAAGTTTTTTCTTTTTAAGTTGAAAAAGGGTCGTGACACAAACAATGGAGCAAGACTTGGTTGTTATCAGTAATAAAGAGAAGGTCCAGGGTCAGAGTTACGAATAATCCAGTTGAGTTATCCAATTGATTCCACTTCTTAAATCCCGGGTTACTAACTAACAGATTAAATGTACCCGTGAAAACCTTTCAGTTCTTCACGATCTATGCAAGCTACTCCAATCCCTATATATCTATGGGTTGAATCACGTGCACGCATTAACGAATTCTGTAATTAGTTAAACTAGGCGAGCAAGTATATGTCTATCCTACTCACAAATTGGTTCCCCGATGCCCTGGTTCACAAACTAGTCCTATTCTTTCTTATTACGTAATTAAATTCCCTCTTTCGAGTTCAATCTAAAAACCATAGATAATGCGTAATAATCGGGCCCTGACAATTACACAAGTGAAATCAAGAAAGAAAAAGCAACCCGTTATGGGATTCAATTAATGGAAATCAATCTTCAAACATCAACCTTCATGAAACACTCTAACCCCAGAACGTTAGGAAATTAGCCACACATATTCATAATCACAAGGCAAAGATTTGATGTAATAATGAAATAATGATGTAATAGATTAATGGAAAGAAGAAAAACCCTTGTTCTTGATGTTATGAGCTCTCCAATTTACTCCAAGGTCTGAACTCCCCTAAAAAACTAAGTAAAAGAGTATTTATAGAGTTTACAAACACCTAGTAATAAGTTAGACCCAATCCTAGACGAAATAGGAAGTAAAAATCTGCACCAGGGGCGCTATACCGGGCGCCCCGCGCCTCGTAACGCGCTACAACAATCAGAACCCGTCGAAAACTCCCTGCGGTTGGCACGCGCCGCACAAGGAATCGCGCCTAACCACTGCGCACTATAAGTGGCGCGGCGCATGGGCTAGGGCGCCAGGCCATTTTCCTGTTCCGTTCCTCCTTTTCTCGTTTCGTGTTGTGCCTTCGTGTGCTCGATCCAATCCTCAATCAAAATCCAATCTTTTCTTGCTCAATCATGCTCTTAAAGCTCCAATTGCACTGTATAACAACCTACATACACACGACATAAAATTAGTGCAAAACCACATTCATAAAACATAAAACGAGCGAATAAAGTATTCAAACGTAAGGAAATATTAAGGAAATACAGGCATAAAATGCCAAACATCATATCACAATTTACCAACTCAATTTGCTTTTCACTTTTCGAAACAATACTCACATGACGAAGATTAAGTAGTGGTGGTACCAAATATGCCAAAAGTTGGCTAAGGAGCAAAAATCTACAACCAACTACTATTATTTACAACAACTACTACTAAACTAATCCTAAGAATGTCCGATTCAAAAGAATTACTTCCTTAGAAAAGAACCATGACAAAGAAAAATCAATTAGGTTATTGAAACTTGAAATAACATAATTTTTTTTTTTAAAAGTTCCTCCCCCCAACTAAAACCAAGCATTGTCTCCAATGCTTAAAAAAAAATGGACACAAGGGAAAGAACAAGAAGATATCCTAATAAGAATGCAAAAAAAAGCACAAAATAATAAAAGAAGTAAAAGCAAAGGAATGAAACTTCGGTTGCCTCCCAAGAAGCGCCTTCTTTAATATCGTAGTACGATGAATACCAACTTGACAATTTTTCTTTCCATTTTATGATTGTAAATTTCCTCCCCAACTTGGAATCAAACAATTTGTTGTGCTCTTTGGGTGGAGGTACAAACTTCAATGTTCCAAAGGCCAAATATTTTATTTTGCACTTCTTGGCCTTCAAGTGAGGGATGCTATTTTACTTTCTTGGCATGAAAAACTCAAAACTGTAAGCACCTTTTCATCATTGCCAAGTTCTTCCAAGGACTCGGATGATTCAATTTTCATTTCACCTCCAAAGACAATGTTGAAAAATACAAGGAATGAGGTCTAACATGCTTTAACTCCAAGATCTCCTCACTTTTGACATCCTCATATCCCATTGTACTAAATTTCTCACAAATAATATTTTGCAACTCAACACAAGGCTCTAGTGCAATTTCTACCTCTTTGGCATCATCTTTAGCTTGTTGATCATTGAAAGTGTCAACGAATTGACTAAATTGAACCTTCAAATAATGAATTGCTAAGTCATTTTGGTGTATCTTCTCTTTTATCTCCTTGACGGCTTCGTCATTCTCACAATGACGTTCAAGTATCCATTGCATCAAATGTTCACATCTCCCGAGCACATTCTTCTTGTGAAGTGGATAAGTCCATCTCTTCTTGAAACTTTTCTTGGATGTCTTGCCATTCGAGTTCAAGTTCCATATTCATGATTCGATTGGACCTATGGAATTCATAAGCATCATTAACACTATTATAAAAATCATTAGGAGAAGAACAAAATAGTTAGGACAACCATTCCAATGACTATTTTGGCCCCCACACTCATGACATATATTCCACTCAAAGAATTGAGAATGTGCACACAACTCGTTCCCAGAAACTATTTGACAATCTTAAAAATAGTGGGGTCCTCCACAATAAGGACAAGGATCATTCACATAAGGATTTTCAATATTTGACCAATTTTTATACCATGATGTCATTTCAAGATAATTACCACAAAGCTTAACTAACTAACTAACTAACACAAGTAAACATTTCACACAAACAAATATTCACAATTCATAAAATAAAAATTCACAAAGTTTGGCTCTAAGCCAACTAGTTCAACTCCCCAAACTACTCTAATACGCCAATCTTTCCCCGACAATGGCGCCAATTTTGTAGCGTTCAACTCAAACCTCCAATGAGATATGAAACGGTTGTCGCAATAATAATATCCAACTCAACAAGGAACAATGTGATGCGATTAAGGAGCGGAGGAAGTAAACCTAGCTATTTGACTATGCCAAACGAGGATAATAAAGTGATGAATTTATACCAACAACAACAAACTACACTAGGAAACAAAGTAAAAGTGATCAATGACTTTCTCACAAACAAGGGAGGACAAGTTCGGAGCCTAGGATGCAATTATAGCACGGAATTTATATATATTATGGTCGAGTCAATCTAAGGTAACCTTAAGAGAGGTCTACCAACTACGTTCGCAAGAGCCATAGTTTGGCGCATAAAGTGCTAACTCATGGACCCAAGGAAAGATGACCTCTCCCGAGTGTAACCTCTTTTAGATGGGTTAGGGTAAATTTTGGCCAATAAGATCCAAATTCTTGCTAGCTCATTATCCTAAACTAGTTAATCTCTCCTGAGTCTTTAACTAGTTAAATAGACATGTAACTCTAGTGTCGCGAGCACTGAAGTTAAGAAATTAAATTGATAGAAGCTAGATAATCAAAACCCATAAATATAAAAACTTAATCATGAAACATTCATATATTCATGTCGAAAATCACACCAACTAATAAGATGAAAACCTAGTCATGAAATATATTCATAAAATCATGTCCATAAATAATATCAACTAATTAAATATAGAAATACAAATCAATGAAATAGAGAAAGGGATAAAAAATTGCTCATTTAAAATGCACTCATTCTTCAATCTCAAGAGTTGTTGATGAATTCTTGCTCCCTAGTTTGGAAAAGTGGCCAAAGACGTATTAAATATAATGAATTTATCTATTTATAGGCCCCCAAAACAATACCATATTTTTCCAAAATTATCCCTAGGTTTTAAGGAAGAAAATCTGCGTTTTTGACGCGTAGCCACGGTTGTGCGCGATTTTGACCTGGTAACCACTTTTTTGCAGCAGTTTTTTTTTTTTTACGAACGGCCAAAGGGCGGTCCGCTCATTTAAAGGGAGACCGCCTTTTTGCTGAAGCTTCTCTATTATTTAATTTGGATGGACCACGTTTTGCAATGGTCAGTTCGCCCTTTTTCTTTTCTCAATTTCTGGCCTTCTTGTGGACTTATTTCACTCTAATCTCTTCCAAAACTAAATCCACCTATAATATGCAATTAAACCATGATAAGTGCACTTATTTAATCAATTTAACAAAATAAAAACTTAAATACAAGTATGTAATATGTGGTATTTTAGCCACACATCAGCATTTTTCTTCTCTTCACCATCTTCTTCTCTTCTCTCTTCTCTTGCATTTGTCAAACCACCATCAGTTTATTTCCATCATCAGATTAATCAACATTAGCATCAATTTGATCAAAGGTATCAGCATATGCTTGTTTTCTATCTAACATCTCTGAATTGTCACCTACATTAGTTTGTCCACCAAGATCTTTATCAGAGGTTGTATTCTCACTATACAAGGTATCTCCACTATCCTCAGTCTCCTTTCTAACCTACTTCTTTTAACATATTTTTTAGGGACATTTGAATGCTTTTCCCGTCTTCTTTTTTTGACAAATTGCTTAGGGACATTCGCAACCTTCTAGTGCTCTTGCGCGTTTTGACGAAGGGACCACCAATGTGGACCATATTTTTCTTTGCTTCGTGCGCTCTACATTCAGCCGAAGTCTGTGGACCTCGACCCTTTTTAACACAATTCTTTATTCTATCCATTACACCTATGCTTATACACAAAATACATTCTAATTACGGAAGATAAGCAAAAATCCCCAAAAAAACCCTAAATTCTAAATTGCCTATTGCGTATCCAATAGGAAAACAACCAAATTCACCATCCAAAGCTCTATTTAAAGATGCACAATCACCATTAATCTAAGAAAACTATAAATTTCACAAAAGGAAAACTGCATTTCAATTAAAAATCCTAACGAAATTGAGTTGCGTACCTGTTTAAAGTCTCCAAGTCTTGCTAAGAATCTGCGTCGACTCCACAATGTGATGTATTAAATAACTTGAACTAGACACTTACAATAATGGTTACGAAATCGCACTAGCAGTTGACATAGAGAAAATAGGAGAAAGTGGGAACGGTTTGCATAAGTGTACGATCGGCCCAATTTGAGGATATGAAAGATCCGATGTGTTTTAATTTTACCCTTTAGTTTCTTTTAAGTCAAATGAGGTCACAATATTATGTTATGTTTTGCACGGCCACAAGAATTATTGTTTTATACCCATAAGTTTTTAAGCATTCTAATCCCACTCCTTTGTCCCTACTTAAACTCACTTAAGCTTTTCTCTCTCCAAAAATAATTCAGAAAAAAGTGTAAGGGCTAAACTTTTTATTCAACATTTGTGGGGGACTTTGGCTAAATCTTCTCACTAAAAGTAGCATTCATTGCAAGTAGTAATCTAGAATATAAGAAAATCGATGCTAGAGTATGTCTTGATTGAAATTTTCGCGGAGTCAAAATTCTGGTATTTAAGAAGGTAGACCTATTATCAACATTTAAGTTTGTCATTGACTTTTAAATATTTCTTCGTTAAACAGAAAAATAAAATAAAGTAACCCCATGCCAATAAATGGAAAAACAAAGAGTTTTATCCTTGTCTCATGGATACATCAAGAAGATGATTTTTTAGCACGTTTCTAGAGATAAATGAGCTAAGGTCCTTTCAAGTCTTGAAATAAGAAAATGAGATATTCACCGAGTAAATGTTAAATTAGTTTAAGTAGAGACCAAATTATAATTTTTAAAACTTATGGGTAGGAAAATAACTCTCAAAATTTACAAAAAGGCCCCAAAAATGATGAAAGATTCGAATTTTTTATTACCATCATTCCATCATACTTTTACTCATTTCCAACATTGAAATCATTTCAAACTTGAGGTTCTCTCTCTTTCTCCCTCTTTTTTCTTCTTCCTTCTCCTTCTTTCTTTTAGATTTCTTTTCAAATCCTATTTCATCACCATGCATGCTATTTTCTTTCTCCTTCTTATTTGTATTCATTTAGATTTTTTTTCGTTCTCCTTATTTTTTTTACTGTTTTGAAAAGATTGAGGGAAGACTTTTCATTCTTCTAAATATATTTTTTAACTCGTTTTACACGTCTCAATGATGTTTAAACATCTTTTCGGCTATGTAGACATATCTCTTGTATGTTGAAATATTTCTGGGCATATTTTTAACATTTGGGAGAAATATTTATACATACTTTCTGATGTGTACACATCTGAAGAAATATTTTACTCATATGTCGAGATGTGTAAACATCTCATTAGATGTGTAAACATTCAGAGAGATGTTTAAACATCCCGACATTAAAGTAGTGGAGGACGGTAAAAGGTAGTAGTGGGGGAGGGCAGTGGTAGAAGGTAGCAGTGGGTGGTGGTGGGTGGTGGAGGATGGTAGAAGGTGACGATGAATGGCGGATGATAGTGGAGGGTGGTGGAAGAGTGGTGGATGGACGGATGGGGGAAAGTGGGGGTAGGGGGCTAGGAGAGGATCGAGATGAGAAGATTGGGGCTTTATATAAATAAAAAAAGCTTTGAAGCTTTTAAAATTATTTAATTACCTCAACTAGACATGTCAAGAAGGTCGGTCCGGTCCTATGTTTTTAAGTTAGACATCACTTGACTTAAAAAAATAATTACCTAGAAAGAAGAGAGTAGTTTTTCTAATTAGCTAGCTGCTTAAATTAAACACCTCTCTGAATTGATGTACGACAGGTAACAATTGACATAAAGATAAGTTGTATCTTTGTGGTTGTTATGGAGTATGGACAAAAAAAAAATTAATTAATTCTCTTATCAGGATCAATAAACTCGTCTACTTTAGTGATGCATTAGCTCATATACCTTTTTGGCCCGCTTAAACATGCTTTCAAAGGTAAATTGCACAACTTGGAAGCCCTATGATGGAGAAAGGACAAAAGGACAACGTCAATTAGCTAATTAATTTCCTAAATTAAACAAGCTTATCATATAAAAAGAAAGCATTTGGAGAATTCGTCAACAGACTAAATGGGACAAGTTGCAAATGAAAAGCTTTGGGGATTTACACCATTATCACTAGGATACAAACAGACATTTTTATCTTTTGCTTCCTTTTTAGTTTAAGTGGGATGCATGGCTACTTTATAACTGGCAATAGAATGAAATATTGTATTTTAGAGACTCAAAAATACTAGAGTACTAATTTGTAGCTTTTAAGCTAATAGGGAGAATCAAATATATTGATATTCAAATAAGATCTTCCTTTTGCATGGAAGAGCAGCTTTATTTATTAAATATGAGCTCAATCGAAGAACTCCGTCGAGTCCCACCAAGATCCTGCTATCATAGGGAAGTCTTTAGTGCTCCTTCCATGTTAATTAATTGGTCGTGGATGCAACCAAATATTGTTTAATTTAAGTGTTGCAATGATAGTATTATAAAATACTTATATAATTATGTCACTAATAAAATAATTACAGGATAGATATCGAAGATAAGATTACAAACCTATAAAAAACAATACAAACCTACTATTTTAGATTACACTATACAGATTGTGTAAAAAT
Source organism: Petunia x hybrida (assembly GCA_037355625.1). Lineage (NCBI taxonomy): Eukaryota > Viridiplantae > Streptophyta > Magnoliopsida > Solanales > Solanaceae > Petunia > Petunia x hybrida. Next base: position 2,292,357 of record JBBBVM010000055.1, read on the forward strand.
GATAAAAACCTATTATAGTAGACTAATTTTAATATTATGAAATCAGCTCATCACAACAACAGATTCAGTGTAATCTCAAAAGTAAGATCTAAAAAGGGTGAGATATACGCAGACCTTACCCACACAACGTGGAAGAAATTATCTCATCCAACAGGGGTATATGTTGAAAAATCGCCAGAATTACAAGTTTCTGACTCTGTTCAGACAGAGATCGGTTGTTTTGAAAGATAGCTCCTCGAGGAGGACTTCCAACAAAAACCGTAAAAAAAATTAATTTGGAAAATGGTTGGAGTCGGTAACTATCTAACAACATCCGTCAATAATAAAGTTGAATAATTCTTTTTTAAAAGAAATATTTAGTTGCCCGTCGAAAAATAGACATACAATAAATTTTAAAATTTATGACGGTAGCTGTGAGAAATTTTTAAATTTTGTTATTTCAGGAATTTCTAAAGTGATTGATGGAAAAGTTGATATTTTCTAAAGAATTTTGTCTAGAAATTTTCGACATTGTCTATTGGAAAATATTACTTAAATTTTTTCAAATTATCTTTTAGCATTTGTGGCTTTCTTATAACGAGGTTGTCCACAAAATTATAATTTTCTGAAAATGCATCATCCTTAAGATAAGATTAACTGCACGTACTTATTTATGACAAGATTGGTAATCTATTAAAGTAATACTAACATTCTATATTAGGATACTTACACTATATATTGATAGAATAGAAAAATGACAAATAACTTACTATATTCGGTTACACTATATACTAGCCGTATATGCCATTTGTATGTGCGTGTAAAATAACTTTCTGAAAGTTTATGTGTATACATAGATATATATCACTACTAAAACAACAGGGATTTTCGACCGCCAAATCGGTCGAACAGCGGTCGGCCGATCTTCGACCGATTGAGGTGGTCGAATAAAATTAGGTCGAAATAACCCTTCGACCGAATTTCAGTTGAAATTTCGACCGCCTTTCGACCGACCTTCGGTCGAAATTTCGACCGACTTTCGGTCGAAGAACATGGACCATGTTTTTAAAGTGACCAGTTCTTCGACCGAAAGTCGGTCGAAAGGCGGTCAAAATTTCGACCGAATTTCGGTCGAAAGGTCGGTAAATTATTTTGACCAACTTTCGACCGAAAATCGGTCGAAAACCTGTAAAAACCTGCAACATAAAATCTGAAATTAGCCCTACACCACCTGTAAATTCAGCAACACGCGGAAAAACCAGACAAAACACATTCATAAACGATATTTTACCACGATGAGGCATCAATTAAATAAACACATTCCTTCACAAAATAAGAATACATATATCTTCTTATGTTTATACGTACATTAAACTAGCAAATTAAAAAAACTAAACATCAACATACAAATAAGGTCAATCATCATCAGCCAATTCTTCTTCCTCATCCTCATCGTTAAATTCTTCCTCGGTTGGCTCGTCACCATCTGTATATTCATCATCCTCATTTGCCCTTGAAGTTCCTTCTCCAAAATTAGCCGGGTTTTGCCTCAGCATTGGGAATGTGCTCAATGTTTGGCTGTGATGTATCCGGTTGAAGGGGATCATTAGCCGGGTACATCCAAAAGCATCATGTACCATATCCTCCATTCTATAATTATTAAGGTCTGGTTCCACAACCGGAGAACTCCTATCGCCATGAATATTTTCTAGATTTTGAAGGTGCTCCTGCAAATCCCACGGCTATCCATGATTATACCAAACGTAGTAATTTGGCATAAAACCCTTCTTATAAAGATGTACCTCTACATTCTCCAAATCTTGTGTCTTTACGCATTTGCATTTTTCACATGGACACTTAATTTTGCCATGCCTTAAATAATCGTCTGTGGTGCGGGCTATATCAAGAAATTCCATAACACCGGCTACAAACGAAGGCCTCAACTCCCGCCGCTCGGGAAAATTTCTATTATCCATCCACAAACGACATCGATTAATGTCCATATCTACACAAACATTACAAGATTGAGAAACAATATATATGATTTTTTTAAATATAAGATTATCAATTTTTAGTTACTAAATTATAAAGTTTTATGTCATGCTTTGCCTAACGCAATAAATTTTTTATATTAGCTTGCCACTTTTTTGTAATCACTATAGCAAGATTAATGTGGTCGGGTTTGTTAATGCTCGCAACTTGTTTGACGAAATGCCCAAAACAAACAATATTTCCTTATAACACCCTATTAATTACTATTATCAAAGCAATTCAAACCAACAAAAACTTATTCGTTTTAGGCATAACATGTTCATCTTTTCAACAATACCAAAGCAACAACACATTCCAGACACCACTATCAAACAATTCCAACAATCCCTAACAACTACAACAATCCCAAACAATACAAACCTAACTTTATAAGAGCTAACAACACCAAACAAGTTCTTCAACATCAACAACAACTACAATAAATAAATTTATTAATAATTAACTACCTATGCAACATTATAAGCCGAAAATTAAAAAAAAAATTAAATTCGAATTTAATAAAAAAAATCAAAAAACTTACCTCGAGGTTGATTTGTGCTCCAATAGCACCTAGTAATGATTCCCCACTAGTTATATGCTTAAGAACTACAAAAAAATTGAGTTAAAAAGTTAGGGTTTAAGTTTTAGAAAATAATTAAAATAACTCTAGAACTAAGAATTTACCTTGAATTTCTTGTTATATGTAGTGTTTAGGAGGGTAGAATGTGTTTGATTTTTGATTTTGGGGGTGGATTATGGTGATTTTTCGGGTATAGAGGTTGGGGGGGGGGGGTTTAGAGAGAGTTTAAGTGTTTTGGGGAAGAAATGGGGAATGGGGGTTCTGCGCAGAATTAAAATGGTCCTATCGACCGCCCTATCGATCGAATTTCGGTCGAAAGCTTTGTAGGTTGAAAATTTTTTTTTGTTCGACCGAAAATCGGTCGAAATAGGGGTTCGATCGATTTTTGGTCGAAATCTTAGAGTCGAAATTCAAAAAAAAAAATTTGTTCGACCGAATAGGGGTTCGACCGATTTTCGGTCGAAATCTTATAGTCGAAATTCCCTGTTTTTTTAGTAGTGTATAGCTTGCTACTATATTACTTGAAAAATAAAATAAATAACCTATAAAAAAATTGATAATCTTGCATATAAAATCACAGTAAATTTCTCAAATTGTTAATCAGCTTTTAGAAAATTAGCCACTAAAGTCACTTTATTTCATCCAACTTATGGTAATTCTCCTAAATAAAAACTCTTGCCGGTTTTTGCACTATCACCAAAAATAGGACGTGAACATTTTTATTATTATCTATATTATATGAGGGACCCACTTTCCTGCCATGTAGTAAGATTTATTTCCTGAGTGACCATTATACCCACTGATTGCAGCGCTTGTTGTTAAGACACTGAATGACTCTGCCACTACTTATATGGTGCCATCTAGGGATATTTTTTGCCACTCCAGTCTCCACAAGTAATATCTATGGAAAGAGATGGAATTCATTAAGAATTTTCCTAACATGTTGTCTTTCTTAAAATGGAAAACGCATAATGTCGTATACTTTCTCTTATGTTTGTAGCTGGACCAGTTGGCGGGTCAAAACACTTCAATGCTAGTGGAAAGAAAAAACCACTCTTCTACTTTTTTATTCTTGTTGCTTTCTTAATTCGTTTCCTTTTTGGGCTAACTTTTAATTTTATACAGCCGCAGTTTTTCATAGAAAATTACGTTGTCATGTAGTACTAGTTGCTTTAGTTTAACTACTTTGTTATAGATTTCACTTTGTTTGGAAAAGGTAATTTGTAATGTCCCATCCTAAACTAAAACTTATAGAGCAAGGTTAAGTGTAAAAATAGAAGCTTGCAACTAATTATTGAAATGGAGAGCATAAGAGAATATGGTTGAACTAGCAATAATTGAACAGCAAAATATTAAACTTATGTTCTTAGTAGATGTCTGTCCTGCTTGTACGCAAATGCAAAAAGTGTCATTAATATATCGGCACGAACAGTAATATTTACACAATCGGACTATTTATAAGGAAATTACATTTTACAAGAGAGTATGAATTGATAACCTAAGAAATGAGTACTTAAACTTGATATATTCAACTTTATAAACTACACTGATAGAGAATTTCTTGGACCCAACAACAATATTGGACTTCTGAGTACAAGCCTATAACTATGAGCCTGCGCTGCGGAATCATTCACTATAAAAAGTTCTCAACATAATTAGATCAGTGCTTCTAATTAAAAGTTGAAAATGATTATTGTAAAGCACAAGGAACAAAACTGGATCATCCATATATAAATACTACTACCGAATAAGGAAAACTGAAAATACAAGGTACAACATTCTCATTGTAAAACTCCGAAGAGAAAATCCGAGAAATATCTAACCTTCTTGACAAGATGGTTAAACAAAAAAACACTTTGAAAAAAAGAAAAAAAAAACTGATCAAATCCAAGAAAAATCTTTTTGCCAATATATTTCATCATTACTAAAATAGAAACCATCTTCTTTCACCAACCAGAAGCATTTCTTAGTAGGGCTGCACCTATGAACATCTCTGCTTCTTTGAAAAGCTTGAAACCTTCTCCTTTTCTGGTCTAGTTTCATTGTGCATAAGTACTGAGTATTCTTCCAAAATTTAGTCTGCACACTCCAACTAAAATCATCGCGTTCTTGGAGTGCGAGACCGCCAATATCACCGGTGTCACCGGAGGAGCACCAAACGATCAACGGTAGGGAAGAGTTGTTGGTGAAGCCGTTGATAATGTGAACATTGTAAATGTTACCAAAGTATTCATCAGGTTGTCTAAAAGAAATGAAAGTAACATAAGAAAAAAGACCTAGTATGAGGAGAAAAATGTTGTATGCCTTCATTTTGTGGTGTGTTGGTACCATAAACTATTTAATGAATGGTTATGAGAAAATTCAAGTGGCTATATATATAGCTAAGATTGGTTGCATGTTATCTTTATGGAGTAAGAGTGTACAATGAAATGAAACTGTATTACCTTTCAAGTATCTCGAATAGTTATAATGACAATCTTGATTTTTTGAATATTACTAAGAGACCCTTCTAAAGATTCGAATATATGATTAGCACCTTATGGTTATTGGAGTTTCTAATTTTCTATTACCACTCTTTGACAATGTCAAACTAGACCATATATGTAAAGGTTAAGTGGGACTTACTAAAGCATTGATGGTGGTGAACCAGCCGTCCGTCACCAACACAGACCACAAATCTAAGGACCAAAAAAACAAAAGGGAAAGCTATTGTAAGTAGATCAAATTTTCTCTCAATTATTGTATATAAGGAAAGATCAACGGGAGATGCATTACAGTAAAAACCGAGTTTTTGCCGTAGCGTTATTGCGATTCTTAAGTAAATTTTGGCTGAAAGAGAGGATCAAATTATAATCCAGAAAAGAATATGTGCGCTATATATACACTTGTGTACAAAATTTTGGAGTAATTTTTAAATTTTTTAATTTTAGCTCTATAGGTTATAGACGTCATATCATGTTTAGCTGAGGTTTGGTATCTCGCCTTAAGAACTAGAACTAATTTGCATCACAGAATGTGTGCTAATTTGTACCTAAGTGAAACTAATGATCAAAATTTTCTTAAAAGTTATGGGTTGATCCTACAATTTGCCTAAACCTTGAGGAATAATTGCAAATTATTTCGTACGAATTCGGGTTTGATGCTTTTCGTTTTGCTTGTTGCTTTCATGCTTCTATTTCTGGTTACGCATTATTGAAAAGTAAAAGATTTCAGATAAGCACCAAAAGAAGTGAACAGAAGAAAGAAAACGCCATAACAATATCCCAAACATGGATAAATGACTAGCACAGTATTATGCATGCATTTTCTGATTTAGACTTATGAGTGAATTGTGTGATTACACTGTGGAAAAAGACATCTATCTAGGCTTTTGTCTATAGTTTGAAAGGCACATAATACATATGTAACATCATTATCAATTATCAAAGCGTTTTTTTTATACCACCAAAGATTGCGGTCGATGATCACAATTCTTAATAAGGTCTGACTCTTAAGTTCGAACCATTGAATATATTTTATTTTTGGAAGGGAATACTTTACTAACATGAGATTTCCCAATAGCACGAATTAGTCGGATAGATCAAGCTCTAAAATTGTATATGGATGAGATATAAAAAAAGTGAATAAGTGAAGTTTCCTTAATCATCACTTACGGATCGAGGATCGGACTAGGTTTAATGACTACTGATTTAACATATGAAAGGTCTACATCTATTTCAATCTGGATTATGTACCTGTAACAACTAAATTCGCGTCAAGAAAATAAATATCGAGACAAGAAAATATTGCAACAATATATTTTATTTATCAAAATATGAGTGTTACAATCTCTATGATTCCTCTGATTCGTCTTTTCAAACTATAACTTCAAGGGCTTTTGAGCTTGATCTTGAAGTTTGGATTTGGATTTGGATTTGGCTTTGGATTTGATCTTGATCTTGACTTGATGAGTTCAAGAGCTTGGAGCTTTATCTTGAACTTGGTCTTGATCTTGAACTTGTACTTGGATTCAAGGGCTTGAAGCTTGATCTTGAATCTTCGTCTTGATCTCTAGAACTTTGTAGAGAAATATTTGAGTGCTTGCAGCTTTTGTAGAAATCTCTTGCTTTGATCCACGAGCTCTTTCTTGCTTCTTGTTATGGATTCTTGCTTCTGATTTCTTCCCTTCTCAAATGAGATATTTGACCCCTTTATATAGATATAGGGTGGAGTAGCCACCAAGAAACCCTAACGGGCCTTGGCCCGTAGACCGGCCAATCAGAAAGCAGTGACTAGGTCATATTTGATTGGCCATAACATGTCACATGTACACATGGCATATTTTTATTGGTCTTGGGGTTTGACTTGGATTGCCACATCATTTGACGTGTGGCATGATCCAATTGGCTATTGTATTGACTTGGCGCCATGTCACTTGCCACGTGGCACATTTTTGGGCCTCTAGGAAAACTTATATCCATTGGGCCTTAGGCTAATTTGGGCTAGCCTTTCAAGATCGGGCTTTTATTATATTTAAATAATTAGCCACATTATATTAGCCCATAATATTTATTTGGACCAATATGTCTTCAATTTAATATGTAGCCATATTATTTCATGGATTTAAATCCAACAAAATTTACTTGTCTACAAATGCCCCCTACTTCAAGGCTTGTCGGGGTTTAATTTGTTTGCACCCGAAGACTAGGCTTGAAGTAATTTCTTTGGTCATGTGACTATTTCCAGTTAATGACAGACAGCTACTATTTGATAAGAAAATTGAGCAAAAGTCAGCTATTTTCCAGTTAACAGCCCACAAAAGTCGCTACCTTTTCATTATGCCAAAAGTGGCTACCTTCCAGTTACTGGCATAAAAAAAGGGCTACCAAACAATAAAGTATCAAAAAATGGCTACCATTCAGTTAACAGTAATAAAAGTGGCTGTTGGTCCAAATTTCCCCAATCAATTTCGCTGATTCCTCTTTCTTTTCTATTTTCTTTTTCTTTTTCTTTTCCTATATTTTCACTGCATGTGGTCTTCCTATTCCAATTTGGTTACAGTGCCTACTTCTTTTTGGACTCCAACAACGACCTTCAAATTTGTATCAAATTAGAACTTTTCCACATCATTAGTTCTCTATAAATAGAGGCCTGAGATCCTTATTTATTTAATTCGCTTGAGGCAGCACCTGGGTATATCTTTTGCAGAGGCAAGTATTTTTTTATTCTTTTATGCTCCTTTTTGTTGTATGAGAAATATTATATTCAAATTAACAATTTCTTGAAAACTCTTTTTTTCTTCTTCTTTTTTTTTTTTTTTTTGTTTTTTTTTTCTTCGTGCCTATTTTCAGTAACTTGCACCCCTTTTTTTTTTTTTTTTGTAACTTTATTTATTCATTCTTCCTTTTTGTTTCCAGCAAGTAAAAGAGGACTTCTGCAGCTTGAATTTTTTTCTTCTCTTATCAGGTAAAAAATACTTTCTCCTTTTTGTATTTTTTTTTCTTCTTTGCTCTTCTTTTTCTTTTATGTAGGCCAAAAGATGATTCTAAAGAAGTCAGCCCTTACTTTAACGAGGACAACCCATTGAAGACTTATTTGGGAGCGATACTCATGGGAACGTCAAGTTTAAAGTGATTGGAGTGGCAACGCACTCCCACTCTAACGATGACAATCTCATGGAAGACTTATTTGGAGCGATACTCGTGGGAAAGTCAAGTTTAAGGTGATTGGAGTGGCAACGCACCCCCACTTTAACGACGACAATCCCATGGAAGACTTATTTGGAGCGATACTCATGGGAAAGTCAAGTTTAAGGTGATTGGGGTGGCAACGCACTCCCACTTTAACGACGACAATCCCATGGAAGAAGCCATTTGGAATAGCAACTTCATGACCGACGAATATGAAAGCCCCATCCCAAGACTCGATAAACTCGAAGGCTCTTTAAATTAAGTACTTCAACTTTGAAGACTTTCCGTACCTGAATGACATTGACTTGAAGACCGATGGACTTGAAGACTTCAACCTATAGACTTTGTCAAACTTGGAAGAGTCGAAGACCTTAACTTGAAAGATTGTCAAATTTGAAGATCCCACTTGAAGACTTGGCAAACTTGAAGACCCCAACTTGAAGACTTGACGTATATTTGAAGACATCAGCTTGAAGACTTGGAGAATTTGGAGACTCCAACTCGAAGACTTAGAAAATTTGAAGTTTGTAGACTCCAACTCGAAGACACAAACTTGGAGACTCTAACTTGAATCACTTGATAAATTTGAAGAATCTAACTAGAAGACTTACAAATATAAAGACACGCAAATTTGAAGACTCTAACTTGCAGACTTGGCAGATTTAGAGACTCCAACTTTGAGGAAGATTCCACTTGAAGACTTGAACAACTCCAACTTAAAAACTTGACGAATATGAAGATTCCAACTTAAAGACTTGGAAGACTTGCGAATTTGAAGGCTTAAACTTGAAGACTACAAACTCCAACTCGAAGACTTGGAAAATTTGAGGATCCCAGCCTGAAGACTTTGGCGAATTTGAAGGATCACACTTGAAGACTTGACGAATTCGAAGACTCCAAGATGAAGACTTGGTAGCCTGAAGACTTTGGAAAATTTGAAGGCTCAAGTTTGACTCTTTCAAGTTTTCCAAGAATAGTAATACTCAGAATTTGAAACACCCTGGCAGGTAATCACGTTTTCTCTCTAGGTTGCAAGCTTTAACAATTTAAACTTGATCTATAAATAACAATGTGAAACTTGACAGGGAAAAGAACTTTTCTTCTTTTTGGGCGACTGAACTTAGAATTTGAGCTCTAAGCTGCCTACGTACCTCGATGAAGAGGATCAAGTCATTACGTAGTTCATAATAGAAGAGGTGTTTTTTTCTTTTACTCTTTTTTTTTTGTCCTAACTTTTGCCTAGGCCGCCTCTTTCGAGGTTTTCAACCTAGCGGACTTTTTTTTTTTTAGGCCGTGCACAGTTTAGACTCTTGCGGGCCAGGAGTTTTATGCAGTTTATGCTCATGCATCAAAGGAGCGTGGCGATTTGCAGTTTAAGCTCGTGCGTCTAGGAGCGTGTTAGCTTGCAGTTTAGGCTCGTGCATCGAGGAGCGTATGAACTTGCAGTTTAGGCTCGTGCGTCGAGGAGCATGTGAACTTGCAGTTTAGGCTCGTGCATTGAGGAGCATTTCAACTTGCAGTTTAGGCTCGTGCGTTGAGGAGCGTTTCAACTTGCAGTTTAGGCTCGTGCGTTGAGGAGCATTTCAACTTGCAGTTTAGGCTCGTGCGTTGAGGAGCGTTTCAACTTGCAGTTTAGGCTCGTGCGTTGAGGAGCATGTCAACTTGCAGTTTAGGCTCGTGCGTTGAGGAGCATGTCAACTTGCAGTTTAGGCTCGTGCGTTGAGGAGCATGTCAACTTGCAGTTTAGGCTCGTGCGTTGAGGAGCATATGAACTTGCAGTTTAGGCTCGTGCGTCGAGGAGCGTATCAACTTGCAGTTTAGGCTCGTGCGTTGAGGAGCATGTCAACTTGCAGTTTAGGCTCGTGCGTTGAGGAGCATATCAACTTGCAGTTTAGGCTCGTGCGTTGAGGAGCATATCAACTTGCAGTTTAGGCTCGTGCGTCGAGGAGCATTTCAACTTTCAAGGATAGTACTTCTTCAAGAACTTCCCGTTAATGGGACCGAGTCTTTTTCCTTCGGCATCAATAAGCTTATAAGCACCGCTTGAATAGACTTCTTGCACAACATACGGTCCGTCCCATTTTGCAGTGAACTTGCCCCCAGATTTATGGGAAGTGATGATGGGTCTTCTTACTGCAAGGACTTGATCACCAACCTGGAAAGATCTTGGGCGAACCTTTTTGTTGAAAGCACGAGATAAACGAGCTTGATAACATTCAAGGCTTTGCTGAGCTTCGAGTCTTTTCTCATCGAGAACCTCCAACTCTTCAAGGCGTAAGCGAGCATTTTCTTCATCAGTGAGCCCTTCTTGGAGAGCAAGTCTCAAGGATGGTATTTGACGCTCCAGCGGCAACACAGCTTCAACTCCATAAACAAGCGAGTAAGGAGTTGCTTGCGTTGGTGTGCGGTGAGTTGTCCTATACGCCCATAAAGCTTCTTCCATCCTTTCATGCCAATCTCGCTTGGATTTGGAAACAACCTTATTAAGCAAATTGCACAAGGTCTTGTTGAATGCTTCGGCTAGGCCATTGGCGGCAGCATTGTACATGGAAGATTTGCGCTGCTTGAAGCCAAAGAGATCACATATTTTATTCATCAGTCTATTATCGAATGGCTTGCCATTATCCGTTATTATATAACGAGGGATACCGAAGCGGTAAATAATGTTTACTCGAATGAAGTTTGCAACCTTTTCCTTCTTTACTTCCTTGAGAGCGACAGCTTCTGCCCATTTTGAGAAGTAATCAGTTGCAGCTAATATGAACACGTGTCCTTCAGAAGACTTCGGCAACGGTCCAACAATGTCTAGTCCCCAAGCATCAAATGGCCAAGACGCGACTGTTGGGTGCAATACTTCAGGTGGTTGATGTATGAAATTTGCATGGAGCTGACAAGCTTTGCATCTCCGAGCATGGTCCAAGCAATCCTTCACCATTGTTGGCCAGTAGTACCCCATCCTTTTTATATGAAAGTGAAGCTTCGGCCCAGACTGGTGTGATCCACATACCCCAGAGTGTGCTTCTTCCAAAGCTTGAAGTGTTTCATCATCTCCTAAACATCGCAAAAGTACTCCCTCAAATGATCTTCTATATAGAGTGTCCTTGTAGTAAAGGAAACGGGGTGCTCTACGACGGATTTCGGCTCTCCTTCTCGTATTTTCTGGAAGGGTTCCGTGACTGAGGTAATCAATTATAGGTTTCCGCCAGTCTTCCTTCTCAGCCTCGGAAACAGCAACAAGACGCTGAAGTTCATTTTCGCCATCCACGCCTTCATCAAATGGTGGTACTACCCATTTTTGGCAGATAGTAACTTGTGTCTGTTCAGGCAAGGTAAGTGTTGACGCCAAAGCCACTAAGGCATCAGCTTTCTTATTTTCCTTCCTCGGCACATGCTGGAGGGTTACATCCCCAAGCCATCTTATTAACTTCTGTGCATAGTTGTGATAGGGTTGTAACTCTGGTTTCCTTACCTCATAGCTACCCAAAAGCTGATTAATTACCAATTTAGAGTCTCCATATACTTGCAGCTGTAATTGCTTCATGTCGACTGCCATTTCGAGACCAAGTATGAGTGCTTGATACTCGGCGACGTTATTAGAGCAACGTTGCATTAACGTGAAAGAATATGGGAAAACCTCTCCCTCAGAAGTTACAAAAACCACACCAGCCCCAGCTCCATCATGACGTGCAGCACCGTCGAAGTACATCTTCCACGATGGTTGAACTTCGACGACCATTGCATCTTCATCAGGTAATTCATCAGTGAGCTCCCAATCATCAGGTATCGGATGGTCTGCCAAGAAGTCAGCTAACGCTTGTCCTTTCACCGCTTTTTGAGAGACGTACACAATCTCAAATTGTTGAAACTGGAGGTACCATCTCGCCAGACGATCACTAAGGACGGGTTTTGACATCACAAATTTTATAGGATTTGCTTTGGAAATGAGTCGGACGACGTGAGCTTGAAAGTAGTGCTTCAACTTTTGAATAGAGAAGACTAGCGCCAAACACAACTTTTCGATTGGCAAGTACTTCAACTCATTTGGTGTCATCATCCTACTTAAGTAGTAAAGGGAATTTTCTTTCCCTTCACTATTCTCTTGAGCCAAAAGCGCCCCAACAGACCTTTCTTGCGCTGCAATATATAATATCAGCGGCTTTCCAGGTATAGGTGCAGCTAAAACTGGAGGTTTCATCAGGTACGACTTGATGCTCTCGAATGCGTTGCTGCAAGCTTGATCCCATTCGAAAGGGACACCTTTCTTCATAAGACGGCTGAATGGTTGACATCTTCCGGCCAGATTTGAAATGAATCTCCTAAGATACGCCAACTTTCCTTGTAGACTCTTTAGTTCATGAATATTTCTAGGCTCGGGCATCTTCAAAATCGCATCGACTTTAGCTTGATCAATTTCAATCCCTCGGTGTCGAACAATGAAACCAAGGAATTTACCAGAAGTAACTCCGAATGCGCACTTTAAAGGATTCATCCGAAGTTGGTATCTTCGCAGCAATTCAAACACCGTTCTCAAGTCCTGTAGGTGATCCTTCTTGTTTCTCGATTTCACCACCAAGTCATCAACATAGCACTCGACACTTTTGTGAAGCATGCTGTCAAAGATATTTTGCATCGCTCTTTGATAGGTAGCTCCAGCATTCTTCAGGCCAAATGGCATCACCTTGTAGCAGTAAATTCCCTTAGGAGTTCGAAACGCTGTGAGTTCTTCATCCTTAGGAGACATGCGAATCTGGTTATAGCCAGATGAGCCATCCATAAAAGACATTGCCTCATATCCAGTAGTGGCGTCAATCATGAGTTCTGGGATGGGGAGTGGAAATTCATCCTTAGGACATGCATTGTTGAGATCTCTAAAATCAACACAAACTCGAATTTGGCCATTTTTCTTCCTTACAGGGACTATACTTGAAATCCAAGTAGGATACTTGACTTCCCGAATAAAACCAGCCTCAATAAGCTTGTTGACTTCATTCTCGATCAAGGGTACCAGCTCTGACCTGAAGCGGCGTTGGCTTTGCTTAACAGGACGAGCACCATTTCTAACCGCCAGATGATGAACCGCTACTTTGGGGTCTAAACCAGGCATCTCTTTGTAGCTCCAAGCAAAGACATCTCTATACTCTTTCAGCAGCTCTACATAAGCACTTTCTTCATCCTTCATCAGCAAAGCACTTATATATGTGGGTCTTGGTTCTTCATCTGTGCCGAGGTTGATTTCTTTCAATGCGTCAACTGTCGCCTTCACTCCTTCTTCAAGCTCAGGTGGAGCATCTTTAGCATCTTCATCTTCCTGCAGATCTCCGTCATTGAAAGATATGTGGTGACACCAAGAAATATCCTCCGACTCATTCTTGACATTATTTGGATATGAAGCATTATGCTCTTCTTCTGCAACGACGTAATATGAAGATCCTACACTTTCTTCATCTTCCTCACGCTCTCTTGTGTGGACTATAGTGTGAGTCTTTGCCTTTAACACTTCTCCACATGAAACTACTAGTTTTGCTTGACGCTTCATCCTTGAAGGGATCAGACTTTGGCAACCTCTCGAAAGTTTTGGGTTGTCAGGAGAAATGGTTATTTTCGCCTTTACATCACCCTTTTGGAGCTTGTTCCTCTTCTTCAATGGTCCCAATCTATCAAAGACAGAAGTTCTTGCAGTTGGTTCTCCGAGCCGATCAGAGACAGACTTTCTTTTATTCGAAGGAACGGACTCATCCTCAGCACCGACATAATTGATGCTTGCCCTCCTTATAGAGATGCGAACTGGTGGAGGTTTTTCGAAACCCAAGCCTTCACGTGATTTCTTCATTGATCCTTCTGGTAGGAGCTTCCCTAACTTAGATGGTTCGTTGGGATCGTACCCAGCCTTTGCAAATAGTTTATAAGCATTTGGATCAAAACCCTCGTTTGTGCGCTTTGTGGGGAGTGCAATATTCTCTGGCAGATTTTGGGCCACAAACTTTCCAAGCAAATTCGAGGATAACTTTAAAGCATCAAGCCGCTTGATAGGAAGGGTTAATCCATTCAGCACGTCACTTTGCAGGTCAGATGATTGGTCTTTCTTCTCCTTCAGTTTTGGGACGTAGCGGAGTGTAGGTCCCGTCTTCTTGCCTGAAGGTGCAAAGTATTGCTTATGTGGTTTCCTTTGAATAGAGTGGCTTCTATCTCCATCCTCTACAACTTTTGCTTTCCCAGCTGCAATCTCAGCCTTCTTTATTGCAATCTTAGGATCCAATGTCTTGGCGATGTTATCAACCCTGACTTCATTCACGATATTCTTCAAGTAAAATTTAGCGTCAGCACAGTACGCTTCAGATTCAGTGAATGGCTTATCATCAGCAACGATCTTCTTCTCAATACCATCTTCGTGATACTTAAGGCATTGGTGATAAGTGGATGGGACGACTTTATTCTCATGTATCCACGGCCTTCCCAGTAAGATGTTATAGGAAGTTTTTGCATCGATACATGCAACCATGCGCTTGAAGTCATTTCTCCAATAGTGAGGTCTATTTTTGTAGCACCTATGGCCCTTTGCCCCCCTTGGTTGAATCCATGAATCATCAAACGACTTTCAATCAAATCCTCTCTTGAAATGCCAAGTTCGTTCATTGTGTGAATAGGCAGAATGTTGATTCCGGATCCTCCGTCAATCAAGATTCTATTCACTCTTTGTTCATCCACATATCCAACCATGAACAATGGACGATTGTGAGGAACTTCCCCAAGTAGGATATCATCACTTGTGAATGTGATCTTTGCTTCACAAGTATTTGCTTCTCCGGCTGTAGATTCAGTAAGTTTTTCTGACTTCGCAGGTGAAGATGGCTTTGGACTTTCATTGTTCTCCTTTACTTTATCAGCATTACAGCATGAGGCCTTCGTATCATCTTTAGGGATCTTCATGCGGAACCAACTTGGTAGAAACTCCTCTAAGGTTACTGGCTGACGCGACTTTTGGTGATGGTAAACCTCCACCTTTGCCTCTCGCGGACGTCTGATCGCCTTTTGCTTCCTCGGCTTCCTTACCATCTTCTTCCTTGTTGGTTTCTCAGCTGGTTCATCTCGTGGGCTTGCCTTACGACGCCTCCGTCGAGTCACCAATATCCAACCATCATCATCTTCCTCGAGCGATGCTTTTTTCATACTTTGTTCACACAGCTTTGGGGGAGAAAATGATCCTTTTGCTGGAACGGGTTCGAAGTCGCCAAACTTAATCATGATATCTTGCCCTTCGAATCCTTCAGTGAAGTTGCAGATCGCAATGGGATCTTGTGAGCCAAAGATGATGGAAACTTGGTTTGCATTTTCCTTTTCATCTTCGAGTATGATCTCCCCTTTGTCGGCCAACTCTATGACTTTGTCCTTAAAGACAAAACATTTTTCAAGAGAGTGACCTAAAAGCCGATGGTACTTGCAGTAGTTTGGATCATTCGTTCTTCCAGCTTCATTAGGACGCTTCATCTCTGGTAGCTCAATGAGCTTTAGTTCCAGAAGTTCATCGAAGATTGCAGGAACATCAGAATCAAGGAATGGGTATTCCCTATCTTGCATCTCTCTCAAAGTTGATTTCCGACCTGTCTTATCCTTGAAAGAAGTCGTCTTCACACTTTGTTTCTTGCTAAACTTTGTGGTGAACTTCACAGGTTTGGCATCAACATTCATGGACTCTTTGCTTTCAACCTTGGGTACGACTTTGCTCCATCTCTTGACTTCTTGCTTGTCTTTTCCCTTGCGAGGTTCGGTGAGTGGTGGCCCTTCTTTTCCAGTAGATGCCATGCTTAGCTCCATATCATGAGCACGTGTTGCCAACTCTTCAAAAGTCCTTGGCTTTATGCCTTGCAAGATGTAACGAAGTCCCCAATGCATACCTTGAATGCACATCTCAATTCCTGAAGCTTCACTGAGTCTATCTTTGCAGTTGAGACTTGCATTCCTCCATCGGTTGATGAAGTCAATGACTGGTTCTTCCTTTCGCTGTTGCGTGTTTGTAAGCTCTATCATGCTTACGGTACGCCTTGTACTGTAAAAGCGATTGAGGAACTCATGTTCCAGCTGCTCCCAGCTATCAATTGAACCAGACTCAAGGTCTGTATACCAATCGAAAGCATTCCCTTTGAGGGAACGGACGAACTGCTTGACGAGATAATCGCCGTAGGTTCCAGCATTGTTGCATGTCTCAACGAAGTGCGCCACATGCTGCTTTGGGTTTCCTTTGCCATCGAACTGCTGAAATTTTGGGGGTTGATAACCAATTGGCATCTTCAAGCTATCGATTCTTGCGGTGTATGGCTTCTCATATGCAAGCGAAGACTTGGAAGAAACCTCGTACTTATCCTTGATTGTTCCCATAATAAACTCCTTCAGTTGGTCAATTTGAATCACCCCATCAGCAGAAACTTGGATTTCCTTAGCAGGTGTTACTTGCTTAGCTGGAGTATTAATCACCTCTTGAACTTCTGGACGTTTTCCTGGTGCATGGCTAGATTCTCCCTCCATCATGCTTTCCATCTTGTTGATGCGAGCGTCTTGATCCTTGACATAGTTTGATAAGCTATCAATCGCCTTTGTCAAGTTTGCAAGTTGTTCCTCCATCGTTAAAGTATTAATCGCCATCGTTTGCACGGCTATTGGAGATGATGGAGAATAACATGGATTCTCCCATAGATTGATCTTTGACTGGAATGACTCGCGCGGCGTGGTTGGAGAGGATCCAATGCTTGAAACTTCATCGTCTTTCTTTGCTACTGGACTTCTGGATCTGCAGAGCCTAAGTCGAGCCAAAGTGTTTTCAACAATCTCAGCGATATTTTCTCCTTTTTCCAATGGCTCAGCAGATGATCCTGCTCCTTTGGAAGATGAAGAACCGAAAATTGGAGTTGATGCGGGCGGCACCTGATGTGCTTGTTGTCCCATCAAGTTTGCTTTGTTTCTTGTAACTGGTCCAAAGCTTCCCTTAGTAGCATTCATGCAGCTTTGAACCTCAGAAGAGAACTTGGAATTGGCATCAAGGTCATGAGGCCAGACAGATTTTGCAACGACAGATTTTGAGTTGGTGTTCTTGGAAGCCATCTCAGTGTTGCTGAACTTCGTGAGTTGAAAAGTTGAGATGAGAGGTAGAGATTGTCCCACTGGGCGTGCCAGAATTTGTAACAACTAAATTCGCGTCAAGAAAATAAATATCGAGACAAGAAAATATTGCAACAATATATTTTATTTATCAAAATATGAGTGTTACAATCTCTATGATTCCTCTGATTCGTCTTTTCAAACTATAACTTCAAGGGCTTTTGAGCTTGATCTTGAAGTTTGGATTTGGATTTGGATTTGGCTTTGGATTTGATCTTGATCTTGACTTGATGAGTTCAAGGGCTTGGAGCTTTATCTTGAACTTGGTCTTGATCTTGAACTTGTACTTGGATTCAAGGGCTTGAAGCTTGATCTTGAATCTTCGTCTTGATCTCTAGAACTTTGTAGAGAAATATTTGAGTGCTTGCAGCTTTTGTAGAAATCTCTTGCTTTGATCCACGAGCTCTTTCTTGCTTCTTGTTATGGATTCTTGCTTCTGATTTCTTCCCTTCTCAAATGAGATATTTGACCCCTTTATATAGATATAGGGTGGAGTAGCCACCAAGAAACCCTAACGGGCCTTGGCCCGTAGACCGGCCAATCAGAAAGCAGTGACTAGGTCATATTTGATTGGCCATAACATGTCACATGTACACATGGCATATTTTTATTGGTCTTGGGGTTTGACTTGGATTGCCACATCATTTGACGTGTGGCATGATCCAATTGGCTATTGTATTGACTTGGCGCCATGTCACTTGCCACGTGGCACATTTTTGGGCCTCTAGGAAAACTTATATCCATTGGGCCTTAGGCTAATTTGGGCTAGCCTTTCAAGATCGGGCTTTTATTATATTTAAATAATTAGCCACATTATATTAGCCCATAATATTTATTTGGACCAATATGTCTTCAATTTAATATGTAGCCATATTATTTCATGGATTTAAATCCAACAAAATTTACTTGTCTACCGTACCAAACATACATTTTGATCCTAGAATATTATTCATGATTTTAGTAATTGCTCATCATGATGTTTATGAATTTATCACTGAAATTACCATGTAGTTTATCCTGAGCTATATAGAAGTTTTTGTCCCTTCCCACCCCCCTCGCCCTCTAAATAGATTGATTGACTATCTAAGATACTAATTGAACTCCCAGAAACACGACCCTTCTCAGAAGAATTTGAGAGGTTAAAGGAGAAAATCCGCAAGGTAGCCACTATACTACTTTTTTATATGAAAATCAAAATATGTTGCTTCCAAAATCTGGAGAGCTGACATTTTTTCCAGTTAAATTAATCTAACCACATATAATTAATGAATTGACTTAATCGGGAGGAGGAGAAAAAAGGAGTAGGATGATAAAGGAGAAGAAGGATGATGGAAGAGGAAGAGCACAATTCTGACATATTTGCACTATTTGTTGGGCACTATAGAAAGTACTTGAAATACAAGCACTGGCCCTTACGGAGGACACGCGGAGAAATTTATTTCTTGGGAATATTGATAAATACTCAGTTTTTATGGTGCTAAAAAGCGTGTGGTCATTATTTAGAAATTAATTGAATGATATCTACTGCACTAAAATTTTGGCCCCGTAGCCTATTTGCACCTCACTAAATGAAAATTAGTCAATATTTCAATTTTCAAAAAACTAACCAGATCCGAGAAATACGGAAATCTCAGTATTTTATACAGGAACTTTTGAACTAAATATTCAAAATTCTAGTATTTTATACTGGAATCACTTAAATATGAAATCTCAGTAAAAATACTGAGTTGAACATGTTAGCTCAAAAGTCCCATTAAAAAATACATGGAAGCTCATAGAATTTTTTTCTAGAACTTTGAACTAAACTCCAGATCTTTTTACTGTAGTTTTGTTCAAATTCTCGAATGTTTATATTGTGACTAGTCTTAAAAATGGATGTCTTTAAAATTTGGCTACTTTTTTAAAAGTTTATAATTATTGGCTATTTCTTTTTAATGGTGCGAAAGCTGGTTTAGTCATCAAAATTTTTCCTATTCTTGAATGTGTTGTTTACAAAACTACCCATTGAATGCAAACATATTACGTGCTCATACCCATTAACTTTATCCTTACACAAAATACCCACAAACTAATTATAATTGGGCGAATTACATAATTGAGCACAAATGCACCCGGTCTTGAAAATATAAGCACTTTTTTTGTGGTCTTTAAAACATAAGCACTTTACCATTAAATAAAGTTGGAAGTACAAAAATACCATACTAACAGAGAACTCGTAATTACAAAAATGCCACCGACCATTTTTTGAAGCAATAATTACAAAAATGCCACCACATCTTTTTACATCCGAAATTACAAAAAACACCCCTGCTCTCCACACAGCAGAAAACAATGTCAATCTGGTTGTGTTTCACGTCCATTTTGTGAATAAATAAGGTCAAATCTGTATCATTTCGCTCATATACAAGACCGTCAATTCATCTGTATTTCACGAATATCTTGTGAATAAATAAAGTCAAATCGTCATCGTTTCTCTTACATATAAAAATCAAAGCAAAACAGAATATAAGACTAATCCAGCATCATTTCTTCATACAATGAGTAAATAATTATATTTATTTTGTTAATAAATGATGTCAAATAATTGGTCTTACTTTATTGATTTATAAAAAATACCTTCAAGTGCTTATATATTTAAAAATAACGACAATAACTTTATTTGAAGAATAAAAACCTTTTTTGATTTTTGTATGGAGTTTTCTTTCCATCATCCTAGAATTGTTTATTTTACTTTCAATCTTGGCTGGTCCATTTAACTTCTAAGTTCTTAATAAAGTAATGTGAATAGAGTATGCTGTTGTACTAAGGGAAACAACCTTAAGAAAGTGATGTACTTGGAGATGAAAATGATAATACCCTCGTACTACTTCTTGAGCTAATCAATTCATCTCAAGTCGTCCTCTTTAGCTCACTGATGTAATAGTTTGTTGTAAGTTTCAATTTGTGATTGCGTTGAGTCATGAAAATTCAGTATCTGATTAGATTAGGATAAATAGTATCCGACATCTCATAAAATTAATTGAAAAGATATAGGATAAATGGAACAGACTAAAGGCATTTAGTCTATTTGCATGGGCAATCAGAAGGAAGTAAGGGATCTAATGAGTTGTTTATGCTGGATAGAGCTGATTCACTGTTCTTATCCTCTAACTAATTAATTCAATATCCAAACAGTTGTTAAGTGGATAATTAATTAACTAAATAAAGATAGAATTGTAAGAAAAATTTAGAGGTGCAGAAGATTTAGTTTGAGATTTTTAGGGAAGGATTATGGTACGTCCTAAATCTTAGGGAAGTACTTTCTCGCAGTTATAAATACTGAAGTTTTATCCTAAATATCCCATCACACATCACTTCCCTTAATTCTTTCTGAAAAAGAAAAAACAAAGAAGTTTACCTTCTTTGCAAAAAGCTTTCCCAAATTTGTGATTGTGGTCCTGTTGTGGTTATTTCTGTTTGCGGGTTGTCTCTACTTTCTTTCACAAAATGACTACTGTCCAAGTAGAGGAAAAGAAAATCCATGACAATCGAAAAGAATTAGTATTAGAGGGTGACCATCAATTCATGGTACCTCAAACCAATGCATTTGGCCATAACTTTAGGGACTACAATGCAGAAAGTGCAAGGCAAGAAGGGGTAGAAAATTTCTACAAGACACAACACATAAATCAAACCTATGACTTTGTTAAAAAAATGAGACAAGAGTATGCAAATTTGAACAAGGCAGAAATGAGTATATGGGAATGCTGTGAACTACTCAACGATGTTGTCGATGACAGTGATCCTGATTTAGACGAACCTCAAATTCAACATTTGTTACAAAGTGCTGAAGCTATTAGAAAAGATTATCCTAACGAAGATTGGCTTCATTTAACTGCCTTAATTCATGATTTAGGGAAAATTCTTATTCTACCTAAGTTTGGTGGACTTCCTCAATGGGCTGTTGTTGGTGATACATTTCCAGTTGGTTGTGCTTTTGATAAATCGATTGTACATCACAAATATTTCAAAGAAAATCAAGATTATAACAACCCAAATTACAACACAAAAAATGGAATTTACTCAGAGGGCTGTGGACTAGACAATGTTATGATGTCATGGGGTCATGATGATTATATGTATATGGTTGCAAAAGAGAATGGGACAACACTTCCACCAGCTGGACTTTTTATCATAAGATATCATTCATTTTATCCATTGCATAAATCTGGAGCTTATAAGCACTTAATGAATGAAGACGACGAGGAGAATTTGAAGTGGCTTCATATTTTTAACAAATATGATTTGTACAGCAAAAGCAAAGTTCTGGTCAATGTTGAAGAGGTCAAGCCTTACTACATGTCTCTCATTGAAAAGTATTTCCCAGCCAAGCTAAGGTGGTGAATGAGGTGAATTGTGAACAAAATTTGGGCGTTGTAAATATAACTTGCCTATGGAATTTTAAGTTGTGTAATTTGTTTAAAGTATGTATATATAATCATGTATCCAATCATGTATACCAAGGTGGTAATGGGGAGATGGCGTTCTGAGCCAAGCTTGGGTGTTGTAAATATAATCCAATAATATATTAGTAATATATATACTCCTTTTTAAATATTGTATCATGTGCTTGATTGTACCTTCATCAAAATGTACTAGTATTACTATTAACCAGCTGATAACCATTTCAAGAGAATGCTCGACGGTAGATGCAGGCCATAACAAACGCGCGAGTTAGAATATTTTTTATCAAAAAATTATATTGTGTATGTATATTACTCCTAGAAAATACTATTCCATAATTAGACATACATATTAAAATCTTTGAAAAATATAAAGTTCATGTTTCATCGAGAAAAAAAGCTTTTCGGTACTGTACTTGCATATTCTATTAACTTAAATATGTTTATCGCGCGGTATCAACCGTAGCAAACAAATGTAATTTCAATCACCAATTTGGCGTTTCTTTCTGGTTTTCTTTTCGACCAAGTATGGCTTTTTTAGTTGAACAATGTTGATTTCTACATTGATGAGCTATTTCAAACGGTTGAAAATTGGATTCGACGCACCCATGTGGGTCAACCCGGATCCTTATCCAATAAATATTTTTATATAATTAGTTATATATAAAAAGATATATTAAGGAAAAGAGTGAAAAGACACAACTATTCTGAAGAGGTGTGTCTAAAAAGAAATATAAAAGAAGTCCAATTTTTATTGGGACTTCAAGTTTTTTCCAACGCTCCTTTTTTCTAAAAAAGTCAGAGAAAGAGAAACGCTTCTTTCTCTCCTCCCTCACAAACAAAGAACTCTCTTCTTCTCTTATGGTGAAGAACATCAATGGAAGATTGAACGGTCTTCTACGAATTTAAAACCATATTCTGTATAAGGTACGACTTAGACTGTGAACCATTAGTGTAGTTCACGTCTTATATACATGTGATTACACTACGACTAGTGAAACAAATACGATTAGACCCTGGGGCGAACTGTGTTTTCATGGATTGTGTGTAATCCTTCATTGGTATCAGAGCCCTAGTTATTTGTTTTCTAGTCCCGATCTTCCTTTCGTGAAAAATACTGTGCTAGCAGAATCTCTTTACTGTTCATTAAATAATGTTTACCGGGTCTTGGGTGATAGTCATATGCTCAAACGAATGAAATTATATTGCATCGAATGTTGCGTTTCTGTTCGTTTATTTGTTGTTAATCAGATTCTTTCTATCCACGAAAGTATTGTCAATGAATAACTATTGCATCATTCATGAAAATTTTGGTTTAAAGGAAAGGGTCTGAAAATAAGGATATGGCACCGGATGGTTAATTGGTTTTAACCAGATAATGGAATAAAGTAAGTATTTTGCTTCACAATTCCAATTGTCTTTCTGAATACTTTTGGCACAGTGATGATAGGTGGCCTTTGGAAGTGTCCACCGATGCTTGACTTCCTCTAAAATTGTTATTTCAGATGTTAGTAAAAGTTTTTTGGAAAAAGTTTTCCTATTAAGAGCTTTGTTATGGAGTTGAAGTTGGATTTGACTTTCTATTGATAATCCTATTAAATAAATAGACTGATATCTAGTTACTACCACCCAAAATTGTAAAAGAGTTTACTTGCTTTCGGCTGTTTGAGACACTTAGACGTAGTGAGTTATTTTTCTTATTTCAAGAAAATTGCGTTTTCTTTTAAACCTCTAACAATACTGCCTAGAAAACTTGAACAATATATGGCCTTTGGCAGGAGGACTTGTTTTCATCATAAGTTAATAGATTTATGGGTGAAACTTTGATTGAATTCTCTCATCGCCACCTTAATTCTCTGTCTAGCGCATTCTAATGAGAGTGCGAAACCAAATGTGTCTTTGGATTATGGCATAGGAGAACCAAAGTGAGAAGATAGTTAGTATTATTTTTTCTCATCTGATGTCTCAAAAAGGATATGATTCCAGTGTTGAATTTTGTTTGTGAGCACTTTGTGTGTATGAAAGTGTGTACATTTTTTTCTGATTTTCTTTTAGTATATGCTACAAAGAAAAATAGTAGAAAACTTGACACTTTTACCTGAGGTTTTATTGTAAAACCTTATTGTTAATATATACATACACAAGTGCATATATAAGAAGAGAATATGGTGGTTTGTTGATCATAAAATAGGACATTTGTTGTCCCGTGAGACAAGATGCAAAGAAGGGATTTAAGACATCTCTTTGTAATGAAAAAAAAGGAAAAACAAAGGAGTTTAGATGTCCTTTGTGCCACTGTTGCAAAGCATTAGCGTTACATGTGCTATGGACAAATGTATGTTCTATGAGCATCTCTTTGACAAAAGGATCCAAGAGTGGATCCTTAGTTAGAAAACAAAATACGGAACAATGGCAATGCCAAAGATCAAGATATGATCTATGCAGTCAAAGTGGTCATAGCTTCATGTTGCATGTCATTTATACAATTACCTATGTGACATTATATTTTTCATAAGTATTTGGTACTTGTGTGAATTTACAATATAAAGTTTTACGTCATTATTCTTGTTAAATATTTCTATATCTATTATAGAATTCATGCTTATTTAGTCGGTCTTGAATTTAAGATGAGTGTTGTGTTCTTTTAATAGTTGATTATATTAGATTTATCGAGTATTAGAATTTGGATGATGATTGGGAACATAGTGAACTTTCGATTCTGGATCTAATATGAAATAAATATTAATATAATTAAATTATTTTAAGGATTAGTATGTATATGAATTTTAGGCTCTAAGAAAGTACATAGTTGTCTCGATAAGTTTATACTTAGTTATATCAATAAGTGAACTGCTATGAGAATATTGTCCCGAGCTTAACAAAAGTGTTAATTGTGACAATAAAAATTCAGTATGTCCTAAAAAGGGCAAGAGGCTCTTGAGACTCTAGATATGTCTGTGACGTCGCCTGAAAGTGACTTTACGTTTCATTGTAGCTCGTACACCAGACATCTGTGATCCAAATTATGAAATTGTTCTAAGTTAGTTACTTATATTCCATATAAGTTGTGGATAGATGAAATCCAATTTTTTTCTACTATTGGATTTGTGCTGCTACTGTACATTAAATTTTTCCCACATGAAAAACTAGTTCCAAGGGGAAGGATGTGTATCTTTCTATGATACTACGTTTTATGTTCATAAGTGAACAAGACAGTAGTATCTTCCTATGATACTACGTTTTATGTTCATAAGTGAACAAGACAGTAGTATCTTTCTATGATACTAAGTTTTATGTTCATAAGTGAACAAGACAGTAGTGGTACTGTAACTAAATTTGAATAACTGTGTTACATTCTTAGTGAATGTTTTTCCTAAGTAGGGCGAGATAAGTCAAGACTTGTCTATTTATAAAACTGTGGACTAGATTGCTTCCGCTATTAACTTTAAATGGATTCAAGTGGAGTCATATTTGGTGACAACGGATCAGTTTCGATTAATACCAAAATGACTATAAGTATCCATTTAATATTGTTGGTCCCAGTGGGAGTAACTATCAATTGATAAATCAATTTTATCAATATCAACCTCGACGAATGAGTCGTCTACATATTTCCATCGTCGATTTGAGATTGAAGGGGAAGCATATACAGTTACTCCACAAGATAAATAAGAGCTATGAAAGATAAATGAGGTTCTTAAATACCCTGCTAAGGATAAGTACTTAGAACAATATAACATGAAATGGAGTTAGTGAAACCAAACCAAGAGATGGAATTGGTTGATCTACTTATGGGTCATAGCGCTATTGGGAACAAATGGGTTCTCAAAACAAGCAGAAGACTTAATGTAGAAAAAATATGGGTGAATTTTTTGAAGTTAAGTTTTCAAGAGATCGTTCGAAGGGATTGTTGTCTCTTTCAGAAAAATCTTATATTAAGATTTTTTCTTGAACGATTTAATATGCAATAGTGCAAATCCATTAATACTCCTATTTCTAGAGGTGAAGTTTCTAGTGGGAGGATGTGTCTTCGTGAATCCACAAGAATATGATATGAAAAGGAATACTGAAAAGCAGTTAAAGGATACTGAGGTATATTAAAAGCACTTGTGATTATCCTTGTAAAGTAAAGGAAAGGATCTACAACTTCAAAGGCTATACATATTATGATTGAAAAGAAGATTTAGATGAGAGGAAATCTAAATCTATCTTCTTTCCTAAACAATAACGATGTGTATATTGTTTGAGTAGCAAGAAACAAGCATTAGCCTTATTTATAAAGAAAGCTGAATTTGTAGTTTCTCAGCAACTGTGCAAGAAGTTGTTTGGCTCAAACGTCTTTATGATAAATTTGGGTGTGTTGGATAGTACTATTGAATTAGTGACAATCAAGTGTGATGGTCAAGTCCAATAGCTTACACAAAAGGTCCCAAGTATCATTGGAAGACAAAACATATGATATAAAGTATAATTTAACTAGAGACATAATTGTACATAGAAAAGTGAACATGAAATACATCTCTACGCATTATATGATAGTAGATCCGATAATGAAACTCATAGCATTTGGTGCTTATGAATGATAATGTGAAGGCATTGAGTTTGCGTAGACATAGATGTATTTAGACTTTAATTTTTTCCCAAGCACGTTCAGATAAAGCTGCATTATTTGAAGTTAATGTAGTTGAAGCCTAAATTATTTGTTGTTGTTCATATATATAAAATATTTTTTATGTTTAGTACATAAATTTGAAGTATGTCGGACAGACAAAAAGGTTGGCCTATTCACACAGGCAACCGCCTCTATTATCTAGGTGACTAATAGGGATGAGATAATTATAAACTTATTATTATCTGAGGTGATAATAATAGAGAGCTTGAAGTTGAAGTTTATAATAAGAATGTCGCTTGTTCTTTTTAGTTAATCATATTTGATTAAATGTGAGTCTGTCTTAATGTCAGATGTGAGTTCTGAAGGATAAAATGTATGAGTAGATTTGTGAACTCAAAGTTAGACATGAGATGTCTGAACTATCATCTGCACAGTATTTAATTTGTGAAAGACATACGCTCCAGGGGAAATGAGTCAATATTGTGATACGTGATTCATACCACGTATGCATAAAGTGACCTATGGGCGATACAAGTTTAATCTCTACTTGTTTATCGTGTGAAGCCCGGAAAATTATAAGTAATTCTCTTTATTTCGTACCCTCATGACTTTGATCATTTTTTCGAGATTCAATTTGGTGTTTGCTATCTTAGGGTGTTGCCAAAAGATCATGGATGATTCGGTCTGGCGGGACATTTCTAGAAAAGCAAGTCAGATTGAGATTAAGAGATTCATGAGATGAGGAAGATCATTGAGTATCACATTAATTGTGTTCATTGGCGCGCCCATTATGTTTGTCTTTGAGACAAGAACATAATAACATAATGATGAACTCAAATTAATACAAAGAGATAGTGAGAGATGTGAATGTGATAAATGATCTAGGGTACTGCATACTACAATCTACTCCAAGGTTCCGTTAATCGAGATGTTATATATTCCTAACAGATGTATAACAACTAAGCTCTCGAAGTATGCACTGGTCACACGGTCTAGTCGTTATGTATGGATGTTACAGATTGAGAATGAGAGTCGACCCACCATGGGTGAGTGGGAGATGTTGGAAATTGGATTCGGGGCACCCATGTGGGTCAACCCGAATCCTTATCCAATAAATATTTATATATAATTAGTTATATATAAAAAGATACATTAAGGAAAAGAGTGAAAAGACACAACTATTCTGAAGAGGTGTGTCTAAAAGGAAATATAAAAGAAGTCCAATTTTTATTGGGACTTCAAGTTTTTTCCAACGCTCCTTTTTTCCAAAAAAAGTCAGGGAAAGAGAAACGCTTCTTTCTCTCCTCCCTCACAAACAAAGAACTCTCTTCTTCTCTTATGGTGAAGAACATCAATAGAAGATTGAACGGTCTTCTACGAATTCGGAATCATATTTTGTATAAGGTACGACTTAGACTGTGAACCATTAGTGTAGTTCGTGTCTTATACACATATGATTACTGTTGACACCCAATTTTGTCCCTCCGTTTTTCGCAATTTGGCTATATTTAATTAAAATCGACAATAGTAATTTTTCAAGCAAAACTGCATTAGACAACATGCATTTACATGTGTAATATTATTATTAATTCCCTATCTATATAATATTTATTTAATTGTGACTATATTACGTAATTACATTCATCTAGGCTATTTTCCCAAACTACGTATGATATTTTATATAATTTAACGCATTATGAAATTATTTAATAATTATTTTGTGACTTATTTATATCTAATTAGTATTATTTGTGGTCATCTATATTTATTTATAATTAAATATATTTATTCATAATTATTTACAAAATTTCCTATTTTTATAATAATTATTTGTATTTATAAGTATTTTAATTAAATACAAGCCAAATTGTCAATTTACAACTCCAAATATACTACATCTAGTCCTCGTAATCATTTTTATCCACGTGTACGCCATTTAAGCTCCACATAAGCCTAACACCCCACTTATATACACTTCTAACACAATGTACAACTTCGTTTGGCATGTGTACAACTCATGTTAGCATGAAGTACAAACCCTCAAAGCACCCTACCCTTACACATCAGCCACTACACACATACATATACATACACGTGTGCCCGACGTGGCACAATCGTGACCCTCAGTTCCCTCCATCCAACGGCTCACATCACTCTCAATATTTTTAATATTACAAACTCACCCCCATCCTCCTAAACCCTAAACATATTTCCCCCTTCCCTTTCCCTCTCCAGCCGTCACTCTCTCTCCCCTTCCCCTCAAACTCGTCCAAATACACCACGCCATAACTCCACCGCGTTGACTCCGTCCCTTCCGCCGCAATCACGCCCCCCTCTCCTCTTTTCTATCTCGGATTACACGGGGACGAATCCCCATTTCTCTCTCTCTTTTGCCTCGTGGAATCCGAAATAGGAACAAGGAAATCGGGCAAATCTTGTCAACTTTGGAGTATGCAAAGCAAGAAAAAGGAAAGATTGGAACAAATCGTTACAAGTCAAACAAAAACGGGCAGATTTTGAGGACGACCCGACCCGGTTCGATCGCCTCTGACCCAACCCGTCATCCCAAACGGGTAACACGTTTCCTTTTATTTTTTTTTCTTATTTTTATATACTGAATCATGAAAATATCATGCGATTTTGACTTAGTGTTCTGAAAATTAGTTTTCCATGCCTATCTACTCATTTATTTGTTTTTCCTGCCTTGAATTAGTGCTTACTGCCTATTTTCAATCAACGATGTTGAATGTAAAACCTTGTATTGCTCTTATTAATTTTAGTCTAAGTATCCAACCATTCGGGATTTGATTGTGCTTAAGCCATTTGCTATTAGCCTATAAGTTTCTTGATTAATCTTAGTGCAATTATATGTATATGCATGCTTCTGCTGAATGCTTTCAAAGGACTATAGTTATGATTATCGGAGAATGATGTGCTAAATTCAAGGGATGGCAGACCTCTTTTAAATGATGCATAACTGATATGGCTTAGTAATTCAGAGGCTTTCTTGATTTAGTTTGGCTATGAATGAATCCTTACCTTGTATATATGTGAACACTAGTTCCTCACTAAGGTCTTATAAAAGGAAACCTTTTGTTAACTTTGAAATTCAAACTGGAAACTATTTTTGGAAGTTTTCTGTAGAATCCCTTAGGTTCTGTGCAAATTGATAATTCGATTGTTTGCTTCCTTATGAGATATTCACTGATTTTCTTTTCCTTTTACAATGATGATCTTAACTTTTAGATCACCCTACATTGCAACTATAAAAACCAGCCCCTCTCTCAGTCTATAAGACAACGGACAGGCTGAAAAACACCTCAGACACCTTCAACCCTGCTTCTCTTCTCTACTGAAAACACTCTCTGGAGAACTCTCTTCCTCTCTCTCTTTCCTTCTCTTGTGTAATTTATTCTGCACCTCAAGCTTTGTTTGGTTGAAAACCAAAACACTGTTCTGCTTGGTTTGAGATTTGAATCACAGCTTGGTTTAGCAAGATTAGCGTTTCTGTTTTCATCAATTTGTTCTTGATAAGAATCTGCTCTCTGATCCACTGTGTAAATGCTCATTGATCTGGTCCTGTCTCTTTATTTGCTGCTTGCTTAAGTATTGAGCTGTCCCTTGCTGGTTGTAAGCCAAGCAAGGCTGTAGGCACTGGTTTTGTTCTGTTACTGAATTTTCAATCCATTTGCTTCTGTTGCTCTATATGCCACTGCCATCCTTTGAGGTTACTATAGTTCAAGAATGATTCGGTCTAAATCCAATTTGGGGATGTACACAAGCTAGAACCCAAGGACAAGGCCCTGCTCCTCCCACTCTTTTGATTAATTTGCATACTTGTTCTAAACTGTTTTGGATGCATTCATTAGGAATAATAGTGGTTTGTATAAGCACCATAAGGTGCAAGTTAGTGCTTAGGACAGGTATGGCAGCCTATACACACTGTTAAAGCAGTGACTTTGGCTAAGAGGGGCCATCTCTAACCTTTTTCTTTATTTTTTATATGCTGAGTGCTAAAATTGCAATACAGGTTTAAAATTAGACTAGTTGCGCAAAATAATTTTCTGGAAAATCGCAGCAGCGTTGAAAGTGTTTTAAACTGAAAGTTCAATATTTATCTAAGCTATTTGTGCAATCTGAAAGGGCTAGAATTAGATTTTATCACCTAATAGGCTAAAATTGTAAAACAGTCTAAAATCGGGTTATTTTTGCAATTACTATATTCTGAAATATATTATCACGTTTTGTTCTTCTTTAAAGTGGCTAAAACTGCAGGTTAATTTGAAATTAGCCTATTTCTGCAAATCTGAACATAACTTGTTAATCTCTATTATATTTCACTTGTTTTAATTTGGAGGCCCACTTTTGAAGTTTTAAATTGCTTTGCTTACATAAACATTATTTGCTTATGTGTTCACATGATTGTATTATTTGACGCCTAGTGGTCTAGTTTGGGGCAGTTAATACACTTAGGGGTCTAGATATCTTCTTTAAAATTAGTTGTCCTAACGGCCTCCGGGACATTAAGTTGGGGCGCTAGCAATACTTTAGGACGTGAAAATATTAGCATGCGTTTTAGTTTAAATATTAAAGAGGGTATGGGGGTTAAGGGAATTAAGCCCTCGGATATGATGGAAACTACCCGAGCTACATTTGATAGTGGATTCTGAAACTATCGTCCCTTACGAAAGCCGGGTTCTGATCCGAATAGGACAATAAAATCTAGGGCTATTTATACAAGTAATTAATTTGTTATCATTTTGTGGCTATTTGTACAACATGACTATTGTTTCAAATTATTTATACAAGTACATATAATTGCCCATTCGCTTACTTTGCAGCCCATATCTTTTTCGTTTACTTTATTTAGATTTTGTTCTTTTATAAGCAATCTGTAAACCCAATATAAAAGTCGACCGGGAACCACGCTTAGTGGAACTTAGGAGGTGCCTAACCCCTTCCTTCTAGGTTGACTTGAACACTTACCTGAATCTCTGACTAGTAGACCAACCCGGAGTTATTCTTTAAATGAAATTAGAAATTAATAGGTGACCTAATACGCCTAGAATAATTTATTAGGTGGCGACTCCAAAAACTCGTTCCAAACGAGTCACCCAGTCAAACCCGACCTTTTGGACTCGATCCGAGCTCGAAAAATGGGGTGCGACAGAATGGCGACTCCGCTGGGGAATAAATGTTCTAACCATTACGATTTTTTATATTGGGTTTATTATTGCTTTTATTATTCAATACTAACTTTTTATCTTTGCAGGTGGGTAGTCTTTTACATTTGGCATTTTTTTTTTTTTATAATATGAT
Source organism: Petunia x hybrida (assembly GCA_037355625.1). Taxonomy (NCBI): domain Eukaryota; kingdom Viridiplantae; phylum Streptophyta; class Magnoliopsida; order Solanales; family Solanaceae; genus Petunia; species Petunia x hybrida. The sequence continues at coordinate 2,324,139 of JBBBVM010000055.1, forward strand.
ATTTAGTTAATTATTGAATTTATTTGTTGCATTTTGTTCATACTCCTCCACTCCTGGAAAATTGACACTTACACACACACAAACGATTACGTGGATCTCACGGTCGTTTCACTCTAAAAAAAACCCTTTAGGAGGGACGGTTGGGATAAGTTGGTCCGTGGTACAACCAACAATTCTAAACGTTCCAACCCCTTGGTTGTCCGCCTGGGGGAACCATGTTCTTGTCTAGTAAACCCACTCTTGGAAGGTTCTTACAAAGCGTCCAACACTTCTACTATTTTCTAATCTTTCATAAATTTTGCAATATCTTTTTCTTTTATACAATTTCACTTCATAATTCTTTTTGTCTAGTTTCCATGATCCTATTTTTTAAAACTAACTTGTTTGTTTCGTTTTCTCTTTTTACTCATTTTTTTAAAAATTATTTTTGAAATGCTTCAATATGTGCACCCTTTCTATAAAATTGATAAATCTTTTAAAAAAAAAAATAATTTCACTTGATTTAATTCTTTTTTCATTTTAATATTGTCTAGTTTCTATTAACTCAATTTTTCAAAACTAATGTGCGTTCGTTTTGTTATCTCTTTTAAAAACTTATTTTGTAAAATATTAATATGTGCATTTTTTTTTCTTTTTTATGATTTTTTAATATTGTCTAGTTTATATTAATCCTATCTTTCGAAACTAACGCATTTGTTTTGTTCTCATCCTTCTAAAATTATTTTACGAAATACTTCAATATGTGTGCATCATTTTACAAGACATATGCATTTCTTTCAAAACTTGTGCATTTTTTTTTTTTTAAAAAAAAAAAAAATTTTGTACATATCATGCATACCTTCCGCTGCTCCTGGCAAGTTTCTAAATCGTGCGGTGGTTACGACCACCTCTTCCCTCACAAAAGTCTCCTTTTAGGAGGAACAAATTGGAACCTATTTGGCCCAAGACGTTCCCACTCCTGAGTTGTCCGCTTAGGAGGATAATAAAACTCGGTCTAGCTAACTTCATCCTTTAGTAGCAATGCTAGGAATCATGCATCATGACATATCATTAGTCGACTTGTTCTCAAGTCCAATAGGCCAATATGTTCAAAAATATGAACGGATTTTTGGCCTTAAAAAGTGTTAATCATGATTTATTGGCAGATATTTAAAGGATTGAACGTGTAAATGTAGACCGTTTATGGGAATTATTCTGCATTCAATGCCATTCAAAGGCACAAATGGTAACCGAAGAGGCATCAAAGCCGATATTGAATCAGAAACGACTATTTATTCCTAAGCGGTTAAAATCATTCTGTGTTCAATGTCATTCAAAGGCACAAAAGGTAACCGAAAAGGCATTAAAGGCCCAATTTGACGCAGAAATAACCGCTTGATAGACGGGATGACGCATAACACACATTTATCCTTTAAGCATTATATAAAGACTTGACATCCTTGGCATGTCACAAGTTCATTAGCAATTTCCTTCTAAAGTGTCTAAAGGGTTCTCAACTCGCAACGACACATCTCCTTATATCTTCTGTTGCTCTGTTTCCAAAAGCTCGTGCCACACGTTAATCGTTTGCTTACAACCAAAATTTAGGCATCTTCCTTCCCTTTTTTCTCCCTCCTTCATCTTTTCCAAAAGATCATGGCCACCAGAACATTTGACATGGTTGTTGAAGTCCCTCAGTTGCTAAGGGATTGGTGGGGAAACTTAAGCATAGATCAACAAGACCGAGTTAAGGCAGTGTTAGGGAACCTTATTTCACTGATGGAGCATACGGCAATGAAAGGGATAGTAGAAGCAGCAGTACACTATTGGGATGCATGCCGAGCAGTTTTTCACTTTGGGAATGTAGAGTTGACACCATTACTGGAAGAAATAGGCGGTTTAAGTCAATTACCATTTGAAAGTGAGGAAGTCTTGATGCCTAAGAACATTACACCCGAGGAGTTCTTTGAAATGGTAGGGTTTAAGCCCGAGTTATGCACAGACAGTATAAGGCAGTTAGGAATTTCTTTGACTTCCCTCTACATCAAATTTGGGTATGAAGAAGCATTTCAGGAATCCGAAGACTATTTCGACATTAACCAGGCAGATTGGCAAGATAGGAGGGTACTTGCTTTTGTCACCAGCTTTTTAGGAACCGTCGTGTTTCCAGAACACAAGGGACGAGTTGATGTTTGCATAGTAACAATTGCTGATGTCCTACTCAAAGACATTAACAAGACATACACCTTGGTACCGATGATTGTTGCAGAAATGTACCGAGCTTTAGAAAGATGCAAGAAGGGAGCTGTTTTCTTTGAAGGTTGCAATTTGCTTTTACAAATCTGGCTGAAGGAACATTTGCAAAGGATGGATAACAAAGATCAAGCTTTCCATTCCATACCAAGAGAAAACTATACCTTGACTCATACCGCCCGCATGGACACTGCTCTTGAAAAGTGGGACTGGCCAACGACAACCGAAGGATGGCACCACAAACTCTCTCTATTGACATCTGAAAATATACAATGGATGTTTGATTACTTTCCCAGCACTACAGTGATCACACGGTCGGAAAGAGACTCGTTTCTCATTTTAGTGGGCTTTAGAGGAGTTTACCCATATACTCCTTTAAGGGCACTTAGACAAGCGGGGAGAAAGCAGATTGTACCCCAAATTGCAGACATCAGCAGTTTCAAAGCAGATATTTCCGGAGAAGTGATACCATTTAAAGACAAGATATTAGAACTTTGGAAAGAAAGACGACAAATGGGATTTGAGACTATTGGACGAGATAGGTTTGATGCAGGCTGTGATGAAGATTATCCAGACTGGCTAAGGAAAGACATAGTAAAGGCAGTTCAACCAAGAGCAACAAGAAAAAGGAAAAGAAATGCCGATGAATTGGAATCTGAGTGCAAGAGACTACACAAACAACTGGCGAAAGCACGAGAGAAAATAACGAAGAAGCAAAGTTTGGTCGAAGCAAAGGACAAAGAAAAAGACAAATGGCGCAATAAGGCAGAACTCCTGACAAAACGTATAGAGTCTATCGGTGTATGGGCTAGCGAAGGAATGAGCTCTGTGGCAAACAAAGGAATAGAGGAGAAAGGAAGAAAGGCTTGGGAAATGTTGAAGAACTTCACATTTGACATATCCCGGCTCTTAACTGATGCAGACAATATCATCTTCCAAGGAGATTCATCAGGGGCAAGTTCGGCCGAGAAAGACTCATCTGAAGAAGAAGAAGAATCTTCTGGGGATGGATCAGCATGAAAGATGTTTACTTGGCCATGATCTAATTTCCTACCAATATTTAGTCTTTTCCACTTTTCACACTATTTCAATATCAACCAATGTAATAATCTCCAATAAATACAATATTATCTCTTAGGCTCCCTATTTTGTTAGCAAATGAAATGAGACATGCGGCACAAAGCGCTTTTCAAAATCATCGTGCGTAAAATAGTTTTTCGCATTATAGGATGCATTCGTTACATGATATGTGTGCATTGCATGAACTCGTTTGTTGCTCTTTCTCTCTCTCTCTCTCTCTCTACCTGAGTGAATCTTTTTCCCAAATTCAATATCTCTCCAATGCATATAACCCTACTTTTCTGATCTTTTGCACATTCTGATTACTTCCTAACTCAAAGACTTCCTCTCCAAAAGGTCGGCTCGAGTTGAACACCAAAATAGAAGACATGGCTAAGCAAAGTGCACTTATTGGTGATTTGTCAAAACAAGAGGAAGCTATTGCAGCAAGTATTATGCGTATGGAGCAGAAAATTGACAGGGTAAGAGGAGTGATGGTCGGCCTCAAGGGCACCTCTGACATGCCACAAAAAAAATCCCGAAGCCAATGTTCGAGGATCACTCTAGTGCTCCGGTCTATACTATTGCACCTCCCGCAATACATGAGTGTGATCCAAAGTATTTTCCAAATTTACATTCGTTCATGGTTGAAAGAGCATTCAAAGGGTTAGCAGGAGGCAATCAGGAGATGGGAAGTGAGGAGAATCCGCCAAATATCGCAAAGGTTTGCGCACAACAATCAGATATTAGCATGACGACGAAACTTCCATTGTATGATGGAACTAAAAATCCTTATGTACATTTGAGAGCATATCTACACACCCTAGAAAGTATGGAACACGACGATGAGCTCAAGAGGAAACTATTTGTTAAGACACTTACAGGGTCAGCATTGATTTGGTACATAGGGCAAGACACAAGCAAATGGAATTCTTGGAGCGACCTGGTCGAAGCCTTTATTAACCGATATAAATCCTATGGCGACCACCGTGCGTGCAATAGCTTGTTGAAAAGGAAAAGTGTTATGGAACCGATTTCTGAAAAGGTATTGAGCAATAATTTGACTGAAGCACAATCCAAGGATATGAACGTTACAAAGAAAGGGAAAGCTACCGTTACCAAAACCCCAAGCCCTATCCCAATATCTTTTAATAACCAAGCCATCATCCCTTTGCATGAATCACTGGCTGTTCAATTTGAGAAACTTAAGTCTATCGGGATGTTGCAGCCACAACGTGGAGAAGTCGTTACCCCACTACCACCTTACTTCGATTCAAGCAAACATTGTGCATTTCACTCCAACATACCAGGTCATGACACCAACGAATGCACCTCTCTGAGGAAGGAGATTCAGAGTTTAGTGGAAAATGGCAGGGTAGTCGAAGTGCAAAAGGGAAAACCTCAACTTATGTGGTGCCAACCTCTGACCTTTATGCCAGCAGTTGAAGTTTCCTCACAGTCAGTTAACCCAGTTTCTTATCAGAATCTAACAAATAATACTAGGAATTGCTCTCGCGACGCTTCTCGCAAGTTTCCTCCCATTGGTGGATCATATGCAAGTTTGTACGAAAGGTTGAAAGATGCAGGAATAGTACACCCTATTGAAAGGAAAATTTACAAGGAACCATGGAAAGCAGATATGAAAAAGTCATGTGTTTACCATTCAGGCATGCTGGGGCATGATATTGAGAAATGTTTTGCTTTTAAAAAGAAGATTGAAGGGCTGATCAAGTCTGGGCAGATCAAGATTGAAAATACTAATGACGAAGCAATTGCAGATGACCAAGTCAAAGAGGCAGCAGTTTAATGACAGACATCCGAATACAAGAAGAGAGCTTCTAAGTTGCATGATCTTTGGAGACATTTATTTTACTAGCAAGCTGTATGGCACATATTTTTAAGATTTTCTCTTTATGTATTTTGAACTACGCTCGACCTGATTCCTGTCAGTAGCAGGATACGTAGGCAGGGGTTCGGTCCCTTTATAATAAAAATTTTATTTTGCCCAATAAGGAAAGTTGGTGCAAAGTTTGAAATACAGCAGTTGGTTAACGATTGTGAAAAGGCATGGATCACGACAAACAAATTTGTAAAGGAAACAGTGATCGCACCCAAGTCTTTGGTGCTTGACAAAGAGCCGACCTCCCTTTTGGTCACCTAAAGTCCAACCTTTTCCTTGACTTCACACAATTCATCGCAACATCCTTATCAATGATTCATCAACCAAAATCTTTGTCTTGACTGCTACATAAAGCACTCAAGCAATCCTTTATAATCTCTATACCATTTGTCATAATGTCTAGTTCAAGCATTAGTCTATTATATGCCTTCTAGACATCCTCTTAGCTGCATATATGACCTTTACGTGCTATTTTGTTTCAAAGTCCATAATATACTAACTCTGTTTTGCATATTTTGTCATTTTGTTAAAGGTTGCCTAGCATTTGAATACCTAAGTTGGCAAAGAATCTGCATTAAGAAGAAGCCGAGATGACAAGCCAAGATGAAATATTCACTTTTGGAACAAAGTCTTCAGAACCTCAGACATATGGCATCGAGAAAAACAAGGCTCAACAGGACATTTCAGACAAATCTGACAATCCTGATCCTACTACGATGCAAATTGTGGCAAGGGACAAGCAGAATCAGCTGTCGGTATACCCACATAAGAAGCACAGAAAAGAAATCCAGCCAAATGAACAGGAGGGTTTAAATGAAAAGCTCCATAATCTAGAAATGGTTGTGAAAGAAGAGATGAGTTTAAGGAATATTCAAAGTCTGAGGTATAAGGATTTGTGTCTACGTCCGTATGTTGAACTACCGTATGGATACAAAATTCCGAAATTCAACACTTTTGATGAAACGGGGAATCCTTTCTATCATTTGAAAGACTACAGTAACAGGCTAATTGGAGTTGGACATATCGAGGCTATCAGAATGCAATTGTTCATTCAAAGTTTATCTGGATTAGCACTCATTTGGTACACCAAACAAGATTTTAGCAAATGGCACACTTGGGAAGATATGGCCCGAGATTTTGTGGAGCAATACAAGTTCAACATCCGAAAGGATATGCACCTATATGAGATGCACAAAGTCAAAAGAATGCAACACGAGTCTTTTGAAGAATATGCTACCCGATGGAGAATCGAAGCTTCCAAGATACACCCTCCTTTACCTGAAGAAGAGTTAGTTTCAACTTTCGTCCAAATCCAAGAAGGGATTTACTATGAGAAATTGCTCGGCGTTCAGGCACACGACTTTCCTAGTTTGATTCGAATAATAAAAGAACTCGAAATTGGCATTCAAGAAGGGAAGATCATTGGAAGCTCAACAGTGCACTATGCTAATAAACATTTTCAACCCAAGGCACTTGAGAATTTGCAAAGTAATGAAGAAGACAACACATTAGTCGCCATGACTGGGCACCAACCACCATACAACCAGAATCAACAGAATCTACGATTTCGTGATACTCCTGACTTACACACTAGACAACCTTCCCACTATCAGGATTTTCAACAAAAACCTTATCAAGCTCAACGCAATCGGCACCAGATAAAAAAGATGAAATCTCGCACATTTACTCCTCTAGCCGAATCTCTGACAAACATATTTGAAAGACTGAGGGATCAAGGGATATTGCAGCCGAGAAATGGATGGGTTCCTCGTTCGAATTTTGATCCATCAAAGACTTGCGCATATCATTCGAACATTCAAGGTCATAACACTGAAGAATGTCCAGCACTGAAACACAAAATTCAGAACTTGATTGAAAAAGGCAAGATAACGGTACAACAAGAACCACCTAATGACAATTCCAAATCTCGAGCTGCAAATACAATCTATGTTCAAGGCAATCCATCAAAGATAGCTCCGAGGCATTTGAAGAGAAAGCGCAACACCTGAAGACAACCCATCACAATGCAAACTCTACCATATCAATATTTGACTACTCTTTTGCGCTTTATCCCTACTTTGTATCTGAACTATGTATGACTCGATTATGGTATTGACAAGATATGTAAGCAGCCTACTTGGGCAAGGTTTCATTATAATAAACTTTTCATTTTCTCCTAGCCAAGATAAGCACAATTTTTGGGACATCCTCCTAATCCAATACACTCACACAAAAGTTTTCAACCTAAAATGGAAGAAGTATTCGCATGATAGATTGGGTAACAAAGATTTTCAAGATATCACATCAAAGGACAAATGCAGATTCGAGCCGACACTCGGGTGTTCAATGCAAGGCAACCACTTTGTTTTAGATTAACAACTTTTTCTTTGAGAGCAGATCTTCTCTTACAAATACAAGACTCGCAGGCAATACAACAATCTGAGAATGAATGACTCCAGTTCCAATACCTGACATGCATTAGAGGAATGCACTTACAAGCTTTTGGACATGACACTTTTAATACGACGCTTAGCCCCGTCAGGCCTAAAGTATGATGATTAGCCACGGGCTTAAAATATGACGACTAGCCCCGTCAGGCTTAAAATATGACAGGCTTATGATATGACAAATAGCCTCGTCAGGCTTAAAATATGACGACTAGCCCCGTCAGGCTTAAATATGACAGGCTTATAATATGAAAAATAGCCACGTCAGGCTTAAAATATGACGATTAGCCTCGTCAGGCTTAAAATATGACGACTAGCCTCGTCAGGCTTAAAATATGATGATCAGCTCTGTCCGGCTCAAAATAGGACAAACTCATATATTTTATTTTTTGCAGGCACCACTACAATAGGACTAGCCACGTCAGGCTTAGAATATGACGACTAGCCACGTCAGGCTTAAAATATGACGATTAGCCTCGTCAGGCTTAAAATATGACGAATAGTCTCGTCAGGCTTAAAATATGACGACTAGCCCCGTCAGGCTTAAAATATGACAGGCTTATAATATGACAATCAGCCACGTCAGGCTTAAAATATGACGATGAGCCCCGTCAGGCTTAGAATATGACAATAGGCTCGTCCGCCTTAGAATTGGACATACTCATTCTTTCTGTTTTGCAGGCACTATTATAATCAGCCTTTATCCGGCTTAAAATAGGACAAACTCATATATTTTATTTTGCAGGCACCACTACAATAGGACTAGCCACGTCAGGCTTAAAATATGACGACTAGCCCCGTCAGGCTTAAAATATGACAGGCTTATGATATGACAAATAGCCTCGTCAGGCTTAAAATATGACGACTAGCCTCGTCAGGCTTAAAATATGACGACTAGCCCCGTCAGGCTTAAAATATGACAGGCTTATGATATGACGCTTAGCCACGTCAGGCTTAAAATATGACGACTAGCCTCGTCAGGCTTAAAATATGACGAGGAGCCCTGTCAGGCTTAGAATATGACTATTAGGCCTGTCCGCCTTAGAATTGGACATACTCATTCTTTCTGTTTTTGCAGGCACTACTATAATAGGCCCATCTGCCTTATAATTGGATATATACATATATATTTTATTTTGCAGGCACTGTTATTAGGCTTGTCCGCCTTAGAATTGGACATACATGTATTTTATTTTGCAGGGACTATTTACAGTAAGGTGATATTTTAAAGGCAATAAACTGGGGCAGAATTTTTGAGGATCCCCTCAAAAATTCCAAAAGGATGCAAGACGACACTGGGGCAGAATTTTGAGGTTCCCTCAAAATTCATTGAAAAATCGACATCCACAAGCGCAAGATGCAACAATGAGGAGGATGCACAAATCAACCCTTCCCCTCTCCCCCAAACTCATATATCTTTCTTTGAGTGCAGGAACAGAATACTAACAACGAATACGACAACATATGGGGCAACACCACAAGATACTCTTCGACTTTCCAGCAATCCCTTTGAGCCCTTCCTCACTATCTCACACTTGCTTTCAAAATCAGTTCCCTATACTGAAATTGCGCAATCACAAAATTTCTAATATACACCATTTTAAAACTCCATTCAAAAAGCTTAGTCCCTTCGATTATGTTTTTTCCACTTCATCAAATTATTTATTCCCGCTCAAATCAAAACCTCTCATATGCAAATAAGTAATCTGCCTAATCCTTTATAGAGAAGGCAATTTGCGTTCTTTCGGATTGGTGCTTACCTCGTGTGAATCTTGCCTATTTGTTAATCGTGCGTGTTTTCGTGCCTAATCGTGTTCATTTGTGTGAATTTACCATGCTCACTCCGCAAAATATCATTAAATTTCAAAGCACACACCAATATGAACTTTTCATACTCGGACAAATTAACTCCTGATACCTAAATCGTGCGTCATATACATCTCACACAGGCGACATGCCATCCTAGAACTTCACACGTTCTTATTCTCGTACAACCAAAGATATGTCGACAACTCAGAGACCAGAGTTCGGCCAAAAAAGCCTTCATTTCTCTTTCCAGCATTTTGTCCGCCCGTCGTGACAAAATTGGCCGCACTGTCAACATCTTTGCCCGAAGACTCTTTCATCATCCCCGGGCAAAGAGGGGCAGCTGTTGACACCCAATTTTGTCCCTCCGTTTTTCGCAATTTGGCTATATTTAATTAAAATCGACAATAGTAATTTTTCAAGCAAAACTGCATTAGACAACATGCATTTACATGTGTAATATTATTATTAATTCCCTATCTATATAATATTTATTTAATTGTGACTATATTACGTAATTACATTCATCTAGGCTATTTTCCCAAACTACGTATGATATTTTATATAATTTAACGCATTATGAAATTATTTAATAATTATTTTGTGACTTATTTATATCTAATTAGTATTATTTGTGGTCATCTATATTTATTTATAATTAAATATATTTATTCATAATTATTTACAAAATTTCCTATTTTTATAATAATTATTTGTATTTATAAGTATTTTAATTAAATACAAGCCAAATTGTCAATTTACAACTCCAAATATACTACATCTAGTCCTCGTAATCATTTTTATCCACGTGTACGCCATTTAAGCTCCACATAAGCCTAACACCCCACTTATATACACTTCTAACACAATGTACAACTTCGTTTGGCATGTGTACAACTCATGTTAGCATGAAGTACAAACCCTCAAAGCACCCTACCCTTACACATCAGCCACTACACACATACATATACATACACGTGTGCCCGACGTGGCACAATCGTGACCCTCAGTTCCCTCCATCCAACGGCTCACATCACTCTCAATATTTTTAATATTACAAACTCACCCCCATCCTCCTAAACCCTAAACATATTTCCCCCTTCCCTTTCCCTCTCCAGCCGTCACTCTCTCTCCCCTTCCCCTCAAACTCGTCCAAATACACCACGCCATAACTCCACCGCGTTGACTCCGTCCCTTCCGCCGCAATCACGCCCCCCTCTCCTCTTTTCTATCTCGGATTACACGGGGACGAATCCCCATTTCTCTCTCTCTTTTGCCTCGTGGAATCCGAAATAGGAACAAGGAAATCGGGCAAATCTTGTCAACTTTGGAGTATGCAAAGCAAGAAAAAGGAAAGATTGGAACAAATCGTTACAAGTCAAACAAAAACGGGCAGATTTTGAGGACGACCCGACCCGGTTCGATCGCCTCTGACCCAACCCGTCATCCCAAACGGGTAACACGTTTCCTTTTATTTTTTTTTCTTATTTTTATATACTGAATCATGAAAATATCATGCGATTTTGACTTAGTGTTCTGAAAATTAGTTTTCCATGCCTATCTACTCATTTATTTGTTTTTCCTGCCTTGAATCAGTGCTTACTGCCTATTTTCAATCAACGATGTTGAATGTAAAACCTTGTATTGCTCTTATTAATTTTAGTCTCAGTATCCAACCATTCGGGATTTGATTGTGCTTAAGCCATTTGCTATTAGCCTATAAGTTTCTTGATTAATCTTAGTGCAATTATATGTATATGCATGCTTCTGCTGAATGCTTTCAAAGGACTATAGTTATGATTATCGGAGAATGATGTGCTAAATTCAAGGGATGGCAGACCTCTTTTAAATGATGCATAACTGATATGGCTTAGTAATTCAGAGGCTTTCTTGATTTAGTTTGGCTATGAATGAATCCTTACCTTGTATATATGTGAACACTAGTTCCTCACTAAGGTCTTATAAAAGGAAACCTTTTGTTAACTTTGAAATTCAAACTGGAAACTATTTTTGGAAGTTTTCTGTAGAATCCCTTAGGTTCTGTGCAAATTGATAATTCGATTGTTTGCTTCCTTATGAGATATTCACTGATTTTCTTTTCCTTTTACAATGATGATCTTAACTTTTAGATCACCCTACATTGCAACTATAAAAACCAGCCCCTCTCTCAGTCTATAAGACAACGGACAGGCTGAAAAACACCTCAGACACCTTCAACCCTGCTTCTCTTCTCTACTGAAAACACTCTCTGGAGAACTCTCTTCCTCTCTCTCTTTCCTTCTCTTGTGTAATTTATTCTGCACCTCAAGCTTTGTTTGGTTGAAAACCAAAACACTGTTCTGCTTGGTTTGAGATTTGAATCACAGCTTGGTTTAGCAAGATTAGCGTTTCTGTTTTCATCAATTTGTTCTTGATAAGAATCTGCTCTCTGATCCACTGTGTAAATGCTCATTGATCTGGTCCTGTCTCTTTATTTGCTGCTTGCTTAAGTATTGAGCTGTCCCTTGCTGGTTGTAAGCCAAGCAAGGCTGTAGGCACTGGTTTTGTTCTGTTACTGAATTTTCAATCCATTTGCTTCTGTTGCTCTATATGCCACTGCCATCCTTTGAGGTTACTATAGTTCAAGAATGATTCGGTCTAAATCCAATTTGGGGATGTACACAAGCTAGAACCCAAGGACAAGGCCCTGCTCCTCCCACTCTTTTGATTAATTTGCATACTTGTTCTAAACTGTTTTGGATGCATTCATTAGGAATAATAGTGGTTTGTATAAGCACCATAAGGTGCAAGTTAGTGCTTAGGACAGGTATGGCAGCCTATACACACTGTTAAAGCAGTGACTTTGGCTAAGAGGGGCCATCTCTAACCTTTTTCTTTATTTTTTATATGCTGAGTGCTAAAATTGCAATACAGGTTTAAAATTAGACTAGTTGCGCAAAATAATTTTCTGGAAAATCGCAGCAGCGTTGAAAGTGTTTTAAACTGAAAGTTCAATATTTATCTAAGCTATTTGTGCAATCTGAAAGGGCTAGAATTAGATTTTATCACCTAATAGGCTAAAATTGTAAAACAGTCTAAAATCGGGTTATTTTTGCAATTACTATATTCTGAAATATATTATCACGTTTTGTTCTTCTTTAAAGTGGCTAAAACTGCAGGTTAATTTGAAATTAGCCTATTTCTGCAAATCTGAACATAACTTGTTAATCTCTATTATATTTCACTTGTTTTAATTTGGAGGCCCACTTTTGAAGTTTTAAATTGCTTTGCTTACATAAACATTATTTGCTTATGTGTTCACATGATTGTATTATTTGACGCCTAGTGGTCTAGTTTGGGGCAGTTAATACACTTAGGGGTCTAGATATCTTCTTTAAAATTAGTTGTCCTAACGGCCTCCGGGACATTAAGTTGGGGCGCTAGCAATACTTTAGGACGTGAAAATATTAGCATGCGTTTTAGTTTAAATATTAAAGAGGGTATGGGGGTTAAGGGAATTAAGCCCTCGGATATGATGGAAACTACCCGAGCTACATTTGATAGTGGATTCTGAAACTATCGTCCCTTACGAAAGCCGGGTTCTGATCCGAATAGGACAATAAAATCTAGGGCTATTTATACAAGTAATTAATTTGTTATCATTTTGTGGCTATTTGTACAACATGACTATTGTTTCAAATTATTTATACAAGTACATATAATTGCCCATTCGCTTACTTTGCAGCCCATATCTTTTTCGTTTACTTTATTTAGATTTTGTTCTTTTATAAGCAATCTGTAAACCCAATATAAAAGTCGGCCGGGAACCACGCTTAGTGGAACTTAGGAGGTGCCTAACCCCTTCCTTCTAGGTTGACTTGAACACTTACCTGAATCTCTGACTAGTAGACCAACCCGGAGTTATTCTTTAAATGAAATTAGAAATTAATAGGTGACCTAATACGCCTAGAATAATTTATTAGGTGGCGACTCCAAAAACTCGTTCCAAACGAGTCACCCAGTCAAACCCGACCTTTTGGACTCGATCCGAGCTCGAAAAATGGGGTGCGACAATTACACTACGACTAGAGAAACAAATACGGTTAGACCCTGGGCGAACTGTGTGTTCATGGATTGTGTGTAATCCTTCACAAACCTTTAGATCTTCTCAGACAAGACAACTAGATTGATTATATACCATTCAATTTCTCATATAAAATTCATCCACGAGAACCATGTTGCTATGGAACATCACTTGATACGAAAATTTAACGGCAAAGTTAATTATATTACACCTATGATTTCCATATAAAACAACAACAATGCACACACATATTTGGGTGGAGTAGGATCAGCCCGTAAAAATATATAGCACTATGCTTTTAAACCTATTACCCAAATAGACACTCGTACTTGTCCGATTTAACCATAATCACGCTTATACTTTGCAAACTGTCAACCAGCCCCTTCTACTCGTCCAAAACATGACTTTTAAACCCTCCTGCACTGATGTGTCTAGTAAGTTGCTTATGTGGCAAATGAGCGTGAGTCACACGAATTTTCAGTGCGTGGATCAGTAAAAAAGCACTACCAACAGCTAATTTTTGGACTTTTTAAGGCCTTTCAATACCAAATCCTTCACCTTCATTTTTCCTTTGTCTTTTGCTTTTTTTTTTCCTTAGTTTCTTTCCTTCTCCTTTATTTCTTATTATTTTCTTAGTCTGTTTTTTTACAAAATTCAGATTTAATGTTGGAAGACATGGAATGAAGGTCCTAATTAGTTAAATTTTTAATTAATTAAAGCCCTAATTAGTTAAATTCCTAATTAATTAAAGCCTTAATTAATTAGAGAATTAATCCTTTAACGGTCCTAATTAGTTAAATTCTTAATTAATTAAAGCTCTAATTTTTATAACAAATAACAAATCACTAAAAAAATTAGAAAGGAAACGGGTTTAAACCCTTACCTCAAATATGGGGAAACCTTCAAATGTTGTTAATCAAACGAGTTACATATTGTTAATCAAACAGGGATCATTTTTTTGTTGTTAATCGACGGGTTTTTTGGGTTAATCGATGGGGTAAGTTTGGATTTAGGTAAGTATTGTTTGAGTTAAAGTAATTTTTAGTTTTGTTTACCGTGTAGTCGTTTGGATTTTTATTTTTTTTTGCTTTTTAGGGTAAAAAAAAGTCGTTTGGATTTTTCTTTTTGTTTTTTAGGGTAAAAAAAATAGGTGGCATGTAATATGGGCCACCAATCTGACGTGGAAGCCACGTGGTCGCGTTTGTGCACCACACTTAGACGGGAGGGTTTAAAAGTCATGTTTTGGACAAGTAGAAGGGGCTGGTTGACACTTTGCAAAGTATAAACGTGATTATGGTTAAACCAGACAAGTACGAGTGTCTATTTGGGCCTTCTGCCTTTATATTTATCTATATTTTTATCTTTATCTATATGACTATATCTATATACTTGTCATATATAAGAGGAATTCTATGTTTTATTGGATACAATTGTTACAAACCAACATTGAGTAGATAACACTATAAGTCTATAACTAATCCTACTAGGACTATCACGTACACCGGACGAAGAAGTGAAACTCAAGGACTTTCTAATATTAGGACTTTAAATTCATTGACAATGAATGGAATTTTTTTTAAGTTCACAATTAAATTTGTAATTGTAATGCCATTCCAATCTTACAGCTTGGACTATAACCGAACAAATAAAGTGAGTCTCAGAGATTTTTATCACGACGAAAAACGTGCATTTTATTTAGAACATAGCTATATACAAGAACAATAAAGAAGAAGTACGTTACTTATTTTTACTTCAGAGTTATATACATGCTATATATGGAGAATCTCTATATATGTGTCGTCACAAGAATTCTTATCTCAATCTGAAACAAGCAACTTTTGCGTTTCTAGATACTAATCGTACGTAGAAGATACATCATAGGAGTATTCATTAGTATTTAATTAAATAATACTACATATTTTTGGATTTTCTGGAGAACATGTTTGTGGATTTCAGATTATAAATTCTCTAATATTTTCCAGTATAAATTGGTGGTACATAAATATAGATTCATATGAGTTTGTTTTTGAAAAATTAAATAAGCAAGTCAATTTTTATTGAATTTATTTTGTGTTAGACAAGGAAATAACGAAACTAGAGATCGTGAACTTACAAGTTAAGCGACATCCAATAGTTTTTAGTTCAAGTGTTAAATTACTAAAATTAGTATCGAAGTTCATGACACTATCCTAACTTCATATAGCTAGAAAAACCTTTTTATGTTTTAAAATTTGCTTTATAGATTAAACTAATAATTTAAAATATTTAATTTTATTATGATGCTTTCAGATCTTTCATGTACGGACACATCTTTCATATAATTTCTTTTCTTTCAGTGATTTATGTAAAATATTCTTGAAGAAACCTCTTATTTGATACTATGCTGGATTTTATTGTCATTTTATTTAAAGGCGCTCCAATACCATAGTATTACCATCTCATTAAAACCTTAAATTATTAGAAAAAACACACTTTTATTCTCTTAATTATTTCTTCAACATTCAAACGATGCAAACTTACAGAAATTATTGTAAACTAAATTTGAAGTATAACTCTAACTTTATAATCTACCTCAAGAGCAAGATCTTAATTTTCAGGTGAAGCTGATGAAATTTATCCAAACAAATTCAATATATATTATTTAAAAGGTAAAATTTGATGCAAACATGTGAAATTCCAACTTGCTGGCTAATTAAATTGGATAACTTGTCTCTATGAACTTCAAGTTTCATCAACATAATATTGAACTTTAATCTGATATGTAGATTTCTTATCACCACGACGTCTTGATGCCTTACGTTATGAATGTTTAGTTTCAATTGGTAGCTTACAATAAAAAGTGAAGAGTAATCATGATTATAACACCTCCGATATTTCAAAACATAAGGAAAATGAGTGTTACTATTATATTCACCACAACCCTTTAATTGCCATACTCTTAATTTTGAATTTAAGTATGGTCTTGGCTGCATGTACTTACCATGTTTGGTAAGAATAAAACCAACGTGTATTCCAAGGCAAGAAAAGAAGTATAGAAGCTGTTAGTAGGCTGATTATGCAGAATGTTCATTATAAAGGAGCTGGACTTACAGCGTTGGCTAATAGACTGAGGAGCTTTAACTTTTATCATAGCCAGGCATAAGGAATATATATAGTAGTACTAGTATAGAGGCTGTGTAGTGGCTGAGTTTTGAGTAGCTAGATTGTTAGTAAGGTTGGGGTCTTATATTCAACCTTAGGAGTTTTTGGACTTCACGTAAATCTGTTCCCCGGTAATAAAAAAATTGTTACCAAAAAAAAAAAAATACTACGTAGAATTTAAGATTCTCTCACTAAAAACAAAATATATTAATACTCATAACATATCTTAATTTTGGATATTTAGATAACTTTTTGTGTATTTGTTTCTCTTCCATCTAACCCAACAAATGTTTTATAAATAATCAGTCTAGTTAGAAATTTATTGTTTACAGATATTAATGAAGTTAGGATCACGGGCAAATTAAGCACGTATATAAAGACAAGAATATAACTCCAACACCTTTATAACCAAACTTAAACATGCTAATAATAAAGTTTGCTTCATAAGTATATATAAAGACTTATTGAGAGTAAAGCTTGAAAGGAGGAAATTCTAGGAAACAAAGTTAATACAATAGAAAAAAAAGCTAAACCAACAATCCCAATCGTTTGGGAAGTGAACAAAACATAACACAACCTAATTAACCAAACTACTTAAACTACTAGTAATATTCCTTATTACAATGTCTTGGAACAATACTAGATAACACAATAATAATCTAGGAATTATAATAATGCTAACACTAAACAATTCAAATTTGAACACTGGAGACTTGAAACAACACAAGAACTAGGACATGCAATAACGTGGAAATATTAACGAACACTAATAAAAAACCTCAAGGGATTATAACTCCCACACCCTTATAACCACCAATTCCACCTGCTACACCTAGTCCACCAACACCACCAACTCCACCAACACCTCCGACAGCGCCAACGCCACCGATACCTTTAACCCCGGCACCGCCAAGCCCACCGACTCCGCCAAGTCCACCAGCTCCGCCAAGGCCACCGACTCCGCCACCAATACCACCAAGAGTTGGCAATACCCCACCATATCCACCAATTCCCGAGCAACTGCCTATGCCACCAAATGTGACGAAATTCTTCTTGTCATCAAGGCCTGCAGCAGTGGGTGTTGGAGCTGTACTCAAAGTCTTAGTGTTTACATTTTTATCATGAGTTTGAACATTAGCTTGAGCCTCGTTATTAAGTTTTGAAACCTCGGGAATATTTCTTGCTGTGGCATGCACAAGTACCAGTGCAAATATAAACATTACGTACCAACTTGCCATTTTGTTCACCTTTCTTTTCTTGTATTTCTCTCTTTCTCTCTTTTACACACGCACACAATAGGGTGATTGCTGCTGAATTCTGGTATGGAAAAACGGTGACAAGAGGTCTATTTATAGATAAACTCGAGGGACAAATGTGTAATTCAGGAAGTGGCATTTATAGTACTAGTACTTTAGTTTCCTCCAATTTCAAATGTTAGTTACTTTTGGCAAGTTCATAAATTCGCGCATAGATTATGCATATATTAGATTTATAAATTATGCATATATTATTAAGAAATTTTATTGAAAACAGTTTAAATGAAAGAAAAAAGAAGAAGTACAGTAATTATTACTCCACTTGATTCCAAAATCTAGTCTTATTTTAATTAGTATGGTGTTAATTAAGTAAGATGTACGAAGACGAATAACTAGGAGTAATAATAATTCATACTAATTCTATACTCCCTTCGATCTACTTTATTTGATTTTTTCACTTTTCGAGAGTCAAGTTGACCAATTTTCGGATTCAAATTGAGCTAGATTTAGTCAATATTTTAAAATTATAATTTAGATATTAAAAAACTACACGAAAAGTACTATAAGTTGCAATTCTTGTCATATTAATATGGTGAAGAAATATATCTCAAAATATTGATCAAAGTTTACATTATTTGATTTTAAAAAAAGGAAAGTGATCAAATAAAATGGACCGAAAGGAGTAATAAAAGTTAGGAGTGCGAAGGGTGTACAGGAAATTAAAGACGGGTGATATAGAGGAAAATAGTAAAAATTGAGCATCAAACCACTCATATTTAACATCTCGACAGTAGCATTCATTCTGTATAGGTATAACTATATTGTCAGAGTTAGGTGAATAAAAAGAATAGATCATTAATAATGTTTAAATGTCAACCCCATAAAAACAAATTCTTATCAACATGTACTTATTATGTCTCTCACGCAATTCAAGCCATGCAACTTCATGCATGCTCTTTCCTCAACACTTGTAACACTGTATAGAAGCAGGGTGTCTAGATGAACGACACTTGATCAACCAGTCATACTCTTTCTCTTTTTATTTTATTACTGTAGTACGAGTTTTTTCCTCCTCCATTTCCTAAACACAATTCTTTTAGAACTAATTAATTCTTCTTGGATCAATGCATCGAGGAGAATGTCCAAAATCCATCGAATTTTAATAGCCTACCCTCTTTCCTGTTTTCAAAATCAATCATCTGTTTTGGAGAAGAAATTGTATCATTATTAATGTGTCTACTTAGACCATATTTACACGGTTTTTCTCCAAAAGAGCTGATATTTTTTTCTTTTCCTACATTCTCAAGTCAAGAAATTACAAATTGCTTCTTGATGCAAGTTAGGACTTGAGTTGGAAAATTATCTAAGATCTAAGCTAAGCTAAGCTAAAGAAAATTTAAGAATATTCTCAATCATAAACCTTTGAAAATGGTAAAATTTAGTAATAAACAAGGAGCTAGGGACTAATAAAATGAAACAAGAAGAACTTACAACAGTTAATGAAGTAATAAAATAAATTAACTAAGAAGACTCAAATATAAGAATTAAAACTAATTAACTAATCAGCCAATCTCTTTCACAAACGCCATAGTGCAACATTGCAAGCCCATTATACAAGTTCCAATAGTAGTTCCAAGCTCCTCTCGCTAACGCCCTAGTGCAACACTGCAAGCCCATTGTACAAGTTCCAATAGTAGTTCCAAGCTCCTCCATTTTAAATCGTATCACTTTTTGTTTCAAATTATATGTGTGTGTAATATACATAGAATTAAATATCATATTTTTCACCTTGATCACGGTATATAAAATCTAAATTCGCCACCTTCGTCCTTTGTTAGGGAGTACACATACATATTTCGTTAATAAATTACTTCATCCTCCATAATAAATTGCTCCTCGGTGGCGGTATTATTAGGAAGTGAACAATCCATTATTTCTTGAAGATATAAGTGGAGTAAAAGAATTGCTTGTCAATATTTGAAAAAAAAAAAATCTATACGAGACTAAAAATCTGAAATGAAAATGATGGCCCTAGGGAACTCAAATGATGGTGAAGCTATAATATTCGTCGGGACCATATTATGAGGAAGGTACTGAAACAGAAATTCAAGTCTCATCAATCTGAATTCTGATGCAGCCTGCAAGAATAGAAATAGATTAATGCAATGCAATACAGTGATGCAAAAATTTGGACACTGCCGGTTCATTGATCATTAAAGCGTCGATTGATGGACGAGTTTCCAGTTATAGTGTATTGTATTTAGTAAGTTTCGGGTTGATTACGTTTAGATACAAATTCTACATCCTCTATACAAAAATTAGCAACAACAATGATATTACAAACTATAGCAAATATTTTTATATACAAGTTGCTAGAAACAATTAAAAAAGGAGAACTCTAGCATCTATCTCACATTATATTCCTCCCCCTGCTACACGTACCGCCTGCCGCTGCAGTGTCCCAAAAAAGTCGCCAAAAAATTCGACGTCGTGAAAAGATACGAAAGATTCAAAAAATGAAGTAAAGATACAAAAAAGATAACACAAAAAAAATTCAAAAAAGAGAGCTAATGATACAACCTGAATTTCCAGCTAGGTCGTGCGGGCACCCGGCTACCTCCTCTAGACCTGTCGGACGAATCCTGACGATCAAATCGATATATATGGCGTAGAATTATTTTGAAAGCAAAATAAATCTAACTTTAACAATATAAGATGACTCACTAGGATGGACCTATATAAGATAGACATATATACAAACTGTTTGAATAATACAACTAACTACCCAAATTGGTCTGGAGGTTTCCAGATCATATATCTATAAGGTCCAAAAATATGTACATCTCTTGAAGGGAGCAAAAAATAAGATACAACTATAAAAGCTATAGTTGGTGGCCTCAAAGAACAAGCTGGCTCACCATAGTCAGCTGAATACGCCATGTTCTTCACTCACGCTACGTGCTGGATCCTGGTGCAGAATCTGCCGAATGAAAAGACAACAGAAGAAATAGATAGAGGGTGAGTCATAAGCACTCAATAAGCGAGGAATAGCTAATAAAACCGAAGGATAAGCAAGCTAGCCAGGGAAAACAGAACTAAACAACAACCAACAACTATGCATTGCACAGATAATCAAAGCAACAGTCATGTACGGTAAGTTGACACACATATATAATAGTGTGAAATAAAATGAAATATGATGCAATAGGGTCAGATGTGCCCATAATCCCATCCCGAAGCGACACACTCATGTGATTGAGGGGAATACATACTGATAATCGAATGGAGCGGAATACTCATGCTACTGGGGCGGAATACTCATGCACCCGATATATTATAAAGTTGAGGCGAAATATTCTTGTGCTCAGTATAAGACAGAATAACTCATAACTAGAAAACATAATATGTGAATGTATTTCAAGGCTGGTACGTAGTAAGTACGCCCTGTCGGCAGCTATTCACGTAAAGATCGCGTGAATAAAATATCTATAACGCCAAAAGCCGTCAAGGAAATGGATTAATCACTTACCTTAAATCTTGAGTCCAAACAACTACTGAACGACTTCTTTCCATCCTGACGTCCCTAAGAAAACTCCCTTTCAAAGCGAAGGAAAGAGTAATTAACCTTTAGACGGTGGAAGAAGAAAAATTACAAAAATACCCTAGGCCAGGCTTAGCCGAAAATCCATAAATTATATATTTTCTGACTGCTCATGATCCCACAAGTCCAATGGTATCATTAACATATTCAAATTCAATTTCAAAAAATTTCCTATTTTTTCATAAATTTTAGGGTTTTAACTCAATCTTCCAATTCAATTTCAACAGGCTTAACCAAAAACCCATAAACTATATATTTTTAGACTCCTCATCATCCCAATAGTCCAATGACATCATTATTTTTTATATTGGAATTCAATTTCAAAAAATTATTCAATTTCATAAATTTTAGGGTTCTAACCAAATTTCCGAATTCAATTTCAAGAGATTCAAGCTCAGGAGTCATGAATTAACGAAATTAAATGATCAAAGGATGTTACCTGATAGATTATCACGATTTTGTACCTCAATTCCCCTTAGAAAGTTACTGGAATGGACTGAAATTGGACTATGAAAGAAATAGACGGAAAAAGACCTATTTTATAGCCCTCTAAATCTGCTATAGTGCAGAGATTTGCATCAGCAGCTGCTGGTGCAGCAATTCGGGTCCAAAAGGGACCCTACGAGGCTCAGAATGACTCCAAATTTTATACACAAGTTGTAAAAGATTTGTCTTACATATTTTCGAAGGTGAAACTTGAATCAGAACTCCAAAACTCAAGATAGGGGTCCCACAGAAAGAGGTTAATATCTTAACTTTTGAAATTTTAGTGAAAACTATCTGAACGACCTCGGAATTTACTTTCAAATGTTCCAACAGGTCACAAATGACCATACGAATCTACCACAATTTTTGAATTTTGAATCAAAACTCATTTACAATCGAACTCGAAAGCCTCTTTTAAATTTTACCGATCACTGAAACAGATTCAATCTCAGATAACCTACCAAACGAAGTTCGAATCAGCTCAAATTTTACAGACAGGTCCTAACAGACCTTACGGAGCTTTTAAAACTGTTGGTGTACCAATCGGAGTCCTAACACCGAAATTATTAACTATGGCCGTTTCCGCTAAACAAACAAATAAAACACAAAAATACACTAGAAAATGTAGATACAAGTAAAAGCATTATAGATATAAATAGAACCAATGTGGAAACAATTTGATTTGGTGCAAAAACAGTGAAGAAACAGTAAAGAAAATAATT
Organism: Petunia x hybrida; assembly: GCA_037355625.1. Lineage (NCBI taxonomy): Eukaryota > Viridiplantae > Streptophyta > Magnoliopsida > Solanales > Solanaceae > Petunia > Petunia x hybrida. The sequence goes on from JBBBVM010000055.1 coordinate 2,346,852, forward strand.
CAGAAATAGCTAAACGATACAAGAAGAAATAATGTATAAACATAAATACTAGAAATGGTCAGAAACAGTAGATACAAGTAAAAACTATATGGATACAAGTATAAAGTGTATATAGAATAGAAACAACATAGATAGAAGTAGAAATAATAAAAAAATAATTAGATATAATGCAGAACAATTAGATACAAAAACATAAAAAGAAGAATAAATCAGATCCGATAAAAAAACACTAAATCTGACTTGAAAAATACCAGATCTGGCCAGAAAACATAAAACCTAACCGAAAAATACCAGATATAAATGAAAAAACATCAAATTTTCATAAAAAAGTCCATATTTGAACAAAAATACCAAATACAAGGTGGAGCTACATATTGAGCAACGTCGGAGGAACGACCTCGGCAGAGGAATGGGGAGGAGAAGGCTGGATCGTGACAAAAAAAACTGTAGACTTGCGCCAGATATGACAGCGGTGTCGGAGGCCGACGAAGGAGATGATGGCATTGTTATGGCAGTGGAGGAAGATGGAGAGATCAGAGCTCCCACAGTGGGAAGTATGCCGGCGAGAGGCGTAGAGAGAGGAGGATTGAGTGAAAATAGGGAAAAGTGGAAAGAGAAGGCTAGGGATTTGCTATGTTAGAGTTTTTTGCTATATGTTTTGTAATTAAATCTCACTTTCTTTTATTTTATAATTGTGACAAATTATCTTCCTGAATTGCACTTTTGTATAATTTTTTTCCTTAATTTCTTGTACTACCACTACTAAAAATAAGGCATTTTCAGACCGAAATTACGGACCGAAATTCGGTTGGAGAACATTGTTCGACCGACGCGGTGGGATAATTCATCAAATTATAATTAAAATTTTTTTTTTTACTTTAGCCGACCGCCGCGGTCGGACAAGAATTAAAAATTTTTGACCGACCGCAGCGGTCCGAGTGCGGTCGGCAGGCAGTGAATATAGCAGCACGGGAACACAGCCCGTTTTTCATTTCACCCAAAACATTTTTCTCTCTTTCGCCCCTTTCTTTCTTTCACCATTCTACCCGATTCCAAAGCCAAAATTCAACCCAAATCTATTAAAAAAATACTCTTAATCTCTTAATTCCATTCCTCTACAACTTGGTAAGTTTAATTTTTATAGTTTTCTTCAATTTTTCCCCAAATCCGAAACCCTAACTTTTTTATCTATTTTTTTTGTAGTTCTTCCATCTATCAAAGTTGGGGATTGTACATTAGTGGTGGTGGAGTACAAAACCATCCCTTGAGGTGAGTTTTATGATGAAACACCAATTTTTTTTTAAAATTTAATTTTAGCTCGTTTTTGTCATTTTTTCCTATGTTTGAATTTTAGCTCATGAAATTAATCCATGACATAGTAGTTGCTATTTGGTTGTGAACTAGGTTACATTGTGTTGTTGTTTGGTTTGGGAATTGTTGAAGCTAGTTGACATTTTTTGTTGGTATTGTTAAAATTAGGTTGATTGAAAAAGTGGGTGTTGTTAAAAAAATGATTGGGTTATTGAATACACATTTAGAAGATGATAAATTGGAAAGTAACACTTTGAATGGGTTGCTTTAGTGAAAAAGTTGGTGTTCCATTGAGAAGAGTACACTTTGAATGGGTTGTTGTTGATGGGTTCCTTTAGTAGTGTTGTTGTTGTTGAATGTTGTTAATGGTGTGTACTAGTGTTGTTGTTGTTGTTGTTGTTGTTGTATTGCTTTGAGATAGAATTGTTGGTGTATAGTGTAGTTTGGTAGTTAGATTCTTTGAGGCATTTCATCAAATAAGTGGTGAGCAACAACTAAGTTGAATAGTTTGCAAATAGTTTTAGATTACTCCAACTAAGTATAGATAAGTAAATTGTTTTATCATTTTGAATAAATAGATATAAGTTGCAAATGAGAAGTGTTATTAACTACTAAATGATAATCTTAGAGAACAAATTTGTTAGTAATATAAAAATAATTGACTTAGAAAATTATACAATTACTTAATCTTATGAAAATTGGTAGTGTATCAAAGAAATATTTGTTTAAATATTTGCAATTTAATATGCATCTCAAACGTGTAATTTTTGTGTAGATATGGTTAATGAAAGTCGTAGTTGGATGTATAATAGAAATAATCCCGGCCGGCAGGGGATGAGGGCAGAATTTGCAGTAGGTGTTGAAGATTTTATTGAAAAGGCGAAAACACTTGATGATTTTATACGGTGGGGCCAGATTAAGTGTCCTTGTCTGGACTGCCAGTGCATAAAAGGGAAAAATTTGGAAGATGTTGAAATGCATCTTTATAGGAAGGGTTTTATGCCAGATTATTTTGTTTGGGTTTATCATGGAGAGTCTAGGGATGTGGGGGTGATGTTCATTTTCAAAATGCTTATGTCGGTGGGAGTGGTCCGATCTCAAACGAGGATGATCTTGATAATTATCGAATGAACGATATGGTTAATGATGCTTTTGGAATGTACCCAGAGGAGCCATCCCAACCGGGTAAATCGCAACCAAATGTTGAGCACATTCCTAATGATGAGGCAAAACTCTTCTATAAACGGTTGGAGGAAGCTAGTCGTCCATTGTACGAAGGCTCAGTGCATTCCAAGTTGTCAGTTGCTGTTAGATTGTTAAGTATTAAATCTGATTTTAGTATATGTCAAGCAGCCATGGATTCCATCATTGACCTTATGAATGATCTCAATCCGACTAACATGGCATTACCAACTAATTATTACCACACTAAGAAGTTGGTTTCCACGTTAGGTTTTTCTGCCCAGAGAATTCATTGTTGTGTCAACGGTTGCATGTTGTTTTATAAGGATGATGCAGAATTAGATAAATGTAAATTTTGTGAGGAGCCTCGTTACAAGCCAGTTTTAAACCCTAAAAAGAAGCCGATACCTGTTAAGTCGATGCATTACTTACCCTAAAAAGTGTGGGTCGAAGACCGCGCTAGAGAGCTATATGTAAGTTATTAAATTCAATCTTTTAAAGTTATTAAATCTGTCAATATTTTGTCAATCTAATTCTTGTTATTAAATTTTATTTCAGGAAAAGGCTACGGCGGTCTATGAAGAAAGGATGTCGACTCAGGCATCCGAGTGTGGTAGCAGTGCCCCAGCTCAAATGACACTAGAAGAGGAAACCGCAATATGGTTGGAGGTGAATGGCGGAGTAAAGAAGGGAAGTGCTTACGGCCTTGGATCGCAGTATGCCTCAGAACGTCTAAATCCAGGTTTGTTTGGCACTTACACTCCTCCTGCTAGTTCAATTAATCCCTCAGTGGAAGCCGCTTTGCGCAATGAAATCGAAGAGCTTAAGAAAAAGAGTGAAGAAGAACGTTTGCGCAATGAAGAAAATATGAGAACCATGCGGGAAATGATGCAGAACATTATGTGTGGTGGTGCGGACAAGGGAAAGAAGGGCAAGGGCAAGAGCAAGACCAAGAGCAAGAGCAAGAGCAAAAGCAAAAGCAAAAGCCGGGGGAAAGGCAAGAGCAAGCGTCAATACAGCTCTGAGTCGGGTTCTGAGTCTAGTTCTGAGGCAACGGAGTAGTGATAATGGATTGTTGATGTATTAGACTTGTTTTAGACATGTTTTAACTTGTTTGGATCACTATTCGGATTGGATATGTTATGTAAAATATTAAACTTTCTATTTAAAGGCAATAAGCCTTGTTTAGACTATTATTAAGGCTTGAGAAGCCTAATCTTCTTCTGGGTGCTGTTTTTTCTGCTTTTTACAGGTGGTGTAGCTCTAATTGCAGGTTTTTTATTGCAGGTACTACACTGCCTACCGACCGCAGCGGTCCGAAATCGGTCCGAAAATTGCCAATTACTTAGCCCAGAAATACACTGCCTACCGACCGCAGCGGTCGCCTGGCCGACCGACGCGGTCGCCTAGCCCACCGCTGCGGTCGCCCAGTTTTCCCAGTTTTTTTTGAAATCTCCCACCGCGTCGGTGGGAGAGTTCAACATTATTTTTTCCACGTATAAACTAGGCGACCGATGTCCGACCGTATTTCGGTCCGACGTCCGACCCCGGCGGTCGGAAAGCTGTGAGCGACCACCAATTAGCCGACCGCCATGTTAGGTCGGACAACGGTCGCCTAGCCGACCGTTGTCCCACCGTATCGGCGGTCGGAAAAGCCCTGATTTTTAGTAGTGTACTATTATAATGTTACCTATAATAGGAAAATGTCTATAACACATAAATAAAATAATATAAAATTTATACTACATGTAGTGTCCGTTTGTATAACTTCTTGTCTTAGCTTCTTCTATTTGGATGTGAATTTATCTTTTATACATTATCAGTTGAAAATCAAGAAATTCTTATACTGAAAATAAAGTAAATTATCTACTACAACAAATTATAATTTAATAATGTAAAATTCTTTAGACTATCAATAAATATAATTATTTAAATATATGTTGTGGGCATATTGGATCATAAAGTGTTCTTGGATCTGTTAGAATATGACTTGTAGCTTATATAGTTGTATAAATTATTGTGCATTAAGGAGTTTTACCTTGAGCTTATAAGTTTGTACGCTGGATATCTTATAAATATAAAACCCTTATCATGTTTAGGGTAAGTTTATCTTTTACATAATTCTTTCATGTATCATTGCTTAGAGGAGAATTTCTTTTAGAAGATTTCCTAAAGGCTTTAAGGGTCAATCTTTTTATTTAATTTTTTCTTCTTGAGAAATTGCTCCAATCAATGAAAACATAGGCATAGCTTAATATGGGAATGTGAGGAGAGAATGCATGTACCCTAAAGTTGAACTTGGAAGAAGAATTTTATGTTGTAGGTGATTTTGGAGGGGAGAACAGGGTGGTGTTATAAAAATAGAGAACTTGTATCTTCATGTTTGAAAACCAACATCAATATGATAGTTACCAGGCAGTTATTAACCATACAAAGTTTTTCTCCATTTTCGCAACAAACTCCTCAAGAAGAGACAGGTGGCTGCCTATTCTGCTTCCACCTCCAAGTTTATACAACTAATTAGCATTAAAGAATTATTTCAACAACTATTAGCAATTACTTACGTAATAAAGATAAACTAAAAGAAACTTCAATCATTGGCCTGATCGAAGATTACCACCTCAAGAGAAAGAATTAGCAAACAAGAAAACATGACTCATTTGAAAGTTGTAGCCACTATGTCCAATTGTATTTCTACTAGATTGATGGTGCCTGGAAGTGTATGGATCTGTAGAGATTTTGTTAGCTCCACGAGACCTTCTGAAAAAGTGAGTGTTCCTTTGTTTACTTATTTAATTGTAGACACACATTTTTCTTCTTTTTTTATCAGAATAAATGGATTGGTTCAACTCAAGATCCTCTTTAATTTGTATGCTATATTTTATGTGACATTTTTATTTATTTGTTTCTTTCATTTGGAAAATTAAATGAAGATTGATAAAGAGACTTGCCAAAAGATCATAGAAGCAGCAGAAGCAGTAAAAGAAGGAGCTAAAGAAGTGAAGAGTGTAGGTGAATTTGTCAAAGAGACAGTTTCTTCTAGTGCTGGAAATGTAAGTCTCTTCACCTATTACTTTTTGGGTTTATTTTTTCTAGCTTTTTCTTCTTTAAAGTTTATCTGTTCTATCTGATTATAAAGAAAATGACGAAGACAATTATTTCATTTTTTTTTTTTTTTTTGTTTCATCATGAAGAAAAATATCATAGAATTTACGATGACTATGTCTAGCCACTTAGCCTTCCATCTATTATGGATTTACCCCTCATTCACATATTAAATGCCACACTTATCGTGTCTTATGTATTTAATCAGAGGATTTGAATTTGAGCACTGAAATGGAGAAAGTATATTTGCAAAGTGTGTTTCTCCAATGAGCCCTACTCAACAGACAACGCAAATTCAAATTAGTAAGACCAATGAGAATTTGATATCAAACTCATACCAAATGAAGTTTCTACATGTTACAAATTAAAGTCACGATCAAATTTTTTCTTTTTAACGCATCTCGCTTACCCTTTAGTTATTGTTTTCTTGATAAATTAGGTAATAGCGGAGATGGCAAAGAAGACACTAGAAAAGGCAACGGAACAAGAAGAGAAGGGTGCATGGGAGAAAGTCAAGGACACTGCATCTGACATCAAGAAGAAAGTCGTTGGCAAGTGATTTTACTAGTTAGCACTAAGTTTAAAGTTTAATACACAGATAATGTTAAGATTTCCTATGTTGTTAGTGCAATTCAACTCAGTATAATAATAGGTTCTTATTTTATTTTCTAGGTTATTATGTATTAGGCTTGACATAAAAAGTTATTTATTTATTGTCGTAGGTTTACTTAATGTTACTGAAGATAGAAGTGACTTGTGAAGATATTTGAAATTTAGCATTTGCGCTTGATAATATTAACTTTGTTCATATTTCAAGAAGTCTGAACAAACTAGTGCATAATCTAGCAGGTTTTCTATTTTTTTGTTGAAGGAAATATCTTGAGAACGCTTTTTTCTAAGTTGGATTGTAAAGAATACTATGAACACCTTCTATCAGTTTCTTTTATTGATGCAATAACAACATCAGCTCATTCTATTTAGTACTCAACATCTGTAACATTCATAGGTCTTAAGTTTGAAGCTAGATCTGAAGTTTATTATATCAATGTTTCCCTTTTGGAACGTCTTGAAATGTTTGACATCATTCCACACTCCGATTAAAATTTCACAACTTTCACATTTTGGGTATGATGAGATGTCATCTCTACCAAACTAACTGTCAACTATTACTAGATTTTTTTCTCCGTCAATATTAATAACACAATATAAAAGTTAAATTAACATCTTAAATTGTGGATTCAATCAAACATCATCATTAGGAGTTGGGAGTCTTGGGACGAATAGTCACCTATGTTTCTTTTTTCAAATGTTTTAGCAAACATATTTTCAATGTTACAGAATTGCTTTCTTACAGTGATTGCAATTACCAAACAGATGTTCAAATGATTATATGATGGAATGTGTTAAGAGTGAATTTGACATCAATTCAATTCAAAAAAAAAAAAAAAAAAAATCACCACGTGTACCTTCTTATCCTTGGTAATTTCTTGTTGTCCCCACTTAAGAATGATTTAGCAAAATGGTCGAAGGTAACATTTCAAGTTATGAATCGATAAGTGGTGCCTCTTCGAAAAATATCAAAGGACAAGTGTTGTCTGCGAGAATGTGGGAAATGATTGAAGGAGCAGGTGTTGCGTCCCAAACAACACTTCAAGTTATCTGGGAGAATGTGGGAAGAGCTTAAAGGGCAAGTGTTTCCTATTCAAGAGGGGGTCAAAGTCAAGTTTTATCAAGTGTTGCATGCGAGAAAGGGAGGGAGGGATGCGGGCGTCATTATAAGATTTCTTAAGAGGTATTTCCGTCCAAAATTTATTCATTAAAGTTAGCAGAAGTCATTCTTGCAAACCAACTTTAAATGGGGTCAATAAGGCAAACCGCTGCCTATGGTGTCATAGTTATGTAATTTACCCCATCGATTCAGCTTACGGGTCGTGCTAGAAACACAATTTTATAGCCAATTTGTGGCGTAAAAATTTCGTGTAGGGGCCTGTTTGGGGCGCGCTAATTGATTTGTAGCCGTCAAAAATGAATTCGTTGAGAAATAGCCACCTCCGGACAAATCCCAGTATAAATCCTGGGGCTTTGAACAAAGTATTAATACTGGGAAGCTTCAGTAAACTAATCCCAGTATAAAATACTGGGGCTTTGAACAAGTTTTGTTCAAGGCCCCAGCATTTTGTTATGGGACTTTGTATAAAGCTTCAGTCCCATAACAAAATGCTAGGGCTGTGAACAAAACTTGTTCAAAGCCCCAGCATTTTGTTATGGAGCTGAAGCTTTATATATAAAGTCCCATAACAAAATAATGGAATTTATCCCTTTGATGAGACCTTTTTTATGAGAATAAATCTCATTATTTTATTATGGGATAAAGTCCCATAACAAAATAATGGGACCTTTGAACATGTTAGTTCAAGGTCCCATTATTTTGTTATGGGATTATTAAGAAGTCCCATAACAAAATACTTGGGCTTTGAACAAGTCTGGGGTGTTTTTCAAACACTAATGGAGCTTAAGTGTGCGCGCGAATTTTTGGCTATTCTTCAATGAATTTTGAAACGGTAGATAGTCCCCAAGGAATGCGTGCAAAAATGGCTACTGATCAAAATTACCCATTTATGGCATGCAGAATGAGAAACAGCCAACATTTGGAAATTTTTTTTAAAAATAATCATATTTAAGAGTTACAATAAATTTTTTAGAAACAGTCACTAAAGTCCAAAAAAATTTCCTGCGATACACTACTAAGAATTTCAAAATCCCATGAAAATTTCTTGGAAGTGCAAATATGAAGTCCCTGGAAATTTTCCTAAGACATTCGACTAAACTTTATGAAATCCTAGGTAAATTTTATGGGGATTCATTTTTATGACAATATTATTGTGGATAGTCTTAGAGAAAATACATTTTTTTTTGTCAAAATAGATTAATTTTTAATTCGTTTGTAACTATTGGTTGTTTCTTTTTGAGCTGCTTGGCAACTCAATAATTTTCACCGGGTGCTCTTTATAAGAAGTGATTTTGCAAGTTTGCTCTCATTTAACAATGTTTTAGTCAAATACCCTTATGTTGACACGGGACGAAGACTTAAAAGGAACAAATTTACAAGTGTTGACTTTTAGACAAGAGGTCAAGGACAAGTTTTATCTTGCCAACACTTCAAGTTAAATGGGGAGAATGCAAGAAGAGTTAGAAGGGGCAGGTATTACCTTTTGCTAACACTTACAACCAAGTACTAGCAAGTGTTGGCAAATAGAGAAGGGTCAAAGGGAAAGTCTTGGCCCCGTGCCAAGAAATTGGTAGGGATATTTTCGTCCAAAATTTTTTCATTAAACTTGATGGGGGAATTTCTGCAAAATCCTATATTAAGCACAGTTAAAAAGGCAAACCATTGTTTATGGTGTCATATTTCTGCAAAAAGGCCTTGACAACTAACTAGTCATCAAAATCACCCTTCCAACAAATGGGCCTATGGAGCCGCAGCTCATGATCTGCACAAAAAATTTCACCGCATGCCCTCCATAAGGAGTGGTTTTATAAAATTGTCCGCGCTAAAGAATGTTTTAGCAAAATGCCTTTATTTAGTCTGGAGCCAAGACTTCAAGGCAAAAAATTTGTAAGTCTTGATAATTGACTATACTTCAAGGGTAAGTGTTGTTTTGCCAGTACTTCAAGTTATATGGCGAGAATGCAGGGAAAACTGGAAAGGGCAATTACGACGAAGTGCGGCAAGTGTTGCCTTTTGCCAACACTTACCGTTCAAATGTTGGCAAATCGAGCAGGGGTCAATGGCAAGTCTTGCCTTTTTGCCAAGACTTACGGCCAAGTGCAGCAAGTATTGTCTATTGCCAATATTTGAAGGGATAAGTGTTGAAAAGCAGAAAAATATAAAGACAAGTCTTGGCCCCGGATTTTTTTCATTAAATCTTAGCGGAAGCATTTTTGCAAACCATCTATTAGCACGGGCAAAAATGCAAAACATTGCTTCCCGTAGGGGAAAGTGCATGAGAGGGCACTTTTGCCAGTGGTCTTTGGTTTGAGGTCACTTTTTTTATTGGTTTTGCATGAGAGGCCACTTTTTGGGACTTCAATTCTTTAGGGTTGAAATTCACATAAGTTCAGCCCACAAGGGTTGAAGTTTAACTTCAGCTCACCACAAGGATTGAAGTTCAAACTTCGGCCCACAAGGGTTGATGGCATCTATGCCTAAAAGTTCAACCCTTATGGATTGAAGTTGAACTTCATAACTTAAGCATGAAGTTCAACCCACAGGATTTGAACTTCAGCCCACAAAGATTGAAGTTCCAAAAAGTGGCATCTCATGTAAAATGAATAATAAAAAAAAAGGCTTTACACTAAATACCAGTGGCAAAAGTGGCCTTTGGGCAAAATTTTTACCTTCCCGTATCATATTTTTGCAAATCAGCCTGATCTGCATGTAAAAATTTCGTGCAGGGGCCTGTTTGGCGCGCGTTAATTGATTTGTAGCCGTCAAAAACAAATTCGCTGAGAAATAGCCACCTCCGGACAAATCCCAGTATAAATACTGGGGCCTTGAAGAACTTGTTCAAAGCCCTAGTATTTATACTGGGAAGCTTCAGTAAACTAACCCCAGTATAAAATACTGGGGCTTTGAACAAGTTTTGTTCAAGGCCCCAGCATTTTGTTATGGGTCTTTGTATAAAGCTTCAGTCCCATAACAAAATGCTGGGGCTGTGAACAAAACTTTTTCAAAACCCCAGCATTTTGTTATGGGACTGAAGCTTTATATATAAAGTCTAATAACCCATAACAAAATGCTGGGGCTGTGAACAAAACTTGTTCAAAGCCCCAGCATTTTGTTATGGGACTGAAGCTTTATATATAAAGTCTCGTAACAAAATACTTGGGCTTCTAACAAGTTTTGTTCAAAGCCCCATTATTTTGTTATGGGACTAGTCTGGGGTGTTTTTTCAACGCTAATGGAGCTTAAGTGTGCGCGCGACTTTTTGGCTATTCTTCAATGAATTTAGAAACGGTGGATATTTCCCAACGAGCGCGTCCAAAAATGACTAGTGATCAAAATTTCCCTTCACAGTATATTTTGATAAACATGTAGCAGGTCTCTTAAATGTACGACTATCTTAAACTTTGTACGACTATCTATAATTAAATGCCTATTTGTGTGTGTGTGATAGTCTGCTATGCAAATGGAAAATAATACTAATAATATTTTGAGCTAGAATGATGATACTATCATTTAGAATTCAAACCCCAATTGCACAAAGACACCAAAAGAAGTTATATTTTGTTCCGGAACAGAAAGAACTAAATGAAGACACTACATGGTGCAAGCAAAACCGAGGTTAAACAAATACAAAGAAGTATGGAAGAAACAACGGAAAATAAAGATAGAAGCAAGACAAATCTTGCTTCGATTCAAAAGACATTGAGGAACTCATCTCAAGCTCGATCGAATGAAGACCAAGAATCACCTATACTAAGCAACAATCCTAAAAAAAGACAACGCTTCTTGCAAATTAAATGACCAAGAAGAAAATATTCAAACGACTCACACCGATTGACACAAGTTCTTTAAAATTCCATGTTGGGGTTCGGCTCCATTGGAGACTCACAATAGCACTTGCTATGTTTGATCATACAACAACAACTAACTACAAGTGAAATGTAAAGGAGTATATATAGACTATGCTAGGGACAAAACAGTAAATGGTCACAGGCGACCAATAGGAGTAAGCCACGCAGGGCTGTCTAATGAGTGTTCGGTTACTCCTTCAACCGAACACGTGATTTCGATCACTTGAGCTTGAGCTTCTTCACTTCGGTGCTCAGTTGCTCAGCTCATCTCATTCTTGTCATCGATCGCTCTTCCTTCGGTTATTTGCTTTTACTTCGGCGTCGACGTTGAGTGTTCGGCTGGGGTTCGGTCACTCCCTTCTTCGAGCTCAAGCTGATAGATGAAGCCTTTGGTTCTGGAGCTCGGATACTCAACTTCGGAGTAGTTGCTTTCCTTCGGCCAGGCCAAGTAAATGTGGACATCGTGCAGTAGCTTAGGTTGGCTTGGCTTCATGTCATTGGCCTCGGCGGATCGAACACTTGATCAGCACGTGTTCGGGCTGCATCATCCTCCCCTTCTTGAGAAGATTTTATCCTCAAAATCGAGCCCTCTTCATCCTCCGAAGTTTGACCTATAACACAAGGAACTAAGTCAGCAACATTAAAGGTGTTTGACACGTTATACTCACCAAGGAGGTCGATCACATAAGCATTATTGTTGATCTTGCTCAGCACTTGGAATGGACCATCCCCTCGAGGAGCCAATTTTCCTTTCCTTTGGTTCGGGAAGCGTTCCTTTCGGAAGTGAACCCAAACCCAATCTCCTTTCTTTAATTCCAACTTTTTACGCCCCTTGTTTTTCTTCGATGCGACCTTTGCATAAGCTTCCTCGAGGTTCTTCTTCACCTTTGCATGCAACTCGATCAAGGCAGTGGCTCGCCGAGTACCTTCAAAATCAATAACAGAATCTCGAGGAAATGGGGTTAGATCAAGTGGAATCAAAGGATTAAAACCATACGCACATTCGAACGTGGTCATATTTATCATTCGATGTACCGTTCGATTGTATGCAAACTCCATTATAGGCAAATGATCAGCCCAATTTCCAACCTTGCCTTTGGTCATTGCACGAAACAAAGATCCCAATGTTCGGTTAACTACCTCGGCCTGTCCATCAGTCTCTTGATGGTGAGACATCGAGAATAGTAGTTTGGTGCCGAGGGCACCCCACAAGCATTTCCAAAAATGACTCAAGAACTTTGAGTCTCGATTACTCACAATAGTACGAGGCACACCATGCAATTTCAACATTTTAGAAATAAATAAAGCAGCTACATGTTGTGCATCATCACACTTTTTGCAAGGAATAAAGTGAGCCATTTTGGAAAATCGATCCACGACAATGAAGATGTTATCATGTCCTCCCCCCGACCTTGGTAACCCCAACACAAAGTCTATGGATATATCAACCCAAGGTTGATCAGGCACAGGCAACGGGTATACAAACCATGAGGGTTGGACTTCGATTTAGCTTTCTTGCAAACGATACAAGCGTTGCAAAGCTTTTCCACATCTCGTTGCATTTTTGGCCAATGGAACTGCTCGGTTAAGATCCCTAGAGTTTTGTCGACACCGAAGTGTCCCATAAAGCCTCTGGAGTGAGCTTCTCGAACTAAGAGCTCTCTCTAGGATGACATTGGCACACAAACCCTCCCATTCTTGAAGAGGTAGCCATTGTGCCACTGATATTTCTCAACCATTCGGCCACTCAAAATTGCGTCACGAACGCATTTCAGCTTGGGATCATCTTCGTACATTGACATGATGCTTTCGAATCCCATGAGCCTCGATGCGAGAGTGGTCGCTAAAGCAAATTTCCTTGATAGCGCATTGGCCACAACATTGTCTTTTCTCTTTTTGTAATGAATTACATAGGGAAAGCTTTCAATGAATTCAACACACTTGGCATGCCTTCGGTTTAATTTCTCCTGATCTCGGAGATGTTTCAAAGATTCATGATCACTTTTAATCACAAACTCTCGAGGCCACAAATAATGTTGCCAATGGGCGAGTGCTCGAACGAGGGCATATAACTCCTTGTCATACGTCGAGTAATTCAAGGTTGCACCCTTAAGCTTTTCGCTAAAAGTAAGCGATCGGCTTCGATTCTTACATTAGCACTCCTCCAATTCCAACTCCAGACGCATCACACTCGACTTCGAATGCTTTACCGAAGTCAGGGAGTTGCAACAACAGGGCAGAGCAAAGCCTCCGTTTTACTCTTGGAAAGCCCTTTCTTGGGACTCTTCCCACACAAATGGATGGTCTTTCTTAACCAGCTCGGTTAAAGGAGCTGCCACGGTTCTAAAGTCATGCACAAACCTTCGGTAAAAGCTAGCTAAGCCATGGAAGCTGCGAACTTGGGATACCAAGGTTGGAGTTGGCCAATCTTGGATGGCTTCGACTTTTGACTCGTCGACTTCAACACCATTAGCACTGACAACGAATCCTAGAAAGACTACACGTTCGACATAAAAGGCACATTTCTCGAAGTTAGCATATAACTTCTCTTCTCTAAGCTTATCAAGTACTAACCTTAGGTGTTCGACATGTTCATCCACAGTTTTACTATAAACAAGTATGTCATCGAAGCAAACGACAACAAAATTATTTATGAACGGTTTGAGCACATGGTTCATCAGCCGCATAAATGTGCTTGGTGCATTAGAGAGGCCAAAAGGCATCACTAACCATTTATAGAGATCGAATTTGATCTTGAATGCGGTTTTCCACTCGTCTCCGGGTTTTATTCGGATTTGGTGGTAACCGGACCTGAGGTCCATCTTCGTAAAGCATGAAGAACCACTTAACTCATCTAGCATGTCATCTTATCGAGAAATAGGATGACGATACTTTACCGTTATTTTGTTGACTGCTCGGCAATCAACACACATTCGCCATGTTCCATCTTTCTTCGGGACAAGGATAACAGGAACGGTGTAAGGACTCAAGCTCTATCGAACGAGGCCCTTGTTCAACAACTCATCAACCTGCCGTTGGAGCTCTTTAGTGTCTTCGGGATTACACCGGTATGCAGGTTTGGTGGGGATTTGAGACCCCGGTACGAAGTCAATTTGGTGCTTGATTCCTCTAAACAGAGTTAATCCACCTGGAATTTCTTCAGGAAACATGTCTCTGAAGTCCTGCAAACACTTTGTACAGCACTAGGCAAAGGGTTATCGTTAGAAAAATCATCATTAGAGTTTAGAGGGATACCATTGTGCACGAGGCAAATCATCATCTGGTCGTTGTCGTTTCCTCGTAGATACTCACCCGATTGCATGATTGCATAGATGTTTCTTACTTCGGGCGGTGAGTCTTTGTCTTCAACCATAATTTTTGTTCCCATCGGAAACTTAGCTTTGGCCGCTTCTTTCAATTCTTTCATTCGTTTATAGTCCTCGGTGACTTGTTTTGGAGACAAGGGCTTGAATATGAAACTCTTCCCTTCGAGCTTTGCAGCGTAAGTGTTGGATCTTCCATTATGAACAACCGACCGGTCATACTGCCAGGGTCGACCCAATAGCATATTACAAGCTTGCATCAGCACCACATCGAACATCATTTCATCTTGATAGTCTCCAACTCTAAACTTGATCCACACCTGTTTGACAACCCTGATTTCTCCACACTCGTTCAATCATTGTAATTTGTAAGGATGGGGATGTTTCAAAGTAGGTAGTCTCAATTGTAAAACCAAAGTTTGGCTTACCACATTCGCACAACTACCCGAATCAATGATCATCGAACAAACTTTTCCCCTTACTCGACATCGGGCATGGAAAAGGTTTTCTCTTTGGTTGTCCTCTTCTTCAAGAGTCATGCAGCTCAAATTCCTTCGAACTACAAGAAACATCTCTGGATGATCAGCTTCGGCAGCTTCACGACCATCATCACTCTCAGCTCGGTCAATCTCCTCGAAATTATCCTCTTCGGTGTCACTCGCTTGCTCATGGACGGTTCCATCTTCGAGCAAAAGCATAACCTTGTGAGTTGGACACTATTTGGCCATGTGACCATGACCCTTGCATTTATGACACTGAATATTTGAAGCACTAGGAGAATTAAGCTGAGCTTTACCTCCCACTTCTCTTGGTTGGTTAACGGTCACACCCCTCTCGAAGGGTTTCTTCGAATCTTGAACAGTGTTAGCACTTGTTGGATTAGGACTCTTCCATTCTTTACCTCGGTTCAAAGGAGCAGAAGTAGTGACTCCTCGGTACCGGTTTGCCTTACCGTCCTTAACCCATTGCTTAGCTTCGGTAGCAGCTTCGAACACATCTTTCAACGTGTGATACACGTGGAGTCTCAATTGAGATGATACTTCCCGAGCCAAGCCATTTTTTAACCGAATAGTGGCTTGCTCTTCATCTTCTTCCAGATCAAGATTCAATCGAATTCTTACGAACTCATCATGATACTCTTGAACTGACTTGGACCCTTGCTTTAACTTATAGAGCTTTTGAAATTGAGTTTGCCTATACTTGGCACTCAAATACTTAGCATCCATTGCTCTCTTCAACTGTGCCCAAGTAGTGACTTCAGGATAGACATTCCTTCGTCTCACCCTTTTGTCAGCTTCCCACCACGTCGATGCATACGCTTCGAACGAAGCAATAGCATGTGCGGCTTTCCTCTCTTCAGTCATCTCATTGGTTTCAAAGATTAGCTCCATTTTAAGCTTCCATTCAAGATATTCGTCCGGATCACTAGTTCCTTTAAAGGGTGGAATAGTGATCTTGACACTGTTCAAGTTTCAATCTCGAGCACCTCGAATCGGTTCGGGATACTTATCATAGTAGTCATCATCCTCACGCTCCATATTTCGATCAACATTTTCTCCTCGGCCTCGACCTCTGAAATTTCCACGACCTTGTTGAGCTTGCCTTCGTTGAACGAACGGTGGCTCATGTTCAGGTTCAGCTTCGGGAAATTCTCCTTCATCGACCCCTTCATCAACGTCCACAACTTGTCTTTGGACTACTGGAACTGGTACCTTCTCACCTCGAGAAATGCCCAAGTGTTGATAACCAGCTTGGGGATTGCCCAAGTTTTGTTGTTGTGCTTGGGGATTGCCCAAGATTTCTTTTCGAACAGCCTCGCTCTTCAATTGATGTTGTCGAACGAGCTCAGCATACAGCTCTGGTTTCATCGGAGTGGAGTTGCTAGTTCCAGCGCCGGACCCAGGTAAGGCCACAGACACACTTCCTTGCTCGAGTTGAGCTACTCGAGCACTCACACCTCTAACTTCGGCACTGATGCCTTGTATCGCAGCCATGAGATTGGCTAACGATACCTCGGGCTTCTCAATGCCTTTGCCTTCGCCACCATTCCCAGTCATGGTACCTGCTCAAATCAAAGACCAAACAAATTGTTAAGGTTAGAAATCAACTCACATACTCCCTCACCTTGATGGGTGGCACTCGGGTCCACTCAATTTATGGGTTCGGTTTTGGTCACTCAAGAACTTGTAGCCAATGGCTTCCTCGGTTGATCAATTTCTCTCAGTTCCTTCAAATTTGACAAGTTATACTGTCTCCTTCGGAAAGAGTGAATTGATTTGACTCGATGGAACGGACGCTATTTACTTTGCACTTCAGAAGTCAAGGAATTTTCTACAAAATTTGGACTTCGGTCACCCCCACGCACGAGTTCCTATAAGCTCAAATGAGTTAGTACAACCTGGAGTAGGAAGAATTACTCCAGAGATCCACTAACTAGATTTATCGAACACAAGAAAAGTGAAAACCTAGGAGAATCTACCCTTCGATTCCTCTTCGGAATCCTTTTCGAACACGCCAACTTGTCCGTACAAGAGTGGTCCCTCCTTGGTACGGATAGGCTTTTACCTTATCCAATTCCTTTTTCTAGCCGACAACTTTTTCACTTGGGGTTTTGATATTTACACTTTACCCCCTTTCTTCTTCAATGGAACAATGACGTTTTTATCTCCGGCGTACGGACAAGCTCACTACGTTCACTGACCAAGAATTTAACAAACTTTGGGTTGCCTTTTACTCTGATACAACAACAATGGAGGAAAATTATTTCAAAGTTCTTTGAGCTAAGAACTCAGCTCCTCGTGTTCGTACGCTGTTACAAACGTAACAATTTTCCGGCGTACGGACAAGGCTCAAATCACAGAACTTCAAAATTTTAAGAACAAAACATACCCCAAAATACTCAAGAACCACCAGATTTCCAACGTAACAACCAAAACTCACTGGGGTTCGATTTAATCAGCCACCACGTCTAAACACAGTTCCAAATCGACGAAGAAACCCTAGTCACAAATGATGTACGTCGGGTACTCGAATTAATCCTTGGACAGTGGTGAACTCAAATCAATGGTTGTTTGTTTCAAACAACCAACAAATCAACCAGAATTTTTGAAAATTTTCTTTTCTACTTTTTATTTTTATTTTTTATTTTTATAAAACACCACAGCAACAACAATCAACATCAAGGAAGAAAGCTGAAAGTGGAGACACAAAGCACGAATAAACGAACAGATTTTGAGGTTGTAGAAACACGCTCAAACCTTGCTCTGATACCAAGATAGTGCAAGCAAAACCAAGGTTAAGCAAACACAAAGAAACGCGGAAGAAACAACGAAAAATAAAGATAGAAGCAAGACAAATCTTGCTTCGATTCAAAAGAACATTGAGGAACTCGTCTCAAGCTCGATCGAATGAAGGCTAAGAATCACCTATACTAAGCAACAATCCTCAAGAAAGACAGCGCTTCTTGCAAATTGAATGACCAAGAAGAAAATGTTCAAACGACTCACACTGACTGACACAAGTTCTTTAAAATCCCACGTCGGGGTTCGGCTCCATCGGAGACTCACAATAGCACTTGCTATGTTTGATCGTACAACAACAACTAACTACAAGTGCAATGTAAAAGAGTATATATAGACTATGCTAGGGACAAAACAGTAAATGGTCACAGGAGACCAATATGAGTAAGCCACGCAGGGCTGCCTAATGAGTGTTTGGTTACTCCTTCAACCGAACACTTGATTTCAAACACTTGAGCTTGAGCTTCTTCACTTCGGTGCTCAGTTGCTCAGCTCAGCTCATTCTTGTCATCGATCGCTCTTCCTTTGGTTATTTGCTTTTACTTCGGCGTCGACGTTGAATGTTCGGCTGGGGTTCGGTCACTCCCTTCTTCGAGCTCAAGCTGATAGATGAAGCCTTCGATTCTGGAGCTCGGATACTCAACTTCGGAGTAGTTGCTTTCCTTCGGGCAGACCAAGTGAATGTGGACATCGTGCAGCAGTTTGACTTGGCTTCGTGTTATTGGCCTCAGCGGATCGAACACTTGATCGGCACGTGTTCGGGCTGCATCACTACAGAAACATTTATCTTTCAAATCTACCCTTTAGGGGTGTGGTAGGATGCTCTGAATTGCTTCCCCTCAACCAAATATCTCAAATTTTTAGAGTGCTAGGAATGAATATTTCTTTTGTAAATAGTGCTTACCCTATATATAGTAGGACCTCCAAGAACCAGATCTCACGAAATGTAAATCTTTTTGGTAGAGAGCACTCATCCATATATCTTCAACGAATTTGAATTAATAGAGTAAACAAATTTTTTTATTTTTTTTTAATTTAAAACAAATCTTTTTGAAGCTAAACCTTGGAAGTAAAGAAACATTGTTCTTTTATGGCAGTATACTAGAAAAATAAATAAATGAAAGATCCACCAACCTTAAATCTCATAAATATGCTAAAGATTCCCCACATTCACTGCCAGTCGCATTTAACTATGCCAAACAGCCAAAGTACACAGACAAATGGGAAGAGTACATTTCATATTTTCATGCCATATTCTGGCCTCATTCCTTATTGTTCCCTTCCTGTTTTTGCACTCTTCACCTTTCATTTAAACCAGTCCCACCCACATATTTGATGTATGCAACTGAAATTCTGAAATGGAGTAATAAAAGATAGTCGTATATTTGTTTCTAGAAGAGAATCAATTAAATGCATTCCACCAAAAAAAAGAAGAAGTTATAATTAAGGATTTGAAAAACATTCAACTCCTTTGCAAAAATGAAAAATAAGTATTTTTTGTAGTTTTTTCAAACTTCTAAAAAATGGTGGAACACTTTATTTGACAAAACATACACAATTTTCATAGCTTGAAAAAAATGTTATGCAAACCATTTTAGACTTTAAGCTATTTTCCAACAAAACTGGAATCCATGGCAAAGGCGAGTTATACGGGATTAATAATATAGGGATTAGTATTACATGGATAAATAATACATGGATTGTAATACAAGAATTAAATTTTAATAAGCATTTGGTTCATAGTGTTAAAAATTGGATATACATCTATAATTTAAAATTTGTGCTTGATTTGAAAGTGAATAAACTTTTATTCCAGTTATACCCTTGAACTTGTTCTTGATAACATTGGTCTTTCTTCATTAAATCGTGCAATAACAAATAGAGGAAATTCAATTTGTAGTGATGTAAACCAAGAAGACTTGGTGAAGGAAACTATTAGCTTTAAGGATAATTTGGTCATTTCAGATTCTTATCCAGGTACTAATAAAACCTGTATTAGTTATGTCATATGATAGCTCGTATTAGCTAATACACCATTTGTCGTATAGGTTATACAGGTTTTACTTTATACACGAATTGCAAATTGAAACTAAACGATGGATAAACCCATAAAGCATTTAATACAGGGACTATTCTACCTAATACAACCAACCAAACAACCTCTAAAAGATTTGGTGACATAAATACAAGTTATCCATTCTCCATAAGAGGTACGAATTTGGATATTGAGGTTTAATTTAATTTTAATCTTATCGCCAAACACTGGGGCTCCCTCCTATCGGATCCTTAGTAATTTAGTCTAAAGGTTTCAGAGTAGGACTTGACGGATCGCCATAAAACATTACATATTGTAAGAACATTTTTGGCTGGACTAAAAATTTAACTATAGCATCCGTCAAGGTCCTAATTCTTATACTACGTAAATTCAAATTAATCGGGTTTAATTCTTATAACGTTCAAATAAAATGTGAGAACCAAATTGGGCCGAACAAGAAGGAAAATGTCAGTCACATGGTACCAAGCAAAATAAGGAGCAAGGTCACTGCTTAGCTCACTAGATCCCATCACACTCACTCCCCAAATCTATATGCCAACAAAACAAAACAAAAGTTTCCAAGAAAAAGAGTGCGATGTACGAGTTCATTCTTTAATCAGACTTCTCCTTCTCGACCTATAAAAATGAAGAAATTTCCAATAAAAAACCCTTCCTCATTAATATTTCCTAACAATGCAGATCGGATCAATAAGTACAACATAACTACTCCTTCCATCTCGAAAAAATGACTATATTTTTTTTAGTTCGTCAAAAAAGAAAAATAACTATTTTTTAAATTTAATAATAATTTAATTTTATGACAAAATTTACAACTACATAAATTTCTATGATATATTTTAAATAATAAGTTTCAAAAATTTTAATTCTTATTTAATTAAAGTATGTCATTCTTTTTTAAACAGAAGAATCGACAAACAAAATTGGGCCGAACAAGAAGAAAATTCGTATCACATGGTACCAACTCACTTCAAGTATGCTTTGCTCAGTAGATCCCAAAAATCTCATCACACTCACTCCGCACAAATCTATGCCAAGTGTAAACAGCTCATCAATAAAACAACATGAACCGCTTCAACACACACAAAATCTTCAAGTCCTTATAGCTGTCTCCTAGTACTTTACTTTCTCTCACTAAAAACACACACTTTCTCTCTCATCTTCTTGATTTTCCAAAATGCAATACAAGAATTTAGGCAGATCAGGTTTAAAAGTATCACAATTATCATATGGAGCATGGGTAACATTTGGTAATCAACTAGATGTTAAAGAAGCAAAGGTTCTATTACAATGTGCACGTGACAATGGTGTTAATTTTTTCGATAATGCAGAGGTTTATGCAAATGGAAGAGCAGAAGAAATAATGGGACAAGCAATACGTGAACTTGGTTGGAAAAGATCAGATGTAGTAATAAGTACAAAAATATTTTGGGGTGGTAATGGACCAAATGATAAAGGGTTATCAAGAAAACATATAATTGAAGGAACTAAAGCTAGTTTAAAAAGACTTGATATGGATTATGTTGATTTAATTTATTGTCATAGACCTGATACTAGTACACCTATTGAAGAAACTGTTAGAGCTATGAATTATGTTATTGATCATGGTTGGGCTTTTTATTGGGGTACTAGTGAATGGTCTGCTCAACAAATTACTGAAGCTTGGTCTGTTGCTCAAAGATTGGATCTTGTTGGTCCTATTGTTGAACAACCTGAGTATAATTTGTTGTCTAGGCACAAGGTATGACCCTATTTATTCAGATTTACTAGATCTTGATACTTTTCGTTTTTTGTCCGGCCAGTTTGCGCGCACCTCGTACTAGATCTTGATACTTTATGTTGTGATTTGTTGGTGGCTTGTTAATTTTTGAGTTTGTAGTTGAGAATAGGTTTTAGACATGTTTGCCTGTAGGTGTTATGTTTTCTAATTAAGGTTTAGCCTTTTGGAGATTTGGAAGGGAACTTGTAGTAGTAATTATTTGTATTTGCATGGTATCGGAGACCGGAGTGAGATGAGTTTAGATCGAGTAACATGGTCAGTGATGATTTATATTGCTGCTCCTATTGTTGAACAACCTGAGTATAATTTGTTGTCTAGGAACAAGGTATACTGTGTTTTTGACCCTTTTTATTGATATTTACTAGATCTTGATACTTTTCGTTTTTTGATCACGGTGGTGTTCGAGTCAGCTTGCGGGTTTTTTCACTTTATGCGGTGATTTTTGTTGACTTGTTAACTTGTTGTCTAGGCATAAGATATTTACTATGTTTTTGACTCTATTTATTGAGATTTACTAGATCTTGATACTTTTCATTTTTTGATAACAGTGGTGTTCGAGTCAGCTTGCGCGTCTTTTTTACTTTATGCTGTTATTTGTTGTTAACTTGTTGTCTTAGGCATGAGGTATTTACTATGTTTTTGACCCTATTTATTGAGATTTACTAGATCTTGATACTTTTTGTTTTTTGATCACGGTGGTGTTCGAGCCAGCTTACGCGTTTTTTTTTTACTTTATGCTATGATTTTTTGTTGACATGTTAACTTGTTGTCCTAGGCATAAGGTATTTACTATGTTTTTGACCCTATTTATTGAGATTTACTAGATCTTGTTACTTTTTGTTTTTTTTTTTAAATTTTTTTATAACGGTGCACGCACCTTGTACTAGATCTTGATACTTTATCTTGTGATTTTTGTCCTTGACTTGTAAATTTTTGAGGTTATAGTTGAGAATGTGTTTTAGACATGTTAGCATGTTGGTCCTATGCTTTCTTGGTAGTTTTGTTTTTTCAAAATAGTGGTGTCCGGGCCAGCTTGCGCGCACCTTGTACTAGATCTTTTTACTTTATGTTGTGATTTGTTGTTGACTTTTAATGTTTGAGTTTGTAGTTTTGAATATGTTTTGGACATGTTAGCCTGTAGGTTCTATGATTTATGGGTCTGGTTTAGCCTTTTAGAGATTTTAAGGGAACTTCTAGGAGTAATTTTTTGTATTTGCATAATAGTGGAGTGAGGAGTTTATTTAGATTAACATGGTCAGTGAGGATTTATATGGATTTATATTGCTGATCCTATTGTTGAGCAACCCGAGTATAACTTGTTTTCTAGGCACAAGGTATTATATTTTAACCCTTATTTTTTGGGCTATAGATCTTTCTACTTTGTGTTGTGATTTGTTGTTGACTTGTAAATTTTTATAGAAAGATAAGGCACATGGAAGAAAAAGATCTGTATCTGTAATAACTATTGCTGTTGAGAATATGTTTTAGATAGGTCTTAAGCCTTTCGTGGAGTGGTTTTAGACTTTCAGATATTTATCTATTTGCAGAATACTGGACTGAGATGACTTTAAATAGAGTAATATGGTCAATGAGGATTCATATAGATGACCCAATTTTTTATGAATTAAGCAAGTTTCAACCAGCATAGTCACCTATATGTTCTGACTTCTTGGGAATTAGATCTTTGTACTTTATTTTGTGGTTTCTCGTTGACATTTAAAATTCTTATCACAGAGAGGGCATAATAGAAGAAAAAGTTTGTAATAGAGAAGTTGTTATAGACATATTACCACTTTTATTATAGGTCCTCTCCTTTCTAGAAGTGGTATAGCCTTTCAGAGATTTATAAGGGAAGTTCTAGTAGTGATTATTTTATTTACATAATCCTGGAAAGATGAGTTTAAATGGAGTAACATAGTTAGTGAAAATATATAGCTGGCCCCAACTTGTTTGAGATTCGGGGTGTAGTAATGGTTGTATTGATAAAGCTGGCGTCTAGGCTTGCTTGTGTGCACCTCGAGTGTTCTACTAGGTACTTTTTACCTCCAACCAACTTAGGCACTAGATAGCTCTGCCCAACAAGGTTTTGACAGTTGACTTGTAATATATTTCTTGCATAATACGGATTAGGATAAAAGAGAGGAAGATTTCATGGTTGTCTGGTTGTTTAAGAAATGATGCAGGGTTGCAACCTAGTCATTTAGTTACCAAACATTTATCCTTTATAGGAAACCAAATTCATTCAATTAGATTTGCTACAAAGAGTCTCCTTAGTTTGTTTAGAGATTGAATGTCAAATAAATGAGATATTTGGAATGAAATATGCCCAAGTAGAGAAGAATAGATATAGGAAATCATAAAACAAAATCTTGCGATTTAGGCAAAGTTGTTATTTTTTCAAAATAAATATGCTTAGAGTTATGACTGAAACATTGCACTCTACTGTATCAAATCTTAAACTGATCCCTAGATTCTAGAAGTAGGTCAAATCTTAATTGCTTTCATATGTTCTTTTACAGCTTTACATGCTGTTGCGACAGCTTAGTGAAGGATTTTTTAGGGTTTTGCAAGTCTAATATTTCTATTTTTATGTGGCCAAAATCCGTTTCCATTTATTGTTCACCCGATTACATATGGTCAATTTAAGCACCATTAGTTTGAAAATTTCTTGAGCGTACCTTTTCTAGTGGAATCAGGCTGAGGAGAAAATATCGTTAACTGTAGAAATTCTGTGAAGGCCTTCTCTGTGTATGGTTCAATGCTGTCCATTGTTGCATCTTCCTCGGGATCTGATATTTGATTTAGGCTGCTGTCTTTTGGGTGATTGCCAATTTTATGTTGACATTAGCTCATTACCTGAATTTGTCAGATTTTAGTGCATTTCGCCTCTGGTTGTACTTTTGTAGCTCTAACTTTCTCTCCTACCTACTTAATTAAAACTTTGCAGCACAAAAATGTCATTCTCTAAGTTTGCAATTTGTTATGTGTCCTATATCTAACAATATATTTACGTCATTGAATGGTTGCAGGTGGAGTCTGAATACCTCCCTCTGTATAGCAACTATGGCATTGGCCTTACCACATGGAGTCCTCTTGCTTCAGGCGTTCTGACTGGAAAATATAATGCAGGGAACATCCCAGCAGACAGTCGATTTGCTCTGGAAAATTACAAGGTAAGCCCTCAAAGTTTTAAAAGAAAATCCTATTTGTTGAAAAAGGTACCCTGCCCTTCTAAATTTGTTAATATACTCTCTTATATTTATTGATTGTCTTTGTTATTTCCCAGTTCATAGCTTCTTAATTAGTTTGGTGAGCAGCTGGTTGATTAGTCAAAATTCTTAAAGGAAGCTCTGTGTTTTACTGCTATTATATTGTCTGCTACATGTTCACAAATATTAGTGTTAGATGTTAATGCTTTTCCGTGCTGTATGGAGTTGCAGCTTGCTTGTATACTTTGTTGTTATCTAGGACTCTAGGTGAATGGCTGTCTTTGGACCATTGGACCAGCCCTTCTAGCTGAAGACATAGTGTAAATCTTTGAACTTATTGGTGAAATTTGCAGTGGCCTTGGTTTTGGTGGGTAGATATTACTAACCCACTAAGTCATGAGAACCTTGATTAAACCTCATAGAGGCGCCTCTTTATAGTAAATTTTTTTGAAAACTAGTCTTATTTTAGGTACAAGTCACAATGGTTGAATAATATGGCAACACACCAATATATTTCTACGTGTTCTCTTTTTGAAGAATTACAAAAAATTTGTTAAAGCACTTGGGGCTTGACTAGTTAAAATGTCCTAAATCATAAGAGAATTAGAATTTCAAAGAAGAAAAGAGAGGAACTTGCAAGAATTAAAGGTTGTCATGCCTGGAGAAGCGTTGCATAATGGTTGCCTGACTAAGATGTGTACAATAGACCTTTTGGGTTTCCTCCACACTCTACAAGAACAATCTACATTCCTTCATCTTTTAGCATCATAGTAAATACCTTTGTTTATACACGTCCTGTATGTACCTGTTCTGTTGTTTTTATTAAAACAATGTACCTGTGCTTACTTATCCTGAATTCCTTATCAAAAAGATGATCATGAAGAGTAAAAGTTCTCCAAGTTTAAGATAATCCATGTATCTCTCAAGCAATCAGTTCTTGTGATTTTTTACCATATATTCATATATTGAAAATTGATAGGTTATATGTGCCTAAATGAATTCTCTGTTACCTTAGGCATGTATATAGTTCTTACTCTCAATGTTTATCTGCAATATCACTGTCCTGTTTCTTGATAATCCTATTCCTGAACATCAAAAGAAGTTAATATTTTCTTACGTGCTACAACTAGGACTATGAGATAAAAGTCATTCTAGTCTTTAAATAACAAAAAGTACTATTGGCGGGTGGCTTAGAATCTTTTGATTGTTCTTTATGAGTTGTGTTCATATGTTACAAAAGGATCAAGATTATTTGAGTTGCATTCAAAATAGAAGAACCAAAGGCCCAATACTGGAAAGTTAAAGTTTCCTTGGAAGTGACATATGTATTGATGTGTATGCATGCACATAGCTTGTTGTTTTTTAAACCTCTTCTTTGTCAATCCTCACTCTCTTTTTTAAGCTTCTCCTATACAAGAAACGTAATGGTAACTTATACTTGCAGAATCTCGCCAGCAGATCTTTGGTGGATGACGTGTTGAGGAAAGTAGATGGACTGAAACCAATTGCTGAGTCACTAGGTGTTCCTCTTCCTCAACTGGCAATTGCCTGGTGTGCTGCAAATCCTAATGTCTCATCTGTTATTACTGGTGCCACCAAAGAGTATCAGGTCCATTAATTTTTCGCTTATGCTGTTCATGAGTTTTGGTTAATGCTCAGTTAATTATTGATATTCAATCTTGAATGGTTTTTCTAATGTTCTGTGTGTTTTCTGTTTATTTGCATGCATTCTGAACATGCCATGATAAAGTGTGCTTATTGGTTGCGCCATGTATGCAATTTTATCCGTATCTAGCTGATAGTTTCTGATTTTTGCAAGTTTCTCTCTTTTCAGATAATCATGTTGATCTTTTAAACCTCAGTGAACATACGTTTACCATTTCTAGTGTGCTAATTAATTGAATTCAGTTCTTGTGCGCCCCCGCCCCCACCCCCATGGACAATTCCTCAAAGAAGTTAAATACCAGGAAAAGGGTGAAACCTTACTTTGCTTTCTGAAATAACTTCTCATTTTGATATATTTTACTCTGAATCTCTAATGTCTAGTTTATTTCTAGACAACCAGGGAGAAAACACATTTTAATATTCTCTTTAGATTGTTTTCTTCTAATACTTTGATCGAGCAGATTCTTAACTGTGTCTTATTAACTGTAGAACTGCAATATTATACCTGGCTCATCTCGAGTTAAATCTACATTTTTCAGAGCAAGTATTCTTAATTGATAACTTCCATTCATGCTTTAACCCGATTTAGTAAGTTCGTGATATCTCTCCTTGAATTATGATCAACTCAGTGATCTGCGAGACCTCTTTTGAACAGTTCTCTGGGCAATTTTAGTTGCAATTTTATTTTTGTTCCTGGCGACTTTAAGTTGCCACAAAAGTGACTTTCCATGCGAGACTTTCAGGGAATAAGTTGCAGTTATGGAACTATTCTCAGCAATTACTCTCATGCCGTCACGAAAAGTCACATTTCTGGTAGTGTTGTAGTAGCACCATTCATATTAATCCTTACATATTCATTGATGGATGCAGATTAAAGAGAATATGAAAGCTATCGATGTCATTCCAATGTTAACACCTGCTGTGATGGATAAGATTGAAGCTGTTGTTCAAAGCAAACCAAAGCGCCCAGATTCATATAGATAGACAAATTTTAAGAATTATTTTGTCTAAAGAGTACTGCTATTCAGACTGAGTTTTTATCATTATGTGTATTTGCACCCCGTTTTTGCTTGTCATATGTGAAGGCACTAGACAGTTGTGTTGTTTCTGAACCAAACCTTTTATGGTGGTGCATATTCTACTTCTTCTTGGGCGGATGAGTTTTTCTCTTTCAGATTTGCTATAAATGTTGTCTTGAGTTTAGTTCCATGTGAGTGGTAATTGTGTACCAATCTGTCCTTGGGAAGATGGTAGTCCATTGTACTACCATTTTGTGGGCTGATAGAAGGTTGAATTGTTTCTTGTTTTGTGCTTTAAAAATTCTTTTGTGTGCTGCTATGCATTTGCTTTATATTGAAATCTCGTTAGGCTCCCAGCTGTAACTAGGTAATAACTTGATTACACTGATATTTTGATGCTTATACCACATTCTTTTCATTGATAAACTCTTTTGGTGTGGAAAGGTCCTTGTGAGCCCTTGCATGACAGAGTTTTTAACCCCGGCAAAAGTACTTAATTTTAGTGTTTTATGGCGATTTGCACCCTCAGGAATTTTTTGAACTAATTAAACACTGGCGCTCCTATTTCTGTAAATCTTCCCTTTGTACGACAATATTGTTGTTGCCAATTAAATATCATACAGGTTATGATGGACGACTATTCCATCTGATTTCGATTTTACTTGATATAATGTGAAATGACCTCTCATCTAAAACAAATCCCTTCATGGAGATCCCACTGAAAAATAAGAAAAAGAATAAACTCATCTAAGAAAAGTCATCAATCTGCAGACCAGGTTGGTTTGAGTACTTCGCTTCGGGATGAAATAAAACAGGAAAAAAATTACGATATACAATAATTTTAAAGCAATAAAAAAAAAATATTAAAAACATTACAAATCAGAGTACTAAATTATAAAAGAAGATGTGGAAAATCCGTTTTTCCGTTAGTATTACTTAAATATATTCGCTGCTTTTTAATTGAGTTCATTACCTTTCTAAATTAAAATAGAAAAAGACAAAATAGGGAAAGAGAGTATAATTATGAGACCTTCACCTATACGTGAAGTTAGGTTTGTTATTAAGGAAAATCCTAGATGCTAGGAACTGGATTGCAAACCTGAAGGATCTGGATAATGCTGTATTGGTAGCAAATTTAGCATTAAAAAACTCTACTTGTTCTTCCTACCTCAATATCAGAAGGTTCCTTGGAAAAGCCTGAATTTGAATCCTGGAATACTTCCAAGGCACCAATTCATACTCTGGCTAACAATACAAGGAAGGTGGCTACAGTCGACAGGCAACAAAGATGGGGGATCTATGTCCCAGAAAGGTGTGTGTTCCGTGAGTTAGGTGACACTCATTACTAGAAAAAAGGTGTTTTTCGACCGCCGATATGGTCGAATAACGATCGGCTAGCCGACTGGTGTCCGACCAAACACAACGGTCGGATAATGGGGGTTAGGGTTTGAGAAATTGAAGAAAAAATAAAAAATATAGTGAAATAGGGGGAAACTTACCTTTTTAGATTGAGAAATTATCGATTTGTGGAGAAATTGGCGGTTTGGGAAAGGGGTAGACGGATTGTTGAGTTTTTGGGGGAAGGGGGTCGGGTTTTTTTCTTTCGAGAGAGAGCGTGCATGACTGAAATAGGGTCAGACAATAATAAAATATTTTTTTAAACGTCCGTTGTGGTCGGACGTTTAAAAAAATATATTTAATAAAAATAAACTGATTTGTCCGACCGTCGCGCTCGGATAAGGGAGTCCGACTGAATTTCGGTCCGAAATTGTCGGTGGGAAATGTCTTGATTTTTAGTAGTGACTGAAACAACAGCTCACCTATTCTTTGAATGCTCTTAATCCAACAAATATATGGAAAACTCTGCTCAACTGGATGGCGGAAAGAAGAGTGATAGAAAACTGGCAAGAGGAAGTTGGCAGTCACAAAGGTGTTCTGGCAAGAGATCAAGAGAAGTGTTACTATGTTTTTTATTTGCTTCTGTCGTATACTATACTTGGTAGGAAAGGAACAAGAGGAGATTTCAAAATTTGCAAACTTCCAGTGAGCAGATAGTGAAAGACATTGTGCTTCAGCTTCATATGCATGGTCAAAAGTTGAAAAAATGGCAGCTTCTATCCACTCCCCCCTCAAAATACCCATGCATGATATAATAGATTATTTAGTTATCATTCCACTAAATACTTTTCAAGCCCTCACTTCATATACTAATACTTATCTGTAACGTCAATAATTTCATACTATTGCAGTATATATTTTAAAGACTCTAAACAACAAATTAGCAATTTTTAATTACTTAAAAGTAGGATGAATCAAAATAGTCGAGAAAAGATATGTTCATCATTTTTCTTGCTAGCTATAAAAGAAACAGAATAACAGAATAAGATAACCTAAGAGTCATGACATAATGTAGACACTGTACCAAATTTTGAATTCAATTTAGAAAGTTTACCTGAATTTAATGTACAGAGTGGATTCATAAGATTTTTGTACGCAATATTTCCATTGAAGTTAACTTTTGAAAATTAAAAGGGTTGCTATAAATATTTCGTAAAGGTGAACAACATATGCTTGGGATTTAGAATTGATTTTGCAATATTTTCTGGAAATAGTCAAAAAATAGTTATCAATATGTCATAGATCTTGATATCTCCCGCAACATAAGCTGTTAAAAATTATTCTTAAATGGATTTTGTAGGTAGAAAAAAAGAGCAACGAATTGGAAACTTACCCCAAGATACCGTGAATAATTCTTCCTTATCTCTAGAACTTATGCTGCAAATATATTCACGGATTACAATTGTTATGCACATTCTTAAAGATCCAAAGAAGAAAATATCCATTTCAGTTGAGGTGAATGTTTTGAAGAGTGATAAACAAAGGACCCAGTAGTTCTGGAGGAGAACCTGGTTCTTATAGAAAAGGGCACGACTGATCGAAAAGACTAAGGGTTGTAAATCCTTGCAGAACTAAGAACAGTGGCGCGTGTATGGTTATGCATCCTAGTCGGCTAAAAGAGGTTGTGTCGAGGCTGTGTCTTCGAAGTACGAATAAGAGTTGGAGCTAAATAAGGAAAGAGTCACGAGAAATCTTGTCTTGCTATAATTACAAGGTTTCCTTGTGAAACTCAACTAGGGTTATGAAGCCTATATAAAAGCCAGTAGTTGAGGCAGCCGATATTTAGTTATTCACATACAGAGAGTTGAGAGCATACACAAACGATCCAACAACTTTCGAAGTGACTTAACTGGAAGAGATAACTGTTGAAGGCTACTTAGTCAAACCTAGATATTCTTTCTAGGTTCTTGGTTTGTAAGTTGTCATAGTTCGGTGCTATTATTGTTTTACCTATGGTGCAATACAATTCCCGAAGGGGTTGCTAGCACAAACGCGGAAGAACAAACAAGAAAGATAAAGATAGAAGCAAGACAAAACTTGCTTCTTTCGAAAGAACAGTGAGGAACCTGTCTCAAAGCTCAATCAAAAGGGATGCAAGGATCACCTATACTATGCAACAATCCTCAAGAGAACATTGCCTCTTGCAAACTGAATGATCAAGAGGAATGTTCAATCGGACTAACCGAAAGCCACAAGTCCTTAAAAGCCCTCACCGGGGTTTTGCTCACGACGGAGACAAGAAGAAATGTGCTCGGCACTTTCATTCAATTCATCAATGTTCAAAAACTCGCTCCCTACAATGAAAGGAAACAAGGTTTATATAGGAAATACTAAGGGTAAACTAGTAAAAGGGTCACAGTTGACCAATAGAAATAAGCCACGCAGGGCTGAGTTAAAATGTGTTCGGCAGACTTTGACTTCGGTTCTCGATTGTCTGCTCGGACACACTTGTTTCCTTCGGACGCTCAATTGTCTTCGAGCTCATTGTCCTTGGTCACTTTGCCATCGGGCTCAAATCTGAAGATAATGCCTTCGATTCTTGAGCTCGGCCACTCAGCTTCGGAGCAATTGTTTTCCTTCGGCCAGGCTAAGTGAACATGCACATCGTGCAGCAGCTTGGCTTGGCTTCTTGTCATCGGTCTCCTCGGTGGATCGAACACTTGATCAGCACGTGTTCGGGCTGCATCATCCTCCCCTTCTTGAGAAGATTTCGTCCTCGAAATCAAGCCCTCCTCGTCCTCCGAAGTCGGACCTACAACACAAGGAACTAAGTCAGCAACATTAAAGGTGTTGGACACGTTATACTCACCAGGGAGGTCGATCACGTAGGCATTGTTGTTGATCTTGGTCAACACTTGAAATGGACCATCCCCTCGAGGAGCCAACTTTCCTTTCCTTTGGTTCGGGAAGCGTTCCTTTCGGAAGTGAACCCAAACCCAATCTCCCTTCTTTAATTCCAACTTTTTACGCCCCTTGTTTTTTTTTTAGGCAAC
This sequence comes from Petunia x hybrida, assembly GCA_037355625.1. Classification (NCBI taxonomy): domain Eukaryota; kingdom Viridiplantae; phylum Streptophyta; class Magnoliopsida; order Solanales; family Solanaceae; genus Petunia; species Petunia x hybrida. The sequence continues at coordinate 2,378,766 of JBBBVM010000055.1, forward strand.
CTTTGCATAGGCCTCCTCGAGGTTCTTCTTCACCCTTGCATGCAATTAGATCAAGGCAGCTGCTCGTCGAGTACCTTCAAAATCAAGAACAGAATCTCGAGGCAATGGGGTTAAATCAAGTGGAATCAAAGGATTAAAGCCATACACACATTCAAGCGGAGTCATGTTGATCATTCTATGCACCGTTCGATTGTATGCGAATTCCATCATGGGCAAACGATCAGCCCAGTTTCCAACCTTCCCGTTGGTCATTGCCCGAAGCAACGATCCCAAGGTTCGGTTAACTACCTCGGTCTGTCCATCAGTCTGAGGATGGTGAGACGTCGAGAATAGTAGCTTGGTGCCGAGGGCACCCCACAAACACTTTAAAAAATGACTCAAGAACTTCGAGTCTCGATCACTCACAATAGTACGAGGTACACCATGCAATTTTAACACGTTAGAAACAAACAATGTAGCTACATGCTGTGCATCATCACACTTTTTGCAAGGAATAAAGTGAGCCATTTTTGAAAAACGGTCAACCACAACGAAGATGCTATCATGTCCTCCCCCCGACCTCGGTAACCCCAAGACAAAGTCCATGGATATATCAACCCAAGGTCGATCAGGCACAGGCAACGGGGTGTACAATCCATGAGGGTTGGACTTCGATTTTGCTTTCTTGCAAACGAGACAAGCGTTGCAAAGCTTTTCCACATCTCGTCGCATTTTGGGCCAATGGAACTGCTCGGTCAAGATACCAAGAGTTTTATCGACACCGAAGTGTCCCATCAGTCCACCTGAGTGAGCTTCTCGAACCAAGAGCTCTCTCCACGATGACACTGGCACACAAACCCTCCCATTTTTGAAGAGGTAGCCATCATGCCACTGATATTTCTCAACCTTTCGGCCACTCAAGATTGCGTCTCGAACACATTTCAGCTTGGGATCGTCCTCGTACATCGACTTGATGCTTTCGAATCCCATGAGCCTAGAGGCGAGAGTGGTCGCTAAGGCAAATTTCCTTGATAGCGCATCGGCCACAACATTATCTTTTCCCTTTTTGTAATGAATTACATAGGGAAAGCTTTCAATAAATTCAACCCACTTGGCATGTCTTCGATTCAATTTCTCCTGACCTCGGAGATGTTTCAAAGATTCATGATCACTTTTGATCACAAATTCTCGAGGCCACAAATAATGCTGCCAATGGGCGAGTGCTCGAACGAGGGCATACAGTTCCTTGTCATACGTTGAGTAATTCAAGGCTGCACCCTTTAGCTTTTCGCTAAAGTAAGCGATCGGCTTCGAATCTTGCATCAGCACTCCTCCGATCCCAACTCCAGACGCATCACACTCGACTTCGAATGCTTTGCCGAAGTCAGGGAGTTGCAACAACGGGGCAGAACAAAGCCTCCGCTTCAACTCTTGGAAAGCCCTCTCTTGGGACTCTCCCCACACAAATGGATTGTCTTTCTTCACCAGCTCGGTTAAAGGAGCTGCCACGGTGCTAAAGTCACGAACAAACCTTCGGTAAAAGCTAGCTAAGCCATGGAAGCTACGAACTTGTGATACCGAGGTTGGAGTTGGCCAATCTTTGATGGCTTCGACTTTTGATTCGTCGACTTCGACACCATTAGCACTGACAACAAATCCAAGAAAGACTACACGATCGACACCAAAGGCGCATTTCTTGAAGTTGGCATACAACTTCTCTTCTCGAAGCTTATCTAGTACTTGCCTTAGGTGGTCGACATGTTCATCCACGGTTCTGCTATAAACAAGTATGTCATCGAAATAAACGACAACAAACTTATTTATGAACGGTTTGAGCACATGGTTCATCAGTCGCATGAATCTGCTCGGTGCATTGGATAAGCCAAAAGGCATCACCAACCATTCATAGAGACCGAATTTGGTCTTGAATGCAGTTTTCCACTCGTCTCCGGGTTTCATTCGGATCTGGTGGTAACCGGACCTGAGGTCTATCTTCGAAAAGCATGAAGAACCACTTAATTCATCTAGCATGTCATCTAATCGAGGGATAGGATGACGATACTTTACCGTTATTTTGTTGACTGCTCGACAGTCAACACACATTCGCCATGTCCCATCCTTCTTCGGAACAAGGATAACTGGAACGGCGCAAGGACTCAAGCTCTCTCGAACGAGGCCCTTGTTCAGCAATTCATCAACCTGCCGTTGGAGCTCTTTGGTGTCTTCGGGATTACACCGGTATGCAGGTTTGTTAGGTATTTGAGACCCTGGTACGAAGTCAATTTGGTGCTCGATTCCTCTCATCGGAGGTAATCCACCTGGCATTTCCTCGGGAAACATGTCCTCGAAGTCCTGCAAAACTTTACGAACAAACAAAGGCAAAGGGTTATCATTAGAAAAATCATCATTAGAGTTTAGAAAGATACCCTTGTGCACGAGGCAAATCATCATCTGACCGTGGTCGTTGCCTCGTAAGATCTCACCGGGTTGCATGATTGCACAAATTCCTTTCACTTCGATTGGTGAGTTTGTCTCTTCGGGCCCCAATTTTGCACCCATCGGAAGCTTAGCTTTGGCCGCTTCTTTCAATTCTTTCATTCGTTTATAGTCCTCGGTGACTTGTTTTGGAGACAAGGGTTTGAGTATAAAACTCTTCCCATCAAGCTTCACAGTGTAAGTGTTGGATCTGCCATTGTGAATAGCTGTTCGGTCATACTGCCATGGTCGACCCAATAGCAAATGACAAGCTTGCATCGGAACCACATCGAATATCATTTCATCTTGATACTCTCCGATTTTGAACTTGATCCACACTTGTTTGACAACTCTCAATTCTCCACACTCATTCAGCCATTGTAACTTGTAAGGGTGGGGATGCTTCATCGTAGGTAATCCCATTTGTGAAACCAAAGTTTGGCTCACTACATTGGCACAACTACCGGAATCAATGATCATCGAACACACCTTTCCCCTCACTCGACATCGGCCATGAAAGAGGTTTTCTCTTTGGTTGTCCTCTTCTTCAAGAGTCATGCAGCTCAAATTCCTTCGAACCACAAGAAACATTTCCGGATGATCAGCTTCGGCAGCCTCATGATCATCATCAACTTCAGCTCGATCAGTCTCCTCGATATTTTCCTTCTCGGTGTCACTCGCTTGCTCATGGACGGTTCCATCTTCGAGCAAAAGCATAACTTTGCGAGTTGGACACTCTTTTGCCATGTGACCATAACCTTTGCATTTGTGACACTGAATATTTGAAGCACTAGGAGAGCTTAGTTGCACTTTACCTCCCACTTCTCTTGGTTGGTTAACGGTCACACCTCTTTCGAAGGGTCTCTTCGAATCTCGAACAGTGTTAGCACTTGCTTGGTTTGGACTCTTCCATTCTTTACTTCGGTTCAAAGGAGTAGAAGTAGTGACTCCGCGATACCGGTTTGCCTTATCGTCCTTCACCAATTTTTCAGCTTCGGTGGCAGCATCAAACACACCTTCCAACGTGTGGTACACGTGGAGTCTCAACTGAGATGACACATCCCTAGCCAAGCCATTTTTGAATCTGATAATGGCTTGCTCTTCGTCTTCGACCAGATCAAGATTCAATCGAACCTTTTCGAACTCATCGTGATACTCTTGGACTGACTTGGACCCTTGCTTCAACTCATAGAGCTTTTGCATTTGAGTCTGCCTGTACTTGGCACTCAAATACTTACCATCCATCGCTCTCATCAACTGTGGCCAGGTAGTTACTACTGGATAGTCATTCCTTCATCTATGTCTCTTGTCAGATTCCCACCATGTTGATGCATAAGCTTCGAACGAAGCAATGGCATGGGCAGCTTTTCTCTCATCGGTCATCTCATTGGTTTCAAAGATGCGCTCCATTTTAAGCTTCCATTCAAGATACTCATCGGGATCACTAGTTCCTTTAAAGGGTGGAATAGTGATCTTGACACTGTTCAAGTTTGAGTCTCGAACACCACGAACCTGTTCGAGAAACTCATCTTCTCGATCATCAGCCTCACGCCCAATATTTCTTTCAACATTTGCGCCTCGGCCTCGACCTCGGAAATTTCCACGTCCTCGGTGAGCTTGCCTTCGTTGAGCGAATGGCGGCTCACGCTCATATTCGTCCTCGGGAAATTCCTCTTCATCAATCTCTTCGGTTACAGCACCAAGGTCTCTTCGGGCCCTTGGAAGTGGTAACCTCTCTCCTCGGGGAATGCCCAAGTTTTGTTGTGCTTGAGGATTGCCCAAGTTAAGCTCTCTTCGAATTGCTTCACTCGTCAACTGATGTTGTCGAAGAAACTCAGCATACAGCTCTGGTTTCATCGGAGTGGATTCGCTTGTTCCAGCGCCGGACCCATGCATGGCCACGGACGCACTTCCCTGTTCGAGTTGAGTTACTCGAGCACTCACTCCTCTCACATCGGCACTGACACTGTGTATCGCAGCCATGAGATCGGCTAACGACAACTCAGGCTTCTCAATGCTTTTGCCATCGTTTCCAGCCATTGTACCTGCGCAAGTCAAAGATCAAACAAAAGTTAGGGTTAGAAATCACCTCACACACTCCCTCACCTTTGATGGGTGGCACTCGGGTCCACTCAATTTATGGGTTCGGTTTTTGATCACTCAAAGACTTGGTAACAGTGGCTCGTCTGATTGATCGGTCCTCTAAGATCCTTCAAGTTCGACAATAGTCACTGCCTCTTCGGGAAGAGTGAAGTGATGTTCGACTCGATGGAACGGACGCTTTTTCAACTGAGCTCGGGGAGTCAAAGGAATTTCTACGAAAGTTTGGACTTCGGTCACCCCTTCGCACGAATTTCTATCAGCTTAAAAGAGTTAGTACGACCTTGAGTAGGACAATTACTCAAAAGATCCACCAACTAGAATTTTGACACGAAAGAAAGTGAGAACCTAGGAGAATATACCCTTTGATTCCCTTTTGGAATCTTTTTCGATCACACCCACTCCTGTCCGTACAAGAGTGGTCCCTCCTTGGTACGGATAGGGTTTTACCTTATCCACTTTCCTTTTTCAGCCGACAATTTTCACCTGGGGTTTTGATGTTAAAATTTTAACCCCTTTCTTCTTCAATGGAACAGTGACTTTGCTCCGGCGTACGGACACAACAACTTCGGTTCACTGACCACGAATTTCAACAGATCTGGGTTGCTTTATCGACTCCGGTTTCATCAGCATCGGAGGAATTCAGTTCTTCGAGCTAAGAACCAGCTCGTTCGAGTCGTACACTGTTACGACTTTGTAACAAGTTTCCGGCGTACGGACTTCGATTTAAGCTCAGAACTTCGATTTTTAAGCAACAAACAAACCCAAATCACTCAAGAACCACCAATCTTCACCGGTTTCTTGCAAACACAGTGGGGTTCGAGTTTTCAGTCACCATTAAAGCTCAAAACAGTCCAAAAATTCACCAAGAAACCCTAGTCACGAAATTGGTACGTCGGGTACTTGTTGGATTCGGAACTTGATGGTGAACAAGATTCAATGGTTGTTTTTCCCAAACAACCAACAATCAAACATAATTTTTGAATTTTCCTTTTAACACTTTTTTTTTTTTTTTTTTTTTGTAAAATAACAACACCAACAGTAACAAAATTCAAGAACACGAAAAGGAAACAAAGACACAAAAACGCACGAAGATAATGAACAGGATTGAGGTTGTAAGAACAAACTCAAACCGTGCTCTGATACCAAGATGGTGCAATACAATTCCCGAAGGGGTTGCTAGCACAAACGCGGAAGAACAAACAAGAAAGATAAAGATAGAAGCAAGACAAAACTTGCTTCTTTCGAAAGAACAGTGAGGGACCTGTCTCAAAGCTCAATGAAAAGGGATGCAAGGATCACCTATACTATGCAACAATCCTCAAGAGAACATTGCCTCTTGCAAACTGAATGCTCAAGAGGAATGTTCAATCGGACTAACCGAAAGCCACAAGTCCTTAAAAGCCCTCACCGGGGTTTTGCTCACGACGGAGACAAGAAGAAATGTGCTCGGCACTTTCATTCAATTCATCAATGTTCAAAAACTCGCTCCCTACAATGAAAGAAAACAAGGTTTATATAGGAAATACTAAGGGTAAACTAGTAAAAGGGTCACAGTTGACCAATAGAAATAAGCCACGCAGGGCTGAGTTAAAATGTGTTCGGCAGACTTTGACTTCGGTTCTCGATTGTCTGCTCGGACACACTTGTTTCCTTCGGACGCTCAATTGTCTTCGAGCTCATTGTCCTTGGTCACTTTGCCATCGGGCTCAAATCTGAAGATAATGCCTTCGATTCTTGAGCTCGGCCACTCAGCTTCGGAGCAATTGTTTTCCTTCGGCCAGGCTAAGTGAACATGCACATCGTGCAGCAGCTTGGCTTGGCTTCTTGTCATCGGTCTCCTCGGTGGATCGAACACTTGATCAGCACGTGTTCGGGCTGCATCAACCTATATGCTTACTTTAGAAGCAATTGTATTAGGTGAACCATTGTGAGATTACTTTGTAAAGCTAGAGTTTAGCTTTTTTGAGTGATGAGGATCTAGAGTGTAGCCCCTTGGTTACAGAGTGTTGTAATCTAAAACTTGCTCTTTGTGTTAGTGGATTGGTTCAAAAATTCCAGAGTGTGGGTCGTGGTTTTTCCCCCCTTGAGCAAGAAGTTTTCCACGTAAAAACACCTTGTTCTGTTGGTTTGCATTTTGTGTGTGTCGTGGTGTTTGTTGTGGAAAGCTATTGCGACAAGAACAAGGTTCTTGATAAAAAGAGGTCAATTCTTGGAAAAAAATTGGAGGACACTATTCAACCCCTTCTAATGTCTATAGGAGGTGCTTAGATTATAACAATTTCAAAACAAGATAATCTAGAGTGTTATTGAAGATAAGACTTCTTAGAAGTAAACACATTGTACTACTGGAACAATTTAGGACTCCGGGCGCTAACAATTGCAAGACGTAATATTAATTAATAGGGTAAAGAAAACCAGTGAACAATTTTCAAACTGCATTATGGTGGTACATCAAATTGTGAAGTGCATAAACATTACAACTACCTTGAACTCTCTGTCCTACTTATTCTTCATAGTGTACAAATACAATTCAATATATTATTGAATTAATACGATATTCATGTAAACAAAATCAAATAAACCATAGGAAGAATAAGTGAAACTTCAAATAAGTAATGTACCACAATTCTCGTAGGGAAAAACCTAAAGCTCCAATGAGTGCCGTTGTATGGAAGTAATTCGGTGAATAATAAATAGTCCCAAGACAAGAGGTGTTAAAGTAGCAACAAAGGCAAAAGTCAAATTGTAGTTGGTTTATATCTCTTTTGTAGTCTTGTTTTAGGATCCAACTTGAAATACGACAACTTTGAATCAGAGTTTGACATCCATGTAAATACATCCTATAAGGTTTTTTCAAACTAATATTGCTAAGGATTAACTACAATTTTATCCAACTAAAATTGTATTGCTTATTTTAAAATAAATATATCTAATAAATGATGTTAGGAAAATAGTAAATGACAATTTTATCTATTGTGGATTTATTTAATGAAGGGCAAAAAGTTCAATCAACATTTCACTAAGGTCTTTGTGCTTTTAATATATATAGAGTATAGATAGATATTGATGTTCGGCATTTTATGCCTACTTTTCCTTAATATTTCCGCACATTTGAGCTTGTTTTGCACTCGTTTGGTAGCTTTTGAATGTGGTTTTACGCTGATGTTGTGTTGTTTGTGTGTAGGTTGTTACGCGATGCATTTGGAGCGTTTCGGGGCTTGATTGACCGTGAATTGGTTGAAGGATGGTTGAAGATTGGATTGAGCACACAAAGGCACGACACGAGCCGTGTTTTGGAGCGAAAGAAGAGCATTTTGGCTTGGCGCTCTAGCCCACGCGCCGCGCTGCCTAGCGCGCGCAGTGGCTAGGCGCGGTTCATGGCGCGCCGCATGGCCATGGCGTGCAAGAAATGGCGGAGTCTGGCTGTTCTCATGCTTTCCGAGGCGCGGGGCGCCCGTTATAGCGCCCCTTGTGCGCGTTTTTACGTCCTATTTCTTCTAGCATCGGGTCTAACTTATTACTAAGGGTTTGGAAACATTATAAATAGTTTATTACTTAGTTTTTGTAAGGAGTTCTTGACTTTGGAGCAATATTGAGAGCTACACACTTCATTGAACAAGGGTTATTCCCAATCTTTCATCTATTACATCAAGTATTTCATTATTACACCAAATCTTTGCCTTGTGATTATGAATATGTGTGGCTAATTTCCTAACGTTCTGGGGTTAGAGTTTACATGAAAGTTGATTGTTGAAGATTGATTCCTATTGATTGAATCCCATAACGGGTTACTTATTCTTTCTTGATTTAACTTGTATAATTGTTAGAGCTCGATAATTATACATCATCTATGGTTTTTGGGTTGAACTCGAAAGAGAGAATCTAATTACGTAATAAGGAAGAATAGAACTAGTTTGTGAACCCGGGCATCGGGGAATCAATTCGCGGGTAGGATAGACATATACTTGCTTGCCTAGTTTAACTCATTACAGAGATCGTTAATGCGTGCATGTGATTTAATCCATAGACATATAGGGATTAAAGTAGCTTGCATAGATTGTGAAGAACTGAAAGGTTTTCATAATTACAATTACTCTGTCAGTTAGTAATCTGGGATTTAAGAAGTGGAATCAATTGAATACATCAACTGGATTGTTCGTAATTCTGACCCTGGATCGCTCTCTCGATATTGTTAACAACCAAAGTTCTGCCCCGTTGCTCGATTACATCTTTAGCACTTTACTTACTGCGTTTTAGTATAAAAACTCTTACAACCATTGGAAAAAGACCCCTGGATAGTTTGTCAGGAATTGTTTATTAAGCACTAGTCTGCATAGTCCTCGTGGGAACGATACTCGACTTTGTCACTTTATTACTTGGCGACCGCGTATACTTGCGTGTGCGTTTGGGAGCAACAAGTTTTTAGCGCCGTTGCCGGGGACTAATTACGGACTAATTACTTTTGAACAATTACTTAATTGCTATTCAGGTTTAATTTTTTGTTGAGTTTCTTGTGCTGTTTCAGGCAATAGGTTTTGAATGCAAAGGAACAAAAAGGACGAATCACTCGCACCTTTTGATCCCGAGCCTGAAAGAACCTTGAGGAAGACAAAGAAGGAAGCGAGAGATCGAGAAGCATTAGCAATTGTACTTGCCTCTCTTCCTGTTGAAATGGCTGAAGAACAAGCAGTAGCAGTGCGAGATGTGGCTCTTCCTAGTCTGAAAGAAGTAGAGTCAAGTATTGTGAAGCCTGCTATTACTGGAAATTTTGAGATCAAGCCCGGCATGATTCAGTTGCTGCATGTGACGGGGCAGTATGGTGGATTCCTGCATGAAGATCCGCAGCAACAGTTGCAGAACTTTCTGGAGATCAGTGATACTTATACACCGGCAGGTGTGCCTACTGATTATGTGCGAATGACTTTGTTCCCATTTTCATTGATTGGGACAGCAAGGAAGTGGTTAAAGGCTGAAAAGCCTGGGTCTATCACTACTTGGGAGGATTTAGCTAAGAAATTCTTGGCTAAGTTTTATCCGTCTGCTAAGACGGCCAGGTTGAGGAGTGCAATTTTGTCCTTCAGGCAGTTTGAAGGCGAATCATTATATGCAGCCTGGGAGAGATTTAAAGCGTTATTGAGAGATTGTCCTCACCACAATCAAACTAATGAGGTTATTGCACACACTTTTGTTGAGGGGTTGAACCAACATACTAAGATTGTGGTTGATGCTGCTGCTGGAGGCCAAGTGCTGGCCTTAAATTTTGAACAGATCTATGACTTACTTGATAAGTTTTCACAGAGCAATCCTGATTGGCAAGGTGATGGCAGAGCTAATATACATAGTGAGGGGGCTAGCAGAGCTGCTACGCAGAAAGCTGCTGGGGTACTTCAACTAGATGGAATTACAGAGTTGCGAGCGAAGATGGATGCTATTTCCAATCAAATCAACAAGCTGGCTCTCCAAGCAAAGCCACAACCAGCTCCAGTGCAGCAAGTTCAGACCTTTTGTGAAGTATGTGGTGAGGATCATAGCACTGAGGTTTGTCCCTCTAACCCAGAGTCAGTATATTATGTGGGTAATCAGAACAGATCACAGGGCCAAAACTGAAATCAGTATGGTAATAATTATAACACGGGTTGGCGTAATCACCCAAATTTTTCTTGGAGGGATACCTGTGAGCAGTTTCAGGGTAATGAGAGAGCCTAATTTACTCAAAACAATGCACCACAGCAGGGATCACAGTCTCAGGCTCAACCACAACAATCTATGGAGGATATGCTCAAGAAAATTCTTGCAGGGCAGCAAAAGCTCATTGATGAGTCAGCATCTCAGGCACAAACAATTAAAGATTTGAGCAATGCACAGAAAGATCTTGAAAGACAATTGGGGCAGCTTGCTGGAGCACAAAATAATAGACCTCGGGGTGCTTTACCGAGTGATACAGAGAAGAATCCTAGAGAATTTGTGCAAGCAGTGACTTTGAGGAATGGAAGAGCACTGGAGGAAGTTCCCCCAAAGCCAAAGAAGCCTGTTGGTGAGTTAGAGCCAAATGTTGATAGGGAAGTGGAAAAAGAAGCAGAAAAAGTAACTGAAAAGCAGCCCGAGTCTGCTATTGTGAGACCACCACCACCTTTCCCGCAGAGACTTCAGAAGCAGAAAGTTGATGCAGCATGCAAGAAATTTTTGGAGATATTGAGTCAAATTCAGGTAAATATTCCTTTGGTGGAGCTTTTGCGGGATGTTCCCAAATATGCTAAATACATCAAGGATATTGTTACTAACAAGAGAAGATTGACTGAGTTTGAGACAGTTGCACTTACTGAGGAGTGCAGTTCCAGAGTTAGAAGCAAGCTTCCGCAGAAATTGAAGGACCCGGGCATTTTTACCATCCCTTTGAAAATTGGGGAACATGAGGTTGGTCGTGCTTTCTGTGATTTGGGTGCTAGTGTGAATTTGATGCCTTCTTCAGTTTTTAGGAAGCTAGGCCTGGGTGAGCCACGACCCACTACTGTGACCCTGCAGCTTGCTGATAGATCTTTGACATGCCCCGAGGGGATTATTGAGGATGTGCTTGTACAAGTGGGTCAGTTCATATTACCCGTTGATTTTATTATTCTTGATTATGAAGCTGATCCTGAGGTTCCTCTCATCTTGGGAAGAGGATTTTTGGCTACTGCTGATGCTGTTATTCGAGTCAGGGCTGGTAAGATGATTATGAAGGTAAATGGGGAAGAAGTTGTGTTTAATGTGTTCAGAGCTACCCAGCTTCCTTCTCACTATGAAGAGTTGTCCATGGTAAAAGTGATAGATAATGAATTGACTGCTGAAGAGAGGTCCTTCTTGGCTTCTAGTGTTGATTCTTTAGAAAGGGCACTCTTATGTGATGATGATGATATCCTGAAGGATGAAGATACTGAAGAATATGTGGAGGTTCTTAATATGCAGAGTAGATTCATCCCAGGGTGGAAGAAATTTGAGGAGCTTGATAGACCGTTGACCTTAGCTCCTGCTAAACCGTCTATTGAGAGAGCTCCTAATCTTGAGCTCAAACCTTTACCCGCACATTTACGATATGCTTATTTGGGTGAAGGTAATACTTTGCCCGTGATCCTTTCTTCTTTGTTGTCTGATGTGCAGGTTGAGAAGGTGTTGCGGGTATTGCGAGAGCGCAAGAGAGCTATTGGCTGGACTATTGCTGATATTAGAGGGATTAGTCCTTCTTTCTGCATGCATAAAATTCTCTTGGAGAAAGAGCATAAGCCGTCCATAGAGCAGCAGAGGAGGCTAAATCCAATCATGAAGGAGGTGGTGAAGAAAGAAGTTATCAAGTGGCTGGATGCTGGTATAATTTTTCCTATCTCTGACAGCAAGTGGGTGAGTCCAGTGCAATGTGTTCCTAAGAAAGGGGGCATGACAGTGGTGAAGAATGAGAACAATGAGTTGATTCCTACAAGAACTGTTACAGGGTGGCGAATTTGCATTGATTATAGGAAGCTCAACAAGGCCACCAGGAAAGATCACTTCCCACTCCCTTTTATTGATCAGATGTTGGATAGACTTGCAGGCCATGAGTATTACTGTTTCTTGGATGGGTATTCGGGCTACAATCAAATTGTGATAGCCCCTGAAGACCAAGAGAAGACCACTTTTACTTGTCCATATGGCACCTATGCATTTAGGAGGATGCCATTTGGGTTGTGTAATGCCCCTGGGACTTTTCAGCGATGCATGATGGCTATTTTCACTGACATGGTGAAAAAATTTGTGGAGGTATTTATGGATGATTTCTCAGTGGTTGGTGATTCGTTTGATGAATGTTTGAAAAATCTTGATGCTGTGCTGAGCCGTTGTGAAGAAACAAATCTGGTGCTGAATTAGGAAAAATGTCACTTTATGGTTCAAGAAGGCATAGTACTTGGGCACAAGGTGTCAAAGCAAGGAATTGAGGTTGATAAAGCAAAGATTGAGGCTATTGAGAAATTACCACCACCTATCTCTGTTAAGGGGGTGCGTAGTTTCTTGGGACATGCAGGGTTCTATAGACGTTTCATAAAGGACTTCTCTAAAATCTCCACTCCCTTGTGCAAATTGTTAGAGAAGGATGTGAAATATGTGTTTGACGATGCATGTATCAAGGCGTTTGAAGAGTTGAAGAAAAGGTTGGTGACCGCACCAATCATCATTGCTCCTGACTGGTCTTTGCCATTTGAGTTGATGTGTGATGCGAGTGATAATGCTATTGGGGCTGTTCTAGGCCAAAGAATTGGAAGAATTTTTCACTCCATCTATTATGCAAGTAAGACGCTTGATGCAGCCCAGTCTAATTATACTACCACTGAGAAGGAGTTGCTAGCCGTGGTTTATGCTTTTGACAAATTCAGATCTTATTTGGTTGGCACTCGAGTTGTTGTCTACACTGATCATGCCGCAATCCGGTATTTGTTTGAAAAGAAGGACTCCAAGCCTAGACTCATTAGATGGGTTCTCTTATTGCAAGAGTTTGATGTTGAAATTCGAGATCGCAAGGGTACTGAGAATCAAGTTGCTGATCATTTGTCAAGGCTGGAGAATAGAGATCATGTAGATGAAGGGCCCGAGATTAAAGAGGTGTTTCCTGATGAGCAACTTTTTGCTCTTGATGCAGCTGAGGTGCCGTGGTATGCTGACATGGTGAATTTACTTGTGAGTAATGTGTACCCCCCTGGGGCAACTGCTGAGCAAAAGCGTAAACTCCTTCATGAGAGCAGATTTTATGTGTGGGATGAGCCCTATTTGTACAAGATAGGAGTTGATCAACTAGCTAGGAGATGTATTCCAAGGGAAGAAGTAGAGCCGATTCTACAGAGCTGCCATTCCTCTCCTTATGGTGGCCACCTTGGTGGAGATCGAACGGCTGCAAAGGTACTTCAATCTGGTTTCTTTTGGCCTACTTTATTTAAAGATGCTCATGCACTAGTGAAGCAATGTGATCGTTGCCAAAGAACGGGTACCATTACTAGGCGTCACGAGATGCCTTTGAACAATATCTTGGAGATTGAGCTGTTTGATTGTTGGGGTATTGATTTCATGGGTCCATTCCCACCTTCTATGGGCAATAAATACATCCTAGTAGCAGTTGATTATGTGTCGAAATGGGTGGAGGCTATTGCACTTCCAACGAATGACGCGAGTGTGGTGGTGAAGTTCGTGAAGAAGAATATTTTCACTCGTTTTGGGACACCGCGAGCTATCATTAGTGATGAAGGTACGCATTTTTGTAACCGGTTGTTCAATAAGTTATTGGCTAAGTATGGGGTTCGCCACAAGGTGGCTACTGCTTATCATCCCCAAACTAGTGGCCAAGTGGAAGTGTCTAACAGAGAGATCAAGCAAATCCTTGAGAAGACTGTGAATGCCTCGAGGAAGGATTGGGCTATGAAGTTAGATGATGCTCTCTGGGCCTATCGAACTGCATTCAAAACGCCTATTGGAACCTCTCCATATAGGCTTGTTTATGGTAAGGCCTGTCACTTGCCGGTTGAATTAGAGCATAAGACGTATTGGGCTATTCAAAAGCTCAACTTTGATATGGCTTTAGCGGGTGAGAGGAGGATGCTCCAACTGCATGAACTTGAAGAGTTCCGTTTCCATGCGTATGAAAATGCGAAATTATATAAGGAACGGACAAAGAAGTGACATGATAAGCACATTGAGCATCGCTCTTTTGAGCCCGGGCAGCGTGTATTGTTGTTCAACTCGAGGTTGAAATTGTTTCCGGGCAAGTTGAAGTCAAGATGGTCGGGGCCTTTTGAAGTTGTTCGTGTTACCGCACAGGGTGCGATTGCATTGAGAGCCCCGGGTTCTGAGAGCATGTCCCACGCTTGGGTTTGTACTTAGAATTAAAAATCGGTGCGAAAAAAACGTGCTCGGGCGCGTTCGGGAGTGCCCCGCGCCTCCCAAAGCGCAAGGAAAAAGCTGAAGCAAAGAGGCTGGGCGCGGTAGGGAGCGCCCCGCGCCTCCCACCGCGTGAAGCTTGGCAGAATGTCCTGGAAATGGCACGCTTTTGGCCTGCGGCGCGGGCCTAAACGCGCAAGGCCAGATTTTTTTGGTTCTAAATGCGGGTCAACGGGTTTGACCCGAAATTCTTTAACCCCAACCCCTATAACCCCGATTCCTAACATCTTTTCTCCCTTATTTTCACTACAAACACTCTCTACACATACACTAATTCACTTGCAACAATTGAACTCATCCCAAATCTTGTGCAATCACCTCTAACACCTTCAAGTAAGTACATTACTACTCTTCCTTCTTAATTACATGTAAGTTGTCTTCATTATTGCTCATGGGTGATTCTCTTAGCTAGTTACAAGCTTTTTCATAAAAATTCAATCTTGATGTGCTTAATTGTCTATGATGCTTAGTATAGAACTTGTGACTTGTAAAAAGAGATCTCCCAACAATTTGGGAGGGTTGGCACATTACAAAATCCATTGAAATTGCTCGTTCAAATTTGTGCACACTAGGTGTTTGTGAAAAAGCCTCAAAGATGAAATATCAATGACATTGTGAATTCTTGAGTAGCAATGCATTCCTTAGGCTTACTATGAACATTAGGTGTTGCATACACACTAGATTTGATCATGAGGCACCCACACTAGCTTGATTTTAAAAATTCAAAACGGGGCATATTTTGCCAAGGCTAGTTTTGTTCAAGTGTGGGGTTGCTCGTGCCATTGAAACAAGTGATTGACACATAGAGTGTGTGATAAGTGTGGGGTGGTACCCTTGAGCTTGAATTGTTTTTGGTGCTTAGCTATACATCTCACATTGATGTTTGTGTTTGTGTAGGTACCATGGTAGCCACATCTCAAAAGGCGAGTTCTTCATCCACCGCGGGCCCGAGGAGAGAACCTCAAGCCGGGCCTTCATCCACAAAGCAAAAGGGTAAGGCACCGGCCAAGCCCATGGCAAAGGCTAAGGCCAAGATTCCAAAGGACGCGGTGCCGATACCACGTCCCGGAGGCAAGACTCGGTATGGCCTCCCTTTTGTGAAGAAGGGAGATTGCCAAACATGGTATAAAAATGTGCGGCTTGCGGGGTACATACCCGAGCAAGCCATTGATAAACGGGAGGTGCTACAAAAGTTTAGAGATGTGGCCGAGCAGATCATTGCCCTCAAGTGGACTCAGTGTTTGAGAGTCCGGGGCACGCCAACTTGGACATGGTCCAAGAACTTTATGCCAACTGGGAGCCCGATGAGGTGTGGAGAGATGATGATGTGGTGACGGTTCGGGGGGTGAAGGTGAAGTTAGATCCATCGGCATTGAATGCCTTCTTGGGGGTAGCTGACCCTGATTATGATGCGTTGAGAGAGTACATCAAGAAACCGGATTACACGGCCTTGCGGGAGACCCTATGTGGTGAGGGCTCCACGCATAAGTGGGGGCGAGCGAGGTTCAAGCTAAAACGGTGGATCCGCAGGAGGATGAGAACACGGATTCAGATATTGTGGCCGATGATCCGGACAGTGAGTATGAGACTGATCATGAGGCGGAGGCCTAGGTCCACACTCCCGCGCACCATCCAGATTTCAGGGCAGTTTTCTTGTACTCTTACTTTTGCACTTACTTCTTTGTCGCACTGGGACATTGCTTAGTTTAAGTGTGGGGTGGGGTACTGCCCTTTATCTATTTTTGAGGTTAGGATGCATGTACCTTAGGACTTTTTCTTTTGTCACTTGACTTTGTTTTGAGTTATTTCTTGCTTTAATATATGCAAAAATGAAAAAAAATTAGAAAACCAATGAAAAATTCCAAAAAGATTTTCCTTTTAGTTGTTTTAGTGGTACATGTCATCCGCCCCGTGGTTTTTCTTATGGCCTCGGTTCTTTTCCACGGGTGGGCCTTTGAACCGGGTAGTTTTTTATTTCTAGGATTAGGATAGTTAGTTGTAGATGACCCTAGGCTAAGGAAAAAGGTAGAATGCTAGGTGCCTTTGATTTGTTTGATACCGATGGACTTGATCGCATGTGCTATTTGTGGTGTCCTTGGTTTTAATTTGATGCATGCCTAGAGAAAGGAAAAAATGGAACAACCCCCTTGAGATGCTTGAGTCCGCTTGCTTGACTTGAGTGCTAACTTTTGTGCATGAGTGCTTAAATTTCCACAAGTTGCATTCTAGAGGCTTAGTTGAGAGTTGTTAATGGAACCTCTTTGTGTGAACCATGTGCAATGTGTGTGTGAGGCATGTTCTTATTTGCTCCATGTTGCGTACTAATGTCTAGAACTTGCCCCGTGTGTGTGCAAAGCGAAATCCTAGGTTCGCTCTAGTCGGGAGATGATACAAGGCCTTCTTTTGTTAGCCTACCCTTACATATATACCTTGGAAAATTGTTGTTGTGATTTCTTTGACCCTTTTTGTTGGCACCCACACCCCGAGCCTACCCATTTATTCTTAATTGACTCTTTCGGCCCTTACTCCTTAAGCACTTTATTGATATTGTGTAGATGATTGGAGTTGTGGTTGGATGTTGGGAGGTTCTTGAGTGGAACTAATAAAGGGGAATACTTGTGAAATTTGTGAAGTAGTGAAAAACATTGGCAAGGTTGGAAGTTAATGAAATTGAAAAAAAAGAGAATGAAATGAGAAGAAAAGAAAAGAAAGAAAAAAAAAAAAGCAAAGTTGAAAAAAGAAAAAAAGAAAGATGTCCATCCCTTGCTAGTGTGTGATTGAAAATAAAAATGCTACTTGTTGGAAAGGTGTATGTGTGACACTTGTGATTGGGTGGTTTAATGAGAATTGTGCTTGAAATTAAGTGTGATGTATTAAAGTGCTTAGGGAGGTAGTCACTATTACCATATGTATCCTACCCGCCCCTTAGCCTACATTACGACCTTTCTAAAGTCCTAGTTAATCCCGATTGGAGTGAGCCTATATTAGTGGAGTCCTACACTACGGGCAAGCCTATGGTACGTTGTGTGTGACATGTGAGCCTTTCATGAGAGTGAGTGAATTCATTTGTTATTGCCCCCGTTCTATTCATGATACTTGCTTTTGTGTGTGATCTTTGGGGGGCACTCTATTTGATATTGGTGAGGGTACGTGGTTTGCATGAAGTAGGTGAAGTTGATGGCTTTTGATTGAGTAGATAGGTGTGAATTTGTGGGAGCATGGTTGCATTAAGTTGAGTTTTGTGCATTTGAGCTATTTTGGGGTGGTTGTTCTCATATTTTTGGTTTTGGTAAATTGTTGGCATGTTGTGGACCCAAGGTGGTCATGTGCGCATTGGTTCAATGGTCGGTATCAACCATAGTCATAGGCAGACCTGTTTTACCTAGGATGGGAAGTGAGATGTGACTTGCTCGAGGGCGAGCAAAGGTGCAAGTGTGGGGTGGTGATGTTCGGCATTTTATGCCTACTTTTCCTTAATATTTCCGCACATTTGAGCTTGTTTTGCACTCGTTTGGTAGCTTTTGAATGTGGTTTTACGCTGATGTTGTGTTGTTCGTGTGTAGGTTGTTACGCGATGCATTTGGAGCGTTTCGGGGCTTGATTGAGCATGAATTGGTTGAAGGATGGTTGAAGATTGGATTGAGCACACAAAGGCACGACGCGAGCCGAGTTTTGGAGCGAAAGAAGAGCATTTTGGCTTGGCGCTCTAGCCCACGCGCCGCGCTGCCTAGCGCGCGCAGTGGCTAGGCGCGGTTCATGGCGCGCCGCATGGCCATGGCGTGCAAGAAATGGCGGAGTCTGGCTGTTCTCATGCTTTCCGAGGCGCGGGGCGCCCGTTATAGCGCTCCTTGTGCGCGTTTTTACGTCCTATTCCTTCTAGCATCGGGTCTAACTTATTACTAAGGGTTTGGAAACATTATAAATAGTTTATTACTTAGTTTTTGTAAGGAGTTCTTGACTTTGGAGCAATATTGAGAGCTACACACTTCATTGAACAAGGGTTATTCCCAATCTTTCATCTATTACATCAAGTATTTCATTATTACACCAAATCTTTGCCTTGTGATTATGAATATGTGTGGCTAATTTCCTAACGTTCTGGGGTTAGAGTTTACATGAAAGTTGATTGTTGAAGATTGATTCCTATTGATTGAATCCCATAACGGGTTACTTATTCTTTCTTGATTTAACTTGTATAATTGTTAGAGCTCGATAATTATACATCATCTATGGTTTTTGGGTTGAACTCGAAAGAGAGAATCTAATTACGTAATAAGGAAGAATAGAACTAGTTTGTGAACCCGGGCATCGGGGAATCAATTCGCGGGTAGGATAGACATATACTTGCTTGCCTAGTTTAACTCATTACAGAGATCGTTAATGCGTGCATGTGATTTAACCCATAGACATATAGGGATTGAAGTAGCTTGCATAGATTGTGAAGAACTGAAAGGTTTTCATAATTACAATTACTCTGTCAGTTAGTAATCTGGGATTTAAGAAGTGGAATCAATTGAATACATCAACTGGATTGTTCGTAATTCTGACCCTGGATCGCTCTCTCGATATTGTTAACAACCAAAGTTCTGCCCCGTTGCTCGATTACATCTTTAGCACTTTACTTACTGCGTTTTAGTATAAAAACTCTTACAACCATTGGAAAAAGACCCCTGGATAGTTTGTCAGGAATTGTTTACTAAGCACTAGTCTGCATAGTCCTCGTGGGAACGATACTCGACTTTGTCACTTTATTACTTGGCGACCGCGTATACTTGCGTGTGCGTTTGGGAGCAACAGATATAAATATAAACAGATATATACGATACGATATGATGCGATATGATATGATGATATACTGATATGATGTGCTACGATAGATTAAAGTACATAGAAAAAGACATAACGGGGAAAGAGAGTATATTTATGAGACCTTCACCTATACGTGAAGTTAGGTTTGTCATTAAGATAGTTTGGCAAACATAAATTTTTCTGATGATTTGTTGCCATAAAAGAACTAAAAATAGAGTTTTTATTTTGCATCTAGAAAAAGCTAATTCTTTGTGCTACTCAAAATAAATATCCCCTTCGTCTCAATTTTTGTGGCGGTGTTTGATTTGCTATGGAGTATAAAAAAGAAAAAAAAATTGTAAAATTTGTGATCTAAAACAAATCATAGAAATTTGTGTGGCTGAAAATTATTTCATGAAAGCAAATTTTTTCTACTTAAAGAAAGATGAACTAAAAAGAAAGTTGTGTCATAGGTCAAAGGTAGCACTTTTTTTTTCTTAAATCTTGGCCGAATACTTTAACTCTTCTAAAATAGCACATTTTATTCTTTCTTTAAAAGCAGTCTTAAGTAGGCGTTGATCATAGATACCATTTTATTTCTTTCTGTTTTTTAATATAATTTTTGGAGTTGAGTTAAAAATTATATCAGGAAGTTGAATTTGTTATACATAGTCGGGATGAAATCAGGGTAAGTGCACGATAGGCCATTTTTGCACTGGTCTTTGGGCACAGGCCACTAATATCAAAATATTTAGTTTGTGGCCACTTTCGCTTAACAAGAACTTCAGTCCAGAGGCCGGATTGAAGTTTAGTCCTTAAAGATAGAACTTCAGTCCAGGGCCATATGGATTGAAGTTCACTCCTTAAAGATGGAACTTCAGTCCAGGGCCATGTGGACTGAAGTTCAGTCCTTAAGATGGAACTTCAGTCCAGGACCATATGGACTGAAGTTCAGTCTTTAAAGTTGGAACTTTAGTCCAGGGGCCGTATGGACTGAAGTTCAGTCAATGATTAGAACTTAAGTCAATGTTTATTTAGTAAGGGCCCAAAAATGGCCTCTAGTATAAGACCAACGAAAATAGTGGCCTCAAACTAAATACCAGTGTTAAAACTGGTCTCTGAGTGAAATTTTTACGATGAAATCCATACAAAGTTGGATTATTCCATGAGATTGGGCCTTAACATAAGTCCAGTCAATAGACAATATTCTTTAGCCCAAAGCATCACTAGAGTTTCTGGGAGGTTACTCCATCTTAAACCCCAATTTACATCTATATAAAGGGGTCATGTTTCTTATATTATATATCTAAAAAAATCCAAGAGATCATCTTGAAATCACATAAAATCAGAATATTCATAAAGAATCAAATACGTCTTCTTCAAAATTTATATAGCCCGATATGCTGTTCAATTGCCTCGAATCCAGTGGTGTACGCAGGATTTTTTGTTAGTGGTGTCAGAATGTAGCTTAAAAAATCTTGAAATAGGCCGCCACTGAAGTGTTTCAAACTCAAGACTACAAAGTTGAAATATATGTGCCTACACCAACTCACCTACTAATGCTATTATTTTACTGGTGTCATTCTTTATTTTTATAGACAATTTTCTTTTTCTATTATTATATTTAATTTTTTTAATAAAATTTTGATCACTGGTGTCGGATGACCCCGGTGGCTAAGGGCTACATCCGCCCCTTTTCGAATCATGGCGAAATATATGGATAGAAGAATCAAGTGATCATAGTAAAAATCACTTCTATAATTTATTATTTTGAGATTGCAGTTTATTTTTAAGCTTGTGAAAAATAACTGCAAACAGATGTGTTTAGGCATGCATTTTACTCGAAAAAAATATTTAACTTTGTGAGTCGGAAGTTTTTGTTTGTTTGTTTGTTTTTTTTTTGTTTTTTTTTTTTTTTTGTTGAAAACACGTGAAAAGTTGTCAAAAACCACTTTGT